>CM073455.1:37115454-38315454 GCA_037074485.1 Delonix regia | reverse complement strand
TATGAGTGGAAAAATGATGTATTATCCAACTGTTGTCGTTGGAAATACTGCAAGAGAGAACTAGCTTCCTCGTACATCATGCTTCGTTGTCATTTAGATTATAAATAATTTTTGGCATCCAATCGAGTAAATCCAATATTGGTTCTACCTCCTGCATGGGTGCTTATAAGGTGAAATGATGCTCTTTGTTGCAAACCAGAATCCACAGCTAATTTAATCTCATTTTTTTAGACGTATGATATTTTACACTAGGAAACTAACATATGTATTGTTTTTAAAAGTTGAAATGGGTGGTTATGAGCCTCTACAAACTCATAGACTTTGAATTTACCATTATCAGAAACAAGTGCACCTTACAATCTGTTCTAGTCTCAGGCTAATGTTTAGTAACTAAATGGTTTCTTTTGCTTAGCTTACGGAGCCTTTCATTACAACAAATAAACCTAGCTGAATGACAAGAGTCATCGTTCTTGTTATTGTTTAAGTAGTCTTTTCTAAGTCCAAAACCAACTCTACCACCATAGTCCACCTAAAATTACCAAGTTGTTTTTATATTGTCAAATTCCATACCAACTCTTAGCTTTCATTTAACACCCAAGATGTCATCTCTAGTTAGAGAATAGGTAGAATCAACTAATCCCCTAAAATTTATAAAACACGATGATTATGAGACAAAATCTACATGGTTAAAAAGAAAAATTATAATAAAATGAATTTTTAAATAATTGGAAATCAATGTTATACATCAAAAGCATATTATAATAAAAAAAACTTGATTTTTTAGTAATTAAAAATCAATGTTATGCATCGAAAACAATATAAAAACCTGATTCTTCACATAATAAACATGCAATATCATACATCAAAAGCAATATAAATAAATTGATTCTTTGGATAATGAAAAAGCAATATCATTCAACAAAAGCAATAAGAAAGAAAAAAACAGGTTCTTCACATAATGGAAAAGCAATATCATTCATCAAAATTAATACAAAAAATTGATTCTTGAAATAATGAAAGGCCAATATCATTCATCAAAAGCAATATAAAAAAACTGATTCTTCACATAATGAAGAAGCAATATCATTTATCAAAAGCAATATTTAAAAAACTAACTCTTCACATAATGCGAGAGCATGATCATTCATCAAAAGTAATCATATAAACGAAAAAAAAAAAATCGAATATTGGGTTAACTAAAAGTCAATATTATAGACCAAAAAACCTAATTTTGAGCAACAAAGAATAATTATTATACTTCTTAACCAATATTTCTCTTACAACTAAATAGCAATCAAGTGATTAAAAAAAAATTCTTAGTAGAATGCAAACACTGCAACTAAAGACCAATTTTTCTACTTGAGGAAAAAAATCCTTTCTTTTCATCTTCACCACTCTATTGTATCTTCTTCAAAATCTAATATTAATAATGCAACACTAAAAGGATTTAGTATAAAAACCCACAACACAACCACCTCATCATATATTTAGCGTACAGACATCATTATGACTGTAAACACCTTATCCTTAATTACCTAATTATTTAATTAATTGATTCACTAATTAATTAATAATTAAGCGAATAGGAAAAATTAAAAATGACAAAGCCTCAAATGACATCCTCAAGTGGGGACAATTTAAAATTAAAAATAAATAATATGAGACAATTAAATAAACTCAAAACCTAAAAATTAAATTGGCTAACTAAAATAATAATAATAGTAATAATAATACTAAATTAAAGTAAAAATTATAAATAAAAATAAAAATATATATAAGAAAAAAATTAGAAAATTAGACAATCCAAAAAACAAAAATTAATTATTAATAATAGTAATAGTAATAAAAATCAGAAAAATCAAATAAAAAAGGGGAAAGGTCTAAGAAGATCTGAAAGGTTGTTATTTTGTTAGCAAGACTGTTACAGTTGGTGCACCTTCATTTGTTGGTTGTATTGTGGAGTGTGTATATATAGCAAATGGCCCTTGTACCTTAGTTATTAGATTCTGAGCTCATATTTTTTGCTTCAATTATGTAGTGTCTTTAACTTGGTATCAGAGCTTTGGTATGGCTTCCAAGAATAGCTCATCTCTTGCTACCTCAGCTCCCTCTCTGAATCCTTCTATAGCTACGTCTATTTCTCAAAATTTTCCCAAACTCAATATATTGACCAACCCTTCTACCCAGGTTGGTCCTATCAAGCTGGATAGGAACAACTTCCTCCTTTGGCAGCCCATGACACTTTGAGTCATTAAGGGAACCGATTGGATGGCTACATTTCTGGAGCGAAACCTTGCCCTACTTAACACATTTTTTAAGGTGCAAAGCCAAAGCGTTGTGGTAAGGTGCTAAAGATTTAGCTGGTGCGCATACCAAATCTTGTATTACACTCCACAAGACCGAACTACATAGGACGAGAAAGGGAACTATGAAAATGGAAAAGTACCTTTTGAAAGTGAAGGCTATCTTTGATAACTTGGCTTTAGCAAGAGCACCCATTTTGTTGATGACTTGATCACTTAGACTTTAGCAGGTCTCAACTCTGAATATAACTCGATAGTAGTTCAGTTAGCAGAAAAGAGGATCTATCGTGGCTTGATCTTTAAGCTACCCTAGTCACCTTCGAGGCACACTTAGATTAGTTAAATAGCTTTAATGCTTTCACCATTAAGCCAACTGTTAATCTCGCTAAATCTGAGCAATGCTTTAGCGACAATTGGGGTGAGGGACAGTGAGCAAGAAGAAAGGAGATTAAGGTGGAGGAGGAGTATAAGTGATGCACTGGCTGAAAAGAGAGATAAAGGGATTGAGATAAGGGACCCCTGTCTTTTGGCCTCGGAGGAGAAGGAGCAACTAGGGAAAGAAAGAGAGAGAAGTCAAAAAAGAGAGGACTTTGAAGGGGATCGAAAGAAAGTGAGAGCTGAAAGAAAAAGTTGAGAGTGGATTGAAGGTAGAGCTAAGTAAAAAGTGAGGGAGAAGGAGGAAGGTGCTTCTACATCTCAGGTTTCTCCACCAGTAAAGGAAGCTAAAGTGCACCAGTAAGGGAGCATAACAGAAGCTGGAAGCTTTTCAATTTTCCCTCGTAAAAGCAATCCCAGATAGAGGTTGTTGTTCAGCTTTATCCCTCCCTTCTTGGTGGCTGAATAGTGTGTTCAGAAGAGGTGGCGAAAGTGACAATAGGGATTAGACACGACTGAAACCTCGAAGAACAATTTGAGAAGCAAATGGGTTACATGGCAGGATTCCCTCAGATCTTCAATCATAACTAGATATTCACCGACTTGATAGCTGTAACCACCATTGCATATGGCTTACTTGAAGAAACACTACGCTTCATGGTTCCATGCAAACACATCGACCTAAACGCGTCGTTTTCCTTAGTACTTCATGATGTAAAGTGAGGATGGGTTCAATACTTAGTTGCCACACTCAAATAGACTCTCGAACTCATCTCTATTTTCACAGACCGCTTTGCCTTTTCTTTTTGTTCTAAATTGGTTTCCCAAAGTTTTATGTTAAAAATTTTGGTGGCGACTCCAGTAAATTGATTTTCAAGATTTATTTTGGGAATCAATTTAAACCCTTTTTTTTTTTAAATTTCCGCCGAAAGGTTAGTTACGACAATGACATTGGCTTCATATTAATAATGCAACACCCCAAAAGGATATAGTATAAAAAAATTATACAACAAAGTGATCAAACATTTTTTATATCTTCTTCGTAGCCTTCAGCTTCTTCCTCCTCCTCCTCATGTTCTTCTTGTTCTTCTTCTTTCTTTGTTTGTTTGATTTTGCTTTGTCTGTTTCTTCTTCTCTACAAATGGCATACAAAACTATTGTTATTCTTCCTCATTCTTCAATTCCACCTTGCTTCTGAAGAGATGGGAGACTTGGTGCCAATTCTATGAAACAAGGCTAAAAATGGTTTTGGTATACCCAAAAACAGGGCTGAAACGACGCTGCACTATTTCCTCTTCATCCACCCTTATGCACGACGTTGATATGATCTCCCAAGTCTAAGAAAGAAGTCGAAATGTACCGTTTAATATTTAATGAAATGGCGTGTTCCGCAACCTAAAGCACGTGGCACATGGACAACTGCAGATCAAGTGAACGGCTCAGATATACATTGGCGGCATCAGTGCTGCTAGTTCCTTGACAGCATTCGATCGGGTTCAAGTGGCATCCTTTATATATGCACCTGTTGTAGAATTCATCATAACTGCGACCATGTTGTGTGTTAATGTTTAAGCAATCCTGGCAACAATACAAGTCTATTTCTTTTGTTCAGCACATTATTGAGCACACAACTTCAATAGAATTACGCATTAAGCGAGGAACATGTTTATTATATCTTGCGTTCACCTCCCTTCGATACCTGTTGCATACGGTTTCTATTTCTGCTTTCTATGCTTGACGAATGCTCTCAGACAATGTGAGTTCTCGTTCTTCCACGTCACCTTCTACTTCTTTTGCCGCACATACATTAACATGCATTATCACCAACACTATCATTAATGCAAATATTAATGCTTAGGAAATTTGAGGATAATATTATAAAATAAATATTTTTTTCAAACTTCTCTTCAAACAAAATTTTATATCCAAATACTCAATTTATATATTTTAATGCAAACTGATTCGTCCTTATATAGAATGAATTAACTTTGAATTCCGTGCATTCAAATTATCAAAACTTAACCTTTTTTCATAATTATATGAGTGTCTCGCCCTCATTTCTCATTCTGAATTTGACATGCAGTTAGGTTACCCTATGTGCGTGTATATATATAATATATAATTATATAATAAATAATACATATATATAATACTTTTTAAATATTTTTTATTTTTTATAATATTAAATAATATACCTAATATCATTTTATTGAATAAAAATGTAATTATATTAAGTTTATTATTTATATTAATATTTATTATTTATATTAATATTTATTTATTATTAAAATTTTAATATTTAATTATTGAGTTTAAACACTTAGATATATGTTTTAAACATATATATCACTTAAATAATTAATTTTAGAAGATTTTAAAATTTTATTTATTTAATTTTGATGATTTAAAAAAATAGAAAAAAATAAAAATAAAAATAAAAATTTTAGTAGATTCTTTATATGTTAAATAATAATACTAATTATTATTATTATTTTGCTTTGGACTTACCTTGAATCACAATAATAACTTTTTAATTTATATTACTCATTGAATAAAAATTATTAGTTGAGTGGGACTCAAAATATAAATATTTTTTTTATATATTTTGTATATTATAATTTCAATTTCCAGTAAGTAGGCTTCTAAATTTTAAAATATGTTATAAATAGTTGGGAGAATTTATTATTTGGTCCTATAGTTTATCTTACTTTGCAAATTGGTCCCTATTGTTCAATTTTTTTTAAATGGCTCCCTGCAATTTCAAACCCTTTCAAAATCAACCCCGCCGTCCATTCCTGTTAAAATGGCGTTAGCTCAGTGATAATTTGGCTTATAAAGCAGAAGACACCCATAATAATTGATTATATGGCATTTAACGTTGGCACTCGAAAGCGACATACTAGTGCAGAGACCCAATTTTGTGCAAAACGCAGAGGCAAAGTGTTATGGTTGCTCATGATGAATCCAGTGAAATCGGCGGTGGTGGGAGCGACGGAGGTTGGTCAGAATCTGTTACTAGAGTGTTATTGATATGGGAGGAGTAGCAAGAGTCAAATCAGAGCAAGTAATGATGTCTGGGGAGGAAAGCTTTCCTTTGAATTATGGCAGCTACTGTGTTGGTGAAGGCAAAACACACGATGACATTTCCAGTGAGGCTTCGGCAAGGACGGCCTAGGAAATAACGGAGAAGGGTTTATGGAAGTGGTTCTGCCACTTCACGTGAAGCTAGAGGAACCAGTCGGAGCGGTGGACGCTATCTACGGTGGAGTTGGTGGGTGTTGGGAGCCGGAGTAAACAAGTCTCTGTGTTCGTCATCGAGCGACTTGCCGAAACTAATGGAAGAATAGAAGGGCTGCCCCTAATCTTACAGAGCAAAGACAGAGACGATAGGGAGAAACAGAAGAGAAGAAGAACATAAGAAAAGAAAGAACAGAAGAGAGGAAAGGATCGACGCGAGAGATAGGGAGGTACGGTGAAGAAGAGAAGAGGGAAAGACGAGATAGAAATGGAGAAGGAGGCTGAGTGAGGTTGAGAGCCAGAAAAGAGAATGAGACGTAGAGGGAATGAGGTAGGGAGTTGCAGGGGTGAGATACCGATTTAAGGATTGAAGATGCTGACCCGAGATTGAACGAGAAGCAAATGGTGGAATGTACTAGCGTTTATAAAATGAACCGTGAATGATTTAAATAGATATATTGTTTAAAAATTTTATAAAATGACATAAAATAAAATTGAACAGTAAATGATTTAAATAGATATGTTATTTAAAAATTTTAATATTAATTATTTTTTTAAATAATTTTCTTTGTAACATAGACATAGGACTAATAATTTGTTATTATTCAATACATAATGTTACCTAATTTTTTTATTCATATTTTTATATTTTATTTACTAATTATCATGTTCGTATTTTTAATCTAATATATTTATTATAAAATATTTATATTTTTCAAAAAATTTTAAAACATAAATTTAAAAAGCCAAAAAGAAAAATTATTGTAGATTCTTTCATTCTCTCTTTTTTATTTTAAAATTTTAAGTGAAAAAAATAAAAGAAAAGGTGTCATGACCCAAAATCATTGGTCATGACTGGTTCATAGGCTAATCTAACATAACTTAACAAGCCTAAAACATTCTTATAAAGTTCACGATATATTAATAAAACGCATTAAATATACTTTTAAAATTTAATTCAAAGAAATTTATTAGAGGTTGCCTAAAATTTGATAGTACTTCTCCAAAATTCAATATTTTTCAAATGTATATAACCAGTCATATTTTAATGATAATTAATAAACTAGTTTAAAAATCTCTCAAATTATATATTTAATATAGTATGAAAATAGCTTACAACACTTTACAATAATTATAAATACAAAACAACCTGACATCTAGTAGCTACAAGCTTGAAGTCAAGCGTACATCGTAATTAACCCAAAACAACACCTCAGAATGTCTGAGCGACAAGAAAGTCCTAACTTTCTTTATCATTTACTAATATGTAAAATGTTAAAGAGAGTGGTGTAAGTTTATCATTAACTTAGTGAATGCATAAATTACAAAGTAAGCAGAAGGAAAACAATAGAGGCCTGTAGAGCTTTTAACAAACATTTATTTAAATAATAAATAATTTTTTTGATAAAATAAAAACACCATTTCTAAATCTTTTGATTTTGTATAAAGTGGTATCAAGAAAAGAATCGTTATCATCATAGTCATATTCCTTTATCAAATATGTTTTAACAATTCATACGGTATCCCTTTACTAGATATGTCTCAATAATTCATACTTGGATCCTTCACCAGATACATCATAATATCTCATATCTGTATCGCTTCACTGGATACATCTCAATAATTCACAGTTGTATCCCTTCACTAGATATATCTTAATATCTCATATCTGTATCTTTTCATTGGATATATCTCAATAATTCATACTCGTATCCCTCACCAGATACATATCAATATCTCATATCCGTATCCCTTCACTAGATACATCTTAATAGTTCATACTCATATCCCTTCACCAGATACATTCTAATAATTTATTTCAACAAAATGTACCAAGGTTGTTACCCTCGCTAACAACTACAAAGTTTTTAAATGAATTCTCATCCATCCTTTAAATTATAAAATCCATTGAATATAAATAAATTGTGTAAATAAGATATTTAAATAAATAATTTTATTTAAACATATTTATTACTATAAAGTAATTTAAATAAAAATAATCTTGAAGATAAAATAAAATAAAATAAATAGTGGTTAGGAGAGAAGTGACAACAATATAAAGGATTTAAAATGGAAAATTACAATAATGCAACAATCACATAAAATAAAGCTAGATAAAGTAAAGGAAGCAATTTTAATTAAGAATTTTATCATAACTTTTCTCCTTTCATATAATACTACTTCCTTATATTTTATAACATTTACTTTACACTTCTCATATACCAAGTGCCTTTCATAATAACAATAATTCATAAAATTTGATAATATCATTTATCATTGTGTTATTTTTTTTTATATCCGTACATATTATATCATATATACACAATTGAAAAGTTCAAAAGAATATAGATTTGTTTTCCCATAAAATGTTAAACATGGAATAAGAAAAATGAAAGTTGGACTAGAAAATAAAGACATTCAATAAAATGAAAAGTGTTACTTTGCTAATTATATACTCACCGATAGGGATTGACAGTAGAGATCCTTTATTCCCATAGCATAACCTGGATTAAAGAGGTCTTTGTAAAGCTACCTCTCACAAATATGACTGCTCCTTTTACGACTTCTCTTTCTAGTTTAAATGAGAAAATTAAGAAATATTCGTGTTATTTATAAAAATTTTTCAAAATACTATTTGGCACTATGTAAATAGTAATGCACAAGAATTTGCATAGTAACCATACTAGAATTTGCACAATAACTACATGTTTTTACCAGAATTTGAACAATAACCACACCAAAATTTGCAAAGTAACCACACGTTTTTGTTGACATTTACTATGCAATAGTTAAAATTATATTTTTATCAATAAAAATATTTTTCTTTCCATTTTAGTCCATAAAAAAAGGTAAAATTATAATTTGTAACTTAAATACTATTTTTCCTTTCATTTTAGTACATAAAATTCTATTTTCTTTTTATATTGTTATTCTTAAAATCCATATATATATATATATATATATATTTGTTATTATAGAAAGGCCATGACCATAAGATTAAATATTAGATAATGTTATAACAATTGGAATTGGGTAAATCAGGATAAGATAAGGGTACTTAATAATTTAATTTCTTAGATTACTCCACTCCATCCTTGACCTTCTAATTTAAAGGGACACCAAAATTGGAGTTTTAGATGGTAAGGAGGGGTCTTGGTGTCCCTCCTTTACCATTCTATCCCACCTTAAAAAAAAATCCAAACATAAGTCTAACTCATTTTGTTTATTCCATTACCAGTCACTCCCTTCTCAATCGCCCATCCTAATATAGTTTAAAGGTAAAGAAGAAGTAACTGAGTAGCAACAAGCGAAACATGGAACTAATCACTCTTGCATGGCATCCATCATATTCTTTTGCTATAATCTCTTTTGGATGTTCCAGATTAGATGCCTATGTATATGCCATGTAATCATAGCTACATGGATGCCATTTGCCAAATGATCACTGAACTAATGGAGATTTAATAGGAATGGACGAAGGGGGTGCCTTTGAAAGGGTTTGAAATTGCAAGGAGCCATTTGAAAAAAATTAAATCATAGGGATCAATTTGTAAACTTGGATAAACTATAAGGACCAAATGATGAATTTCTCCTAAATAGTTTAATTCAGTAAGATCCAAAATTTTGTAAAGACCATTATTTGAATAAGACCTACTATTTAAATAATTTCTACATATTTGTAGAGTTCATTATTCAAATAAAAAATATTAATAAAAATATTATTTTATAATGATATCATCAAAAGCCTAAAAAGTAAGAAGTACATCAATTTATGTATAAATATTATTAACTATAACTTTAAAAATATTAACACCTTTTAACACTTTAAAATTGAAAAATAACTCATAAATGTAGATAAAACAATTGGACACTAGATTGATTATTATAAATGCATAAAGAATGCAAAATTACAAATTTTAAAACATAAATTATTATAAAGGAAATAGAAAAAAAAAAAAAAAAAAAAAGACATTATGGTTATGGCTCCAAGGTACTTTAAAAACAATGTTGTTGTGTCATCTAAATCTCCAAAAAGAAAATTACTAAAATATAATAACTGAAATTATTTTTTTTATTTTAAACAGTTATAAAAGAAAATAATACTTGAAATGATTAAATGTATCAAAACTGTAACATAATTTGATTCAATTGCCCATTCAATTAAATAATATTATATACAAAAATTAAAAAAAGTATATAATTTAGAGAATCACTTCTCAAAATATGTACAAAAATTGAACATATTTATTCTTTGTAAAAAAATACAATTGAACACTAGATAAATTATTATAAATATACAAAAAAATTTAAAAATTTAAAATAGAAATTATTATAATTCAATTATAAAAATAAAAATTAATTAAATAAAACAATTATTATAAATATTTTAAATTAAAAATTTTATTGTTACAATATATATATATATATATATATATATATATAATATGTAATAACCAAAAAATATATAAATTTTAAGAATAACATTAGAAAAAAATAAAATACAATTTTATGGACTAAAATGAAAGGAGAAAAATAATAATTTAAACAATTTTTAGGGACTAAAATGAAAATAAAAATATTTTTTAGATACAAAATATAATTTTAACTATTGCATAGTAAATGTCAGCAAAAACACATGCTTACTGTGAAAATTACGACTAAAAACATGTGGTTACTATTTGCCTAGTGTCAAATAGTAACCTGTATAATAACTTAAAATTTTCTATAAATAGCATGAACATTTCTTAATTTTTACGTTCAAAACTGGAATGAGATGTCGAAGGAGTGTTCATATTTGTGTGAGAGGTAGCTTTGCGAAAACCTTTTAATTTAGGCTGTGCTGTAGGAATAGGAGATCTCTACTATTGATTCCTATTGGTGAGTGCATAATTAACAAAGTAGTATTTTCCATTTTATCGAACGTTGTTATTTTCTTATTCAACTTTTAATTTCTCTATTTTTATATATATAGATATATTTTTCCTCTAAAATAGTCTTTTAGGAGTATTGATCTATTTTATATAACAAATTTATTACATATTATGCTCATGATGGTGGTGGAATCTCATTCAATAGATTGAGTAAAATTAAAACACTGAAATGAAATTTAATAGTACCTTTTATGGAGCCTTATAGACTTTATACAAGTAAGACTATGGTAGGCTATGTTGCATAAATAATTAATTTAAATTTTATAAGTTCTTTGGCAAAGTAATTTATCTCATAACTCCTCAAATTTATGGCAGGATCATACCGCCTAAATGGTCATTGGTACATGAGGTTATTATAATTTCTTGCTAAGAACATTATAGAATTAAACCATGTTAAAGGCTCATGAATCAATTTGGACTTAGAAAGGCGAAAATTATATATTTAGTAAAGTTTAAGACATAAAGGGGATCTAAACTATCAAGAGAATTAAAATTATTATTATTATTTAAAAGACTAGACAATCATACAGGATTTATGATTTTTATATCTGACAAATAAGGCATATATGCCAATGATCTGCAGGTTCTTAAGTGATCTGAATGCAAGTTCTATTTTAATCATTTATATTATTGTCACTTTATTTTTAATTACTCATTATTTTATTTTATCTTCAGAATTATTTTTATTTAAATTACTTTATGGTAGTAAATATATATACACTCTTAAATGAATTTTATAATTTAGAGGATGAAGGGGAATTCATGTAAGAACCTCGTAGCTGTTAGTTAGGGTAATGACCTTAGTACACATTGTTGACATGAATTATTAAAGATATATCCAATAAAAGGGATACATGTATAAATTATTGAGATGTATCCAATGAATGGATACAAATGTGAGATATTGAGACGTATATAGTGAAGGGATATATATATGAAATATTGATATGTCTCTGATGAAGGGATACACGTATGAATTATTGAGACGTATCCGGTAAAGAGATACATTATGAATTATTGAAACACATCTGGTAAATGGATTTAAGTATGATGATCTTGGTTCTTTCCTTGATACCCGCTTCATATAAAATTATATTATTGAAACTTGTCATTTGTTAAAAATTCTAAGGTCTCTATTATTTTTCTTTCTGCTTGCTTTGTTATTTATTCATTCATTAAGTCAGTGGTAGACTTACACATCTCTCTTTAATATTTTTTAGATTAGTAAATCCTAGTGAAGTTGCCCTGAGAATTTTCATATTGTTTGAACTTTTTGATATGTCAATCTGGGTTAATCATAGTGTATATTAATAAAAATTGGCCTTTTGAATCTAATATGATAAGAACTAAGGGAAAAATCTATCCTTAAAAACCAACTGTTTGCAAAAGAGAAAAATTACACCTTTAAGTACTTCTCCAAGTATTATATTGCATTTTTTTTAATTATTATTATATATTTTCATGGATTTTCTCCTACCCCCCTCACCCCATCTTCTAAATGTGTTTTCTTCTAGGTATAATAAAAAGAAAGGAGTGAATGGAGAAATCCATCACCGATAATGTATTGATGGTATATATCAATGAATGAAGAAAATAATTAATATCCGCACACCAAATTGGGGAAAATTTTTGGCAGTGGCATCTACCATTTCCTTTTAATTTTTTTCTTAGTAATGAACTTCTTCCTTTAATTAATTGCTTGAAAGATCTCATCTAGGTATTAGGCTATTAGCTGTGATTTGAATTGATTCACCTTTACTTGAGTTTTGAGAGGCAAAAAATATCACAAGCTTCTCCCCATACATAATATGAGCATTCACTTTAATTGGCAATTGATCGAGGAGAATGAAGGAGTCATCATTTGAAATGAAAGTTACCATGAAAAGATTCAATATATTTACAAGAGAAGAGAAGAAAAGAATGACTTCAGAGTTTTGAGAATATGATTATTCAGTCATTTAACATCAGTAAAAGTTAGTGTGTCCAGTGTCCACTTCAGGGGCTGAGATTCTCCACGGATAATAGATCTGTTATTCTGCGTAGAAGCCTATTTTTTACTTTAAAAAAAAAAAATGTTGGATCTGCCGTCCCGCAGCAAATCCATGTTCCACTTCCAGTATATACATACAAGGGCCTGCCCAGCTTGCTAAGAAAAGAAGTTAAATTGCTCCTAGTCCTACTCAAACGTTTTTCTCCCTTACGTACGCAACTGAATAATAGAATTAGAAACACAACAGAATAACATAACTATCCTTAACACAAATAAAATTTATTTAAAATAATTATTGCATGAATATTTTGAATGTTTGAATTCAGAAACAATATATGAATCGTTCAGACTTTATATATTAGAAATAGAACTGTTGAAATTCAAGATTACTTTCAGTATATATACATATATATATTGAAATACATGTTCTTTGAGTTTCTTCTCAATTAAAACAAGTTCATGGAAAGTGAAGCTCCAAGTGGCATCTTCATGCACTTATCCAATTCTTCATCATAAGCCAGACCACGTTGCATGGTATACATTAAGCAATGCTTGCCGCAATGTAAGTCTATTTCTTTGGTTCTGCACTGTGAAGCACGCAACTTCGATAGGTTTACACATTGGACGAGGAACATATTTATACGTTGCATTCACCTCCCTACAATGATTGCTGCATATTTCTTATATTTCTGCTTGCTTTTCTTGCCGAGCACTTGCAGTGCAGACAATATGGGTGTCTCATGCTGATCACCTTCATTAACTTTTACTTCTTGAGCTTCACTTACGTCAAGCACCATTAGAAGCACCATCATTAATTTAAATGCTGCCACTTGGTTCAAACTCCTTCTGGCCATGGATTTTCGGTATGTTGTACAAAACATGTAATTGTAGAATATGTATAAGGAGATAGATTTTGGTCACGTTTCTCCACATATATCTGCATGCATAATGCATATATCAAATTTGACAATCCTTTAAAGGTTGCAATTTGCTGTGAAGTATAAATTGTTATATTAAGTGAGACCCATAAATTAATGTAGAACTTACATTGATTTATGTTGCATAACACATTATTCTACATAACGTGTAATTTTTTTTTTTTTTTACATTATTTGGAAGAACAAAATGTTAGATCATTTTGATAATGAAAATGAAACGTGAGTGCAGACTCTAGCAGCTTGACGTTAGAAGTTCCCTTTACAAATACTCAGCCAGTGTCTTCTTTTTTTAAAAAAAAATAATAATAATGATTTGAAATTGCAAACATTTTATTTAATAATTTGTTATTCTTTAGCGCATTTGAAATCTTGAGAATTAGCTAGGTTTTTTGTTAAAACATTTCATTGTAGCGCTAAGCTTTATTAATATTTAACTACTTTCATTAACTTTTAAGTCAATATATAACAAGAAAAAATGGTATGCAACTAATTATCACGCGAGAAACTATAAAAGATTTTAAATTTTGAATAATAAATAATTTAAATAGAATATTTTAAATAATTTAAAAACAGTGGAGTGCATTTTTTTTGTTCTTTAAACAATAAAAGAAACCTTTTAATGGTTAACTTCTTACCAGTCTACAAGGCATACATCACTAGAATTGCTTTCGGTACTCTTTATTTTCCTTTTCTTTCTCCCCAGTGAAAATGTTTCGAGGAGTTTATAACTGTATGAAAAAAATATTGAGCACTTTTTTCTTTCTGGTCTATTATATTGGATTCTATTCTGATGGACACAGAAACATGGGTTAGTTAGGTGGCACAATAATGAAGTGCCATCTGTTAATCATATGAGCCTTATATCAGCAAGAAAATCAGCACTTGGATTGCCTTCTCCCTCATGACTGTTCCCCTTTCCCTTTAAGAAAATCAGTACTTTGGTTCGGGACAATTCTTCAATAACTTAAAAAGATTAAAAAAAAAAAAGAAAGATTAGTCATACTCAAATTTAAAAATATTACACACTTAATTTTTAATTAAATATTGAGAACGTATTAAATATTTACATATTAATTAGGAACGTACGAAAAATGTTAAAGGACTGAGCTGGATACATTCTCTCCAAAGGAAATGATTAAATCCAAACTAAATTGCTCTAGCTGTCGAATTGACAAAATAGAGAAACATGGTCAATATATATCATCAATGTCAGTTAGTTTAGGAGGGCCATATTAATCTTATCTTAGCCAAAGGAAGGGCAGGATTTGCATGCATTGAAACTGAATAGTTTGCATATCGAAAAGAACAGGGAAATTTGCTAAGAGAAGTTATGTTACAAATTGTTCAATACCTTTTATATATATATATATATATATATATATATATATATATGTATGTATGTATGTATTATGAACATATATGGTTCCCTTAGTTACAATTAGCAAAATGTGTACATATCAAACCATACAGGAAGACTATACGAAGATTTAACAATCTCATATGAAGAACCTTTTTTTTTTCAAAAAAAAAAGTTTAATAGTGACACACAAAGTATTTAAGATGATATTAAAATTCTGACAAATATATCGAAATTGATACAAAATAAACATTTTAAAATGAAAGTCACACTGTTGAAACAAAAAAAAAAAGGGTAATACACAAGTACCGAACTCCACTTAAAATAGAAAAAAGAATTATCAAAATAAAACTAGAGGACTAACGGATTTAAAAATCACATAATTAATCAATACTTCGCTAGTATATTTAGTTCCTCCTTGTCTATAAACTGAAGGACCTTGGAAGTCTGGCAGAGAAAGCTTGAGCTTATATGGAAGCAGTGCAGTTCCAAAAGGCACTGTTTGACGCACAAATTATAATCCTAAGTACAAAGAGTCTTTAATTACAATAGCTAATAAAAATATTGTTCTTTCTCATTACAATTTTATCAAATTTAAATAACACTTTAATCCCAGTCTTTCTTAACACAAAATGGTTATTTGAGTTTCATCACTTGAATTTACGTTATTAATAGCTACTTGCAGTACTTGATCAGCTGCACACAAAATTATCACAATAATTAACGACACCATCATGGTTGAATTTGCAATTTTCTTCATAATCACATCCTTAATTTCCAACAGTTAGTGGCGCATCTTCATATATACCCTATGAGTTATTTTAAAAGGACAAGGAGCAGTTGGAGGTTGCAATTGGGTAGGGTTTCCTTTTATGGTTTGCTTTTTCATTCATCATACATAATTGCTTGTTGGATCACATTTGTTCTTTTGGGTAAAACAATGACTCATATAGATGAAATATTATTATTTAATAAAACCTACCTCTTCCAATTTGTCAAATTCAATGAAAAAAGACACTTTTTTTGGTTATAGATATTATAAAAAAATTTCGTCCTTGGCCATTCATGAGATGATTGGTTTCTTTGATATCAAGTTTTAATGAACCAAAGAGCTCAGAGTTAAATTTTTCTCGTTTTTCTTAATATTTTTTCTATTCAATTAGTTGTATTGTAATATATTCAGGGTTACATGAACCACTTGTTAAGTATAATTTTTTCAACTTATTTGACTCCCTAGTTAAACAAAGCCAACCTACTTATCTTGACATTTTTGTCACTAATCTTAATAGTTTAAAGAATTCGGATTATTTTAAATTTTTTTTATAATAACTAATCATTTAAAACAAAATGCAAATGCTCTTGATGAAAAAATTAAAAAATTTCTATTACTTATTTTACATTTGTTAATTGTTTAATAATACATTAGCTATTTAAATAATTATTTTGGTTTGATTTAAGAAAAAAAATTGACTTTTCTTAAATTTAGATTGAATTATTTAATATATATATATATATATATATATATATATATATATCTTTACTTGTTGTGATGTCTGTTACCTTTTTTTGTTCAACGATACATGTGTCGCTTGTCTTTACTCTTGAGTGAAATTGTACAATGAGCAGGATGATTGTCGGGTTTTATTTTTTTTATAAGCAACAGGGCAAAACGCTTAAGAAAAATAAAACTAGCAAACAATGAGTCTAGGGTGAAAAATATGTTGTAAGTTAGCAACAATAATTAGAGAAGTAAAACTAGCAATAGAATCAAAATATTTGAAAGAATGAAATTGATTATATCAATGTTTAACAAAGGTATCAATAACGAAACGTGCTTAATGAATGTTAGTAAGAAATTTAGACAGATCAATTTAAATCTAACTAATGTTTAATAGCACAAATCAGATGAAAGCTTTTATATAGATTATCTTGTAAATTTTGAACTATTTTAACCACGATCAATAAATCAAGTTTCACCAAAATAGACTTATATTCAATTTCAAAACAAATTTTGTACCTATAAAGTAAAATTCCAAATTCAATATTAGTAATTATATAGTTTAAAAGTTTGACACTAAAAATTTTAATAAAATTACTCATATTGTCTCTTAACAGTTTTTCACAAGTCACAAAACCTTGATTTGAAATACAGAATTAAGCTTAACAGCATAATTAAGAGAAAGAATCAAATGGATATATTGAATAGTAAAATCATTAATTGTCCTTTTAGTAAGTTAGAGAAGAGAGTCATAAATATAGAGCCATAAAACATTGATTATTGCAAATAATGCTTTATATTGGCCTAATTATGGCTCCGAAGGGTAGATGCATGATTTCTTAGTAAATTGATACAATTCGTTTGGCCTCAAAAATAATTTGACCCTTTCTAAATAGTTTAAATTTAGCGAAATTTGCAACCACACTAAAGTCAAAATAATAATCACGGTTGTTCACTACTGCAGCTAACATTTTGAAGCATTAACTGCGGTAGTTCATATATGCTTGTAGTTGGCCCAAATCGCAGCTAAACTATCAGCCCCGGAATCATTTATTAGCAGCGGTATAAACTATAATTGTAAGACTGTTTTGTTCTAATTTTTCAAAGATATTTATTATTAAATTAATATTATTCACTTTTCTTTTTTAAAAAACTTATTTTTCTAGTGGTGAATCAAGTTAAATTCTTCAACGAGTTCTATAGCATAATAAATTTTACCCAATTTATGGTGAACTAACTATATAGATCAAGCCAACCCACTTTGACACTTCTATTATTTTATTCATAAAAATATTGTTTTGTTGAGAAAATTCACGAAGCACTCATTTTCCTTAGAAAAAATGACTTACAAAGGAGAAATTTTTAACTAGACATATGCATATCAGTCAGTTATACAGTAAACTAATAAAAAATTATTGGAATAGATATCACAATATTTATATATCATCTTTAATGAATTTTATTAGTTGACTGCCTACTGGGCTTGTACGTAAAAACTTTTGATAGATAAGGGGCCCTCATGCATGCAGCTCCACGTGGCATAGATGCATGCACTTATCATATAGCTTTCCCAAATAACCCTCCATTTTAATAATATAGATTATACATATCTTCATGCATTTTTTCTCTACTTCTCTTGCCCTGCACAGAAATGAATTCAAGGGAGGATACAGGGACCGTGTCTCTTTTAAAATTATAAAGTTTCAATTTTTATATATAATTTTATTTTATATATTTTATTTGATTATTTAATTTATAAAAGTTTTATCTAATTAGATGGTAAGAATTTATTTTTTTGGTCAAAATTTTTTATTTAAAAATTTTCATCTTTCTTGAAATTAAAGTCTAAGTCTGTCCCTGCTACGAGGCACCCAACGTCCTAAGGTTGATGCAAAGGCCAAGGAAGATGTTCATATCTTCTGGTGTTGAGTGTACAGCAGTTGTTGCAGAATTCCTTTACTTCTGCTTAAATGAGGACGCACAATGGTTTGTTTTTCTTTTATGGCTAATTCATGGCTACTGGTTTGGTTGGATAACTTTAACAACTAAAACAAGTTCATTTCATTTTTGAGATATTACAAGGAGGTCCAAGGCTTCAGGAGTAAAAGTTGAAGAAAGGTGCGACATAAGGATATAGTCATCAACATGAACACTTAATTGTCTAAGAAAAATAACAGTTAAATTAAGATTCTTGGAGATAAAACAAAGAGCTCTTTTGAATGTGACTACTTTCCTTTTGAAGCCTCTAGAAGACGGAAAAAGAGTGTGGGTTTCTGGCTCTGATGATTTTTTAATTAATTTTTTCCTTGAATTATCTGCTTCTTAATTTCTAGCTCTAATTATATTTCTCCTACCAATGACTGAAGTATCAATGATTTGAGGAAAAAGTTCAAAACAACCTCTAGTCTAATTATTAAAGAGCTCATAATTAATTTGGATTATTCAATGCGTATATAACAGCATTTAAAAATTTTAATATGTATTATTTTGAATTATTTGAATTATTAATATCTGCAGTCTCCACTGACTCTGCGAATTCATATGGTGATGCTTAGTTAGTACTGAATACTGATGAGCTTCATATGCAAGAAGAAGTCATCCATAGACACTCTGGTGCACTCTTCAAAAACGACTCCTTCCCTCTATAGCTCAGAAGGAGGCAAACTGTTAGACATTTATACATTTTAACCCTCCAAATTAATTAAGCATTCTTATTAATTTATGACATTTATACCACTCTTGTCTTAAAATAAAGATCACAAGACAAGTGTTTCAAGTTTATATGCCGCCAAAGAAAAAACATAGCACATCGATCTCACTAGCTTCTGCTCCTTTTTAATTTCACCGTTTCAACAGAAGAAAGAAGGCTAAACATAAATTTTATATAATTACTTTTTAATTTACAGCAAAATCAGGCCAGTTAGGCACATATTAGAGTGAGTTTTATTTCATAACTTATTTTTAGCTCTTTATAATTATTGTCAGGTATTTTAAATAACATTCATTTGTCTACAAATCTGTTACGCAGGTCATCAACAATGGCGTGATTATATAAAAGAAATACTTAAGGATGTAATTATAATTTTGAATTTAATATTAAAGTGTAATTAACTACATGAACCAATGCAATAAATCGATTAATTAAATCATTTGAGTCCTTTCCTCTTGGTTCCAATGTTCTGATGCATGAATTAAGTGTAGAAAACATTTATTATTGAAGGGATGCCCTTCCATACTCATTTGATTTTTAATTAGGAGGCAGGGATCAACGAAACAGTCATAGTTATCTGCGTCAAATTAATGCAATGCATTTCATAAGATAAATCTCAATGTTATATTTAATTGATGAGTTTTTTATACATAATTTAATTTACTCGACTTTAATGTATATCCCATGATCAAATCATGCGTCTTCCAAAAGCCAATCCGTCTAGCGTTCTTGAAAATTTCCGATGATTGATATGTTTACTCTTTTTTTAACAAACTTTTTTTTTTCTTTTTTTGCTCTTTTCGCACTCCTGGAAGTGGTTGAACACATAGAGCTAAGTAAATTAAACTACTGTGTGATTATAATGTTAAACAAATGAAAGCTGGCTAAAGAACCTAATGATTAATTAATTGTATATAAGACTATACTTAGGTACAATTTCATATATTGTTATCTGTTAATAATTTAATTATTTTATTATATTTTAAGAGTTAAGTATGATTTTCGTTTTGACTTTATAAAATAAAAGTTAATATTAGTTCAAGTGAAACATCATTTTAATTATTCAATTATTAATTAATTTTTATTAATGTTAATTTTAATTTGATCTCTCAAATATAAATTTTTTCTGTTCAATGCCAAATGTCCTTAGCTGCAGCAACATACTTGTATGAAAACAAAATGCGAACCATTTGGGATATAAAAGAAAATACTCATATATTTGTCCCCACACTCTGCTCTTCAAGTTGTATAACATTACGAGCGTCCTCTATGCGCTCAGAATACATGACGTCAAATCCACAAATTGAACTATCAACGTGATGTCATATGCTGGCCCGTAAGCAAGATGAAGCAAAACATTGAAATGGGCCCAAGAAACAAAAACCGCCCACTAAAGATGGGAACGAGAATCGATCCTCTGTAGTCAAATGCACCAGACATTGAGGGAGTGAAGAAGAAGAAAGTAATTCCGATACTTCGTCGCATACACTCTCTGACCAAACTACGAAATTCTAGTACTTTCAAGACATTAGTGACTTTGGATATAAACTCAGTAAAAAGCCCAGCCCATTTCCAGCTGTACAAAGCCCAATTTTAACTGTGAAATCTAGAATATTATATGCTCACGTAACCCTAGGAAATATAAATTTAATGTTGCAATCCTAAGGTCCGGAAGCTTGGAAGCACTATTAAATTGTCTGTGCTGGTTGGTTTTGCTTAAAGGAATGCAATTTTCTTAAGAACTAGCACTATTGCTAAGATATCCAACTTTAATTGATCAGTATATTAGCACTGGGTTTTGCTACATCTGATATCTCAAAATAAGTTATTTAGCAAACCAGAAAAAGATAAGGCTGCCCAGACCTATGATTGGGCCGGAATGGCAAAATGGACTTACCCAGTTGACTAGGGTTTTGAAGGTTAAGAAAAAAAAAAATAAAAGAATTACAAAGGAGTCAGCAAGGGTTTTGGATCAAGCAGTATAAAATCTACCGACTGTACTCTCCTGACCTTTCGTTCGCATTAGAAGCTTTCAAATTTGAGATCTTGAGCCTGTGAATCGAGGTATGCATCATTTTCTAGATTCTTTGTCGTTGTTGTTGTTACTCCGTGTTTTCTCTGTTAGAATGTGTGCCTCTGCGCTGGCATGTTTGATTTGAATCTGGGTTGTGTTTATTGTAAATTTGCAAGTTTTTGTCTCTGATGAGGAACAAATTCAGTAAACTTTCGTTCTTCTGATGAACAATTCATGAAGAATGCTTTTGGAGACCTGAACTGAAGAGACATACTGAAAAGCATCTGTGTTTCTCGAATATTCATAATGCCACATACTGTTCTGAGAAACACCCATGCTTCTCAGATTAATATATATATATATATATATATATATATATATATATATATAATTTTTTTTTTTTTCTCTTCTTGAGGAATGCTTCTGGGGATCTGAAAGGAAGAGACTTGCTGAGAAACACCCACGTTTCTTAGATTAACATATTATCTTGCTTTTCCTTCGTTTGAACTGATGTATTTCCCCGATAATTTTGAGAGTTTTAAGACGTAGATCCCTAACTTTTGTTTCTAGAACATGGCAGGCGACGGCAACTTGCAATTCTACTCAACCGAAATGAGAATTCAGTTCCAATTATTTTCTGAGGTGGGAGAAACATATCTCCCAACATTTGGGGGTTTTAAAATCATTGTGGACTGAAACCATCGTGGTTTAGTAAAAGATATTCTGTTTTATACAGGAGCTGGGGTTGTTTCTGGAAGAAATGTGTCTTCTTCTTTTGTTCTTTAACGATCCCCTAGAAATGCTATTTGGTCATACCTTTAAACTCCAGTCTTTTGAAATCCCATTCATCCCAAAGCCAACAAACTAGATGTTTAGGGACCAAAATGTCTCTGAGGATAACTAGAATGTAACTTTCGTGCTGAGTTGCCTATGAGCAAAATTCATGAAGACCTGTAGCTGTTCTATTTTTGGGGTTGGTCTGTCTTAAATATGATTATATCTTTTCTGAAAAGGAATTTTATATCTGATTTAATTATTTTTTCAATCTCCTCTTTGTTTTGATGTATGTTCTCTCATATGCTGTATTAATTTACTACTTGAACAAGCTCACCTTCTCTTCCATTATTTATTACATGTCAGGTCTTATTATTGCTTCTACAGAATGCAAACCCATATGCAATTTATATGATTCTGATAATTACATCTTATTCTTCCCAATTCATCTGCAACTTGTTAATATTCTCTTTGTTTGTACTTTTAATATATTGTTTAGTTGACTTGTTCTCTGTCAGGTCAGTTCCTGCTATATTTGAAGAATTTTGCCCCTGAGCATCAGTTCCATCCAAAATGAGGTAAACTTTAGTTCTCAATTGGTCACCTTGATTAATGGTATTAGATATTTTGAGATTTTTCCTTAAGCACTAACATGTGTTTTTTTCCTCCCTTCTATCTCTTTTCAGCCGGCCAATGGAGGAAGATGTAAGTTCTTTTTTTTGCTTTAAGTTATACATATATCGCTTCAAACTATGCTTGATGCATCGTGGCACTAATTTCTTGTTTTGCCTGTTCTTCATGTTCTTTCTTCTAGATATATGTTTACCCTATTTAAGGCACCTATTGGACATTGAAGATGCATTAAATGCTAAGTAATAGAAACCAAATTCCTCTGCCCCCTGTTTTTTTAGCGGTAAATATTGCATAGTCCTCCTCTCTGTTTTGAAAATGTGCACTTATCTTCTGTAAGATCAAAAGATTGTGCTACACTGTCCTTTCCTGCAGCTAAAGATGAATTACAATTATTCTTATTATCACGAAATATACATATATTTATTATTTACATAATATAACAAGTATTAGATTCGTATTTGACTAATATAGAAATAATCAGACAAGGGGCCTAATTTCAACTATACACATTGTTTATATAGTGTTCTTGACTTGAACATGTTAGGGGGACTCTAGAAAATGTTCACTATGGTTCAACTTGTAATCATTCTTGGTACTTACAGGGTGGTAAGAATGAAGAGGAGGAGTTTAACACTGGACCACTGTCTGTGCTCATGATGAGTGTTAAGAATAACACACAAGTAAGTTTGTTCTAATATAGCACTTGGAAGTCCAGGTAGGCTTGATTATTGCGGTTTTAATCAAATCTTGCTCATGCAGGTGTTGATCAATTGTCGCAACAATAGAAAGCTCCTGGGTCGTGTTAGGGCTTTCGATAGGCACTGCAACATGGTTCTTGAAAATGTGCGGGAAATGTGGACTGAGGTAGTTTTCTCAATCATGGATTTCTTTTCCTTGTGCTTATAAATTAATCTAAGTCATTCCTTGGTTGTTCCTCCAGGTACCAAAGACTGGTAAAGGAAAGAAAAAGGCACAACCAGTTAACAAGGATAGATTCATCAGTAAAATGTTCCTCCGCGGAGATTCTGTGATCATTGTTCTCAGGAACCCCAAATAAGCTATGATCACTTTGTTGGTGCTGACGTCAACTTCTGGAAGTAATTTGTCTGATACTTGCCCATTTACCATCTTGACAACAAAGTGATATGGTCTTGATGACTAGCCTGCTGCCCTTTAAACCTAGTTGAGATATTGAGGTCTTAGCTATGATATGGGTTATGTATTTTGATGTCAACCCTTGATAACCAGAGAACCTAGTCTCAATTATCTTGTATGACTACTTATGCTGGAACTTATGTACTTATCATGTACATCTAACGTTTTTATCTTACTGGGAAAAGATGTTAACCGTAGGCTTTTATGCGTGTCATTTCTTTTCAACAACCCTCTAGTTGGTTGGGTTTTGTATTGTACTGGGGATAGTTCTACGTGGCCAAGTCTATGTAGCAAAATTTTTACCATTAAATTAATCCAATGGTGTAAATTAAGAGACAAGTTAAATGGAAATGTTTGTGAAGTTCTCAGTTTTTGGTAAATAAAATTATCTTAATTTCTTGCAATTGCAAAATGTTTGTACCGTCTAACATGATGGCACTGGGTTGTCATGTGAGAATTTGACTCCTTTGGATAACAGGCTACAAAATGAGAGGACAAAGAACAAGTCATTGTTCAAAGTGAATGAGGTGGGCAAGACAGTAGACAGGTTCTTCGTTCGTTTGGGGCTGCAAATTCATGCCATGTATGGTAAGTCTCAATTATACAGTGTTTATCGTAATTCTCAAGTGCTCACTAGAATATAAGTAGGTACTGAAAAGAGCGAAATTATTTGATACTGGCTGGAATATTATTTCTCTATCATCCAGATTCTTGTAGAGATCCAACCATAACAATCTCTAGAAATATTTGCACCACAAAATCATAGCAATGATAAGAAACTGAACGTACATTCCAAAAATACACTGTTACAAATGCTGGACCTGATCAACCATGACACATGGACCAAAGCTAGGTGAAAAGCACTGGTGCTTCAAAACCAGATGGTAGAATTAAGAGAAAAGCCACTTAGATGACATATTACGACCTTTGGTTTGGGGCAGTTGGGCCTAAATCTTGGAGTATTTATCAATAACAGCCAATGATTAAATGATCAAATGCAGTGACTTTCATACTCGAGCATAGATTTCTTACTGCTGAATTCTCATATACCAATAACAATTTGGTGCTTTCATTTGCGAATGGCGGAAGGGGGTGGGATTACACAGGTTAGATGAAACCTACAAGTTGCTTGAAATTCGTACAACCGACATGTTAGAGATCGAGACACTAGACAACAATATTAAATAATGAGAAAAGAAAAATTAACACAAGATATTGACGTAGAAAATCTTTTTGTACGAGGGAAAAACCATAAACAAAAATGGAAATGACTTTCACTAATTTAAGAGATTGTACAACTTTTTTTTGAATATACATTTCTTAGATTTTGGATCTAATTTTAATCCTTCTTAAGGTTTGTACATTACATATGTCAAACATCCAAACATATGTAAGGATGAATAATCAATTGGCTTACTATTCTACATCTCCATTGCAGTCTTCAAACCAATAGCTCTTGACGATGATCGATTTATTACAAAGCTAGTAGTTTTGACTGCCTCTGCCTAGAAAGACTTTTCTAATTTTGCAATTCTTAACATAACTTTTGTTCTTTCTAAGAGAATTCTATTCATCCTTTTTGTCACACCATTGTGTTGAGGTGTATCAGCAATTGTGAACTACCTTTGAATACCTTCTTGCTCGCAAAATGTCAAGAAGTCACCGTTTATGTACTCTCCTCTATTGTCTATCCTTAAGCATTTGATCTTTCTTCCAAATTTAAGTTCCACTCGTGGTTTGAATTCCTTGAATATTGGTAACACATTAAACTTTTTCTTGATTGGGTACACTATACCCTTCTAAAATAATCATCAATGAATGACACAAAATATTTTGCACCTCCTAAAGATGTTATTGGTGATTCCCACACATAAGAATGAATCAAGTTTAGTATGTGTTTACTTTTTGCTATAGATCTATCAAATTTTAATCTATTTTACTTTTTTTTAACACAATGCTCACAAAATGGTAAACTTATATTCTTGAGCTCTAACAAGAGATCACGTTTTCTAAGAATCTTTAATCCTTGTTCTAACATATGACCTAGTCTACAATGCCACATTTTTGTTGATTCTTCTTGGCAAGTAGAAGAAACAAATGCTTTTCCTTGTTTCAACTTATCTCCTTGAAGCATGAATAATTTTAAAGTGCTCTTTCTTGCCTTCATAACCACGAGTGCTCATTTGGTGACTTTCACAACCCCATTTTCAATTTGGGTTTTGAGTCCCAAGTCATCAAATTGCCTAATAGATAATAAATTTTTCTTTAGGCCTTTTACATGTCGTACCTCTTGGATAGTACGAATCATTCCATCATGCATCTTTATCTTGATGGTCCCAATGCCAGTAATCTCTAAAGCATGATTATTTCCCATGTAGATATATCTATTAGAGATAAACTTGTATGAATGAAACCAATCTCGTCGGGATGTCATGTACCACGTAGCTCCTGAATCCATTAACCAAGTTTCAGATAATGGATTTCTTGTTGAACTGACTGTTACTTCAGCACATAAGATTCTATCATCATTAGAGGTATTAGCAACACATCCTTGAGAAGTTTTTCCTGAAGCCTTCTCTCCATTTTTTTTATTGTACTAATAGTCTTTCTTCACGTGCCCTTTTCTTTTGCAATGATAACACTTAATGTTTTGCTTGTTTCGTAACTTTGATCTTCTTTGGTTTTGATTCCCACCAGAGTCACGTTCTTCTGATCTTCCTCTCACCATCGATAATGCCTCTGTCTGTTTAGAAATTTTTAACTTGTTTTCTTTATATTTATGCCTAGATTCCTCTTCCAAAATAGCAGTTGCAATATCATTAAAAACAATATTATTCGTAGGAGAACAATTTGTTAAGTTGATGATGAGTTGATTATATGAATCTAGAAGACTTTGAAGTAGAAGCTCTGCACGTTCATTTTCTGCTATGCTGCAGTTCAACAATGAAAGTTAGGAGAATAAAGTATTTCAATTGTTAATGTGCTCTGTTACCATAATGGACTCGTACATGTAAAAAGTGTATAATTTTCTCTTTAAGAATATTTTGTTGTGGACTAACTTGACTTCATACAATCTGGTGGGTATTTCCTAGATTTCTTTTGTTGTTTTCTTTTTTACAACACTTGACAAGACTAAATCTGCCAATGCTAGACGTAGGTTAGCAATAGCATTGTCATCCACTCCTTCCACTTGTTATCTTTGATTGTATCTGGTTTCTTACCAATTGATGCAATGCAATTTTCCTTCCTTATCATCACCATCATCTTTAAATTCCATAGAGAGAAATTACTCATATTGAACTTCTCAATCTCAAATATTGCTGCCATAATGTTGATAAGATAGTGCCAACAACCAAAGCTTTAATACCACTATTAGAGATCGAGGCACTAGAGAACAATATTGAAGAATGAGAAAAGAAGAATTGACACAAGATATTTATGTGAAAAACTCCTTTATTCGAGGGAAAAACTACAGATAAGAATGAGAAAGACTTTCATTAACTCAGGAGATTGTACAACCTTTCTTTGAATATGAGGAGAAAACAATCAAACTCTCTTTGTCAAAAAACAAAAGAACCCACAATTCTCTCTCTCAAGTGGAAGAACTATTTGCTCTCTCAACAAAGGAGATTTCACTACTTTTACAATTCTCCACACTTCAATGTCAAACCCTAAATCCTTTGGTCAATTGTACATTTTGGTTAATTACATTGCATGCTTAGCTTATCATTGTTGCCGGTTGAAGAGTATAACCATTTGAGTTTTTGTTTCCATATCATGAATTTGTTTGGTTCACATTGGTTTTATTGCATTCCTGATACCTTTTTACTTGATTGTTTTGCCCAGGAGTGCAAAGGTTTAAGTGTGGGGAAATTGATCATATCCATTTTTACCATATCATTCAATGTCATTTCATGACATTTTATGAGGTTTATTGAGTTTAAATGCATGTTTGGATAATATTTTGTGGTATATTGGGATTAAAGGCAACTTCATGCAAAATGTGCTTTTTAAGTATAAAATTGTAATTCTTACACTAATTTGACTTAAATTAATGCAATTAGAGATATTACAATATTTAAATTCTTGCATTATAGGCTAAATTCAAATACTAGTTGGGAGAAATTGCAATCAGGGATCAGAAAAATCAAAACATTGCAGAAAAGACTTGGAAAATGCTTGGTGTGTAGTTCGTGACGGCGAATTCAGTTTTTCACGACTGCGAACTCTACCTAACCTGTATAATCTTCAATCCATATCTAAATCTAATTACAAGATTTGACCCAACTCACCTCCCATTAAATACTAGGGTTTTTACAGAATGAAGGCATCCATCAAGTGGAGAAGAGACTGAGAACTCATCCACATTCACTCCTTTATTCATTTTCTTCATCTATCCATCATTTTTTTGCACTTCCATGTGTGTTCTTGGTGATTTGAAGCTTGGTGAAGCCTCCCTCTCTACCATGAGCAGCTAAACATCACTTGCCCAGAGGAGAATTGAGAAGGCCTGAGCTTGGAACATTAATTAGGGAGTTTTCTTAATCTTTTCCATCATTTCCTTCTTGTAATCATTGTGTTTTGGTTAAATCATTTTAGTTACTTTGATAGGTTGAATTACTTTGCTGTAAAATTTCATATGTTAGATTAGATTTTGGGATTTATGTGTACATGTGTGTTTTGTAAGGATTATTGTTGCACTTGATTATAGAATTATTGGGTTTAGTATAATCCAAGATATCTTATTATTGTTTATGGTAGCTTGGTAATACTTGGTTAAGTTGCTCAAGTTATTCTCACATCTTTGCATTGATCTCTTTCTTGTGCATCAAAAAGGGTAGTTAATGTTGTTGTGAAGCCTTTGGGTTTAAAGATTTCATAAACAAATTGACTTACCTAGTGTTTGAGTGGTATTTCAAACCACCTAAGGAATTGGTTTTCAAAAGAAACTCTTATTTATCATTTAAAAAGCTAGGAAGGTCAAATCAAATCTCCAATGGGCATTTCATCATTATATGCTTTATAATTTTCACTCATTCATTAAGTCATTTTGTTAACTCAAATCCCATATTAAAAATCTCAAAAATAATTATTAATAAATTGCATCTTACCTAATTTCAAAAGACAAAGGTAAAACCCCAATTTTTTTTCATTTCTGCACATATCTTGCATTCAAATTACTTAGGAATAAATTAAGTTCCATGAAGTGAACATGGCCCGGATTGCATCACTATAGTGCATTCTCATATCTAGTATTAGCTTTTGACACCCTACTAATGAGGGTACGGTCAGTGCTTAGCTACTTTCTACCTTTTCCTTGAGTGCTTAAGAACTTTTATTACTTTTAGAGGTTTGTATTAGCCAATGTATAAGGGAGTTTTTCCTTAATCATAGAAATATCAAAGAGTGGGAAAGTTATGGGCTAATAATAATAAAAAAAGCAAAAGAGAGAGAAAGAAAAAAGAAAGAAATAGACATGAATTGAGAAAAAAAAAAAAAGAAAGAAAAAATTGTAGATATATTTTAAAGATGGAAATGAAAGTGTTGGTTACATGAACAAATGAAGTTTACAAAAGCTAAAAGAGAATTTGAATTTGAGATTTTTTTTAGTGCTTGAGTAAGAGGTAACACTCCTATCTTTGGCTTCTATTCTTCTCCTATGTTTTTTTTCTCTCCTTAGCCCACTTTGTTATTTCTTTTGTCATCCACTCCACTTCCTTAGCCCCATTACAACTATTAATAAAGCCCTTTTAATTTGTGCTTGTTTTTTATTCATGTAGTGGATAAGTAGAACTTTAGGAAGCTTATGGTAGTGAAATATCTATGGAAGGAATTTGAGTGAAACACTTAACCTTAAATACTTGAGAGTTGAGATTACTTGAAAACACCACCTTGTGAGGTCCTTCATACTTAGTCTTTGTAAATTAAGTGAAATTACCTTGTTTGCTTGCACTTTAAAAAGTGAAAAGTAATGTACCTTTTGTTAAGTTTTCCTTGAGGACCCTTTCATAATTGTGCTCTTTGCTTCTTGAGTCAACATTCTTAAGGAATCATTAAAAGATGTGTTTCTTTGTTGCTTTGTTGTTTTGTTATTCTAATTTTAAAAGTTAGGATTTGTCAAGTTGGTGTTCTCTTGAATCCTCTCTTGTGCACCACAAGTCTAGTTTTGCGTTTTACTTGAGGACAAGCAAAGGCTTAAGTTTGGGGGAGTTAATAACTTTGATTTTAATATTAATTTTCCTATGTAAAAGCAATTGTTTGTATAGAAAAGTGTTTCTAAATTCCAAGTTTTTGGTTGTAGTAGTGTAATTTTAATATTAAGTTAGTAAGCTTTCTTATCATGACTTGTATGCACTAAATTGAAGTGTTTTACTAACAAATTTTAGGTTTGGAAGCTTAAGAGAAGACCTAGATTATGAAATTATGAATAAATGTGTTCTGTTGGTCCAATTCCTGAGTATTTATTGTTACTCTCATTGTGTGTATTCTGGCCACCCATTGCCCTTACATTCAATCTATTGCTTGAGCATCCACTGTAGCTTTTCTTTTCTGTTCTGGTCACTCAATGCCTAGGAACCCAAAGTAATGCCTAGACATTTGCTGTTTTTTGACATGTGCAGAAATTTGCCTATAAATAGAATCTTTTAACCATCTAGGGCAACTTCTGCTAAGGTTTGGCTGAAAAAAGCTGGGAAAGGAGGAAAGAAAGGAAAGAAGTTGATTCCAAAGGATTTGAGAGCTCTCTACTCATTTTGGGACTTAGAAGACCATGGGGTTTGCTTAGTTTTTATTTTTTTTCTTCTACCTCTATTTTTCTCTTTAATTATGTATAGCTGAACTCTTTTAGCTAGGGTGAAGATATAACTTAACTTGGATGATGTTTTGTTAGCTTTCTTACTTAGTACAAGTTTCTATTTCTAATGATTGAGTGTTTATCATGATTTTAATGCTTCCTTTGACTTGGCTACTCATGGGTTGATTTACGATTCATGTATAAAATTAGAAATTCATATATGAGTTTGCTCATGTGATAAACACCATAATTTGACTTTCTCTAGGGATAGATGCTGTTGATTGTATAATGGTTATGGAATTTCATTGTTCTTTTCTAAAGCCCTTCTTAATTGGGATTTGTCTAAGGGATTGGAAAATCTTATTTAGTCAAAAGGAGTATTAATATTCCAAGGGATTTGTTATTAGTTAATTCTAGAATTTTAACCATTAATTATGGAATAGAGTTTAGTTAAGTAAGGATTCTATGATACATTAGTAGGTCAAGTAAAGTTAGATTCTTAGCCCTTTTTAAATATTTGTGCTTATTCATAGTTTTAATTGCTTTTGTTGTTAAAAATCTAAAAATACAAACTAATTGTTTTTTATTATTGGTGTTTCTTTTTAACTACATTGTCCTCCCATTAATCCCAATTTTCTATAATTTAGATAATATCAAATTAGTGAGGTATTTGATAACCAAAATCCTCATAGAACGATACTCTCTAAACTTTGTATTTCTTGTGCGATTTAGTATATTTGCCAATAAATCATCAACTAAGAACAAAATTGTAATCATCACCAACAACATTAGTGTTACTAAACTACTACTACGTTTCTCATTTTTGCCTCCATTCTGCTCTTTCTTTCAATGTCTTGCTAACTTATAATCCATGTATAACTGCTAGCTCTTCCTTTTACCATTTCCTCTAACAATCCATAAAAAGTTAAAAACAAAAGAAGTCCAAAAAACAAATCAACCTGAATTTGGCTTTTACATAGAAGTTCAAGTGTCCCCAAAGAGTTGTTAATTAGTTTAATATATAATAGATTTATAGAATGGTGCAATAATTTGGACATATATTTTTAATAGGTTAATTTTGATAGGTGCGTGATTAATATTCTCAAAAAGCTATATTAGGTGCACCATTTGAGCATTGATAACACTTGTGGAATATACGGTCATGCATTTCGTCAACTCTTAAAATGGATTGTTATGGGTTTGAAGCATTCAGCACTGACAAAAGAGATAAGGTCGCTATTAATTTATGAAAAGAGTTATTATCTTATTTTAGTAATTTGAATTTAGTTTTTTTAGACAGCATTCTGTATATCAAATAGGAAAAAATATATCTTTTTTTTCTAAGGCCAATCAAGACTTCATTAAAAAAGAGTAACAGAAGAACAACAATAATGTCACAACAATACAACAACGAAACAAAATTGGGAGAAAATCTGATAGCAATAGAACGAAAAACACACAGGAGCCTAGAACAAAGCAACAGTAAGTGAAATGCTACTGCAAAGATGTCAGCCCATACCAACTCTAGAAGCAGACATCTTAGATTCAATGAGAGAGATCAAGGAGGATTGAAGAGAAAACTCTCATCCTAACTGGGTACATCTCCTTGTTCACATGCTTGGCAATCCAATCTAGAACTAAGTTAGCTTTTCTAGAAATCCATTCCAAGAACAAAGATTTGAAAGAACTGATCAGCAACCTAATTTCAGTCACAATAATTTTGCTTTTCCAATCATAGCAATATCCAGAGTCAGCAATGAAGTCAACCAAAGGCTTGCAATTTGATTCTACAAATTACATCCAACCAACCCATGTCAAGAGGCATGGAGAGGCCTTTTTTAAAAGCTTGCGATTCACCTATAAAGAGGAAGAAACAGTATAACGACATGCACACAATGCTAATGACTTCCCCTCCGAATCTTGGACGATAATGCCTATACCAGACTAGAAACTATCCTCCTTAAAATATGCATCAATGTTGATCTTAGAGTGATTTAATGGCGAAGGAACCCACCTGCCAACAAGATTAGAGGGCTGAAGTGGTTGGGTATTAGCAACACTAAAAAGGCTATTAGCTTCCCAAAATTCAGCGACCTTCGGACCAGCTAACCCCAACACACGTTCAGGATCAACTGGTTGTCCATTAAAGATCAACAAGCAACAATGTTTCCAAATGAATCAGCAATGAAAGCAAATAATGCAAGATCATAATCACTCATCTTTAATTCAAAGAAAACATGGGACAACCATTAATCAACACGTCCAATCTGACAAACATCCATACAAAAAGTAAAAGAACTAGAAATCAGACTACTATCATCCATCACAAAGAAAAAGCACGTGTTCCACAGACTCTAGTTCATTCATATAGCATGGACATAGAGGGTTAGGCTGACAATGTTTTCTGAAAAGTAATTCTTTTATGGGTAAAAACTTTGTACAGCATCTCCATAAAAATGTTTAATTTTTGGATATACTTTAATATTCCATAAATGCTGCCAAAAACCAGAAGGGACATAGAAAGAATTACCAACCGAGGGTATATTGCAAAAACAGCCCTATGCATTGCAAGCTGGTACCCATGTTGCACTATATAATGATCATTACTACCCTGTGCCCAACATAAATGATCTTGTAGCTCAATATGGGGGAGAGGAATTTTTCGTATGGAAGAAATTTCAGACGCCAAGAGCCAAGATGAAGCCCCTGAAAGATTTTAATTCCCCATATCAATGAAATCAGCCACCAAGGAATTTTCCATGTCATTAGGAAGATTATTGCCATTCAACCGATACCTTTCCCTATTAAGAAGCTAAGGTTCCTTCCAAAAATGAATCTGTCTACCATTGCCAACATTCCAACAAAGATCTTTAGCCAGGAAATCCCTTCCCTCTAATAAGCTGGACCATGCCCGCAAAGCACTGCCCCCCTTTCTTAGCATCCAGAAAGTGTGAGTGAGGGAAGTAAATGCCTTTAAGAATCCTAACCCACCAGTCATTAGGAGATTGGATAATTCTCTACGCTTATGTAGCTAGAAGAGATAGATTGAAAAACTTAGAGTCCTTAAACCCCCAACCTCCATTGCGCTTTGAACAAGATAATTTCTTGCAAGCAATCTAATGAATGTGCCCTTCATCCTTTTTTCCCCACCATAAATTCAAAATGATATTATCAAGCTCTCGAAAATGTTTTGGGGAAAAAGGAAACATGACATTGGGTATGTTGGCATTGTGTTTATTATAGCTTTGATAAGGATCTCTTAACTGGCTCGGGAGAGTAAACCATTCTTCCATCATTGAATTATCCTTTAAGACTCTCTTTCATAAAGCCCAAAGCTTCAGATTTGGATCAACCCCGAAGGACTGGTAAACCCAAATATTTGCCTGGTGAGAGTGCTAAAGAAATACCCATCAACTTACAGATGTTGTCTCTAAGAATGGGAGGAGAATTTCCAGAGAAAAACACACAAGATTTGTCAAAACTAATCATTTGACATGAAGCCTAGCAATAATCATCCAAAATTACTCTAAGGACTTGGCAGTCAGCCATCGTAGTCTCAAGGAAAAATAAGGAGTTATCTGCAAACAAAAAATGAGAGAGAACAGGGCAATTTCTGGCCAATTCAATACTCTTGAGCCTTTCATCATGTACAACTGTAGTTACCATTCTCGATGAAACATTAGCTATAAGAACAATGAGCAAAAGGGGAAAGAGGGTCACCTTCCCTCAAACTCTGCTGAGGAGTAACCTGGGCAATTTTCCTCCAAGAAATAAGTTAAAGTTCGCAAATGAGACACATGGCATTATTTAGTCAACCCAAGCAAGGCAAAACCCCATTTCCAACATAACTTACTACAAAAAGTCTCATTCAACCCTATCATATGTCATATTCATGTCTAATTTTAAAGCAAGTTCATGTTTACCACCCCTTTTAGATTTCAAATAATGGAAAGTGTCATGTACATCCAAAATATTATATATTATCACTAATTTAGTCTAAAGAGAAAATTCAGTCCAACCAAAATTTGATAGTAATGTAATTAGAAAACAAAATTATTAGGCTAATTGATCGAATGGTCGTTTGATTTATAATTTTAATTAGCAGGCGTAATTAATTGTAGCTCAAGAGTAGGTAGCCAGATCATGAACTCATCATTAGACCCGACAGTTTTAAGGCATCAATAAAAGGGTCTGTTAATTGGCAAGGAAATTAGGGGTTTGATTCAAAAGGTTAATGAGCAAACTCCCAGCAATACTACAGATTCTGCAGCATTGTTGTGGTCCATTTATCGTACAAATGAAATTAAAAAATATTAAAAAATGTAGACCATTGGATTAAGAATTTAAGATCTAATATATAGTCTACAGTAGTGTTGCAAAATTTACTACATTGTAGAAAATCTGTACTCAAAAGGCTAAGTTTGTTAAGAGAGAGGATGGAAAAATACAGTATACTTAAATCAAATTCTCAAATTTAAGGTCAGAATTTAATAAATATATTGTTCAATTTTATCAACTATGTACGATGTCATGTAAAGGAGATGGAGTTTTAGTGAATGTTTGCGATACATGTTCTTCATGTACCAGTCCTACATGAATCATAAAATAAAAGGATTGCTAAGTTTGATGCTTATCAATTAGACAATTACCATAATTATTGTGAAGACAATCAATGCAACTACTTTAAATCTAGTTTAATTTACATGTTTGATCCACTGTCGTCTCCACTTAATTTTTTATATATATTACCACATCACAACAAAGCTATATAGAGATTGGTGCTTAAGGCTCATTTGTTAACATTTATAAAAAAAAAAAAAAAGACGAACAAAGTTGGAAACAAAATTAAGGTGATCGATAATATACAACATTTGAAATATTCGCTTAATTCATCGTATTTCACTTTTTGCCTTTACATGCATCCATGAAATTAAGCTAAATCGACTAATCCATTAATTATCCGACAATAATATATTGAAGGTCATCTAATTAATGAATGTGCTTCCTAAGACATCCTTTTACAGAAAATTCAAAAGATAATGATATTCGGCAGGAGGAAGATGCTCATGATGCAAACATCGGACTCCGCATATACCTCTGCAAGACTCTTCCATGAACTTTATATACAAAAAGAGACAATGCTAGTGCCAAATGGAGAAGGAGAACCTGAGAAATTAGGAACAAGCAAACCAGCTTGAACTTCAAGTATAAGAAATGTAATAAAATTTATAATTATAATCTAACTTTTATCTTAAATTAATTAATTTGAATTCATGAATTGCCTTATTCGATTTGCGTTCAGATGTTTTAATACCAAGGGAAATCCCAATTTCACAACCTACCTTCATTAATATGCCCAGACATGTGTTACTTCTGGATTTTCCAAATGTACATCTTTAATTTAAAGCGAAGAGTTGTTTCATGAGAACCAATTGGATACATCCATATTGGGTTTAGGCAAAAGTCATGTCTCTTGATGGTTTAGGTTAAGTATGACTTAATTCAATATCCAGTAACAAATATACCACATGGACAAATATGATATATAGAATTTCTAGTTGTAAGAACCTTTAAATAAATTGATATAAATTTTCCTACAAGAATAAAAATTTATAACAAGTCAAGTGGAATTACTAACCTTTAAATAAAATTTTCTACAAGCATACAAATTTATAATTTGTAAAATCCAGTTTTGTTGTAATGTAATTAGTAGCTAGAGCTTCCAATTAAAAAAACTATTAAGTAAATTTTTTAGGTACGGTTCGTATGCTGAATGCTAAATGCAAATTTCACTCGTTTACAATATAATTTAATAAGTCAAGTGGAACTGTATAACCTATGTATAAATTGTGTATATATACAAGTTAAGTTATCACTCTAAAAGTTTTAGTGTTTGCTAACCTTTAAATAAATTTATCTGCAAGCATACAAGGAACTTAGTTTAGTTTAGTGAAAAGAAAGTATAATTCTTGTTAATAATAACTTGAGTTTAATTTCTTTGCAGAGTATTTTGAGACTAACACCATTGACATTGCAAATTTAACAAAAAAGATATTGAACTAACAACAACTTTCTTAAAACTATGGTTAAATCACATAACAACGATTTCTTTTTATCCTTCCAAAATCAATCATCGTAATGGGTTGTAAAAAGTTGTTAGTTAAAGTCGCCCTTGAAATCAAACATTCAGTGGCAACATCTAGATGTCACCAAAAGTTTTACAAGTCCCATTGTAATAAGTGTTACCTCAAGGAGGAACTTTCATTGGCCATTTTCAATAACTTTCAATGGCAACTTTTATAATTGTAGTTGAAAGTTAAACTTTTGGTGATAATTACTAAAGGATGACACTAAAAGTAAAGAATTTTGTATGACAACATTAATTAGTCATCGATTAAAATGAGTTTTTAAGTAATGAGTTTAATAGCCACAGCTAATATTTAAATTTTCAATGGCGATTACAATACATTAATTTTGAAAGTAATAAATTTTTGGTGATGATTTTTAGTGGTCACCACTATAAATTTGCCTTTAAATGAGAACTTTCATAAGGGTCCCTGAAAGTCAAATTTTTTCAAGTGACTATTAAAAATCATCACTAAAATTTAAATTTTTGGTGGCTACTTTTAAAGTTGTCATAAAAGTTGTCACCAAAAACATAAATTTTTGTAGTAATGGTTTAATCACCATTATAGAGAATCATGGTTAAATCATCGTTAATTTAACTATAATTTATTTGATTGTGGTCAACAAACGTCATCATGGCCATATTTAATTATGGTTAAACTAAGTTTCAACCGATATAACTATGGAAAATTTTGGTTTAACCATAATTCATTATAGCTGTAGTTAAAACGTAACAATTAAATAAAGTACAATTACTCAAGTGTAAAATTGATTTAACTAGTGAGCAATACTATTATAATAAACTAAAATTTGAAGAGTGAGAATGAAAAGGAATTTTTGGACAAGGGTTCAAAAGCTAAATAAAAATCAAAGAAAACTGAAATTTTCTCTGGACTGAGGAAAGGGAAAAGAATGACTGAGGCACAAATTGAATTACACCTAACCCAAGATGTAATCTTAGCCAAAATTTTCAAATGAGAAACACGAACCAGAACTTAAAAAAAAAAAAAAAAAAAGGAGGGGAACTAATTATTGTGGGAGCAAAACTCAATTTCACTCTATGTATTAAATGAAGACTTAATGCACAGTTGAACTACCTGGTTCAAATATAATGAGATATGGAAGCCTAATGATGGAACTACAACTTGTGAGAGAAGCCTGCATGAAAGGAGTGTTACGATTGCGCAGGCTATGTCAACAATCAATTGGCCAGAAAGACTATAAATATGGGTTCATCAAAGGCTAGATGGTGCAGGAAAGGAAGAAGCAGCGTGTAGGAAGCGAAACAGAGAGAGCGTGAAGGTTCAGAAAGAAGAAAGAAGGTGAGATAACATGTTGATCAGGTGAAGATTTAATCATCTTTCTTCTCTTAAACCACGGCTTCCTATCTGAAATAACTCAGCCCCATGAAACAAACCTCTGCCTTTGCTTCCAGGGATAGAGTCGCGATAAGGAACGCTTCATAGCGGCTGAGAAATCATATATATAGAGAGAGAGAGAGCTTCTTAGGACGCCAACATTTGCTCTATGGAAATGCTACTAATACGACAACATAAGAAGAAACCATGGAACAAATGCTCGGCCGAATGAAGAATAATGATGAAGGAAGGATGGCGAAAATGATAGAAATTCCGATACTGCCACAAGGTATTGGAACTCTATTTTTTTTTTTTTCATCATTAAACAAAGTTATGGGCAAGAAATAAAACACCCATGGAGTATGTGTTTTGGCTAAGTGAAGGAGAGGAAGTCATAAAAACTCAGAAAATAAAGCTAAAATCTATCATCTGGAATGTATTTTTCTCAAGTACATTTGAGATGGAAACCGAATGAGGGAAGTGATTTCCATGGTTCTAAATTGCGGCGGCAATATTACCCTGCAACAGAGTGGTATTGCGGCCGCAACTCTGTTCTGTTGCGTTTTCATCTTAAATTCATGTTGTGTTTGATTTTTTTTGACATTCCGTTCTGCTTTATTCTCCTGATGGTGGGTCGGTTTGGACAGTGAGAAAATAAGAAGAAAGGCATGAGAGGGAGAGATAAGAGAAGAAAGGTATGAAAGGCAATAGGGATCGCGAATATGGAATTGTGGGGTCGCTGAAGAGAAAGATGGATGCAGGGATTGGCGTTGTTACGTGGAAAGTTGAAATGTTGACTATGGGAGATTTTTTTGGAGAATTGGGAATGAAATTTGAATATGAATTCTCCTCACATAAATTTTATTTTAATAAAAGATAATGATGCTAAATAAAAGGAAATTTATCGTTTTCAAAAATAATTCAAATTTTTCAATTTCATATGATTTTATTGGTATAATTTGAAATTAAATTAGCCACAAAATTTGACAATTATATTGTTTAGATTTAAAATTGTGGATTTTTTTTTTATTTTCAAACTTATTAAAGAGATAATTATTTATTTAATCAACATAGTCAATAGATTAATAACTACATTTAAAGTGCTGATGGAGCTATCACATTGCATGGAGGAAATGATATATTATTTTAAGTTATGATGATATTTTCTTTCTAAGTATGTAAAATAATTGTAATTAAATATACTTATTGGGTTATTGCAATATTATTAAGTTATTGGAGATTTATTTCATACATCCAATCTATATTAAATCTATTCATTTTATAAATTAAAACATTAATAAGTATTTGACTTTTCCATACAAATTAAAATTTATATGGATTAATTTTTAAAATTATGTGTAATGTATTTTTATAGTATATATATGTGTATTTATTAATGAAACCCTTAGGGCACATATTATTTATTATTTTTGACAAATAATTTAGTAATGCTATAACAAGCTACGGGAATAAGCTCTAAGCCAATATACACAAAGTATAGAGGGAAAATTAACAAAAAATATATGAATTGCTTGATATACTTGTATAACATATATATTTATTGAATTAAAATGGATGTTATATAAAAGTTGTATACATTTAAGAGTTCTAAAATTATTTAGAATTTTTTAAGATGTTTTGTGCAATTTTTAAAATAATCACTCCTCCAGTGATTACAATCCGCACTATAATGTTCCCAATATTTGCAATCGCAGAAACTACAACGTAGCCATAATCGCAATTTAAAACCTTGGTGATTTCCAATGGCAGCCTTGTACCCGCACTGCTCAGGGAATATCTAGGTAGTTAGATTGAAGATGTAAAGCTAAGGCAAGTGAGCAAAAAGATTAGATGAGCTGAAATGGATGCATGTTCAAATTTGCATAAGAAAGGGCCGAATACATGATTAAATGTTAGCTTGTATGCATGGTAGTGGGGTCCCCAAATGCATATTCGGTCATATATATATGGCTCATGTAGAAAAATTTTTCTAATGCTCATGATGCTTGCATTATTTTTGCTTGACTGATAAATCTGACTACTAAGATAAAACTCTTATCTTACTCTGTGGCTTCATATTTTTAGGTAAAAGTGATTATAGATCTCTTTAGTTTTACCAGACATTATGATTATTATTTCTGATATTTCACTATGGTGGTCTACGGGGATGATGGAATATTTGTAGACACTTACGTTACCTACATATCTGTTGAAGGGGGAGATTCATCCCAAACTTGAAGGTGGAAGAAGATGAAGAATATAAATAAATATATATATATATATATATATATATATATATATATATATATATATATAAAATAGTATTTTTTTAAAGAAAAAAGGGGGTTCCTGGCCAATTTTGTACTCATAGTTACGATAGAGCTAGCCACGGATGTACTTAGCCGAAGGAACTTTATATTTATCATCCATGAAGCTTTTATATATATATATATATATATATATATATATATATATATATATATATATGTGTGTTATATAAGATGCCAGTTTTCCGTTTGTTGTACACTATTCGTTGGCTACGTAAGATTTATATATATAAAGGTATAAGTAATATTTTAAAATTCTAAAAGAACCTCTTAGGTAAAGATATCACAGTCAATCATGAAATCAGACTTTTAAACAGAACCATTCTCACATCATGGAAAACTTACTAACTCAGAAGATTTTGGAGATTTATAATTATCAAAAATCAAATTTTGGATTTTTCTAGTTATAAAGAATATATATATATATATATATATATATATATATATGTATGTATATAAACTATGGGAAATTTTAGGCAAAGGTATATGATAGTATTAGAGTAGTTTATATTATGGTTTGCTAAGATTTACGTCTTTCAAGTTTTAAAATGAAAATATTAATAGATATCTATAACTTCAAAAAAAAAAAAATGGATAGTTTACAATAGAAAGCAAAAGTCCAAGTTGTAATACTAAAGTGTGTGTGTGTGTGTGTATATATATATATATATTTCAGAAATTATTATTATTTCGTTGTTTTGCTAAAAAGAAGGAGAAACTTCAAATTTTAAATTTGTAAGAAGTCGTAGTTTTCACCCAATTAAGCATTTAATTTTAAATGCTTTATAAATAGGGAAGATCCTATCTGGATTCCTTTTTTCCAAGAGAAATACGATAACCATACACGAGGATATAATAATTATTAATATTATTATCTTCTTGAGGATTAATAAAAGTACGTTGTGGGAAATTCACAAGGAATAGTGTAATAATATCTTCACTTAAAGAACTATATATATACATGAATAAATATTTAGAAAAAAAATTATAGCTCTATCAAGCAATTTAACACTCTAAAAATAAGATGCACATGAGTTAAAATGAGAATAAATTAGGACTATAAATAAATAAATAATGCAAATAATTTAATAAGTAGTATGAAATTCCATAAACTATGGGAGTCTCTGTTATTAAAATATATAAAATAACTAATGTGTTAATATTTATTTTCAAAGTATAGTAGGAAGTAGGAACGTTACAACTTCAATAGTAGTGATGGAAAAATGTTTAGGTTTAAATATGTATAAATTCTAACCATGCATGTCAAAATTTATCATGTGTAATAAGAAACGCCACACACACACACACATACACCTCAATAATTATTAAATATAAAATTATATTTTAATTACTAATTAATACTTTTTAAAGAATAAATATGTTTTTTATGCAATTAATAAATCAAATTATACTAATAAATCTATTAAAATAGACAAATACTATTAAATGCTTAGTAACATCTAATAATTATTGTATCATAATTAAGAAACATAATATTGTTAGTTTCACGTAATATTATCACTCCTTCAATCTTGGTGGTGCAATGGATTTTCCAATATTGGTGGGATGGTTGATGGTGATATGGATAGCGTATTATCAAGCATTCAAATTAACCTTATAACGTACCCCCGAAAAATTAACAAATAACGATATATCAAAATTATTTCTACCAACGAAGTTTATCGTTCTAAATTCACTATGTATACTACGTGCGTTTGAAATACCTACAAAAAGTTGAAGTAGATTTCTAGTTGTTTTACAATTTATTAATTATCAAAAGCTTCACAAATTTTGTAGCTAGCTCCTGGAAATGAGAAGTGAAAAATAACAAGTTTTATACTAATTAATTCCTATTCTCATATTCATATTCCATAGAGTTGGCTATCATTATTGTCGTCATCATGGTTATTATTGTTATTAGTATATCCATTATTTCAAAATTTGTTATCAAGAGCGAAAGATATACATAAATATCATTCGGCAAACATGATCTTAGATAAAAATATATGTAGAGAATAGGAAAGATAAAAGTTATGCCAAAAAAATGTGTGTTTATCATATTATCTATAAGGTGATATTTATTCCTACTATATTTGTTATAGGGTTTAATGGTAAATCACTTTTAAGAGTTATCTTAAGCACTATGGAGATTGACAAACAATAACTTCTATAATTTCTCTTAAAAAACTTTTAAGGAAGTTTTAAGGAAAGAGTAAGGAAAACTCTCATATCAATATCAATTATCCAATTCTAGTTTGTAAATTTTATTTATAATAAGAATTTGTATAGATATAACCATTTTCTAAAAAATTATATATTTCTAAAAAATTTTGTCAATACATATAGTCATATCTTTTTAAATTTAACTTTTAAATAGATACAATTTTTTTTTAAAAAGTCATATTTTTTGGAAAGTTGTGTTGATATAAAAATTTATATATTTTTATATTTAAATTTTTAAATAAATTAAAAAATTAATTTGTATCATTAGATTTATTTAATCCAACACATTCATAACTTAGATTTTAAAATTAGTTATTTCCAACGCATGACTGAAAGAAAGAGGAACCCTGATAATGACTCAAGATTAAATAAACCACACTAACAATTATCAAGAAAAATCTCACATAGAACTTTGATTGTCACAAACACTTCAAGCTTCATTTCACTTTATATATCATTTACACTCTACAGTATACTGAAGAACAAATACTTATTTTATTCAACTAATATATTATTGTTTACTAAACCAATATTTCATATTCTTTGAAGTTATAATTTATCCTTTCACTTGCATAAAGATAATTGTAAAAGAAACAAAACAAATTTTTAGATAAAAAATAAAATTTTTTGAGTATGAGACTATGATTATTTATTATTAAGTACAATTTGTAGAACTTCAATAATAAAATTACCATTTCCACATCAGCCCGCCTGACCTTCTCACGTATAACGTCTACCATAATTATCACTCCTTTCCTCATAAGCTCATATCACTCAAACTCCCAAGTCCAAGATGCCTTTCAATACAATTTTTAATACAACTATCAAGATGAGACTTGTAATCTCGAAAATCACGTTTCTTGTATTTGGCACATCGAAGGTTGCAGACATCCTTGCAGTATCCCTTCAAAAATATTGCATTTTTATTCTCTGAAGAGAGAGGATGAGACTTGGAGATGAAGAATTTGCAGAGAGATCAATAGGATGGCCATCAATTTTCACCAAACTCTGCATTATCAGAAGAACCACAACTAATTTCAATGCAAGTAGCACTCTCATCTTAGCAATTGAAATCCATGGAAAGTTGGTGTGTTCAGAAAGTTAAACTCAGAATCATAATTTATAACAATCTGTAGATTCTACCTTGCAAGCATGGGCAGCTAGCTGCACCTATAAATATTAATTATTATCATGATAAAGTAATAAATTCTTGTCTAAAATGAAGTGTTCCTTGTACTAATTCCAGCTTTGAAGGTTACTTCATTGCTTTTTTCCTTTTGCCCTTTCAGTCTAGCAGTTTTGTGTACAGCTTAATTATATTTAAAAATGACTTACAACTGGGTGCGTAATTTTCAAGAGCAAATTTGTGGTATTGAATAAATATATTTAAATCCCCGTAGGTGTTGTTAATTTACTAACAAATGTTATATTAAGTTTTAAAATTATTTGTTATCATCAAATTAAATTTTAAAAAGTTACTAATTTTGGTAACTAAAAGTTATGGAAATTGATCACTTTTAATTTAATATGATTGTTAATTGAGAATGGACCATTAGATAATTATTACAATATATTAATTACAATAAATGTGTGTTACATTTGACTTCACAAACCATTCTACTGTTTTGACGCCATTGGAAGGATTGTTTCATCAATTAGTTATATGGTTCCTATATTTTGACGCTATTACGTGTATCAGGAAGAAAAGATATTCAATTTATACATAAGGATTTGGGTACCGCATCAAGTTAGATTATACATCAATATTTAATACATCTTACTTTTTTTTTTTTGGCGGATACAGATAGCAGAAAAGGAAGAAGACAATAAAGGAAAAGAGAGAATTGAGTGTGGAGAAAGAGAAGATAACAGGAAAGAAAAGTTGAGTGACGAGGAAGAGTGAAACGGAGAAGGAGATAGAAAGGTTAGTTCGGTAAAACAGATGAAAAAATCAGATAAAGTAAGCTAAGATACCAGAAAAATCATGGAAGTGAGGACGTGAATGGTAAAGAAAATCCAGTGAATTGAAGAAGAAGGGAGACCAAGAGTGCCACATCAGCTTAGAAGTATGTAGATATATGAATCAGCCGAAGTCATCCACCTCAACGGGAAAAATTAATCGATTGGTCCTTATCGTTTACATTAATTTTTAAATTGAATTTTATACTTTATTTTTTAAAAAAAACACTCCGTATACTTTTCAAAAGTTACACCATTGGTCATTGCCGTTATTTGCATATTTAAGACCATTAAAAATTTGATGACATAGCACAGAATATCTAACACGGAATTGCCACTGTTACAATTTTGGGAAAGCCTTGCAAAATAAATGTTATCAAAATACATGTTCAGTGCGAGAACCTGCACTTTGTCACACAGATGCCAACTCATGGAGACATTTGCCCTGGAGTCCATGAACATGGAGAATGCCTATGGGTGGGTATCGAGTAGATGCTCATGAGAGGAAGAGGTGAAGGAGATGATGACCCAAGATTAGATTTTTCACTGCTAATGGGGTTCACTCCTTGAAGAGAAGATGACCTTTAAAATGCAGAATTTGCAGGGGAAACAACAAGTTAGTCCCCTGGGTTGTCTCCTTCCTAGATCAAGTGAGCTTAATACTAGAAAATCGGAAGCTCAAATTAAAGATGTTATCTTCGCAAGCCATTTCCTGGGTTCATTCCATATTTATTTTAGAATCTCCTATCATTTATGTCAAAACTGTTTTACCTTTTACTTTTTGGATCCAAGACTGCATTTTTCTTAATGGAAAACAGCCTTCATTATTCCAGTCAAAGTCTTAAAAAAAGACTTTTTGATATGTTGATGCTGCTATGGGGGACAGTAGCTCGCCAGATGTAAAAGTAGATGAGAATGATGAAGACGATGCTTGTCGCTTCTTGTATATGTCACTAGTTCATAAATATAACTAATAAATCAAGCTAGGAAATCGAAGAAGAAGAAAAATGCATATTCAGACCACAACATATATATGCTAACACTCAAAGACCATGCGTTCTTAATGAATCAAGCTCAGATATAATTGATGTCGATATTAGCAATACTTGAAAAGCATTAAGCACATACAATATTTGAAATCTTTTCAAGATGTTAAAGCATTATTCTACTTTCTGGAATATGGAAAGACCAGATGGGGTCCAAAATAACTGAAGTTGGACTCTAGGGCAGATGTTTCCATGAAGAAAGTATTCTCTTGCTTGACAAAGGTAATGGCATCCTTCACTTCTCTCCTTTCAGATCGGCTTTGTCGCCGATCAGCATTACCACAATGTTGATGTTTTTGTAAGAGTGCAGGTTCTCACATTGAGTATGTATTTCGATGCTTTTGAGCAGATACTATGCTTTTTCTTTGCTTCACTTTTCTCCTTTCATATGCAAGTCTTTTTCAGATTTTTAACTGTGCGCCACTTCACTAAGTGTTTCTAACAGTGTTAAAAGTAATTTTAACGGTAAGGACCAATTATATAACTTTTAAAATGAATAAGGAGTGATTTGAAAAAAGAAAATAGGGACCAACCGATGTTAATATGATCTTTAAACTTGAAAACGTCAATGAATTCAGGCAATTTAAAACTATCTTATGTCATATTTATTGAAACATTAAACGTCATGTACTTCTTGGTTTTTTTGCGAAAGAAAATAAAATTTATATGGAATACAATTTATAACAAACTTACCAATTGATAAGGAGCATATCACTACACGACAACTTCAAAATACAAGTGCAGCATTCTTAATGACAAAAAAAAATAAAATAAAGATTGTTACTTTTATATATTACTTTTTAGCATATCACCATTCAATATATATATATATTAGGCAGCCACCATGAAGTATCAGAATATCCTCTCCAGCTTTCTGCTATCAATATTTTTGTTTGTACTCACCCAAAATAACAATTATAGAGCTAGTGTTCGGGATGTGAGTTTTTTTAATTAATAAATATTTAAAAATTTATTTATAGAACATTTAATGCTAAGATATCTAAAAAATTTTAAAAATTTATTCCTTTTGCCACTAAACTTATGTATTTCATAATTGATAAATAATATGGAATTTTTGTAAGAATATATTTTTCAAATACTCATCGATTGAAATACATAATACCAAACGCTATCATAAGTTTAACCATTTATCTTGACTGTGAAAATTAGGATAGGCTTAAACTAAATTTATATATACATGTACACTATAAAATTTTTTGATATGACATGTTAAACAAATATCATTATAGGTGGTGCTAATTGTGAAAGATATTCACTTATGCTTTCATTGAAAAAATCTTATAACAAGTTTTCAAAATCTATACTTAAGTTTCATCCTAAATTTTAAACACTAGAGTTTAAATCCAAGATTATGTTTTGACAAATTTTCTCTCACCAAACCACTTGGATGCTTTTCATGCCTCTTGATCAGGCAATCTCGGATACATTTCTTGAGATGGACTGATAAACTTGGAAACGAAGAGGAATGTATTTGCGACGACGGTCGCTACAGATTTGCTTCAAAATGATTATTCCAGTGTTGTTTGAAGGGAGAGAGACAATGCCAAGAGAAGGAGGACCCCCCTTGATTGCATGTTCTTGCTTCACCCAAATCAACACCATCAACACCGTAACTCTCGCTGCAAATATACTTCTCATCTTTTTTTCTTTGTTCAAAAGTTTAAATCCTGAGTAATACTATTTATAACAGAAACTGCGTGCTTCTTATATCCTACTTGGGGCAGAAATCTCTGATGTTGAATGATATTGACAAGTTTAAGCTAACAATTTATTCCGAAATCAAATTTTAAGTAAAGCGAAGAGTTCCTTGTTGGACGACATCCTCGAAGGGCCACTTTTATATCCAACGATTACATAAACTACATGCTATATATTCAAACTTGAAAGAGTTCTTGTAGTATATACAATGAAATATTGAAAACAAAATCGCATTTAAATTGGTGTAGGGACCTTTCCTTAAAGTTTTTTGGTCAAATGGGAATATCGTCTTCTTATATTTGTTCTTATTCAACCTATTAAAGTGATTCACTAGCATTAACTCACTCAAGTTAATTACCAATTGAGCCCCAATGGAACAGGATCATGGGGCATGCAGATACAATAACTAAAGGTTGAAGATGCAAGGGACATGAAGACAGCAAATAGAGCTTCTGTAAGATCTCTGCATGTGTAAAAAAAAAACAATGCAACAATGCTTGTAATTAAAATCCTTTTCTCACATAGATACTTGCGCTATAAAAGTTTTAAATGAGAAAAAGAAAACAGTGATTATAAAAAAAAGTCTACTGGAAAGGTAGTTCTATAATTTGATTGTTTTCGTGCTTTACTGAGAGAAAAGATTGAAATGAAGTACGTTTCAACAAATAAGCCTATAGGTCGACGAGTCATTGAGCATTTTTCTTAAAGAAAAACTCCACATTAAGCTGTTCCATGGTTTTTACAATGTAGGGAACCTTAAACCCTTCCATCTCACTAGACTTGTAATTTTTATTTTTATTTTTAACAAACACTATACTTTTAATATTATCTTCAAAGATTCTCAATTTCTGCTCCATTTCATTCCTTTCACCCTTCATTCCATCAATGCAATTATATCCTTCAGATAAAGCCGTTTAATTCCTTCTTAATAACATTTTCTTTCAAAGCATCTATTCAGTGATCTTTGAAATGGTCCCAAAGAATCACACGTCCCTCATTCTTTTGGACAAGTTCCTTCCGTCCAGTTACCTCTTAATGAAAACTAACCGAATTAAACAACAGAGAGTAGCGTTTATCCAGTTATCTTTGTAGGGAGCCATATAAATATGGAAAATTATACTAATCGTAAGACAATCAATCACCTTTCATTTCCAATTTCTTATTTGTTTATTCAAAACTGTCAAAAAAGAAGAAATGAAAAATACAAAGATAATAGTCTTAAATTCTTAATAAGTCTCACAACAGAGCAGTAGATCAAATTCAAGTCTTCTCCCAATATGTGTACATATTCAATATTTTTATTTAAGTTATACCAACTCAGGTATCAGAACAATAGTCAGCATATCATCAAAAGACTGACCGCTTACTCACTGGAAGGTGCATCCACTGATGGATTATTTCCCCCTTCTATGAAAAAAGAACACAAACGAAAATTTTGCTTACAATCTTTCTAGAAGCTGTGACCCAAAGAATATCAACTACCAATAACATATTCACAGAATAAACCAGCAATCCAAACACGGCATACCTTCATCTGATGGAGCATAAGGAGATTTCCGGTAACGTGTTTGCTGCTGTGTTGGCTGAAAAGCAGAAGTGCCAGGCACAAATTTGTCATACAAATTATAAGGATATGGCAGGTATGATCAGACTCAAATAGTCTTGTTCAGGCACAAAAAGGTAAAATGACTATCAAGATTTTTGCTTTGAAGGTTTTACTTCTCAACTGAAAAAACCCACTGACAGTATTAAAATGCTGAGTATATTGTTTATTTAATTTTTGTTTGTTGGGGGGAGGGGACTACAATATACTGTCCCTTGAGGCAGTCAGAATTCATTACATGAAAAATACACCACCATAATCCCGTGCATTTTGTGATCTTAAATTTATTATTCCATAATCCTACTCATTCTGCAGTAGTTAGCAAAGCTGAAAAGGCATCAAAAGTTGGCTTCAATTATATCAGGGGATACATTAATTCTTACAACTGAAATGACGAACCCAAGCTTCATCATCCAGTGAACACAATTTATCATTCTGTATAACACATACTAATTTTCAGATCCTTGAAACCTTCGCTGACCAATATTTCAAAAAGCATACACCTTTTGGATAACATATTTGCAAAATCTTTTTATCCACAAAGGCCAGGCTGGACAGTGGGCACTAATTGGTCAGTTGCCACAAACACTACATTGTAGTCTTACAAAAGCTTGTCAAGATATATAATAGAAGTTCATAATATTAGGATGAATAAATATTGTACTACTTATATAGGATTAGAGATTTTATTAGTTTTGTAGTAGGTGTGGTAGGTGTAGTAGGAATGGTAGGTATGGTAGGTGCGATGAAGTTCATGTATATATATACTCATGTATTTCAATGAATGAAAATAAGAAGAAACACACATTCTACCAAATTGCACATGGTATCAGAGCTCTAGGATTGCTCTTTACAGCCTTCATTGCTGTCTGTTTTTCTTCAGGCAGCCTCTTTGTGTTTCACATCCAGCCTTCATTGCTGGACAGAAGGGGCATAGGAGTGCTGACTGGTTGATCATCTTTGTGTTTTCTCCCTTTATAAGAATCTTCATTGCTTCTTGTTTACCTCAGCCTTCATTGCTGATAAAATACTTTTTCAATAATGGCTACTTCACAATCTGAAGTCTCTAGTGAATCAAGACCATCAAAATGATACTAATTCAACCCAGAAATTGGTGATTTGCAAAACCTTTTGTGCCTCTTCTAGGCTCAACGGTAAGAATTACCTCAAGTGGTCACAGGTAATTCAAACATATATCAAAGGCAAAGGGTGACTCAATCATTTACTTAAAATTGGACCAACCAAGAACGATCCTTGGTTAAAGCTTGGGATAAAGAAGATTCCATGATTATATCCCAGTTGTGAGATTCTATAGAACCTACCATCAGTGACACGTGCATGTTTTTGGCCTCTACAAAGGAAATTTGGGAATTCCTTCACCGAACATATTCAAAAACTGATGACACAACACAAGTTTTTAAGATCAAACTCAAGGTCGCTGCCAACAAACAAAGTGATAAGTCGGTCACTATGCATGCCACTTTGTTGCAAAACTTGTGGCAAAAGCTAGATCATTACCGAGTGTTTGAGATGAAATGCTTTTAAGATGCTGAAATCTGGAAAAAGTTTATTGAGAAGGATCAAATCTATGACTTCTTAGCAGGATTAAATACTGAATTTCATCAGGTTCAGGTCCATATCATCGGGAAGGAAGACACACCTCCTTTGGAAGAAACAATCTCCATTGTTTGTGCTAAAGAAAGTCGACGTAATGTAATGCTGGAATCACAAATAATGAATGGTTCGACTTTGGCTACAAAATCAAACCCCCATGACAAAGGGAAAGGTGATCTCCAAAAGAACTTGAAAGAAAACAAGGATAATCTCTGGCACACTCATGGTAAGAAACCAAGGCATACCAAGGAGGATTGTTGGTAGCTGCATGGTAAACCGCCAAGTCGAGAATGGGGCAACCATGGGACACAAAAACACCAAGCTCATTAGCAGAACAACCTATACTAAAGGATACCTCACTTATAGTGGGGTTGAATAGTGTTGAAATTGAGAAAATCTACCACCTACTGGAATCTTTGGAGACACATTCTAGAGTTGCTTGTATTGCTACTCTCTCAAGTAACTCTAACTTCTCTGTTTGCATGAATGTCTCTGAGAAATAGTATAACAAGTCATGGTTATTAGACTCAGGTGCCACAGACCATATGACATCTACTTCTCAATTTGTTCACACATATACTCCATGCCCAAGCAACAAGAAAATACAAGTTGCCAATGGCTCTTTCATAACTGTTGCTAGAATTGGTGACATAATCCTATCTCCTACCCTTAAACTTCCAAAATGTCTTGCATGTACCAAAATTATCAACTAATCTAATCTCAATTCATAAACTTACTCATGACCATCATTGCTTCACTACTTTTGTTTCCCTTCTCGTTGTGTTTTTCAGGATCAGGGCACAAGGCAAACAATTGGATTTGTTAAGGAACAGAACGGTCTTTTCCATCTTGAGTTCTCTCTAAAAAGTTGCAATAATGTATCCTCACCCTGCTCTAATTCCTCCAATAAAGATGTCATCTGGCTCTATCATCTTCGCCTAGTGCATCCCTCTTTCAGGTCTTAAAGGTAATGTTTTCTCATTTATTCGTAGGACTAGATGTTTGTGAGTTTCATTGTGATATTTGTGAACTTGCAAAACATACTTGTGTACCTTTTCCTATTAGTAATAAAAGATGCTCACAACCTTTTCAATTGATTCATAGTTATATATGGGGTCCATCTACAATTCCAAATATTTCTGGGTCTTGCTAGTTTGTTTGTCACTTTGATTGATGATTGTACGAGAGTCACTTGGTTATTTCTCCTTAAACAAATATCAGATGTTAGTTTTGTGATCCCTTATTTTTTTACTATGATTCAAACCCAAGTTGGGACCAAAATCAAGTGCTTTCATACCGATAATGCTTGAGATTACTTCAACCAAACTCTATCTTCCTATTTTCAATCCCAGGGTATCATCCATGAGTCCTCTTCATAACTCTCAATAACATGGGGTAGCTAAAAGGAAAAATGGACATTTACTTACTACCACCCACGCCCTTCTCTTCCAAGGGAATGTTCCAAAAAATTATTGGGAGGAAGTTGTACTAAATGCCACATACATGATCAATCGACTTCCATCAAGGGTATTAGACAACAAAAGCTCAGTAGACATCCTTAATAGCTTCCTCCCTGAATTTCACACCTCCAATGGTCTCACCCCGAGCTACTACCTTTATTTATATCCACAATCCACATTGAGGAAAATTGGACCCCCATGCTATTAAATGGTTCTTCCTAGGTTATTCTTCGACCCAAAATGGGTATAAGTGTTACCATCCCCCCACTAGAAAATTTTACACGATTACATTTGCTAAATATACTCCTTTTTCCTACATCCTATCTTCAAGGGGAGAAGTTAATGGTGGAAGATACTACTTGGGAGCCCTCAGAACCCTTTAGAAGTCTTCATCTTCCTTATCAAGGTCCAAGACCATACTCATCTGATTCCACCACATCTCCTGAGCCTATCTCTAATCCTGTCAGTAATAATTGCAACTTCACCCAATCCCCACAGGTATACTCAAGGAGGAAAACCGTTCCAGGACTGACACAAGTTCAAGAATCCAACTCAACTTTTAAAAATGAAAACACAATAAGACCTAACTTACCTTTACCACCTACTGAGACATTGAATGAAATTACAGATGACCTTGATCTTCCTATAGCTTTCCAAAAAAGAATAGAGAATATACTAAACGCCCTCTCTATCCCTTATCCCACTATATTTCCGTGGAACAATTATCTCCGACACACACAAGTTTTATTATGAGTCTAAACAATATTGTTATTCCCAATACTATTTCTGAAGCATTGTCGAAAAGGGAGTCAAGAGATGTTATGACAGAGGAAATGAATGCTCTAGAAAAGAATAATACATGGGAAATTGTAGACAAACCACAAGGAAAAAATATTGTTGATTGCAAATGGATCTTTACAATAAAATACAAGGCAAATGGGTCCTTTGAAAGGTATAAAGCAAAATTGGTAGCTAAAAGGTACACTCAAACTTATAGAATTGATTATGAGGAAAATTTTTCCCTAGTGGCAAAGATAAACACTATCATAATTCTATTATAACTAGCTGCCCACTTTGGTTGCAACTTCTTCAATATGATGTGAAGAATGCATTTCTCCATCGTGATTTAAATGAAGAAAACTACATGAATATCCCATAGGGATTTGAAGGAAACACTGGTAATAAGGTGTGCAAGCAGAGAAAGGCTCTTTATAAATTGAAACAATCCCTTAGGGTATAATTTGGAAGATTTGCAAAGGTGATGAAAGACTTCAGCTATAAACATAGTCAAGGGGATCATACACTCTTCATTAAACATTTAGCTATAGGGAGAGTAACGGCTTTCTTAGTCTATGTGGATGATATTATAGTAACTAGAAATGATGGAGAAGAAAAATTTGAGCTCAAGCAAAAGCTTGTGAAGGAATTTGAGATAAAGGAATTGCTAAAACTGAAATACTTCCTTGGTATTGAGGTAGTATATTCTACTTAAAGAGTCTTCAAATCTCAACAAAAGCATGTGACTGATTTATTAAACGAAGCAAGTAAGACTACATGTAAGCCAATATCCACTCCAATGGATCCAAATCATAAGTTGGGAAAAGCTAGAGAAGAACCAATAGTTGACAAAAGGATGTACCAGAGGCTGGTTAGAAAACTTATATATCTTACTCACCCTTGTTTGGACATCACTTATTCAATCAATGTAATAAGTCAATTCATGCATGATCCAAGAAAACCTCATCTGGAAGCATCCTACAGAGTATTACATTATCTAAAAGGAAGTCCTAGGAAGGGAATTTTATTCAAAAAGAGTAATATTCTCACACTAGAAGGTTACACAGACCTTAACTATACAGGTTCACTTGTGGATAGGAGATCAACTACGGGGTGTTACACCTTTCTTGCAAGTAACTTGGTAACATGGAAGAGCAAGAAACAAAATGTTGTGGTAAGGTCATTAGCAGAATATAAATTCAAGGCTATTGCTCAAGGACTATGAGAATTACTCTAAATGAAGATTATCCTTGATGATCTAGGAATCAAGTTAGACAAACCAATAAAGCTTTATAGTGACAACAAATCAGCCATCAATATTGATTATAATCTTGTCCAACATGAAAGGACAAAACAAATTGAGATTGATAGGCACTTTATCAAAGATATATTAGAGGATGGAACTGTGTGTATGTCCTATGTCCCATCAAGAAGTCAATTGGTGAATATCTTTACAGAGGGGCTAAATAGTTCAAGCTTTCACAATCTAATATCCAAGCTAGGAATGGAAAACATCTATTCTTTAGCTTGAAGGGGAGTGTCAAGATATACAATAGAAGTTCATAATATTAAGATGAATATTGTACTACTTATATAGGATTAGAGATTTGATTAGTTTTGTGGTAGGTGTGGTTAGTGTGGTAAGTGTAGTAAGTGTTGTACGTATTGTAGGTAGGTGTGATGAGGTTCATGTATATAGATATATACTCATATATTTCAATGAATGAAAATAAGAAACACACATTCTACCAAATTGCACAATAGCATACTCAGTCATCAACTTATCACCTTGTTTGGTGGCAACATCCTTGAGTTTGATCACATAAACTGGTGCTGCCACCAGTTTATGAATATGTTCAGCGAGGGAATTCCCATATTTCCTTTGCAGAGGCCAAAAACATACTCGTGTCACTATTGGTAGTAAGGGTGTTCAAATCCTAGGCCAAGTTGGGTTGAACACCAACCTATAGCCTGGCCTGGTGAACACAAGACATGACCAAGTTGGGTCGGGCCAGGGCGGGTCACCAAGGTTTTTACAATTTTTTTTATATTTTTTAATTAAATTTTAAAATATATTTTAAAAGAAAAAAATAAAAATTATGATTTGTATGTAGTAAATGGAATATGCTATAGTAATAAACAAGAAAGTGGCTATTTTCTTTTTTTTTTAAAATACCAAATATATATATATAAACATATAAAAAATTTTAAATATATAAATAAAAATACATATATATGGTCAGGCCAATATTGTGGCCCGAGGCCGGGTCCCTTCATGAGGACCCAATCTCGTGGCCTAGATGATCAAGACCTAGCCCAAACCAGCCCAAAATGACCAGGCCAGGCCGGGTTAGGCTAGGTCTTGATCACCCCTAGCTAGTAGGTTCCATAGAATCCCACAACCAGGACATAATCAAAGAATCTTCTTCATCCCAATCTTTAAATTGAGGATCGTTCTTGGCTGGTCCAGTTCCAAGTACATAATTGAATCGCCCTTTACCTTTGATATAGGTCTGAACTACTTGGGACCACTTGAGGTAATTCTTACTATTAAGCCTATAAGAGGCACGAAGGTTTTGCAAATCACCAATTTTTTTAGCTGAATTGGTATCATTTGTTGGTCTCGATTTGCTAGAGACTTCAAATTGTGATGTAGCCATTATTGCAAAGGTATTTCATCAACAATGAAAGCTGCGCTAAACACAAAGCAATAAAGGATCTTGTAAAGAGAAAAAACAGAGAGATGATTGAACAGTCAACCCTTCTGTACCCTTCTATCCAACAATGAAGGCTGGAAGTGAAACATATGTTCATTCATTGAAATACAGCAATGAAGGCCAAAATGAGCAATCCTGGAGCTTCGATACCATGTGCAATGTGGTAGGATGTGTGTTTCTTATTTTCATTCATTGAAATACATGAGTGTGTGAATATAACACACCTACTGCACCTACCATACCAAATTTTAACAGAACAAAGTTTTGAACAAGGTAAGAGACAATAGCATGTCATTCATAAAACAAGAGAACAATGTGAAATTAATGAAAAAAACAATCGTGTTATCAAACCATAGAAAGCAACATTGAGGTATGAGATATATTGGTTAAATACCTGCAATTTAGGCCGCAAAGCCATAAGTGGTCCCTTCGGCTTCTCCCCACCTTGCTATTTCATGTAAATGTACAAATGCGTATAAGAGATATATCCAATACATGCATATTCTGCTTCATCGCAATCATATACAAAGGTCTGGTTTCTAGAAATACCTTTCCAAGTGCCCAATCCGCAGAATCAAAATATGCACGTTCATGGTCCTAGCATAAAAATAATTTATAGATGAAATATATAGATCACATATGGCGCCAGATATGTCTGATCATTACCATCTTACTTTCATGCACTGAACAAAAGAACATATATACAGACACCCCACACATGTACCTTGGATATGAGTGGTGGCCTTTTGGGCTTAATTCCTCCATATTTTTTCTTTATAGCTTCCGTCTACAAGATATAGGAACTTGATAATCCACAAAATATGTATTTCTTTGGAAGGAAAACAATAATTATCAAAGCTACGGTTTCTGTTAACTTTTCAATTTTAATTAAACAAGACAATATTTGACTACAACCTCCTCCTGGGATGATGGCATATCAACTGACTCGTCAGATGTATTCGCATTTACTCCTAGTTCTTTGTTATCCTCTATGCTAGACATGAGGTCCTTTTGCAAGTAAACTGCAGCAACGGAGGGCAATTCAGAATATAATATTCCATTGCAAGAAATGCCATAAATATGAATAAGAGTCTAATTACAGATATAATTACCAATCCCTTTGAGTTAAAAGCTATTCAATTTATAATTTTTTCCAAAGGCAAATGAAGGTTAGATAAATGTCATACAAGCAAGGCAGCAATATCAAACTCACTTCATAACAAGGTGATGGACAAAAGACAAAGACAAAAGTTAAAAACAAGCATGGTCAGCTCCCACTCAACCAATTTCAAGAGCCATAGGTTTTACCAATGCACTCCAAATGCATACAGATAAGCAAACCATTCATCTCAAAAATGTCAGCAATTCCTGTATCATGGGTATTAAGTGACAAATATATATGAGCCTTCAGAATAGAGAAAGGTAGGCCCTCATGGGCATACAGCATGCAAGCATCAAGTTGAAACTAATTCAATATAAACCTAGATACCAGAACCCTGTGCTGTGTACATCAATTATAAACTGCAATTTCTGCAAATCCATTCAATTATAAACTGGAAGGAGCGGGAGGGAATTCTAACTGAAAATTTATCAATCCCAGATTCCTGGTTACCAGAACACTGTGTTTTCTACATCAACCGGAAAGAAATGCTGTGGAAAGCCATAACACTGTCATTTAAGTGCCATTACATAGTAAAAAAAGAGGTGAAAGGAATTTATGTTTACATAGACACTGTAATAATGCTCAATCCTTAGCAAGTCAGATGCTGATAATTATATTACGTTTATATCTTTCATTTTATTTCACTTCTTTGTTTTCAGAAACCACGCTAAAGGATGAATAATGCAAATGAGACTCCTTGGAAATACTCTAATGGACGATGGTTCCTCATAGAAATGTTGTCTATCATACATGTGAACAGATAATTAGTAACCCAAGAGAATTTGTTCTTAAAGAAAAACTAGAGATTTGTGGTTTTCCAACAAGTCAAAAACTAACTGCGCACCAGCATGATGGCAAATAATTTCATCATTAAACGGTGTCAAGGGAAAAGCTACCGCTACAACTTTGTGGCCACCAAAAAAACATAACTCTACCTTCTGCACCATTGGTTTGACAGATAGTTTTGGCACTAAAGCAACAAGCAAGCAAACTAACTAGTACATACATATCGAACAATTTCACAAAACAATTCCGGCTTCAAGATTTTAGCTAATAAAACACCAAGAACGCCAAACAATAAGAATATTGATTATGGGTGTTGAAGCTCAAGAACACCAAACAATAAATTCTATAGCCTCTACCCCATAATGCGCCTGAGCTTAAGCCCGATATAAAAGCAGGGATTTTTAGCACTAGGACGTTGGGGTTGAAGCTCAAGAACACCAAAGAAAGCGTGAAAGGCTAAAGTTATTGCAACTGAAACACCAAATTCGCATGGTTTTTTCACAAAAAGAACATTGATAATAATCACCGGAAAATCATTTCTCCATTTAGAACACCAAAGGCTAAAGTTATTGCAGTTAAAGAGATAAACCAGCTTCGAACCTGGGAAGATGCAATATCAGAAAATCATCCCAAAGGATAGATACCAATCATCAAGAAAAATAATTCAGGAAAGACAAGAGATTTAATTCGAGCATCAAGCACATACCGGACCAGTAGGGGCACTACAGTAATCACCGGAGCGGCAAAACGTAGTCAATGTTCCGATTGTCACGTCTCTCTGCTCTCCTCTCTGCAATGCTCTATCTCTTCCTCCTCGTCGTAATCCCATTGTTTTCTTTCCTTTGAGAATTTATTTCTTGGTCAAATGAAATTATTTGTTTAAAAAAATTATAATTATAGACCATACATTAATATTTTTATTATAAAATTTTAAAAATTATTTTAATTTCTTCACTAACTAATTTTTTCTTTTTGTATTGAAATACATGACTTTAAGACCTGTTTATTAGTATTACCTGCTTAAATATAGAGTCTCAAGATTTTATATAAAAAAAAAAAAAGCTTTCAAATTAAATTATATATCTTAAATATTATTATTATTATTATTAATTTTGCCCTGTTTTATTCATTTCATTTAAATTTTAGATTTTATTTATTATTTACTTTATAGATTGGTAAATAGTGGAGCCCGTATTGGATATGGGGCTTGGCCATTTTGACATTAGTTATTTGCCTTATTACTATAAAATGAGATGCTTTGGGCAGGGCAGCAAACAGTAAGCCAGGCTTTTTTTTTTCATTTAATTAAAAGTGTAATTAAGGATAATCTCTAGAGATGTCAAAACATCATTGTCAGTCTGCTAATAAATTTATGGATTATTTAATGAGTCAAAATGTTATTTACTTATGTTGGAGTGATGTCATTCGAGTTAAAATAAAATTACATAAAAAACCCTTGATTTCAAATGATTCCTTTTAACTTTTCTTTATGGCCGAAAAGGCGTCCTTTTAACTTACTGTATCATTCCTTTTCATCATCATTCATTACAAATCCTTTTGTCTTTGACTCTCAAAGTTTTGAAAAATGAAGATACTCAAAACACTGAAAATGCACGTCAGTATCATATTTACCTTATCACCATGGTGTATTTTTTCTCCATTGCTCATCATTGTTCATTTTTTTGGATTCTTTTAATTTAAGATTTTCAATTTTATTCAATTTTAAAAAATAAACATAGAGTGAATCTTACTATTTAAATAGATCCTATTGAGATTTATTATTTAAATAAAATCCACTATTTTATATTACTCTCTCTCTTACTTTAGACAAATTGAAAATATATTAAACTAAAAAAATTTAAGATGGGTAAAAATGTTCATGTACCATGTAAATGACAAAAGCCACACAAAAAAGGATAATCATATGTTATACAAATTTTTCATCAAACATATATAAGATGTACACACGTGTTTGTGTGTGTGTGTGTGTGTATATATATATATATATATATATATATATATATATATATATATATATTGTTTGGTCGATATATAAGCTACCACAAGTACAATCTCATATGCAAACCGAAGCTTCTTGAATTTGAATTACTGGCTTGCTCGGGAAGACAAGCATGGCTTACATCATTTAATAAAATGGAATGCAAAAACCATTTCTTCCATACAAAATCTGTCTCTTAATAACTTTCTGGTAGTTTCTGCACTTCATTATCAATTAAGACAGAAAATTCACAATGCTACTAGAAGTATTCAATTGATATTTACCAAATAAAGTATGGACATTTAAAAATAAGCCCCCATTATATATTGGATGTTTTGACTAATAAAGTTATTTTGAAATTTTTGTTTAATAAATTCAAATAAGTATGTCAGAACAAATTATCCTCAATTATGTCATTTTTGTCTTTGCCTTGTGGCATGGGGCCGGAGTTGTCTAATAATAATCATTTTGGACCCAACGCCCAACATTGATTTTTGTAGTTTCCTTTTATTTAATCTAATTTTTGGACAACAATTATTTTTAGCGAAGGCATGCAACTAATTGTATTATTTTATGCTATAAATAAATTTTGTGATAATTAATTTTTGAGTAATTATTTTACATTATGAAGAGTATTATTTTTTCTTTTTTTAATATTTTAAATTACAATTTTAATGGAACCATCTAAGACTTTGAAGTTTTATTCAAAATTTTACTCCAAGAATAATTATTTCAATAATTTTTTCTGTTTTTCTTTCCAATTTTCAAAAACGGATTTTAGAAATTATGTTAAAAAAATTATAATACTCCTATTTTTTTATAACAAAATTAATAAAATATATTTATCCCCACTTTAAATATTTTATCAACCAAATCATTCCAAATATTCCCACTAAAAATATTTTATCACAATAATTACATCTTTTATTCCCACATAATTATTTTAAACACCTACTCATACCCACTATCCCCATTTTAATTAAATTAATATCCCAATGTTTCCACTAATACTATTTTATTAACCCACTCAATTAAACTAATATCATAATTATACCTACTACTCCCACTCATATCATTTTAATACCCAATTATATCATTAAAGATTATCATATCACATTTTGCTTCAACCCATCACATCTGTTCTCCCTTCCCGTTGTCCGTCAACTTCCAACCACTGTCACTGCTAGTGGACGACTGACATCCCACGAGCCTTATTGGCTCATCCCCAACCACCAATGACCTCCCCGCTGACAATATTGTCGGAAAATCGCGTTTGAAGCTCCTTATTGTGTAAAATTTTTCTCTAGCCAACCTGAACTTCCTCTGGCCTCGTTCCACCTCACCCACAATTTCTCTTAGCCACAGCAACACTGTCAACCACCCAGCAACCTTCCTCGGCCAAATCACTGAAAATTTTGAGTTTTTCCAACAATCTAAGAAGGGAAAAATCTAAGTTTCAATTCTTCAAAAATCAGTGCATTTTAATCCTATTAAGCTTAGAGCTTCACTTTTTGCAGTTTTTCGCACCTTTCTCCCTCATTTGCACTGATCAATTCGGTCCAATTTGCTCAGAATCTGAAAACCCTAATTTTGGCATTGTTTATCCAAAAAAGAGGCGAATTTGAACTCAATTTGGGTTATGTGCTTCAAATTGAGTTATGATTACACTTCATAGGTGAATTTCGCACATTTCTCCCTTAAAATCACTGATTAATTGTGAATTTTGGCTTTCGCATTGAAAAACTCCAATTTAGGAGTCTAGGGATAATTTGAAAATTAAGTGAAATTTGAGTTTTTGGGGCTTTTTAAATTTTGTTATGCACCTAGGGAGTGATTTAGAATTTTTGGAAATTTTAGTTTGAATTTTAGAATGAATTTCTAATTTTTCATAATTTTCCTAGATTTTTCATGAAGAAAAAGGAAAAAAATTAGAAGGGAAAAATTAGTTTTGCTTAATTAGATAACACTAAATATTATTTTAGGTTAAATGAAAATTTTAGAATTTATTAGTTGACCCCTAAGTGAAATTTGCGTGATGATAGGTGTTAAAAATCTAATAAGTGCATAATAGAATAATTGAATAAAACAACAACAACAACAACAACAACAACAACAATAATAATAGTAACAATAATGATAATAAGAATAATAAAATAAAATATAAGTCATAAGAATTTTGAAGTATTATTTAAGAAAACAGCACATAAATTTAATTTCCTAAAATTTAGTAAAGAAATAAGTAAATTGGATAAAGGTGAATAAAGAATAATTAATTAGCTTTGTGACAAAATCAAATAATTAAATTATTTATGAGGATTGGATGTTAAAAGTAATTTATTTAATATTTTAGGTTACTAGAAAATTATCAACAAAGGAATTATAATCAAAAATAGAATTAGGTTAGTATACTCTTCTCAAGTGAATAGATAATCTTAATTATGCAAAATATTATTCTGAATTATAAATTTTGAATTTTTAGAAATATTAAAATCTGAACTCTGAAGTAGTATGATTATGAAATTTTCAATATCTATACTAGGATATTTATTTATTTCTGAAATATTGGGAATATGTCTAAAACATAACTCTGTAGCTTAAACAACAGTAGACGTTAACTGTAGTACATTGCGGTTGGTAATATGATAAGGTTGGGTATTATACCCTTACCACTATATTTTATTTGAGGCTTAGTCCTATTATGATATTTACTCATAATTGATGGCTGAATGAGTATAAGTTTTGATCTGTTATTACTAGCCTTGAACTAACTCTGTATTATATTATTATGACTGATTCTATAGGAAATTCCCAAATGCATTCTGTTAATAATTATTATTATGATTTTATGATATCTAGTTTTAAATTTCAAAAGACGTACCATTGTAAGTCTGTACCATTTTTTGCAATATTAGAATTACTTGCTCACTGAGTTTTCATTCACCATATTATTTAACATTTTTCAAATTTCAGCACCAATCCAAAACATCCATATTCAAATTTTTAATTTTAGTGATTAATTCCTTGGTGAGCCTAACATACCCCTAGAGATGTCTTTCCATATTTATATGATTCAATTCAATCACTTCTTAGCATACAAACTAAATATTTGATGTCTGGTGTGTCATAAACTGTTTGTATGAAAAGTTATGAAATATATATTTATTTAAGGTAAATTTATATAAATTTTGTTATTATGAGTGTTCCAACGGATTTATAAGAATAAAAGACACCTCATCCTCATATTAGTTACACCTAACTGGCTCAAGTCGTCACAAAAAGTATGACTAAAAATATTTTGAGCACATTACATTTTGCCTCCCTGAATTCAGGTCTAATTAGAATAAGTTACTTCCTTAAACTAACAAAAAAAAAAAAACAATTAATATTAACAACAATTACAACAATACTTGGTTCAGCTAAAAGTTTTAGTTTCAAAAATAAAATATAAGCTAACATTCTAAAGTTCAATTAATTTTATATTACAGTTTCAAGTTTACGTACCATCTATGTAATTAAGCCTTAATTTAAGAGAATAAAATATAGTTTTTTAAAAATATATGAAAAATTAAAAAACAACTCCACTTTCTCCCAACCTTGTAGACTGAAACACGAAGTAGAGTCAACATCTATTGCTAAAATCTTTTAGCACTAAAAGGCAAATGAATGACATCTTGTTGAAAAATCTGTAATCTTGAGGGTATAAAGCTTGATGTTTTTGAGAGAGGCAAATCGCAGGACATACAGAGAAAAGGGAAGGAATCTACAAACTTATCATCAAATACAAGCCTGATTTACATATACAACATATACATCAGGCAAAACTACCCAGCTTGCACCAAAATACGATCGAAAAGAATGCAACAAAGGTTGCAAATTTTACAGAAGATAACAAGCCTAAAAAATGCAATAAAATCATGTAAACATTAGAGGATGCATTACATGCTTCGATCATATAGTGCCGTGAAGGTTGTAGTTGCAGCAGTTGAAGCAGCTGATGAAAATGTAGTATACGCGGGTGAGGATGAACTGTATGAAGATGAAGTCCGAGTCTTCATATCAACATTACTTTTTGGTTTTTTACTGACTTTAAGGTCCATAAAATCAGAAATCAAGGCTGGCTTTGTTATATTCCTGACATCAACATCCATTTCGCCTGTGAGCATCTTGACCACCAAAGGCATGGATGGCCGGAGCTTCGGATCATCCTGAGTGCAAAGGAGGCCAATCTTCAGAAAGTTGCAAGCCTCCTCAGCATCAAACTCCCCATTTAGCGCTACATCTACCAGCCTTACCATTTCCCTTCGCTCGTAAAGATCCCATGTCTGTAACAACAGAAGCTGCAGTAAGAGCAGGTCCTGAAATCTCGTATTGTGCTTTAGAATTTTATTACTGTCACAAAAATGCAACCAAGTACCAAGCGATTCCTCTAAGTAGTTGTATCTTTTACATGACACATTTTAACATGTAAAATATTACAAACAAAACGAATCCTTTGTTTCAGGACAAGAAATCTGCCCCATGAACTTGAAAAGACTGAAAATTGTAGAGAATATGGAAGGATTACATACCAAGATTATCAATTACTGCAGTCTTTTAACACTTCCAAAAGTATAGTTTATGCGTAAACCAAGCATATAGTTCTGTATCCACAATTTAGATTGGAAGTGGGCTCTGACAGCTGATGATTTACAAAGCTCCAATTTTCATTATAAAACTTTGAAACATACATCAACCATCATGTCGGTTAAACTTTCTACTGAAAGCATGAATGACTTTTGAATGGTAGCTAGGCTAAGATCCCTCTAAGGGTATGCTTCTGCATATGACATTCTACTAGATGTTCAAACAAAAGAGGATGATGAACAATGCGATAGAGATTGTGCCTATAGATTTCAATATTAGAGAGTTATTAAAATTTAAGTATGTGGAATTTATATTTGGTTAGAATAAGAAAAGACTGAAGAAGTACAGTGATGGTCAGACTTTATGGGCAACCAAAACCAGAAGTCATCGTTTTGGTATCAAAGATCAATTATTTAATGTGAAAGTAAAATTTGTAAAATTCAGTTTGAGATTCCCTTTTAAGCAATCATTCGAAATTTGCAAGCCTGCATAATATAGGACTCAGAAGCCACGATTAAATTGAGTATAAGATGACTGATAATTAAAGGTGTATGAGTGGCAATACTAGAAAGATAAGAAGGAGAATGTGTCCAAACTCCAAATGTATGGATTAGCTTCCATTAAAGATGAGTCCAGAAAGAATGGCCAGAGTGCTTATTACAATTACAATGAGAATCAAAGAAGATATTAAAACGATGAAGAATTGCATAAGAAGAAGCATAACTGACAAGTTTAGGAACATATGGTTGGAGGAGTCCAATAAGTTCAAATTCAAAATTCAAATAGCTGGATCCAATATTATTGATCAAAGCTTTTAGTCATTATGTTTGTTTAAAGAACCATCTACCATGGACGAACTCATGCACATCTAAGAGGGAATAGTGATTTAATTTGACTGTTGGCAAGCAATTTAAATGCACAGGAAATAATTGTTGTGTTGGACATATTCCCCAGCAAAAATCAAAATCATAGGCAATACTACTAATGCATACATCACCAAGAGTGACTTGAATGTTTAGACTTCAAAGATTCTATATTTGTTTCAATTCAACTTGGCGCAATGTGAAAAAACTCCTTATTTCATTTAACAGGACTATCTCAGTAATTCAAGTGGCATAACCAGAGTTATCAATTGCACATATCAAAATTGTAGGACCAAATGCTCCAAAATGCTATAGCATGAATGCATAAAATTACACAAGCTATATGAAAATGTAGCTCACAATTTTATTTTATTTTTTAAATTCAAATTATAATTGATAATGACTGATTTATATAGATAACCAAACTCACAAAGAAAAAAAAAAAAGGATTTATAACAACATAATAATCATACATAAATCACATAAAGTACTTAGATCATAAAATACATCAATATTTAACTAAGTTTTGAACCTAAGATTAATTCTAAGATATCTAAACAATTCTTCTTCATCAAATGGAACATCAAGATTATCATCATTAAGTATTGCCTCAATTCCCTGTTTATCTTTCGAGGTCTCCATCTGCTCATCAGTGATATCAAGTGCACAAGAAAAGGAGGAAGTCATTACCCTCTTCTCTTGCTCTTAACAAAGCTAATGTATACTAAATCATTCAAGATTGTCGAAGGATAAATCAGGTGAATCTCCAGTAGTAGTATTTGCAAAAATCAATTAAATCTGGGTTGTCATTACCCTATTTATATGTAGGACCAGCACAAGCTACAGCTACACAAAAATAGCTCCTGCACGTAGTGCAGCTATATTGGAGCAATATTAAAGTTTGCAACGTTAGACTCGTGGCATTGCGTCAAGAGCCTTAGTATTGAGATACAAGCTATAGCACAATAGTAATAACAATGAACACAACATTTAGTGCAATTTGTTGCCAAAAAAATTTATTTCTCATTCACATTGAGATATGCAAATGAAATTAGCTTATTCTATTTCCTCATAATTGTGCTTTTCACCAGGAAACTATTTAAAGGTACAACAAAAATTAGAGATCCATACCGTTTCTAAAATGTACTGTTCTTCAACTGGTAATTGTGTATTTATGTTACATCTCCCGCTGACAATCTCCACAAGGAGCACTCCAAAACTATAAATGTCAGCTTTCCGTGTCAGCTTTCCTCCTATTGCATATTCTGGCGCCAAATAACCTCTGAAATAGAACATATAGCATTGAATCCTGATATAGAATAACTGATTTATAAACAAAAACAGGACATTATAAACATATATAATCAGAGATATCAAATCTTATTTCTTCATGAAATAAGAAGGAAAGGGTAATGACCAATTATAAATGCAATGATGCACAGGACAGCACTGACCCAACCACCCTTGTGTCAATAGTAAAAATTATGAATCTATGGTAACGGATGTCCTATCAAAATATGACTATAAACTTCAAAATCATCAATTGACACTGGAATCAAGACATGGGACATTAGGCTGTTCTTCTAATTAAGGTCCCGTGTAAGATGCAACTAAACAGAATAACATGATCTATCTCACATTTTCTTGTCAAATAGGAACTTCTTTTCCAGTATAAATGGAAACTCCTTTTGCAATTTGAAGGGAAATAATAATAAAAGTTTCCAGTTCCCTTATAGACTGTAAATTAGAAATCACAAGTATCAGGAAAACTAAACTTACAGAGTTCCTGCCACACGTGTGCTGACATGAGTCATATTTGATGGAATAAGTTTTGCAAGCCCAAAATCTGAAATCTTGGGCGTAAGGTCTTTGTCAAGAAGAATGTTGCTTGCTTTTATATCCCTATGAACAATAGGCGGGCTTACTTCCTGGTGAAGAAAGGCAATCCCACGTGCAACCCCAATGCATATTCTAGACCGTGTTCGCCAATTGAATTGGATGTTGCTACAGCGTCCACCTGGAAGAAAATAGGTTTAAGCAATTTATTGAAAAAGAATTAGTTTAAGGTTGAGGGTCCAAGACAACTTAATAGAACACATTCATATTGTTCTTTTCTTTTTTCTGGCCAACACATTCATGTTGCTCAAAATTATGCATGTTGTGCATATGGAGCATATCATTCTCCTCAAATTGGCCAAAATATTTAGCAAACACCCACTTTCAATGATTTTCCAGGAAAATAGGTTTTTAATAAAAGAATAATTTCCATATCTCAAGTACAGCAACAACAGATTAAATAGAGATAGTCATTCAAATAAAAGTGATGTAATGCATAATGCATTTACCTATAAGAGTTTGTGCAAGGCTGTTATTCTCAAGGTAATTATAAACCAATATTCTGTGATTTCCTTCCACACAACATCCGTACAGCTTAACTAAATTTTCATGCTCTATTTCTGAGATTATCTTAATCTCTGTCAAGAATTCCCTCACCCCTTGTCTTGATTCAGCTGAAAGAACTTTGATAGCAGCAACTTTTCCACCTTTTAGCCGCCCCTGACCATCCACAGTGATTTTAACTCTTCATTTATAAGGAAAGGATGGAGAAATCAATTCCAATGATGCAAGAAATACTTGGAGCACCAGATTAGAAAGTCATTCAATTACCTTGAAAACAGAACCAAAACCGCCCTCTCCAATTTTATTGGCAACACTAAAATCCTCAGTGGCAATTCTTAGTTCTTTGTATGTGTAAAGTTTGACATTGTGAAGACCTGAAAATTCTGTTCACAAGTATTTTTAATCAAATCTAGCACTGGAAGTAGTACTTTTCTTCCCAAGGTATTGATTGTGCAAGAAGTATCATGATTCAAGCATACAAATATGTCCTCAGAAAAATAATCAAATGTTGGTCACTATAACAATTCTAGAATTCTTCATAGCTTAACATTATCTACTATTATCTGTCATAACAACTATTAAAGTTACCTTCTTCAATGTCTGGATCTAGCCTTGCCAGGGAATCCAACTTTTTGCCAAAAAAAAATGGAAAACAAGTCATGACTGAATGAAGTACCAGTGAGCAGCTTTTAAAGACAAATGGTAACAATTGCTTCAAATGTAAACACTTCCAAGGGCACCTGATTGAACCATGATAGTAACATATATCAATGTCTCAGCCAATATGCAAGTGGAAGACAAAACAAGTAATTGAACAACATAAAGATAATGCCAAACTTTAAGGTCACATATGAGCTGAAAAAGTACAAAACATCTATAGTATTGTATAGTACACGTGAGATACAAACAATAGGATTGATAGCAATTGATGTCTTAGCTCCAAAATTTCCACCGAAACTACAATGACATTGAGAAAGGTCCTAATATAAAAGAGGCGCATTGCAAGAGGAACAAAAGCATGGTCGTAATTACACTACTAGGACACAGAGATAACCATCAAATTTCTTTAAGTTGTTAAGAAAAACCAACTAGTTTAGCAAATGTAGTGTTATATGGGAAATGGCGGGAAATAGTTGTAATAGAATGACGATCAGTTCAGTTGGGTTAGTTAGTCTAAACTGTAGTGAGAGTACTCTCAGCTATGTTTATAAATAGCTGGGAAAGAACTAGTTAAGGTATGAATGATTGTATTGAGTTTGACTTTCTCTGAGTACCAGTAACACCACATTCCATTCAGCTGCAGGAATAACACCTTTTGAGGCTGTTTATGGGGTGCCTCCTCCCTTACACATGCACGGCAGGAGATTCAGCCAATCAATGTGTGGATATGGAGTTAAAAGAACGATAAGCTATTATACAGACTCTGAGGCAGAATTTGCTGAAGGCAAGGAATCAAATGGTTCAGCAAGCCAATAAGAGGAGGTCTGATAGGGAATTTGAAGTAGGGGACTTGGTTTACTTAAAGCTACATCCTTTTAAAAGGACAACTTTGACTAGTAGTCCTTACATAAACTTTCAGCAAGGTATTTTGGCCCATACAAGGTTCTGGAGTATATAGGATTGGTGGCTTACAAGTTGGAATTACCTGAAGGATGTCATATTCATCCTGTTTTTCATGTTTCCTTATTGAAGAAACATGTGGTGAATTTGACAGTATCTACAATCCTACCAGCAGTTAATAGCAGCGGCCAATTCATAATGCAGCCAGAAAAAATCCTCTCTAGACACGTGGTTAAGAAGGGTAATCTTCGTTTAACTCAAGTGTTGGTTCAATGGCAGTATGCAGGGGCTGAAGACGATACTTGGGAACCTTTGGAAGCTATCAAAGCTCAATTTCCTGGTTTTGATACTTCAGCTTCTGTTCCCTGTGGCCAAGGAAATACTGAAGGGGGGATGTCATTGTTATATGGGAAATGGCGGGAAATAGTTGTAACAGAATAACGATCAGTTCAGTTGGGTTAGTTAGTCGAAACTGTAGTAACAGTACTCTCATCTATGTTTATAAATAGCTGGGAAAGAATTGGCTAAGGTATGAATGAATAATATTGAGTTCGACTATCTCTGAGTACCATGTAGGCTGTCAAAACAATTTTATACAGCAAATATGCTTTATAATTCTATATAATGTCAGGGTGACCAGGCAAAAAGTATAGACTTGAAACTGTATTCTATATTCCTTGAACTTCTCTTTGCTCAAGCACCATGGTTCGTATCACAACCTATATTCAGGCGCTAATATTGCCTAACTGGTTATCAGTATTGTTTCTAACAGCCCTAGGAAGAAAAAAACACGAACATTTCACAAAATTTACCAGGGACAGAGATTGCAGGGGTGAACGGAAGCCCAGCAACAAAATCTAGAGCACTGAAGGGAAAAGAAAACTAGTCAAAATTTAGTTCCGAGCAAAAGAAGAATACTAATCACGATATATATCAAGCCAAAAACAAAAGCAATTGTAACTTTCGCCAAAAAAATGAGAGAGAAATGAAGAAAGAACACAAACCAAAAATTGATGCTGACTCAAAAAAAGGGGGGGGGAAAGCTAGTAAAAGTGTAAAGCTAACCTCAGAAACTGGTGAAAACAAGCAGAGTACAGCTTCCACGAGTCGGGAAGAAGCAAAGAGAAAAGGTTGTAACTGCAGAGGAAAGATTAGGAAAACAGATGCTTGAGAGAGAGTAGTGCTGGAGAAAAATGAGACGCGATATTGGGTTTCTTGATTGTTGTTGATTAATTAATGGTGTTGGCAAAGTCTACGCAGGGACGCGCAGTCGCGAACGTACATTGACTCTTCTCTCTTCGTTCTCGTTTGGTGCTTCGATCTGCCTTTCATGTTACGCGTTGAAGACTCGGCATGGCTGGTTGATTAATTTGTTTAGAATTTTTGATCAACTAAAACATGTGTCACATGCCCATAAACCCATGTGTTTCGTATCAATACGAAGCAGCAAATTGTAAATGATTCTAAGTAGATTTTAAGTTATAAGGTAAAGATTTAATGATTTAAAATTTATTCAATTATTTTTTTAAAAATAAATTTAATAAATTTTGAATTATTAAATCAAAATTTAATGACTCAAAATTTATTGTAAAATTTTTTGTTATTGTAGGAGATCATGCCAAATTGTTTGCCAACTTAAAAATTTTACGTCAAAATACTTAATTTGGAAAATGAAAGAAACACAAATGAAGAATTTCAAGATTCTTAAAGCTTAATTTTCACTGGAGATCAATAGGTAAATTAAAGGGATTTTCTTTCGTTTTGGTGTGTAAATTTTTTCAATAACTATTGCGAAAATTAAAATTTTTTTTCTTTATTATGCAACCATAACACATTCCCTCTTAAAAAATAATTGCTAAATATTATTGATTATTGATAGGCAAGCCTATAACTTTATTAATTCTTAAAAATAAAGAATCTCATGAGTCATGAATAGCTTAATTTTATTTGATATTTTTCTAAACAACTTTGCTTAGAAAATCAATAATGCTGGGGATTTATTTGCAATAATTAATACTATAAAGATTCCATCAACTACACCAAAGAACAAATCTTGTAAGCTTGTTTTTTATTTAATTGTATGCAGAATAACATGATTGAAGCAAAATCATTGGGTCAACAATAGTCAATTGGGCAGTGTGAGGATAAAAAATAAAGCATATGTGCGATTTGATTTAGTGAAATAATAATTAAGTTCCCAATAGGTTCTTTAATTTAAACTTAATAAATAATAAACAAGAAACTTCTTAGGTCAAACATATAATATAAATGAAGATGAACGTGTACCTAATAGTAGGTTGGATGCTTTTCCGTACATTCGAACTTTGAGTCTAAACAAATTAATTTTAGAAAATTATAATTTAAAAAAAAAATGTACAAATTGTATGGCTTCTTTCTATTCTACTCCTTTCTCCTTTAAAATTAAAATATGCACTACACTGATCATTCATACAAAAAAATATAAGTTCTAATTAAACTTATTTTTATATAAATATCTTTATAGTTATTATTAATTTTAAAATTAATAAAAATTGAATATAGAGTTTCGACGCAAAATAAATAACATTAAAGTAGAAGTTTAAAAATTATATCAGTTATATATACAATAAAAAATAATATTATTAATTCTTGAGGGTATATTAATCATATTTTAGGACTGTATAGTTTAAGCATCTCTCAAAAAAGAGGGGAATAATGTTCCTTAAATTTTTATACAAAATTTTAATGTTAAAAATAATAACATAATATGAGCATTTCAAATTTTTACTATTAAATTTACATATATTCGTAGTATATGAATATTTAGGGTAAATTATTTTCTCCACTATTGAGAGATGTCAAGATTAAGTTGTTTTCTTCTATTATGAAAACATATAAAACTCTTCTAAAGTTAATAATAGCTAAAATTTCTTAAGAAATAATATTATTTCATATGTGTCATATTTGATGTATTTAGGATGTGATAAAATAAAATTTTATTACATATTACTAACATGTAAATCTGTTAATTATTAAATGTTGACTGTATATAAATTTTTTATTAATTAATATAATTTTGTTATTTTAAATGTTAATTTAAAAAATAATAATTTTAAAATTATATAACCACAATAAAATTGGATGCACAAAGATTTTACCTATTTTATATTATAAAAAATGTAGTTTTTAATTTCAACTCAATGTTATTTATTTTACATTGAAACTATAAATTTTATTGAAAGCTGAATGTAAAAATTGATTATTTTTATATTAGCAAAAGTACATTTTGGGTCCTTAATTCTTTTTAGTTTTTATTTTCATTCATTACTTTTATTTGATTTCAATTTAATCTCTTATCTTTATCTCATATTTTATTTTTATTTTATTTTATTTTAATCTTTTATTTTTATCTGATATTTTATTAACATCCCTCAATTTATATTCTTTTAATTTAATTCTTTCATTTTTAAGAATTACTTACATGTTTGGTTTTTTTTAAAGATGGATATTTATATAAGTGAAATCCAAGCTATCAAGTAATTATCAAAATTAAGCCGTGAAAAAGACGCAAGAAAAAAAATTATTGAATAACTTGGTAGTATTACGCAGAAATTATTATTTTGGTGTTTTTTATAAGTTAAAAGCAAATCAACGAATGAAAGCGAAATGTGGCATAAAATTATGAGGCTATATTGAAATAAATCTAAATAATTAAAAATATATTCTAGTCTTTCACATAAATTAAATACATATCTAATATATATTATATATATAGATAAATATTTTAGTCAAAAATAAAATAAATAGTCAAATATATAATATAAACAAATGAAAAATAAAATGAAGAAAGAGTAAAATATCCTTTCATTCATTAATTGGCGGCCCCCGATGCCGTTTGTGCCCAAAGGTGAGGGATGACCAAGTCAAAGCTACCGGTAAGCGGAACGCGGGCTCTCAGCCTCTCATTCCTCATCCTTGGCTACACTACCCATCCTTCATAACGAGAAGAAAAAAAAATGTCATTTAAATTTGCATCAAATGCATTTCTCTTAAACAAAAATTAAATTGCACAATTCTTATAAAGTAATATTTTTCTTAAATGCATTTCTCTTAAAAAAAAAAATTGCACAATTCTTATAAAGTAATATTTTTCTTAAAATTTAATCAAGTGTAGATACACAATTAAGGAGGTTGATTTGAAGAGTGGTAGGAAATAAGGGAAACTGCCAGGATCATTTTTTTTTTTTGAAAAAAATAAATCTTCTAAAGTATACATATTCTAACTCAAAAGTTTCATGGACCGAGTAAACACATTCAGAAAAGGACTTTCTTCACAATAAGTATCTATCATTTATGGACTTATGGAATAGGTCCAACGGCATTGCGGTGCTCGGATGGTCAATTCCCACGTATGAGTCTTTCGTATAAACTAAAAATAAATAGATAAAACTATAAAATATACTCCAAGATTTGAAATAATTTTTTATATATTTAAAATATAATTTTTATTAACTATTTGATGTATACTAATTTTCAGTATTAATAAGATTTATACTTTGATCACATATTTTATTTATTTTAGTTTTTAATCCAACTAAATTTATTTTTTCTCTCATCTTTTTTCTTTCTCTCTGCCTATATAATTATTACTAATTAACAAACACCTAGAACTATATTTCCATACAAAGTATAAATAAATTAAAAAAATATTAAAAACAAAGAGAAAGGATGATGGTATAAAATTACATAATATATAAATAAAATTAAAATTAAAAACAATATATATCATGCATAACTTACTATTCAATTTTTATTTACACTATTTTTATACTAAATTCATTATAACAAAACTAAAAGTTTAATAAATTCCTTTTATTTATGAACATAATTTTATTAAAACTTAACTAGAAATATTTAAAAATTCCAACCATGCTTCAGTCAAAATTTTCAACTGTCATTTACCCCTAACCTTTGTCTCTTTCATCTTCCCTTAGCTTCAGTTTCTTTGTCATCTCTAAGTTTTTATTATTGCTTCCATTTTAATTAGTATCATTTTTTTCTTTCATTATTTGTTTCAATATTTTTATTTTATTATCCTATCTCCATTTTTCGTTATTTTCTTTGCTTTTTGAATTTTATCCGATTTCACTTCTTGACACGTGACTCAAGCGAGACATTTCCTTATTAATCCATTTTATCTACGCACCCATGCCCACACATTCCAAAACGCTGAAGTGGATCAGCTCTTGTTGTTTGTGCAATTTGACGAGCTCCATGCAGCCACACAGCACTCCCCTTCGAAACATATTGTTTTGAGTAAATGAAACGATGCATTTTGGAGGAAATTTTTTTATTCTTCGTTATTTCAAAATGACGTCATCTGAACAACATTTAGTTATGGTAGCAACGAGTTAAACCAACCATTTTATTAAGATAAAATAATGCATTTCAAAGCCAAAATTTTTGCTACCAAGGTCTATAGAAACAACTCATTTTTGGGGGTTGGTGGGACATTGCAATCGTCTTATTCCTCCTCCTGCATGAATGACCCTATGCCATTGTAGAGACCCATTTTTGCCGCCTTGTTCCACTCCATTCTCTAGCCCATTGACAAGGAAGAAGACGACGTTGTGAGTGTGTGTTATACGGTGACCCATTACAATGTAGTAGGGCATCAGTTTAACAAACTCTAGGATAAATATGTAAGTAAAGATGAATGTTTTAAAAGTGAGTTTTCTATGTGGAATGATTATGTCTAGTCAAAGTTTTGGCCTTTGAACTACAAATTTGTGTATATGAATGTGCTAAAGTGATATTGAAGATGAATTGAATGATCACAATTATGAAAATGGGTGTATTTATGAAAATGAGGGGTGAAAACATAGAAAAAAATAGAGGGAAGGAAGCAGATGGATTTATTTTATAGTTTTTTAGTTTTGTGTTGGCTCATGATGAATTAGATATTATATATACTGATAAATATTCGAACATGAATTTGACTGTTGCTTTGTTCACTATTTTGTTGTTATTATAATGCATTTGTCAGGGAAAGGAAGCTACTGGATCTATTTTATAATGTAATGCATCTGTCAGGGAAATATATTAAAATTTGTTCTTACTTTGTTCAATGTTTTGTTGTGGTGAGAAGCCATTCCATATTCTTACTTGGTGAGAAGCCATTTCATATTCTTGCTTGTAACCTTTTATAATTCTATTTTTATTCAAACATTGCCTGTGTCTATGACATGTGTAGCAAATCAATTTGACAGTACAATCAAAATGCCTCAAAATGACTGGGGAGGAGAATTAAAAATCTTTACCAATATGGTCCAAAGCTCTGGAATACAATTTAGAAACTTCTGCCCATATACTTTTGCTTAGAATAGTCGTATTTAGAGGAAACCTCGTTATATTGTAGAACTTGGCTCTATTAGCTCAAGTGAAAATGCCTTTGTATTTTTAGGTAAAAGCTTTCCAAACCTTTGTTTTTCTCATTAATTGACTGCCTACAATTGTTCTTAATGGGAAATCACCATTTCTTATTCTTTATGGGAAGCAACCTAATTACAAAGACTTAAAACCCTTTAGGTGTGCTTGTTTTCCTTGCTTAAAGCCCTATTATAGATATAAACTTTAGTTTCACATAACTAAGTGCATGTTTCTTGGATATAGTGGCCTACACAAGGGCTATAAGTGTCTCAGCTTAACTGGAAAAATTTATATTTCTCACCATGTGTTATTTAATAATCATGATTTTCCTCTTCATCAGGGATTTCTGAACATAAAAGGTCCAGAAAAATCAACATCACTTGAATCATTAGTTTATCTTCCATTACAAACTCATGCTTCAACTAATGTTTCAAGACAAATATTTTATGAATCTTCTCAAACACAAACCTTAACCACTGACATTTCTTTTATTTAAGTTATAGATAGAATTGCTGATAATTATCTTGCCAAAGTCCTGATGATGTTGTAGTATCATCTAGTACATTGAATCCCTTATTTGATGATCAACATATATGTACTTCTGATTAATTAAGTGTTAGAACAAGGCAACAAACGCCTAAGAAGAGGGTGAATTAAGTGTTTACAATAATTTCTTTTTTTTTTTTTTCAAAATTACTTTACAAAAGACTTGTAATGAAAGATACTTGGAAGTGTATGAAGCAAAATAACAATTATATCAATGAAGTGAGATTTGATGTAGATGCTAAGAGTATGAAGATAACAAATTTCTTTCCCAATAATAGAGCATTCAATAATATATTGTTTACTTAATTCAAAATCATGTTCCCATGTAAGTTAGAAATCATACAATCACTTTAACGATTGGATTACTTGAAGTTAAAAGAAAAGAATATGTGTAGCAAGAGATCATAATACTTCAAATAAAATATCAACAACAAAAGTAAAGCATAAATATGACAATTCAAAATATAAAGAGTATAAAGGTGGAGAAAGCAACTCTAAGATTTATCTTGGTTTGACTCCAATCCTAGCCTACATTTAGTCCCTAAGCTTGAGATTTCCCCACTAATTCCACAATTTTAATTGAGTACTTATGAGCCTCTACAACATCTAACTCAACCTAGAGTTATTTCTTACTCTAGAATCAAAGAACTCCTATCTTCTTAAAGGAAAATCACACCAAGAGATTTCACGCTTTTGTTTTCTCTCTTAAGGGACACACCACCTGATCTTACCCATTTTTGTCATGCCATTTAATATCAATTCATGGAGTTTTATGAGATTTAAAGAACTTAAAATGCATGAGTTGATAATATTAAATGATAATTTGGGATTAAAGGAAATTTCCCACAAGATATGCTTTTTAAGTGTAAAACTATAATTCTACTAATTTGACTTAAATTAATTGAATTGGAGATATTACAATATTTGAATTCTTACATTACAGGCAAAATTCAAAGACTAGTTAGAAGAAATTGCAATCAAAGACCAAAAAAATCAGAAAATTGCAAAAAGGACCTAAAGTTTGCTTGCTGTGTAGTTTGCCACCGCAAACTCTACCTAACCTGCACAATTTTTAATTTAGATCCAAAATCTAATTGCAAGATCTAACCCAACTCGCCTCTCATTAAATACTAGGGTTTCTGCGGAGTGGAGGCATCAAGCAACCAAGGGAAAGGCTAAGAACTCATCCACATTCACTCCTTTCTTCATTTTCTTTATCTTTCCATCATTGTTCTACCATGAGCATTTAGATATCACTTGCCCAGATAAGAATCGAGGAGACTTGAATTTGGAGCATCAATTAAGAAGTTTTCTTAATCTTTTTCATCATTTCCTTCTTATAATCATTGTGTTTTGGTTAAATCATTTTGGTTACATTGATAAGTTAAATTACTTTGCTGTAAAATTTTATGTTAAATTGGATTTTTGGATTTATATGTTGATGTGTGTTTTGTAAGGATTATTGCTACACTTAATTATAAAATTATTGGGTTGGTATAATCTAAGATATCTTATGATTAATTGTGGTAGCTTGGTAATACTTAGTTAAATTGCTCAAGTTATTCTCACATCTTTGCATTGATCTCTTATTTGTGTATTAAGAAAGGTAGTTAATGTTATTATGAGCATTTGGGCTTAAAGGTTTCATAAACAAATTAACTTACCTAGTGTTTGAATGATATTTCAAACCACCTAAGGAATTTGTTTTTAAAAGAAACTCTCATTTATCTTTTAAGAAGCTAGGAAAGCCAAATCAAATCTCCAATGGGCATTTCATCATCATTTGGTCTATATTTTCACTCCCTTATTTAGTCATTTTGTTAACTTATATCTCATATCAAAAATCTCAAAAACAATTATAGATAAATTGCATTTTACCCAATTACAAAAGACAAACGCAAAACCTCAATTTCTCCCCATTTTTGCACATAATTTGCATTCAAATTACTTAGGAATAAACCAGGCTCCTTGAAGTGAACACGACCCAGATTGCATCACCATAGTTCATTCTCATATTCGGGTTTAGTTTTTGACACCCTAGCGACGAGGGTTCGGTTACCACCCTTGTCTTACAAATATTGCAAAAGAACGATATTACTCAAAAGACTTTCTCAATGAGTAGATGTACAAAATGAAGCTTTAAGAACTCGTTTTAAAATTTTTATCAATTGGTGAGATATTGTTGAAATTATAACTAAAGGTCAGGAAAAAGTGTGATATCCATACTTACAACTTTGACAATCATAACTTCTAAATTTCAACTCCATTTTAAGCAGGTGATATATGACTAGAAAGATGTTTAAATCTATTTTCAGATGTAATAGGTTGTATTTCATAATTCCCTTTGATTTATGAGATATGATGAAAAAATTGATCCAAGGTCTGAAAATAACTCCATTAAAATCTATTTCTCTTTTATTTTTTTAGCTCAAACTTATATTTTGAGTACCAAAATGTATTAGGTTAATAAACATAAGTCCAAAATGAATTTAACAAAATAATAATAAGCCTATGATAGTTCTAACTTGCAAGCTAAATACTTAGTCAAATTCATATATCCCAATATGCATATTTTAATAACAGGTAGTAAAATATATATATATATATATATATCCAATTTGATTGTTTATAACATTAGAGCCTATTGGATATAATATAAGTAAGTATATTTTATATAAGGGATGATTCAAGCATAAAGTATTACATGTTAATGATTGATCAATAAAACACATGTTGATATTATATGTCTAACTCATTTATTACATATTTATCACATATTTGTCATTATTAAAACTTATAACATTGAACCTTAGAGTTAACACCAAGTACCTTGAATAATACCTCTTATAGTCATCAAATGATTATAGGAAGTAAGGTTGGCATTTTTAAGTCGAAGTACCTTGTTATTGGAATTATTAAACAGGAGCTTCGTAAGGAACCAACAACTATAAGAAAAGCTTTACAAATTTCAGAATTGAGAAAAGCCATGAGGATTAAGTTTGTAGCTTTAATTAAGAACAAAACTTAGACTTTGGTTCCTTATAATCAGGAGCAGAACTTAGTTAATTGTAAATGGGTTTTCAAAACTAAACCTAAACCAAATGGAACCTTGTAAAGGTATAAAGCAAGAATTGCTACAAACAGATTTTAATAAGATCCTAACACTTGTTTTTGGATGATCTATAGTCCAATAGCAAAAATGACTACTATTTGAATTGTTCTTGCTCTTGCTACCTACTTGAATTGGAAAGTGAATTAATTAGACATCAATAATGCTTTCCTCAATGGTGTTTTAACAAAAGTAATGTTTATGAAACAGCCAAAGGGGTTTGAAGACTCTAAACATCCATATTATGTGTGTAAATTATCTAAAGCTTTATATAGGTTAAAAAAAGCTTCAATAGCTTGGTATAATAGACTCAAATCAACTCTAATATGCTAAGGGTTCCATAACACTAAAAGTGACAATTCTTTGTTTATTCATGACAAAGGACTGTGTTGATCATTCTCATTTATGTAGATGATATCTTAGTTACAGGAAGTGATAACTCTCAAGTGAAGAAGTTTACTCATAGACTTAATAAGGAGTTCTCCCTTAAAGACATAAGTTCTTTGCATTATTTTCTAAGGATCAAAGTGCAACTTGATGATATTATGATGTATTTAACACAGAGGAAATATATCATTGATATATTAGAACATTTTTTTATGATTGATTTTGCTCCTTATCCAACATCAATGGTGGCTAGAAGAAGTTTCTTTGCAAATAAAGGTGAATCTCTTGCAAATTTAAGTATGTACATGAGTGCAATAGGAGCGTTACAATATCTATCTAGCACTAGACTAGATATCTCGTTCTTCGTGAGCAAGTTAAGCTAATTTCTTAGCTATCCTACTTTAATACATTGGCAGGGTGTTAAACATGTTCTGAGATACCTTAAGGGAACTATGCATTATGCTCTGTATATTAAACTTTCAGTTGATCTAAACATCTCTGGCTTTTGTGATGTTGATTTGGCAGCAAGCCCAAATGATAATAGATTTGTTGCTAGGTATTATGTGTTTATTGGAAGAACTTTGGTGTCTTGGTCATCAAATAAACAAGCTATCATTGCTTGATCTAGTACATAGGTAGAGTATAGATCTTTGCCTAATTTCGGTGTTGAAATAATTGGGATTAAGTCATTATTGGAAAAAGTTACTTTCCCTATAAAACTAACTCCTACAATATGGTGTGATAATGTCAATGCTAATGCTTTGGCGAAGAATCCAGTGTATCATGCTAGGATAAAGTATATAGAGATAGACATTCATTTTGTGAAGGATCAGGTTCTAGTAATGAACTTTCTGTGTGTTATATTCTATCTTTAGAAAAACCAGCAGATTGCCTCACCAAAGCTCTTAGACATACTAGTTTCACTACTTTCAGAAGGAAACTCAAAGTTATAGCTTTTTGAGGGGCGATGTTAAGACAGAAAATAATTCTAGTGTATGATATGTGATGCTCCTACAATGTATACAAGCATAAATGTAATTTGTTACTTCTAGAATGCTGAATAGGTGCCACTTGGCTTGTTTGTTATTTATCTGTCACATGTATTATGCATTATTTAGTGTATATATATTGAGCAATAGATTATAGAGGAGTCAAGCTATTTTCCCTCAAATATCATTCGTCCTCTTTTGCTTTGACCTTTTCTATTCCTAACTAAGATGAACTACCTCACACAAAATGGATAACTCTTAAAGAGCAACCTCACAAAAAGAAATAGATGCCATGTGCAATCAAAAAGCTTGCAATAATAGGTAACCAGTGAAGTAACTTAATAAGCACACTAGAACAGAGTTCAACTAGCAAAAGTGGAGCTTATTCAAAGCACTATCATAAACTTGCTAGTTGACCTTACTAAGAAGGATAAATGCTAGTAATTAAGCCCAAAGCAGCAATTAACTTAGCTCTAAATGATTGTTTAGGGATTTTCAATGTTATTCTTAGACACTTAAATGCTTTTTGGATGATTGTTGTTCTCTAGATGTTCTTCTATGCCTGCTTATCTTCTACTAAAGGTCATTTGATATTCATTAAATGCTTCAATGTCTTCATTTTTCTTTAACTTTTGATTTCTATTAAATGTAGGAGAGTTCATGCAAAAATGGATGCCTTGCTTTTATTTCTTTAGACTTATTCCTCCTACTTTGAGTAGTAGTTTACTAGTGGGAGTTTGGACTAGCTTTTGAAAATAACATTTAGTTTGTACTATTATTTTCTTTCATTTTTGCCATTTTGGCATAATGTACCTTCAAGCTTATGTTATTCCTTAATGGATGTTTTGGGCAATGGGAGTGCTAAAATATTCTTTTCTCCTCCTACCTTTATGATTTTTACCATTAGATATTTATCTTTCTACACATAATGCATGAGACGAAAGTTTTAATCGTCAAAATGGGTCTGACTTACTTTGGTTTAAAATTACTTTAAACTCTAAGTATATTAAGTTAAACTTATTTAACTAATAAAAAATACAAGTTGAATTGTAATTTTTAACTCATGTAAGTTAAATTAATTGAGATAAGTTAAACAAATTATCTTGTTTAACTCACCAAACTAGACAGATCAAGTTGGCCCGTTTTAATATGTCTATGCAAAGCCAATGCTTTTATTTTCAGCCCACAATTCACCTCATTTCTAGGATCAGTTGAGTTTTTGATCTTCAGAACGAAAATGGTCCTAACTAATATTTGAAGGCATATTTGGGCAATGCTGAATCTAATGTACATTATGAAAGGCCCAACGAATATTTTGCCCCAATATAATATTTAAACTACAAAGCCCCTCTCTGGACACAAAGAAAGGCTAGACCTCTAAGGTTATTAGAACTTCATCAAGCTTATTTCCTTCATAAATCCTATCATAGTCTCAAAGTAGACCATAAATCTCATCCAGATTTACGGCGTCACAACTACGAAGGCGAATAATGCTAAATTAATATTAAAATCAATTTTGTTATCTTGACATAATTAAAACATTAAGCACATTTGATCAAAAGAAAACGAAGGAAAATTTGGGTTTATTCTGATATACAATGACAATTATTTCCTATTTCCATATGATTATTTTCGTTTTTTTTCTTTTTCAAATAATCTGTGCAGCAGAAAAATCCAGGCGTGTTGTACGAAGACAGGATTTAAGGATTTGGGATGCTAAAACAAGTGGGTGAAAATAGTTTGATGTGGCATTTGTGGATAAGGTTGGTATTACCCTATCCTAAGCTCTCCACAAGAGCCCTGCCACGTGTCACCTGGCAGTCACCACTCTGTGTCCCGTAATTTTATTATGTGGAGACTGTTACCCAGAACCAGAGAATTCGTAGAGTGTTGTGAGAGAAACAAAAGCCAAAAAGAAAAAGCTTGAAACTCAGCTCCAATGGCGTCGTCTGTGATGGCTTCAGTGACTCTAAAACCAGCTGGTTTCAGTGCCGAGAAATCAGCAGTGAGAGGCCTTCCTTCTCTTGCACGGTCTTCTTCTTCCTTCAAGGTCGTAGCCAGTGGTGGCAAGAAGATCAAAACTGACAAGCCCTATGGTAATTCTTAATTCTTATTATTACATGCAATCTAGCTATATATCTCTCTATGTGTATACGTATTATATATTGTTTATGAATTCTTTCATTTCTGGGTGAATGATTTGCAGGAATCAACGGTGGCATGAATTTGAGGGATGGTACTGATTCATCTGGCAGGAAAGGAAAGGTTTGTGCTTATTTCTTACTCTATTAATTAATTCCACTTTTATTTTCTTATTTCATATTACAAACAAATTCTGCATAATCATGTTTAACCAAGAACAGTACTGTGACCTGCTCATAATTAACTTTGCTTACTTATCTTATCTTGTCAAGAAGTTTTCGTGATATTATCACTTTACCTATAGAGTGAGTTTAGCTAAAGAGTGAGAATATGTATGAAATTCACCTCTTCTCTTTTTTCTCCATCTCTCTCGAATTTTAGTCATGGAGAGAAATTTAAAAGATCTAAACTCAAACTACTTGTCACTAAATATTTTGCTGTAATAGAACGAGTTCCTTGTTTCTTTTTCTCCTTTTCCAGTAGTTGGATTCTTTGCTCTTTCATAAATTGCATTAATTAAGACAATAGATTAGAATACTAAAGTACGAGTGAAAACGAAACTAAATTATAGTACTAATTCCCATGTATACAGTGAATTAAAAGTTTTATTGCTGGCTTGAAATTGTGTTCATCTTGTACAGCTCACTTTTCAATAATTTGTTGAAGGAAAAAAATATAATTTTTGTCCCTTACTTAATCTTAAGATCAATTTAATCATCAAAATAATAAAAAGCATTAAAATAGTTCTTTAAAAATGGAGCTCTTCAAAAAATAATGGTCCTCCAAATATCAATTTGATCATTTAGAAGAACCAAATCACTTCATTTTTTTTTTTTAAATCTTTAAAGCATCAAATTGATATTTTAGCTACAAGTTAGGGATCAAAATTGTTATTTCTTTTTATGAAATAATCTTTGACATCGATTCTATTTCAGGGAAAGGGTGTTTACCAATTCGTCGACAAATACGGTGCTAATGTGGATGGCTACAGGTAATTAATTTTTTTGAAAAAAAATTACATCTTCCAAATCCTACTCTATAATATTATCTTATCTATGTCAGTGTTATGTAAATTATGGTACTTGAGCAAAAATTAATTCAATTTCAATTGCATGTAATGTCGTTGGAAGAATATATAGTATAACGAAATCAGAAGTAAGAGTCACTAATCAAAATTGCATTTGCTCGTTGGTTTGAACAGTCCAATATACAACACAGACGACTGGTCTCCAAGTGGTGATGTCTACGTGGGCGGTAAGAAAATCTTATCCCTTCTATGTTAACAACCTCGCTTACTCACTCCAACTCTATCTAATTGACCCAACGGCTAAATATATCTATGTATAAAAGAGGTATTATTTTGTTAGTCGAAAATTAGTACATTCATCTTTTACTTTTGCACTCTGTTAAATTTTGGTTTTTCATTAATTATTCATGCTAAATCAATCTTTTACAATTCTTATTTTGTACAGATTTAGTCTTTCATTAATCTCAAATTAATAAGTTAGCAAAACAATAGAGGGACTAGTTTGATATAAAATAAGAATTGAGTGACTGGTTTGACAAAGGTAATTTGTAAGTGACTAATTTATAGACGTCAAAATAGATTCGACTCACTAAGTCAAGTCCGTTTAACCCACCTAAGAGGCAGGTTATGTTAAGAGGTTTCCTTGAGAATTTATTTAATATAATCATATTAGTCTGACCAGCTTAAAAGTTAAATGGATCACTTTTTTTCTTTTTTTCTATTCTTTTAACTTTGGCTACAAGACAAGATTCCAATATTATTGATGCTTAGTATAATTTTGAAATAATTATGTATTTGGTTATTTATTGATTTGGAGTATTGAATTATGTTTGTTATTTTGTAAATTTGGCACCTTTCAATGTTTATGTTGGATTGGATATAGACTAGTTGGTCTTGGATTGAATTTGTGGTATTAGAATTCTTGGTGATTAGTTTGTGATTTGCAATATTTGAATTTTTATTATTTTTTTAAATTTTTTGGTGAGTTAAAGCAATGAGACAATAACAAATTTTTTTCTTATATATATTTTTATTTCTTCGTGGATTAAATGAGTCAACCTGTTTAACTCATCAGGTTAATCTATCACTTTATGAAAGAGTTAAATGGGTTGATCGGTTTAACCCATCAACTTGGTTGAGTCAGATGGGTTGGTCTAACTCACTGTAACAATTGTAAACTGATTTGACATAAACAATTTGTGAGAACTAAATTGTGTAAAATTGAAGGACTAATTTGATTTTTTTTTTTTTCATTTTGTTAGTGTAGCCTTATTTATATTCTAGGATTGAATAAGAGTGGCATGCATTTGTGCTCTTTGGCAAAAAAGAGAAAGAAAAGAGGGTTAGATAGAATGAGAAAAATGAAGAGAATGAGGAAGTGGTGTATTTTTAATATTGCAGGTACGACCGGGTTGGCAATATGGGCTGTTACGCTGCTTGGTCTTCTAGCCGGAGGTGCTCTTCTTGTGTACAACACCAGTGCTTTGGCACAATAATTAGCTCTCTTAAACCCCATACCTTAATGTAATGTATATGTTGTGGCTTGGATTCTCAAGTTTATGGACCCTACTTACTCTTGAACCTGTATCTTTACTTTTATAATTATGCTTATATTTGAATTCTAAGTGGGCCACCTCCTATTGGGCCTTCACTCCACCCGACCCACCAAAACCCAATATGTTGTAGGTTTGGCCTTCATTTTAATTTGCAAAAAATGCCAACTTTTCTTCATTTACTATCGGAACATCTAACCCAGGGAAACAGAATTGGGCTTTTGGTAATTTAAAAGTTTTCATGATTAAATTATTTTTAAGTACGGTCATTAAACATACGAATTTAGATAAATTTATAAAAAATAAACTAACTCAGTAATATATAACTATTAAAATATATAAGCATATGATTAGAATATTATAAATAATAAAAAATTGCTTAAATATAATTTAAATTATATTAAGTTAATCTAATAATCATTTTATATAACAAGTTAAATAATATTTATTTCATTTCTATTTAAAAAAGGTATATATTTAATGTATAAACTAATTTCGCGTTCACATTAAGATGAGTGAAAATTGTGAGACAAGGTCTTGTCATCGACTACATGTGGTGCAAATTTTATCATTGATAAATGTATCATACTTTTCAAAGTCATTAATTTAATGTTGGAAAACTTAGGTAAGATGTCGTGTTAAAAACACACATGGCCCCTCATTTATAAAAACAATTAATTAAGGCTTAATTCTTATCATTTCCTTTTTAAATTCTCAGTCTTCATACGTAATTAAAATAATACTAACTACATATACTATAGAGCATAAAATATGTCATTCATGGGCCATGTGGGAATTAACAATTATTCACATGAACATAAAATATGTAAACACGGAGATCAGTTCTATATTTAACAGACCCACAGCACAAACAATCACTAGAAAATTCTATTCCAGAGGTATTTTTTTATTGTTCGTTGTTATTATTATTATTATTATTAATTATATATTTTCGTACATTTTGCAAATAATATAGGGAATAAGGTTCAATGGAAGTTAGGTTAGAAGTTGCTTTCAAAATCCCCTGAACTAAATATACTCAATGCAAAGCAAAGATTTTAGTTAGACTTTGAGCTCCCACACATACCAAACCTAATCTTTACTTTGAACTTTGAAAGGGTTTCTACTGCTTGCACATGCCACGTTGTATCCTCGTTTGACATCAACGAATTCGACATTTAGTACACTATAATTTTTATTATAAATTAAAGAATAATATAACATATAAATTTTACTTTGCTTAAAGAACAAATTTACATCAACGAAACATTTGTCACTTTCCAATCACTGGTAATCGATCGTGTGGATGTTGAAAACGAAAGTTTCCCAATTATTCTCATTCATTGTCATAGGGAGGGTCCAAGCACTTCACACTAACCTTCCAATAAGGACACTTTCCTTTCCACTGTTTGTGGAGATCGATCCAAAGCCATGGTGTTAGGTTCCGTTTGGTTTCACAAGTCAAATTAGTGAAGCAAAGCTTCAATAAATAATGGCAATATATATATATATATATATATATATATATATATATTAATTAGGAGAAAGATCATTTGTTGATGGAGAAGGCAAAAACGTTGCCTTCAGCAATCAAACTCAGCGAATCCTTGAGCTGAGGTCATAAGGATTTCGTAAAATTCTCTAATTTACAATTAAATTTGTCTGTTCTTCCATTTATTAGTTTTCCAAATAAAAGTGATGGTTCTAAGACCCTTAATTAACGCACTAAATTATACTTACTTTTGAGTTTTATTAAAATTATGCAACTTTCCTTTTATTTGTAAAGGCAGAGAGTGTAGATATTGAAAATAGAAAAGGATAACTGTATAATTTTAATAAAAGTCAAGGAAGGTATTTTAGCCAATCGGACTTGCTAAAGTCTAGCGCAAGTTTTGGTGTTAGAAAGTGACAATATGTATTTTAAAAGACAACATGATTTCAGTATAATTCAAAGAGATGAATGTAATTTATTATCAAAAATTGATACAAATTGTTTAATTTCTGTTACAAATATAAATTTAAAGAAAAAGTTCTCATAACCTATCAATTAGATGTGATAAACCCAGCATTTAGTATGGTTTCACACACTCTTACTGAAAATACTAATATTATGAATAAAACTATTGAATAAGAGAACCTTTTAAAGTTATAAACTCTCCCAAACTTTCTAATATATGTCAAATAACAATTATTTTAATATCTAATTTCATCCCTTTATCTGATATCTTGGGTTTGACACTATAAATGTACCTGTATTTTCTCCCCAAAAAGGTGGTTTACTAGGACAACCAATTGAAAAGAACCGAAAGCTTCAAGTGTCACTTTATCTCCATTTTCACGCGTGACATATGAGAGAGAGAGAAAATATAACATTATTATATAGAACAACGGTGCTGACATATATTATATTAAACTGTGTCTAAAGTCTAAATCATATAAATTTTACATCAGATTGGCCCATTTGTGTTAAAGAAACATATAGCAAATGTGAAGGTCAGAATCATCAAATCTGCAAAATCTTTGTTTTCACAACTGTCATGAACAGGGTAATCACATCAGCCCATTGATTATCTAGATATGATATATATAAATATGTTTAGCTTGATAATTATTAATTGGGGAAAGTCAATTATTATTAGGTTGGCTATATGGGATCATTTTCTGAATCTGTTCAATTTTTTTGCCGTGTCAAACCAGCAAGTCGAAATGTCATAATTAATTTTTTAAGTTCTCTTTGAGAAAATATACATTAATTGCATGATTGATTAACTAATTTCCCTCACTGTATATATACGCGTACTTGCAGTATATAATTGGTTTGTGTATATGAATATGAATTCATCAATCATAAAAAAAGAAAAGGATCCTCACTATCAGTGGTATATAAAGATTGAATATGACCTAATAATTAAGCAAGCTAGTATAATACGATTCAATATTCATCAAATACAAGAACATGAAAAATTCTTCCACTAACTACAATGAACTACACATATTTATAATTATGAACTACAAGTCCCATTTACTAATATAGTGGGACATATCACTCAACATCTAATATTGGAGAAAATATATATATAGACTCACCATTAATTCCTCAAAACGACGGTATAAATTTTCCTCTTCTCCCTCTTTTTTTTTTCTTGTGAAGTGAGAGAAGAAGGTTTAACTTAGAGGTAGGGAAGGCACACCAAGAAATGAAGTGCAGAAATAATCAGTAATTGTTCCATAAATTGGGAATAGGGACTTGAGATAGATAAGCCTCAGAATGATGATGACTTCTCTGATGATCTGCAAAGCTTGGTGACCCTTTTTGAGGTTCCATCTTTGTGAGCTGAGTCAACACAGCTTTGAGTACCTTTCTGTCACAGGAAAAAGGGTCTAAGCAATTAGAAGTAGAATCAGAATTAGAAGATCCCAAATGATTGGGTAATACTGTTCCTCCTCCATACGTGATTGCTGTGGCTGTATTGGTACTCTTTGGTGCACCTAATAGGTTTTGCTGATCCATGACAATAGTATTAGTATTATTATTATTATGAGGGTTTGTTGTTTGGGCTTGATGATGATGATGATGAGAGAAAAGAGTGGAGAAGCAGGGCACTTGCTCGTATTGATGGTGATGAGGTGCAGGTTGATCAAAACTGATGTAAGAGTCCATTAATTCGGGAAGAGACGAAGAGCCAGTGTCGTCATAGCAGCTTCCCGTGTTAGCTTTTACGATATCTTCTCTGTTTTTGTAGAATACCCTACACAGAACCCAGTCCTCCTGCACCCACACAAGTTACGTCGCAAATTCTTCTCGTTTAGAAAGTATAATAATCAAGAAGTTGTTCAAATAATTGATGAAACGAAGGGTTACTTCAATAAAATAAAACAAAAGTTAATTAAAATGATTGCTTTCTCGTAAATGTCCTCGTAAAAAATAATTTCCTACATTAACCAAATTAGAAAAATTGTACTCTCTCTCTCTCTCTTTCTCTCTGTGTGGGGTAAGTAGGAGGCTTACATAAGGTGGTGGATAAAAGAATATAAAAGAGAGGATCATAGGTTATCTACCCTATATATTTTTTGGAGTCACTTTCTAACCAGTGGTCACGAGCGAGACAAAGTTGGTTTTGGTAGAGAGTAAAATATAAATTCTACAAAGTCAAAGTCTTTTGCAATCATATTAAACTTCCATCATATTGATTTATATAAAAGGAAAACTGCAAAAAAAAAAAAAAAGGGAAAAGAAAGTCCAATCAAAAGCTATTTTAACAAAGTAGAATAAAAAATTGCCATATAGGTAGCTAGGTTTATTAAATGTCAAAACTTGACCATTTCTAACAAAGGGAAAAACAAATGCCCCTCCTAGCTTCTCTCTCAAAACTAGAAACAATTAAACATGAAAAGTCTAGTCTACACAAAAATTAAATTATACCAAACACAAAAAAATAGTATAGTATATTTCCAAAGAATCAGCTTAGTTGGTAAGAAGCTAGTATCAACTTGAACTTGATTTCACAGAAAAATGCTAAAAAAATAAAATGCTAAAAATATTATATGGATATAAAAGTGTATATATACTCTTGAAAAAAGAAAAAAAACCCTTAATCATAATGTGAAAAGAAAAAGAATATTGAAGAGTGATGGTACCTTGGGTGTGAAAGAAGTTTTAGAAGGTGGAAGTGGAGGTTCAAGGCGAAATTCATGCATGACCCAATCGGTCTTTTTGCCTTTGGGAGCCCTTCCTTGATAGAACACCAAAGTCTTCCTCATTCCCACCAGACTGCCCTTCCGAAGGATAGGTCTGTCCTTCCCTGTGGCCTTCCAATACCCTGAAGCTGTGGCTCTGTTTGTTCGAAGCCCTGTTGCATACTTTCTGTCTCTCTGTGTGTAGAAGTACCACTCCTTCCCTCCCACGCATGCTGTTTCTGCTCTCAAGTTTTAATCATCAAACTTTTTCTCAAAAAAAGAAAGTGCTTAAAATATTAAATAGGAACATGAGTTTTATAATATGATTAGATATGGCACAGATTAAACTACAGTTATTTATTTGCAACACAAAAGTGTGCCTCAGAGTCTATATATATAGAGGATTGAATGAGTGCAAGCTAGCTATTATTTCCAAGTCAACTATGACTACAGGAATTTAAGTTCACAAAAACAATATTATCTCTAAGTTTGAATAAACTCATGAACTTAAATAATGCTCATTTGTTTTTTTCTCTTTTGTCTTATTTGCAGTAGTACTATATATATATATATATATATATATATATATATATATATATATATATATATTAATGATAGCAATTTATGGAGGAATTTTGAAGTTATGAGTCAAATTCTTTTGCATATATAGAGACTTTAATGAAATTAAATTTAGAGAATACATCTATAACCTTCAGCAGTGATATAAATATGTATGTAATTTACCAAAAGAGAAAAGTTAGTTAGGAGTATCCCTTTCAAAATAAGTAATTAATTGGAATTTGTTTGGTTGCAATTATATGTTTATATTTTAATATATATATCCTAAAATGAAAATGATTCTAAATACCATTTTTATATATAGGTCCCATTAATTTTAGCTTCTTCCATTAATTGCTTTTGTTTCATCTGGCTTGCTTGTCCTTTGTTTCTTTTCTGATAAGGATGCATACATAAAATACAAAACTTATATGGTGATTTCATTATCAAGCGTCCATTGAAATAATCCTAAAAGGAAAAAAATTTAAATTGTGTGAACATGGCCTAGCAGGCTAGCACACCAAAGCATTATTAATGTTGACCCAAATATAAAGCTTATATTCATCAGGAAATCTAAAAGAAAAGGAATTAGTGATAAAGCTTATATATCAACCAAATATAACTCACTTCAATATAATGCTTTAAAAATATTAGTCAAAGGATTAAATCAATATGTAGAAGTAGAAATGAAAAGAAAAACAAAATATGCATAAATAATTTTATCTTCTGGGGAGATCTGGAAATTATAACCTCATATATATTTGACGGAGGATGTTAAGGATAAGATGCAGTTGGCCAAAGAGATGATGATGAGAAAGCAAAGTTCAGTCCTTCTGAACCGAAACGCAAGTTAATGATATTTTCATGTACACGCTGTGTGGCTGCAAACTTGCAATGAAGATGTTTTCATTGTTTGTGAGAATCAACTTTGCAAGAGAGAACAAATTCAATGTCTGTTTCTTCAAAAGCTTTGAAGGTGATGTATATATACCCTATGAATTATACTAAAGCCTTTCACATGACTTTGCATTATTGCCCTATATACATACATATATATATATGCTAACTTGAATTGTGTAAATCTCTTCCCAAAGGTGTATAATTTAATGCCTATGATCATTTAATAGCTTGTTCGATAATTTAAAATGAGAAAAACAATATTTCTTCTCATTTCAATCCAATTATAATCTTAAAGTTGACTCATATATATCACCTGTCTATATATATAAAATTGTGTGCATATATAGAGATAAAGCTTCTCCACATATCATTAATGAAGTTATATATATATATATATGACTGGATAAAAGGGAGAAATAATAATGAAAGCATGAAGGCCAAGTCTTTCATATGCTATATCAATATATATTTAGAAGAGTTTAACACAATTAATTTTCTGAATTGAGCAATTAAATGAAAAGTAACTTTCACGAAACAAACAGTCAGCAAGTATCAGTTCTCTACACAATTGCAGTAATAGAATATTGGGATCTATTAATTGTGGCCATTCCAGTTGCTATCATCACCTCAAGCACACATCCAAATTTTGGCACGAATGAAAACTTATATTAATTTCCCATCGTCTTCGTCATCGTCATCATATTTTGAAATACAATATATTACAGAATAGCTGAAAGCTACATGGCCATTAGTTAACCAAAAATAGCAAACAAGAACATGGATCAAACTTATCCATTCATAGCTTTTCGATTGAAAAGGAAAATAACTTAATAGGAAAAAACTTTGGAAAACCTTCGTTCAAATTCAGAACCTTCATATGTAGAAGAAAATAAAGATGATCAATATGAATGAACAATGGAGGAATTTGTAAGAACTTGAGAGTAAGTGATTATATATACAGACCTGGAATATCCCAAGGTTCACACTTGTTAAGGTCAACATCAATCATGAGAGGGGGATCGCAGTGTGTGACCTTCTTCATCAAGTAATCACACACGAGTTCTTCATCTCTGGGATGAAACCTGAAACCTGGGGGCAACTTTGCCTCGACCATGCTTATGTTGCTCATGTTGTGTAAAACTTTGAATATTGAAATGAGAAAGCTCGAGAGAAATTAATGAGTATGTCTGAGACACAGAGAGAGAGAGAGAGAGAGAGAGAGAGAGAGAGAGAGAAAGAGAGAGATCTAAGAGTAGGAGGACAAAGGGAGGAGTGCTATATATATATATATATATATATAAAATAAATAGAGGAATCACAAAGTGGGTAAGTCAACTGGTAATTACGTGAGAGGAAGAGAGAGAGAGAGGCTCTGATCTGTGTATGAATATGATGATGTGGACAAACCAATCGCTGCCAACTTGATGACGCCTATATCTTTAAGTGTGGGGGTCCTTTGCTCCTTTCATCTGTTGAGAATTTGAACAAATATTTGGGACATTTTCGAGGGGTTTGTTATTAGATTATTGAGAAAATTTTAAATTTTTTTAAATAAAATTTAGTCATTTATTTTAATATTTAAAAATAAATCCTTTTATTTTTATTGTTATATTTATTTTACTTTTTATGTGTTAAGACTCTCTCATAATACCATTTGTCACATACGATTATATGGTAACCAAAAATAAAAAATCACCTATCATATATTTTAATTTAATTTTGAAATTTCAATGAGCATTTGCATTTTTCTTTAGAGTTTTTAATAAAATGAAGAATATCTAGAGATTTAAAAAAAAAAAAAAAAACAAATTTTCATATGCTTCATTTTAATGGATTAAAAAACCTGTATCAAACTTTGTCTATGTGCGTTAGTAGGCATAAGAATGAACCAATCAGTCTCAAAAAGAGGGCTCACTGGCTGATGACATAGTCATTTAGCTGTGTCCATTTCTGCTTGGTCTAAACCATGATTCATTTGGCTAGTCTCGGCCATCCCTATTAATTTTAGTATTTCTTTAATTTAAATAGTAAATCAATGGAATTTTCTATATATTGTGGCCCCAAAGCATTTAAATTATATCTAATAAATTAAATGAGATTTTGTTGGCATTCAAATTGGTTGTAGATAAGCTGGCACCCACAGGGATTTTTCATGAATCATGACCTTCGGACAAAGCAATAGAAGTTTTATTTATTTGTTTTGTTTATGAGTCATGATGAATAATTTAGATCACATAAAGACAAATTAAGGGAAGACATATGTAAGAGCCTTTTAGGCTAAACTCTGATAGGAGGGAATAGGAGTTAGGACGTTAGGTGATCAATATCGTCATATCTTAACCAAGGTTGTCAAACTCGCGAGTTTAGGTAAAATCGTTTGAGGGAGGTAAACTCGTAACGTAGAATCGTAACGTAGAATCGTAAGAGTTTACCTATAATTAAAAAATAATTATTAAAACATAAAATTATATAATTAAAATCAATATTTTTAAATTTAGACTAATAACTAAAACTACTGAATGCAATGATTAATAGTTTATTAGTTTGATTATAGTTGAATAAGTGATAATTAAATATAGATATTTTTTAAAATTTTATATATTTAAATCTAAATATAATAACTACTAATAATCAAATACTAGTAATTTTAAATTTGAATTAAAATTATTTATAGAGTAATAAATATAATTATTAAAGATTACCTTATCAAAATATGTCAAAAGATAATAACAGATAATTTTTCAAGTCATGACTAATAAAAAATTTAAAATAAAATTTCTATAAATAAAAGTCAATAATAAATATATATAATACATTACAAATGATAAACATAAAGTTTTTATTGGTTATGTGGTAATAGGTGATGAACTTATTCTAAATGTTTGGGTTTAAGTATATGGAGATGTTTTCTTTTAAACTAAGAAAATAAAGTTCAAATATATATAATACAACACACATACATAACGAATGATAACGTTGGCTCAGCGGAAACGCACGATTTTCCTGTGCTGGCATGTCATGGGTTCGAATCCTGGAAGTGGTTCTGTTTTTTTTTTTTTTTTTTTGGAAAACAATGGTACTGAGTCAACTCGTCCGAGTTGGGACGAGTTAAGAACCGAGTTTGACCAATTTTGACCGAGTTTGACCGAGTTAATCACCGAGTCAAAGCGATTCTGAACTGGTTCCGAGTCAGAAACCGAGTTGACTCGAAATGCATACCTAAAAACGCAAACTCGGCGAGTCAACCGAGTTGACTCGCGAGTTTGATTACATTGATCTTAACAGTTAAAATAACGGGTAAATCAAAAAGAGTTTGATTAATTGATTTTTAATAATCTCACGTAATTAACCCTAGATTTCAATTGGGGTTAGTCGTCCAAGCTCCTTTTATATCAATTTATTTTAAACTCCAAATTAGTGAATTTTGATAGAAAATTAAGTATCCCTGAGGGAACAGAAACTACGATTTAATTCGAACGACTCTTTGGATTTTTCTCCCTTAAACCCCCCCCCCCCCCCCAACACAATTTTGCTGAATTCTTCACCCACCCATGGGTTGAATTAATAAATAGAAGGCCATATTCTAAAACTTAAAAGGATGAAGTAATTAAGACTTCAGGATTTGGATTAGACTCTTGGATTCCTTTTTCTTTTTGGGTAAGATAAAATTACGTATAATCCTAATTTATTATATATTTTCATCTTCTTTTTCTGAAATTTCGGAATATATATATATATTTAGGCTAAAGTACATAAAAAGCTTTCACTTAAACTCTTTCTGCAATTTATTAATAATGTTCATATATAGGTTAGAAGATGCAGTTTTACCCTATTCTAAATGGACATTAACTTTTGAATTTCACTTTTTTCAGCGTAGCTCGTAACATAACAACGACCATAGTTCCAATCTATGTTGTTAACTTGTAATTATAATGCTACCAATTAATAGTTTAAAAGAACATCAATGATTTAATCCATTAGAGATTTATTTTCCTATTAGGTATTTTAAAATCAAATTAATATAATTTTTAAGAGATTATTCTTATCTCAACTTAGTCCTTTAATAAAAAATCTTTCAATTTAATCTTCTTGTTGACCATTCGTTTTGGCCCTCTTTAAAAGATCATTTGATTAAAAAAATGATTGTGGGATTAATTTAATTGATTTTATCTTTCAAAAAAATTTTAAAAAAATAAATTCTAATCATTTTAGGATCAATCGTAGCTTTAGGACTATTTTGATTAGAAAAAGTCGTTTGTTGGATAAATTTAAAAGATTTTTTTAAAGACTAAATTAAAAGAATAAAATGATCATTTAAGAACTAAATTGAGATATTTTACTTTTTAGCAAATAATCTTTTAGAGGCTAATTTATTAATTTACATGTAATTAATTAGAAATGTAGTTACCATCTCATATATATAAGATAGATATATATACATATATTTTATATATATTGAATCAGGTAAATGTTGGTTAGTTTCTACCAATTTTTATTAGATTAAGTACTGGTGATCATATGACTTTTGAGTCCAAGTTTTAGTACATATATAAATACATTTTTCAGTCCCTATAAGATGATATAATTTACTTGAAATTTTTATTGAATGAATACTTTATTGTAGGTACATTTACTAAGAAGTTTAGTTAGATCAAGTTTTGATTATGATCAAACTCAGCACTCTTATGCATAGGAGTATAAAAATATGTATAATTAAGAAATTAACACACATTAATCGTATGTAGTGTATGTCAGAGAAAATAGTATCATACCTTATTAACTCAGGGAATATTCTAAAAATAAAATATTAAATGTAGCAATGAATAGTAAGGAAAATAGATCCGCTATAAAATATTGACAAACCTTTTTTTAAAAAAATAAAATAAAATAACACAATTCCATGAGGGCTAATATGCTTACAGCATGAAATGCTGTAAGCATTTTACAGGAGATTCATACTCATTAGTATGAAAGCCCAGAAAAGGGAATTAGCTCAAATAAAATTCAAGAATATTTTACATTTTTTTAAAAAGTAAACAAAAATTGAAAAACTAGTGCACGTAAGTATAAATCTAGGGGGGAAAAAAGAAAAAAGAAAAACTATACACACAATAGATGGATGTACCTATCAATAACCAAAAGAGAGAAGTTGCTTGAGCTGCTAAAATTATAGGGCGAAAATGTTAGGCAGGTGTCTCAAGCCACACGTGAAGTTGATTTGATCGTGAATGAAACGTTATATGTATATTATTTTCTCTTTCCATTTCATCACATAATTTATTTTCACAGCTTAACAGAGACATGCAGAGAAAGAAAGAGAAATTAATTGGAACTGAAATGAGTGTATCCCTCAAAGTATAGGGATATTTGGTAGAGCATGGAATATAAATGGTTGAAAAGAAGGCACTTCTAACTCAAAAGAAAACGACCACTGCTTCATATTAGATTTTGAGAGATTAGGCCGAAGAAAAAATTTGACTATTTTTTTTTTTTTTATTTCATGTTCTTGAGGTTAGGTACAGATTACAGGGGTTCCCTACTTTTAGGTATAAGAATCTGGTTGGGGTCACGTGCATATCCCATGATTTTTGGTGTTGAATTCAATTCTATGTCCTCAAATTTTGCGTATATTCACGAATTCACATCATCTTTCCCTCCTTATACTGTGCTGAAACATAGACAGGATTTATAAGCTATAATAATATGCTTTAAACGTCGCAACAAAATTAATTAGTTAACATAATGATGGAGAAATTTTGGTATGTACATATATATACACGAAGTCATAGAGATTTACACAATTATGACAAAAAAAAAAAAGCCATTATTTTAATTCTTTACTTATTAATTAATCTTTAATTTAATTATTTATTAATTTTCATTCTCAATTTAATTCATTTCATATAGTTAAAATTAAAGAACTAAATAGGTTAAATTTGATATTAGATAAGGATTGGATTAAAAATTAATGGCTTAATAAGAGAAATACTAAATTAAAAATAAAAATTAGTGAGATCAAATTGATAATAAAAATTAATTAAAAAATAAGTTAAAAATCAATTGATAAGTCAATAATAAAATAATGTATTAGACATAAGAAAATAATATTGCTTGAACCACTTATAACTTGTATATCTACATATATAAAAGCACTAGTCAATAAGCTCAGGTTTAGTGTGCTATAATAATCAATCAAGGATTTGTATTTACTGGAATAAAAATTCTCAATCTTTACTTTTGGATTCTCAAATCTGACTTATTTATATAAAAAATTTTAAAATAGATAATTTTTTCTCAATTATTTGAAAACTCATTTATATTAATTTTGTTCATATAAAATAACATAAAAAAGTCTCAAATAATTATTCATATAATTTAAAACCCATTAATATCATTTGAATATTATTTCACTCTTTTAAGATATATTATTGTATTATAATATATAGTTTTGTATAAAAATAAAAGAAATAAATAAATATGCATTACAATTTCGGGCACCGACCATAATTCTCAAAACCCAAACTCATAAAAATTGTCATACCTAAACTCAAATATAGGTATTCAAAACGCATGGAGCATGGAAATTTTGTTCATTGTAATTAGACCAAAATCCAAGTCGGACATTTAGAGATTTGTCAACTTAAAAGAAAAAAATAATATTAACAAGTCATTACATCAATTCAAATCTTCTTATCGATTATTTGTAAAGTGTTATTACCATTTTATATCTCTATACTATTTACCCACAAAATAAACCCATGAAAATGTGTATTCTTCTAAAAGAAAAATTATAAAGTAATATATATCATATATTCACTTGCATCAACATCCATGTTATCAATTAATGGGAAGTCGATCGATGACAATATTTAGATTAATTTGTTTATCTTAAACTAATATAAGAAGTATAATAACTGAGATAGATAAAGAGTAATAAAAACATGCGTATTAAAATTTTATTAATAATTATATAAAACTAACGGAATGAAGAATTCATAAAGTAAAAAGTATGATTTCTATCACCATCTTCAAATTTCTCGTAGATAGTTTCTCTCCAAATGAAACAGTTCGTGTAGACATCTCCCAATTAAAAATCTTTGGCATTCACTAGTATCACATAAACAATTGAATTGTATTTACTTTTCTTTTTTAACTATTAGAATTGCATTCACTATTATCACATAAACAATTCACTATTATTGATACTTAGCAATGCGTTTATATAAATTTAATCATAACTTTTAAAGCTTGCTTAATTTGATAGTCTGATCCAAAAAATAAAGTACAAAAAAAAAAGACTTAATTAAAATACTCATTCTCGAGTATGAAAAACTCAAATAAGTTTTTTTGAACAAGGAAAAAAAATTAGCATAATATAATATCTTGATAAAGATATAAAAGTTAATACTCTTTATTTAAATTATTTATATTAACATAATAACTCATTTATTTTTACAATTTTTTTATATATAATTTTATAGGTAATAATAATAATTAATTATGTTATTATCTCAAGTCATAAATAATCAAATAAATTTACTCATGATTTAAAAAAATAATTTGCCTGGCCCGTTAGACTTAACTTTAAAAATATAGATAAAAACTTAAATACAATTTAAAAAGGAGCTCATACTTTTTCTTTTAATTGAATTTTAGTCTGATTTTTAAAATGTTGGAGCTAATGATAAATGTAAGATATATGTACACATAATGGCAAAGAGGTCGGACATAAGCAAAAGCTCAATAGGTTTTCAAGTGTTGTTGGGCCTAGGCTCTTAACTTAATTAATCATTAAAAATCACATAATAAGCCTAATTATAATAATTACGTACAGATTTAGTACAAAAGGCTTCATAGTATTTAGCTAAAACAACGTCTAAGTTGATGCACGCTCTAAAAATGCTTTTAATCTATTATATACCGACTTGGGCACTAGTCACTTGGAATAATAATCACCAAGTGAGGTTCATTTATGGAGAATGAAGGTGCAATTGAAATTGGAAAACGATATAATATATAGCATGGTCCATTGTCCCAACCCAGGTCACTGTATTCCTTGTAAAATCCATTGTCTCTGACAAAAATGAAAAAAGTTTGGCTAACTTCAATTCAAAACCAAATTATTAACTTTGACAAATTTTTGAGAGTGATATTGTACCTATCTGGCTCAAACCACTACAGACACAAGCTCTGGACTTCTAGATATGAATATACATGAACGATCAACCTTGGCTTCAGGATTAATCAGACATTCCTGTCTTGGGGATGATAAACTTTTGCGTAATTGTGATTATATATAATCACCAGGAAAAACATGACAACATTAGTTCTGTTTGTATGGATGGTGGCGAATGAAATGATACAAAAAATTATATTTTAATTATCAGGATAATATTAAAAAAAGATATTTCATTCCATTAATAACTCTTTTCATTATCTCATTAAAATTCAAATAATAGAATAGTACTTTAACTTGCTAATCCACTCCTTGTCATTTTATCATTTCACATTTCATTTCATTCTTTTATAATTATCCCATGAGAGAGATGATTATATCGATTTGATCTAGAATCTAATTATTAAGGTACATGTAAATATGTTAAATATATTTATTTTTAATTTTAGATTATGTTACACATACTTCTTTGAGCGTTACACTGATCTCTCCTATATTTTGAAATTATATATAGATCTTGCTGATTTTTTTTTTTTTTAGATAGTGTTACACTTTAGTCTATTTTTTTTTATCTTTTTTCCAAAATACTCTCCATCAATCAATATATATATATATATATAATTAAAATATACACTTACATTTTTTTTTTATGGAGAGTATTGTAGTCAAGCGTTTAAAATTGAACCATAATGAACATTTGTTAAAAAGAACAAAAAATTTTCTAATTCCAACAAAATTCGGAGAAGTAACGTAATTAACTTATATTTTGATTATTGATTTTTTCATGTACTTATTTATTTTTATAAAATAGACGAAGGCGGCCCCCCTCAAGAGGGCGCCATCTGTAAGTAAGGCACCCACACGTGAAACAATAGTAGTACTCCTTTATTTCATCCATATCTACAATTGTTCAAACTAAGGCCTTCCTCCCTCTCATGTCCTAATCTTCATTCACCTTTCAAACAGTACTCAACCACTCTCCACAGAACAGTAGTTCTTACCTCATCTGAAAATTACCTCGAGTCTGCTCTTAAATGGTAACGACAAAAATGGGCCATAGATCGTGCAAGATCTCCTTTTTCAGTTCAAAGATGGGTAATCAACAGCTGAAAACAAACAAATTTGACTCTGACCCTGCATCCTCATAAAGTATACTCACACACACACGTGTGTGTGTTAGGATTCCTGTTCATCTCTGAAATTACTACGTATGGGTAATACTTCTGCTCTGAATAGACAAGTAAGTGAAACTAGCAAGCTTAGTCATCTCATCACTTGAAAGTCGAAAGACATGTCACAGTTCAGATTTCAGAAACTAAATGACCAAAAGCAAAATGCTTGCTGAAGCCATTGCAGCATATGGAAAGGTGTAATAGTACTGAGTTAGATATCAGAACGTCTTAGAAAACCCAGAATATAATTTGCTATATGAAGTGGTTCTACAGTAAAGTATATGGAATAAGCAACATTTTTCAAACAACTTGGTCCAACACTCCATCTGCCACAGATGAAAGAGTAAGCCATCGAGAAGAATAATAGCATGTAAGATTGAAGTGTTAGAATATTTTAATATTATATGAATTAGCATTAATTATGTTATTAAATTAATTTTTTGTTATGATTAATTAGGTAATTAATATGATAATTAATAAACTAAGAATGAATTAGGTTTACATTTATTGTAGGTAATCAGTGATGGGTTGGATTATCTACAAACCTATTAGACAGAGACCCTAACCTACAGTCTAAGATAATTAGTAATTATTTCATCAAATTGCTAGTTAAAAGTTAATTACAAAGAGAGAATTAATAGACTTCTTTTTTTTAAATAATGAAAGAGGAAACTATTTTAATATATATATGAGGGTTTTATTTTATTATTATAATTTATTATTATTATTAAAATAAAACCCTATAAGTTATTTTTATGTAAGCCCTAATTTTAATTGCAACAATAACTCTCTCGATCTGGTGGTTGCCTATTCTATAAACTCTCTCTTGAACATTGTGGTTTGACATCTCTCTGCAAATGTTATCTTCAACATCAGGTCAAATCTTTATATATTAATATAATCCAATTCTGTGTCATATATTGTAAATAAATTATTATATGACTTCAATTGGTATCAGAGCCTTAATTAGGTTCTGGAAATATTTTTTTTTCTTCAAAATTTCTTCTCAGTTTTTTTGGGCATCAGTATATATATATATATATATATATATATTGGTTTTCTGTTTGTTCTTTATCTTCCTCGTCATTGCCGCCGATGATTCATGTCGCCAGCACACTTCAGTTGGAAAATTCCCCTTTATTTTCTAACTGTGATCATTAAAATCCTACCCTATTTTGAATGAAAAATCTCTCTAATGGAAGGTAATTAGCCAAAATCATCATACGGGATTCGTAGATCGTGAATTAACGATCATTTTGATGCCTAAAACGTTGTAATTTATCGAGTCAAAATTTGGGTTGCGTCAGGTTATCTAGCGGGTCAAATCGACCCACTAGAGGTTGAAGATGATTTGCCCTTGTGCAGCAGAGGCACATGATGGCAGGTGAGCCTCACACTTTGATAATCAGACCTCTAAACCTCCACTGTTCACCTCCACTTGCCCTATTCTAAATTATGGTGATTTTTTCATAATTTTTTAAGCCTTGGAAATATGAGTTTAAAATTTTTTTAAAGATTTAGAGCCTTAAAACAATATTAAGGTATTTTGACCGGAGAAAATTTTGGTACAAACTAGATATAGTGAGGAATAACATATTCAGTTCACTTTCTCTGATTATGTGCGAATAAATTAAAATTATTTTCTTTGTATTATTTGTTAGATTTTATTCCTAATTTAGGCACGTATTTTAAAGAATAAGTTGCGTATGGAATCTGTTGTGACTTTGGGTCACATACATCTATTGATTATGTGCTCACCTATCGTGGGCCTAATTATGATGGTGTTGGCTTAATGAAATCTCATTGTTGTAGTTATTATCTATTTACTCAAGAAAGCATGCACTGAATCATTAAGGAAAAAGTTATTATTGAGACAACTAGCAGTAGAGAGTATAGTTATGTTGATGATGGATATGCCCTATCGGTGTGACATTGTCAATATAATTTTGTGAATAAGGCTTGTTTGTGACCTGTCAGCAGCGATTTGTTGATTGATGTATTCATAGTTTCTCGTATTCTATCGATATGGAGATTGTGGGTGCATTTTGTGTTGTTTCTCTCGATAATATGCCTCCTTAGTGTGTATGAGTTTTCTTGATTTATCATAGTTTGAGCCCTTAGGTAGGATGTGATGAATGTTTTGTTACACAGTTGCTAAAGCTAAGTCATGTTATGAAAATTTTATTTTATAATTATGTGTCCGTCACATAATTATATGTTTCCTATTTATTTTCACTTAGTTTCTCTATTCCTACAACTGTCTGTGGTAAAACTTTGAACATGACAGACCATGATGATTGGATTGAGTCCCAATTAAGTATCTTAAAATGGTAAATGAGAAATTCAAAAAGTTTGATAAGATTTAAAAGTCTTATTATCTCTCTTTCCTGGATAACACTCACTATGATATAGTGTCAGAAGTGTGTGAGTACTTGATGAAGCTTGTTAACTACTACAACAAGCTTAAATCTTATGGTGTGGACTTGGATGAGAGCTACCTGGTTTATAGAGTTCTCTAATCCCTTCCTGCTGAATATGGGGTCCTAAGAACCACTTATAATTCCCAAGAGCCAGAGTGGTCTATTGATCATATGATGTTTAAAGTGACCCAAGAGGAAGAATTGATAAAGAAAGTGAATTCTCATGTACAATTAATGAACTACATTTCACATGGTTCATCCAACAAAGCTGGAAATATCAAGTTAAAAGGAAAGAAAAGTGAAAACAATGCCTATGACAAGAAACCATTGATCCAAGAAAAGCAATAAGAATATTAAGGGTAAGAAAAAGACATTTAAGGGTGAATGTCATTATTATAAGAAGCCTGGCCACAAGATTTCATATTGTCTTAAACTGAAGAACAAATGTGAGAAAGAAGGTATTTTTTTTGAAATTGCCCCATTAGCTCTAGTTTGTTTTGAATCTAATAGTTTTAAAACCTATATGAAGACTTGGTGGTTGGATTCTGTTTCATATAACTAATTTCTTACAAGGGCTCAAAGATAAGAAGAGCCTAAATGAGAGGGAAAAGACCATTTTAGGAGTGGAAGGAAGTTCAGCTACAGTGGATTATATAAAAACTATAGTTTTAAACTTGTATTCTAAAAACAATTTAACTTTATATGATGTTCTATATACCTTCTTTAAAGAGGAATTTGATTTCTGGTTCTGTATTAAACAAACATGGATATTTCTTTTGGCAAGGAAATAGTAAAATTTATGTTTTCATTATTGGATCTACTAGTTTAATGAGCAGTTTATATTGCTTGAATGCAAATGTTAGTTTAGATTTTACCTCTATGGTATCTATTAATGCTGTTATTAGACATAAACACCAAAGATTTGATGAGAACTCTTCCATGTTATGGCACTAGCATTTGGGTCATATCTCCAAAAAGAGATTAGAAAGGATGGTTAAATAGGGAATATTACATGACTTAAATTTTTTTTATTTTGAATCATATGTTGATTGCATTAAGGGAAAACTTCTTGCTAGAGCTAGAAGGAAAAGGGCAAATAAATCTAAGTCAACTTTGGAATTGATCCATACAGATATTAATGGACTAATTACTCCTACTGCTATGGGTAATTATAGATACTTTATAACATTTATAGATGACTTCTCTAAATTCAAATGGATAATCTGTTGCATGATAAATCTGATTTATTGGATGCCTTTAAGGCAGTTAAGGTTACTATTGAATTAAAGTTTGGGAAGGCAATCAAAAGTATAAGAAAAAACAGATGTGGTGCATATTATAGGAGGTATACTAAAATAGGCAAAAACCCTAGGCCTTTTGCTCTATTCTTATAGGAGCAAGGAATTTAAGCTCAGTATACTATGCTTGGCACTCCACAACAAAACGGAGTTGCTAAAATGCATAATCTCACCTTGATGGACATGGTCAAAAACATGATTAGTCATTCTTCCTTACCAGAGTTTCTGTAGGGTGATGCCCTAAAGACAGCAGCTTATATCCTAAATCAAGTTTCAAGCAAGTCAATTGAAAAGACCCCATATGAACTTTTTACTAGTAAGAAGCCTAGTCTGAGGCACTTTCACGTATGGGGTTGTAGAGGTGAGACCTTATAATCCTCAACTTAAGAAACTTGATTCCAAGACTGTTAGCGGATTCTTCATTCGGTATTATTCAAGATCTAGAGGATGCAGATTTTATTATCCTAATCATATTACCAAGGTTATTGAATCTAACATAGTGTTTTATTTTGAGGATGACTTGAATAATGGGAGTGATATTCCTAGAGTAATCAATCTCCATAGTGATTATAATACTTTCTAAGTAAATTTTGCTAAGTTAGTGTAAAAAAATTTCTTTTAACAAGAATAAAGGTATAAATATTTGTAATGTGTAATATTTATTAGATGTGAGCTTTGGCTTAGTGGTAAGACAAGTCATTCGGAATCAAGAAGGCATGGGTTAGAATTTTTTTATGCTAACACGTGTCATCCCCAGGCAAAATTACAGAATTGCCGTTCATTTTATCTTCTTCTTCCTGTAGCTTCTTCTTTCTCTCTACAGAAAACGAAAATCTTCTCCTCCTTCGGTTTCTGCTTTTTACTCCACCCACCACCATGTTCAACCTCTGACCAGCTCCCTCTATCACCAGCAAAGGTTTCTGGGCAACCACTGCCTGCCATTGGTCGGCGACAGCCACTTTTTTCGGTGGTTTCAAGCTAAAGCCATAACAACGAATTTTCATCAATTTTGATGAGTTTTAATCAATTTTTTCATGATAATGATGATAGGAGAAGCATTTTTGACCCTTATCCATCAAATTTCAGCTTTGGAAGCATGATTTTTGGCTAGTTTTTTAGAAGTTGTGCTAACAAGGACCAAACTGGAAAGTTTTAAAATTTTGGGGTTTTCAGAAAATGGTGAAATGATGCATTGTAATGGGTTTGAAGTGAGCCTATAAGAACACTTTTAAGGTGTATGGCATGAAAACCTATTTTTAATCATGGTTTTTCTTGGATTAAAGGCAAGAGTATGAAATATAGGACTAAAATGAAAACTTAGAACATTTTTATGGCAGTAAATGTAAATTGACAAAAATTCTGGGAAAGTTAGTGATGGAATCAGAGAATATGAGTTAGGGTTTTTTTTTTAAGTAATAAGAAGAAAGAGGAGTAATTTTTTGGTTTTCAATTGATGTAGATAGCTCATAAGAGTGATAAAGTCACTCGAGGGAAAGTATTGAGTTGCTGGTAGTTAACGACACTTAGGTGCATAGATAGCACTCCCCAATACTTTTCTTTATGTTTCAATTTTCATTATTGGAAAATTTTTATTAATATCATTTAATTTTGGCATGACTAAACTTGATTAGAATTGAAAGGATGAGTAGATGAAATTCTTTAATATACTAGATAGCATTAGGTATGGTTTTGAAAATGAATTTTAAGAAACATCATATACACAGTTATGATTGGCCGCTAGATAAACCATTATTGAAAAATAACTTGATTTCATGCATACTGGCTGTATTCCCCTATGCATGCTTGTTTTAATTACATTATCATTGGAAAGACTAGATAGGACACTGGCTGCCAACAGCAGTACTGTTAGCCCTTGGTACAGCTAGGTAATGACCCAGCTAACAGGGTTAATGATGGTGCTAACTTCGTATGAATGCCATCGCACAAGGACTGATGAGTGATAATTTTCGTGAGTTATGACCTTACGCCTATTAGTTATTTGCCCTCAAGGATTGTGTATCCTCTCCTATTGTGATTTGCCCTTTTTATGGTTGTGTGCCACACTGGATGGGTCTTTAGTAGTCCTTCCCCTGAAATGACATTTGAAAACTTGTTGATTCATTGTTTCTAGCACTTTAAATTCAATGTTATGAAAAGTGTGTTAATTAGCTAAAACTGTTTATTTGTAACAGTGATTACTCGCAGTTTAAATGTTATTTCATTTCATTCAACTTTTGAGCAAGTTTTGATTTTAATTAATATATGAAATTTGTTATTGATTTTGGGGTGCTATCTGCCAAAAAATTTAATCTCAGATAAGGAGATAGGCGAGTACCCGAAGGCAGCAAAACAATGATTGGAAGTTTTGTTGGTAAGCCCCACTTAAGATATTGCGGGACCTATTCTTTTTTATTAGTTTGATATTCATGGCTTATTTTGAGATGTATATATTAAGAATGATAGCTATTGTTTTGTATGTTTGGGGTTGTATAGGGACCACAGTTGAACTTTTCCTATTGTTATATATTGTATTTATGCTATACTGGGCTGTGTTGGTGAGAGCGGAGCTCTCCTATATGTTTGTATTGCCTTATAGGATATTGTAGAAATTTTAGGATATCCTATTTACTGGGGAGGTTTTGCCAAAATTTCTACAAAACTTCTTATTTTGTGTTAACCCTTTATTTTATATTAAGGCAAGTTATATTGCATATGATGTTAATTGTATAGTTGTGGTATAGTATTGAATGTCTATCCAGTGGAAGGCTTGCAGGTATGGGGATTTTTTTCTCGTGTCCTGTGTCGGTCCCACTTCAGGGATTTTAAGGTGTGACAGTGATTATGCCATCTTACCCATGCCATATTTGTCATCTCTACCTGTGGATCATGTTATAAGAGATGACACTCTTGTTGAGAATCTAGTTGATCCTATTGTGGAAGTTCCTACAACTGATGTGGTAGAACCAGTCATTAATTTGAAACAATCACAGAGGATTTGTAGAACTAAAATTTTAGACAATTACATAGTGTACTTGCAGGAATTTGAGTCAGACATTGTTAATGATACAGATTTTGCCTCCTTTTAATGAAGTTGTGTCAGGTCTTCATTCATCTAAGTGGTTGGAGATTATGAATGATAAAATTACCTTTATACACTATAATAATGAGTGAGAACTTGCTAAGTTACTAAATAGATGTTGAAAACAACATCACTGGATGAAGACTTGCATGAGGATGTGCTATATGTGGATGACATCGTATTGGCCAGTAACTTAGTGTGCTTATTAAATGAGACAAAACATATCTTGTCATGCCACTTTGATATGAATGATCTAGGTGAATCTTCTTTTGTTTTGGGAATTTAGATTCACCGTGATAGATCTTATGGCATTCATGGTTTGTCTCAGGCAACCTATATTGAATGAGTGTTGAAGAAATTTGATATGTATTCTTGCATTCCTTATGCTACACTTGTACAATGAGGTGATATGTTATTTAAATTATTGTATCCTAAATGATGATGAGAGAACTTTGATGGACAAAGTTCCATGTGAATCTATTATTGATAGACAATATAGGCACAATTGTGCACACATTTGGACATTTGATAACTTTTCCTATTGGTGTGCTTGGCAGATATTTAAGTGATTCTAGGTATGATCATTAGAAAGCTACAAAGACAATTATGAAATACCTTTAGGGTGCAAAATATTGCATGTTGACTATCTAGAAATCTAAATCATTTGAATTAATGGGATATTCTGATTCAGATTATACATCATTTGTTGATGATCTTGAATCCACTTCTGAATATATCTATATGATGTTTTGAAGGAATTGTTTTATTGAGAAGTGTCAAATGGACATTTATAACTGCCTCATATATAAGTGAAGAGTATGTCGCTAGTTTTGTGATTGTTACTCTTTAGGAAATATGGTCAAGGAAATTAATTTTTGTTATGTGCATATTTAAAGTCTTAACCATTTTGTTGCGACATGGCTTTATTGTGTGTTTCTCTCAAAGTTATAGGAATTTCAGTTGCATTAAATTCTTATACTCAATTCTAGTTTGTTGGAGAGAAGATCTATGAACCTAATACTCATTTTGGGTGATCCGCTTACCAATCAAACCCATTAGAGTTTTGGAAACATATACCTCTTGGATATATTCAAATTTTTGGGTGTGTTGGTTTGGTGAGAGTCTGAGTTGTGTTCTTAAGGAACACTTTGGTATATGTTGGTACTTATAACATTTGCTTCCTTATTAGATTCAATGTTTTTGGTTATGCCAAAATTTTGGATATAATTTAGAATTGAAATTTTGTTGGCATTTATAACAATGTTTTCTTTATCGAATTTAAAATCCTTGATTCATGACTTCATTTCTGAATTTTCTTTATCTTATACTTGCATGGTTCACATTTGCAGTGAGTGCATGATGACGGATCTGTTGACCAAAGGCCTAGTTATACGAGTAATTCAAATCATATAATTCATATGAGTCTTGTTGAATTTTGATGTAGCCTCAATTTAATAGGAGTATAAGTTGAGTCCTTGAAGGGCTTTTGTGATGTAATTTGACACCAAATTTCTAAGTTGAGTCCTTAAGGGACTTTTGCATTGTAATATGATGCTTTAAATATTATCTTGTATTCCATTCTATTCAGATATTGAAACTAATTTATGACAATATTAATATCACTTATTTCCCTATCGGATTCAGTTATCTTTGTGTGTGGTTTCATTTCTGAATTTTGTATAGTTTATAAATATACACACATCCATGTATTTATGTGAATGTTAATTGCTCAATTATGTATTTATTGATTAGCCTAATAATATAATTAATGTTATCCAAGTAGGAGATTGTTAGAACATTTTAATATTATATAGATTAGCATTAATTATGTTATTTGATTAATCTCTTGTTATGACTAATTAGGAAATTAATATTATAATTAATAAATTAAGATGGATTGAGTTTATATTCATTGTGGATAATCAATGATGTGTTAGATTATCCATAAGTCTACTGGGCAGAGACACCAACCTATAGCTCAAAAGGATTGGTAATTATCTCATTAAATTGCTAATTAAAAGTTAACTACTAAGAGAGAATTAATGAACTTTCTTTTTAAAAAAATAAAAAAGAAAATTATTTTAATATATATATATATATATATGAGGGTTTTATTTATTTTATTATTATTATTATTATTATTATTATTAAAATAAAACCCTATAAGTTATTTTGACATAAGCCCTAATTTCAATTGCGACAATAACTTTTTCTCTCTAATAGTTGCCTACTTTATGAACTCTTTCTTAGGCATTGTGGGTTAATATTTCTTTGTAAATGTCATCTTTAGCATTAGGTTAAATCTATGTATCTTAATATCTCTTAATCTTATGTTTATATATTGTGAATAAACTATTACATGACTTCATGCAGTAGTAAGATACAAATAACATGGGCTTGAAATACTAAAGAGATAAGAGCAATGCTGCCCAGTCCTCCTGCATTTCTGATAGAGACACTTCCTTAAAATCTTGAGCAGAACACGAAACAAAAGTCACAGACATAATTTTAGCTAGCCCATAAGATATCTGAACTCTGAAGGAAAGGACGCAACCCAGAAAATGTGAGCGTTACACTTATTCCCGAAGCATAGCAAAGACTGAATGTAAAACAGCTCACACAAAAGAACTCAACAACTTATTCTACAAGGAAGCAACCGACAAACAATCTAAAACAAGTTTGAATTATATAAATTATTTAGCCTCAGCTAGCTTCTCAGGGCACTACAGATGATGCCAATGTAGCAAAGTATTAAACAAGAAATTGGAAATCTGACGATCTCTTTATATGTGCAAGCAATTATGCTACCTTCTATAATTTCACAGAATTGGAAATCTGAACATGTAAAACATAAATTAACAGCAGAAATTAAAGGGTCAAGGTAAGAGCTTCCACTCTAATAATTTTTGTTTCGCTGTATGTTACTTTCAAACATTTTGGTGGTGAGCCAGTAGTTACACTGGAAGACAAGCTTCACTCTTCATTTCATTTTGAACAAACTGTGATGGATCCAGCGCGGAGAAAGGGAGCAAAAATAAATAAAACAAACGCATATTGAAGAAGCTGTAATTGAAAAACAAAAGTAAATAGCAAACATACAGAAAATGTCACCATTTTATAATACTATGACATCAAATCCTTGTCAATCTTCTTTGTAATTATGGCCACATTCCTAGGATAAGTTGGGCTAAATAAATTGGTTACAAGTATATTTCTGGTTCACTACCTGGACAATCAGTAATCTATGATGCACAACTAGAATTTCTAGAAGAAGCTCTGAGACTAAGAAGTTCCAGTACATAACGCTGCACTGACTAGGATGTAGTCATTATTTTCTTCGCCAGGATTAGGGCATAAAAGTCTGTACAAATCAAAGAAAACACACGCACACGCTCGCACAAACAGAAATTTTTTTTTAAGATTTCTAGCAAATATTTTTCTTATTGTAATCTGTTAGGCCCCCAATTAAGCAAGTCTATAAAAGAAGGCTTGGGCCTAAGAAACTCGTCAACAATAGCCCAGATAAGTCAGAAAGAGATAATTCTTTAGATGAGTCAAGAGATGGACAGGAAGAAGCCAACGATTGGCTTCATAGGAAAAAGGGTTAAGGGAGAGAGAAAGAAAGAATATGATAGGTGGAAGAGAAGGAGGCTGTTAAAGGATGTTTTGGGGTGGTTTTGAGAGATATCTTGCTGCCTCATATTGTGATAGAGACTATCCTTTTCTTGGTTATTTTTCCTTTTCTTTTCTTTTCTGCTGTGGAATCTCACTGCATTGGTACTGAGGCTAGCCAGAAGTATATTTCACTCCTATTACTATATACTATTTTCTATAGGTTAGTTCTGTTGTGATATTTCCCAGACTGCAGGTACTATCACAAGTTACTTCAAATTTTGAACAAGACTTCTTTCATCATGAAATTATACTATCATAGTGTCAAAAAAGCACAATCAAGAAGTCTTAGAAAATGGAAATACTCTCATAAGAAACGCATAAGACTACAGCATCAAATATCTCATATCAACTTAAATCCTGTCCTGAGTCCTCATTCATGAGCACCTTCGCCATTGTTGCACTGGAATTTGACAAAGGATTCCCTTGAAGAACACTAGCGTTACAGACAATCCAACTACAACATTAGTATTTCAAATGCCAAATACATATGATTATTGAACATAGGAAACACCATATAATGTATTTATGTCATCAGCTTTAGTCCCTACAATCCAGCTCTTCATTCTAAGGAATTTTACTAGGTAAGGCCCATTCTCAATGCAGTGCTCAAAATCCCTTCTGAAGGAGCATTCAGGAAGTCAGAATTGGTAAGAATTCTGCAGCAAGCAGGCTTTAACTAGCTAAATATGCTTAAAAGGATTATCTCCTTCCACCACTTACTAGGTGTTTAACAAAAATTAGGCAAGCACGAGGATTTACATTTATAAAAGAGGCATAACCTCTCAAAAAGGACATGCCTTAAAATACCAATTTCTGATTCAGCATGCTCCATGGAAGGGCAAAATGTCTCATATGGGAAATTTCCATGAGCAAGGATGGACAAGTGCTTTCTTTAGATGCAGCTGTAACTCCATGGATCTTCCATTATGTTGTGGTTGCAGAGTGTTCCACTTACATTGAATGCAAGAGTAAAATAGAAAGAACTTTCAGAAGCAAAGACTATATAATTTACAGAGTTATAATACAAGGGGATGTGATATAGAGAAACAAAAAATGAATGTCTATGGAGAACCATTACAGAAGTAAATGTCACTCATTATAGTTAGCATTACAGTGTTCTTTTGCATACTACTTCAAGCATCGCCATTACAGTAAAAGCATCTGAAAACTTGACACAAGTCTTCCATACTTGAGAATTTCTACAACAATTAAATAGCAGACAAAAGCTAGGACCACTGGGTCCAAATGAGTTACAACTCACCGTGCTTTTTGGCTTCAATCCATGCGAGTGATTTATGTGAGTGGAAGGGTCAATCAGTTTCCAGCACTTTCTCAGCAGCCAGACAGAGGGTTCGATGGAGAAATTGATCACATGGGAAATGATTAAGAAGACGAAGGGCGTGAGGAAGTCGATGATGGTTTCAATCCATGCTAATGTGAAGCGAGGTTCTTCGAGACCAGTGCTTTCCCTTTCTTTCACAGGATGAAACATATCTTCGACTGAAACTAAAAAAAATTAAAAATTGATAAATCATCATTGTACTTAATACCAAAATATCTATCATATATCGTATTCATGATGTTTAAGGATGCATCAGGTTTATATCATTGAATAAATGCAAAGTCAGTGTCTGTAAGCGAGAATGCAGAAAATTTACATTATTGTTTTACCATTGATGAGAATTGTTTTAAAGCACAAGACTGACATGATTGGTCAAAAAAGAGCTAATCTTGAGAATGAAGAGTTTTTGGAAAATATAACTTCTTGTATAAGGTTGTGGGTAGAACAGCAACAACTTGGAGCATAGACCATGTAGAATGTAGAAGAAAATAATTGATGTTTGGAGTTATTTTGTCACAATATCATTACTTGACATTACACTTGTCTGATATTTCTTCTTCTTTTTCTTGTAATTAAGACAATGTGCTTTCTCAACATAACAACAGAAAAAACAATAATAATAATAATGAAACTTATAGTCAAATTAATTATTGATGCTAATATTTATATACGAGCAAAACTTATATACAAATTCTAAATTTTGGTTGTTCAATTTCTCATTTAAAAAAAAACCAAGTGAATTGTTTTTTTAGTATTATATAACTAATTTTTGAAAAAAAAATTTCTACATATTATTTGTTTATTAAAAATTGTGATAATAAATCCATCAACAATGGTTACTCAAATCTTATATAGATGTATATGCCCATCCTGAAAAATAATGTTTCAAACCCAAATAATTGAACAGAAGGGAATGCAAAATCACAAATCTTTTATTTGGTAAAAAGAAAAAACAAACAAACACATACATAAAGAGTCCAAATATACACGAATTTTAAGCAACAAATGCATTTTAGAACGCATTCAAATACCTCGGTACTTGATGATTTAGTGAAAAGGAATCATAAAGCATTCTATAGACATCTTTTGTTTGTTTTTTTTTTCTTTTCAAGATAAATGTTTGCGATGAATTTCTTTATCTGTTGCTTTTTAATAAATTTGAAAGAAGAATTAAAACGCCATTGCAAATTTATATAAAATAAAGATTGATCGTGAAAATCATCGTTATAACAAATAAAACAGAGAAGGAGGAGTAATATAAAAAAAAAAGAAGAAAGTAAGAAAAAACAAGAAACACCCATCCCTCAGATATGTAAAGGAGATGATGAAATGTTGTCGGAATATTGTCTGGGAAAAGCTCATTAAAAGACATCATTTTTCTCATTATCAGTGTTTCCTTTGTCGGCTTTATATGCATCAATTATTTTAATCCCTGTCTCTCGTACCCTATTATTCCTTATTTATTATAACCTAAATTCATGTTGTTTGGATTGGTCTTCCTGTTTTATTCTCCATTTTTTTCTCTGTATTTTCCATAAGAAACAAAAACGTGGTTTTATATTTCAAGTTTAGTACATCTAAATCAAATCACTTAGTATTAGTAGCTTATATTAATGTCTATACAAAATTTGTTAGACATAAATATTATGAGATTGAGAGTGTAGATGCGTATTTATGAAGGGAAATCCTAAACTAAACATATTAATACCAATAATGTTGGTAACCAAACTAGCTTTAACATTTTTTTTTTATTTTTCTTTTATAAATATTCTTTCTTGTTATATTTCTCATATCTACATAAAAAAAAAAAAAAAAAAAAAAGGTGATATGCATGTATCACCATGTTAAGAACACATGGTATTTATCTGTTGCATAAGAAAGTTAAACTTTTAGGCGTTTAGAAACGTACTAATAAGATGTTTTATTAAAAAATAAACAAAAATTAATGAATGAGCTATATATCTTACAGAATGCGTTTCCATGGAAGCATTTTTATTCTATTTTTTTTTCATGATTTACTGAAAAAGAGGTTTTATAACACTCTTAGTAAACCAAGTGGTTTCTAATTAGATCATTCTATGTAAGTTTAGCATCTAAAAATTAATAAGCGTATGAATTAGTTTTCATTTTTCAAAACTAATTAATTTGTTGTATATGAAATTTTTTTTGTCGAGGCTTCAAGGGCTCACATTGACCTTGATAATATAAGATTTATCTTGAACTTGACTTTAGAAAGTCCATGGTCTTGCCATCAAACCAGACATTTAAGGTAAATAATTTGTCCTTTAATTTTACTGATTTCAATTTGATCTCTTAACTATTTAAACCACTCAAAAATTTAACACCTTCAATATTTATAATATGTAGCTCATTGATGGGTGATTTGCCAATTTTAATGCTACCTGTCATAATATTTTTTCTTATCACCGTCCAAATGTTGCATTTTTATTCTTCTGGGTGTCAGACTTATGGGCAGCAAAAGATATCCATATTTGGAGATTTTAGTGGGGACTATTTCATTTAAAATTTTTTTTCCTATGGGATAGGAATGGAGGTAAAAAAATTTTTGACTTGACAATTTGATCTAAATATTTATATATATATATATATATATATATATATATATATTATGAGTGGTAATTTTACTATGTTTTCAAATTTAACAAACATAAATTTTATTATAAAGACAGATAAATTATAGAAGTGTAATTATTTTTAATATGTAAAAAAAATTGTTTCAATTAGTAATATCAAATCAAAGTTAAACTATTAATTAGATGAGAATGTCTTGATTGATATTTCAAATGTACAAATTTTTGATATATTATGATAGTGAAAATAAAATAGATTGAAATACCTAATTTATACATAAAGAAAAAAAAAATGAAGACTTTACATATAATGAAAAAGATGTCTTGATGCCAATGTCATTTGAATTTGATGTTTTTAATTTGTTAAAGTTATTATTTCTTTAAGTTTTTAAAATTTTTATGACTTATTTGAAAATTGTAGTTTGAATTCTTTTTTTTTTTTTTTAATTTGATTAAAGCTTATTGGATAACATAAACAAGGAATTTAAGCTTTAAATTTATCTTTTTAATATGTTCATTTTTTCATGTTTATTAATATTTTTATTTTTTGCAATTTTTTTTAAATTTAAAATTCCCATGTAATATGTGAGGATTCACATCTTATAAGAAATGGGGATGAAAAAAAAAATTTCTCAACAATAGAAAGTGGAGGTGGAGATGAAGAACATCAATAATGATATAGACGGAGAATGAGGAGGTGCTACCCCTCCCAAACACCCCCCCCCCCAACAAAAACAAAATTGCTATCCCTAAGTAGGAATAAAAGAAAATTTTGGGTGTTTTTTCAAATTTTAGATACTAATTAAAAAAAGTAAATAAAATAATAAAAATGAAATTTAAGATAAACTTAAAGGATTGCAATAAAATAAAATAGAACAAATAAAAGTAAAATCTAAAATAAAATTAAAAGCCAAAAAATTGTATTGATGCCTAAATTTAACGTCAAATTTGAAAATTGTATGTTTAATATATTTTATTTTTAAAAAATTAATCCATGTTCTTTCACCGGTTATATCTTTGTTTGAGAGTTTGAGCAGGCCATGGGTATATTTGCCTGAACATAATACATCTTGACTTAGCATCTATCTATTTTATATATATATATATATATATATATATATATATATAATAATTTTTTTAAGGTGTGAGTTTTGTTTGATTGATGAGATCTTTTTTAATTATTTTTTTAATTTTTTATACAATGACTCTCTACTTTTTTCATACATACATTAAAAATTATTTGAAGTGCAAAAATTCATTAAAGTGAACTAAAAAAATAATGAATTAACTAATTAAATGTTTATTAACTTAAGAATTCTTTAAAATGAATGAAAAAACTAATTAGTTGATCACCTCTTGAATAATATATTCTTAAGTGAGATTTTTTGGAGTTAACCAAAAAAATTAATAAATTAATTATTTGGGAATTACATATATATTTGACATGGTTTTACAATTAAAGCTAAAGAAATGATATATGATTAATGAGTTCATTAAAAAATTTAGATATTTTATTGCTATGTATAATTTAATATTAAAGATAAAATTAAATATGATTTCATTAATTTTAGATTTTTTTTAAAAGAGCAATAAAGACGGTTGATTTGTACCACAAAGAAAATCTTTCATGGCGTCTTCCCAATAAAATTGTTATTATTACTTTCCACTCACTAATATGCACTTTTTAAAATTTATGATATCTTATTTATACTGTAATACATTATTAAATTTAGTATTTTGCTAACGCCTACAAATTTCATTAATTTAAAATGTATAAATATATAGCAAAATAAATTAATTTTTTTAAAAGCTCAAACAACGCGGCAACCAAAAAAGCTAGTTTAACATTTAAGCTTACACTCACCACCACTTCCTCATTCTCCAAATCTTGCAACCTGTCATTTAGTGCCTATTCACACCTCCTGTTCCTATAAAATTTGACAAAGTTTTGGTGTAATTTTTAGCTTTTATAAAAATATGATGCATGTGTAAATTTTAGATTAATTTACAATTCAGAATTATAAATTTTAGAGAATATTTATAGTTAAGAACGATAAATTTAAACATTTATTAAAAAATCTTAAATTTTATAATTACTATTTAAATTGTTTTTTCCCTTTTGCTTTGAAGGACCTTCTTTTGAAATTTGGTAGGCCCTAAAACCCTTTTATTATATGTTCTTAAGATCTTTGGATAAGGTCATTCAAAGTTAAAAGAACAAAAAAGTAAAGTCTTTTAAGATAATTTTAAAAATTAAAATCTATTACAGTGAATATCTTAAACTTATAATCTTTCTAATTTTTATAACATAAGAATCACATAATTAAATTTATATCTTTTACTTTTTTAAAAAAAAATTACAACAGATATTCATAAAACTTTTCCATAATTATTGTTACAGACTTGGTGTCATGACCACCACCTTGCTTTTCTTTGGAACTCCATATGGACAAAACTATAAAAAGGAAAAAGAAAAAGGGCAAAAAAGAAGAAGGAGAACAATCTAGTCTAAAGAAATAATTGATAAACAGCATGATTACATGATTATTTTGAATTGTGAAATATTTTTGAAAAATACAGAGGTGGTGGACAAGGGACCCTAGTTTCCATGTAGCTCCACACACACAATCACTGTTATATATGTGTACCTTCTCAGTGCTCATGGAATGGCAGTGCAAGCAGAAGAAGCAGGACGCCAACTCTTCTTCTCTCTTCACCAAACATAAATCCATACATACAGACAAACAAACCCTACTATTTCCACTTCACCCTCCTTTCTCTCTCCCGGCTTTCTACTATTATATAACTATATCTCATTTCACTTTCATGATCCACTTCCTCTCCAATGGCTTCTGCTTGCGTCAACAACATCGGAATGTCGCCGGAAACCTTCCTCGACTGCCCTCCCCCCTCTTACTCTTCCTTCGGATGGCTCAGCCCCAGAGTCTCCTTCAGCAGGGACGACGACCATTTGTCCTCAAAGTCCAAGCTTTCCCCTCCCAACAACACTAGCTCCGATCTGCTCCACAAACCAGATCCCGATTCCTCCGCCGGAGATTTCGAGTTCCGACTTGAAGATCCAGTCGCCATGCTTCCTGCCGACGAGCTCTTCTCCAATGGCAAGCTTGTGCCACTTCAACTCACTTCTGTTCGACCTTCTTCTGCTGCCAAGTTGGCTTCGCCGGAGACGGCGAATGCCAGCGGGAGACCCGATGTTTCCAGGACTGACCCCTACTTGTTCTCCCCGAAGGCTCCGAGATGTTCGAGTCGCTGGAGGGAGCTATTGGGCCTGAAGAAGTTGTGTCAGAGCAGTAACGCGGCCGCCAAGAGCGAGACGCAGAAAACGACGTCATCTTCTAACGCTAACAAATCGCTGAAGCATTTTCTCCACAGGGCCTCGAAATCGTCGTCGTCGTCGTCTTCTTCTTTTTCTCTGTCGTCGTCCCATGACGCTTCCCTGAGCCTCCCATTGTTGAAGGACTCCGACTGCGAATCCGTTTCGATCTCCTCTCGTCTCTCTCTTTCGTCTTCATCTTCCGGCCACGAACACGAAGATATCCCCCGCCTCTCGCTCGATTCGGACAAGCCCAACACGAACCCGATTTCCCTCCATCGAAACCCCAACCCTGCTCGCCCGAGAATGAGATTGGTGAAGCCCAGAACTGGCTCGTTTGACAGCAATAATCAGAGATCGCCAGTGGACTATCCATCGGGTACCCGAGTCGGGAGGAGTCCAATCCGGCGAGCTCCGGGAGATGCCAGCGGGGTTGGAAGCAGAGGAGTGTCTGTGGATAGCCCCAGAATGAACTCCTCCGGGAAGATAGTGTTCCAGAGCTTGGAAAGGAGCTCGAGTAGCCCCAGTACCTTCAATGGCGGACCGAGGTTCAAGCACCGAGGAATGGAACGATCGTACTCGGCCAATTTGAGGGTGACTCCGGTTCTCAACGTTCCGGTTTGCTCACTGAGGGGATCTTCAAAATCCGGTTCGGTTTTCGGGTTCGGCCAACTCTTCTCTTCTCCACAGAAGAAAGAAGGCTCAGGTAATGGAGGAAGCAGCAACAAAGGCCACCAACACAGCCACGGTAGGAATCGTGGCGATCGAAATTAAAGAAAGAAATTTCTCTTTCATGTTTTAAATCTTGAATGAAAATATTGCAGAACATTGTTGCTTGGGATTAATTTGCAGTTCTTTAATCGAAAAAAAACACATTTAGATGATGTATATAAACGGATGGGATTTTGATGTTCTTGATGGTGACGATCCAGTTCTTCTGCAGCTGCTGCTTCACTGTTTGTTATTTTCTAGCCAGAAAGATATGGAATCTCGAATCTCCATAATTTTGCTTCTCTTTAGTTTTTCTTTTTGAAATAGTTAGAAAAAAAAAAAGTACCTTTTTCATGTTGAGCTTATCTTCTTCTCTGCTTTATATAATATATGTATGTGAAGTCTGGGAATTGATGCCGAGATTCAAAAACAAATTAGAGGCGCCGGCTCTGCTGAATTATGTCTTCAATTCATGACCATGTGTAGTAATGTGCACCACTGTTTTATTTACTCTTTTGGGATTTTATGGCAAATTAATATTTGGGCAAGTTCAATTATTTTAATTAGGTAAATGACAAAAAATATATTACTTTACAAATTAATAGAGCAAAATCTTATTTTGATCTCTCATGTATGAGATATTTTTTTATGTAGTCCTTTATAGAATTTTTGTCTCACTTTAATTTTTTATAAATAAAATATTTTTAAATTTAGTCTCTCATAAAAATAATTTATCAATGTGGTCCATCAAATCTAAACATTTCTCATTTTAATTCTTTACCAAATAAAATTGTTAGTCAATAATATTTTTACAAGATATGCTAGTTTAAGGACAATATTAAAAATTATTGTATTTGTAAGGAACTAAATTAAATAATAATAATATGTCAGGGATCAAATTGAAAAGATAATTTTACAAAAGATCAAGTTGAGGGATTGAGGGAGAAAAATGACATTTGACTGAAAATTAATATAATCCTTGGCAGATTAAGACGGGTGGGGGCATTACCTGTGGGATTGGTCGGTGGTCCACATGTGAAGGAACCACTTTTCAGAGATTGAATTTGGTGGGACAAGTCACAAGTCTCTTAATCAAAATGTGTACTTCGAAGGAGTTAGAGTACATGATGGCATAAACCAAGTCCCATAACGGATTGATTACCAAATTCGAGTGAAAATGATTTCACTATTGCTTTCCCATTTTCTGTGTGTCCAAGATTTTGATGCATGCATCCACCAACATGCTCATATTTGGTCATATTTGCCTTCTTTCGCTTCCTTGTTTTGTTGGATCATTGGCACCTTCTTCCTGTTCACCCCTTAAGATTTTCAGACAATATTATGGGAATGCTCACTAATCAGATCATGGTAGGTCCATTCCTCTGCTTGTTTTTTGATATTTGCTTCTATGTGAGAAATTTTAAGTGTATCTATGTTCAAAGAAATTAGATATGGTAGGTCTTTTTGTGGTCCATATATGGTGCACACAAATTATAATTTCCAACATTTCTTGATGAGATTTAATGCTGGAGCCTCATACCAGATGCATATGGGAAATGAAGGTACTATTTTTATATTTTTTTTAGGCATTAGTGTGAGTAGAAATGATTATGAGTATCATATTATAGTTCTTATCTTCGGAAGATTCATATTTAGTGATAAACTTTTTATACTTTTTAATCTTTTAATTTTTGAAAATCCCAACTCATTTATTAGATTTGTTTTAAAAAAAATGAATAAGTATTTTTTTAGTTGAAATTTATTTAGATAAAGTCTAATAATATAAAATCATAAGCAAAAACAACATTTTTCAAAAAATTATTAATATAATAAAAAAACTCATAAAATATTATTTGAATAGCATTTTTCTAAAAAAAATTATAATACATCACATTGATTAATATCCATAACTGTTATATAAAAATAAATAAATAAATAAATATACATTACATGTTTGAGATGAAATATTTATTATATTATTTTTAAATGTAAGAAAATAACCATTTTGATCCATCTCTTTTTATTTTAGTGTTAATTTGATCATTTATGACTTTATAATAACAAAACAAGTTCTCAGAATTCAAACATTAATAAAATGTAGCCTTTTTACCTTTAATAAGAACTTACTTTTGATCAGTGTTGAACTTTTTAAGGGTCAATTTTACCACTACAAAGACTTAAAACGAAAAATAAGGAACGAAAATGACACATTTCTCTTCAAAAATTTGCTAAAAATGCTCAAGAATGTTTTTTATATTCAAATCCCAACAATTAAATTTCACGGATGTGTATAGTATTTAATTATAATTTTTTCCAATTAACACGTGTGAGAACCATAATCAAATAATAATACAAAATAATGATACCGAATGAATTGAAATTGTCGTGTAATACCAATTCACTGATTGATTACAAAAGCTTGTTTGAAAGTGTGGCTTGTACAAATGAGGTATACGTTAGAACTTTCCTTTCCTATACTTACTAGGCATCAGGAGGCAAACAAACAGATCCTAAATTTATGGTGAGATAAAACAAGGCAAGAAATAATGGAAAGGACATCCTATTCCTATTCCTATTAGTTTGACATAAAAAAGATGCCAAACCCACGAGGCTAGCATGTTCCCATATTGCCATATTCAGACCCTAGCAAGCTGAGGGTGGTGTCAAATGAGGATTGAAGAATCTCATGTTTGGATGGACCGTTGTGAACCGTGAGTTATGAAGCATGCAGCGAGATTGAGATTGAAAGACTACTATGGTTTCCAACCCTAAACGACGCTTCTGATTTGACGTCGTATTGCAATCATTCATATCATGGTTTTCACCCTTTGAGTTAGATGGAATCTTTTATCCCAACATGTTTAATGAAAAATCCTATCACTTTAATGTAAATTAAATCCTCATTTTTGGGTGGTACTGCTAGCCTTCCACATTTATTATGAATTTGTAGCCTAGCTAGTCCAAAACCAACCAAACCTATACATCTAATCTAAGCTTCCTATGCATAAACTTTAGAAAAATTATGAATTGAGGATTACAAATTAAGATATGATTAAACAGATTTTAAATTTTAAAACTTAATTATTTTTTTATTAATTTAAAAAAAATACATAATAGATGAGGTTTAAAGTAGTATTTTAGACTTGCAAGATAAGATTTAAAGTAACAAATTTAGATTTTGAATCATTTAAAATAAATTCAAATTTTAATTTTTTTTATGATAAATGTTATGAATTTATGGAAATTAATTGTAATTTTTTTAAAGTTTTTCCTTTTTGAAACTTTAGCATTTAATGCTCAGACTTTAATGTATAGAGAGGGTGTTTGACCAGTCTTACGTGGGTCTTCAAAACTTTGGCATCGACTCCTATTTGTCGTATCTGATTTTGGGTGATCTTTCTCACAACGGGCAAATGGAGGCACATTGCCAACTTGCAATTAATTATAATCATTTTTTTTTTTATTGCGGAATATATATGAAGATATATTAATTTATTTATTCTTATATATAAAAAAACAGAAGGGGTAGTTTCATAGTACAACTTACAGGACATCCAAAAGTGCACCTTTTCCTTTAGTGCTTCGTTTTTTGGTACAACTTTTGGGGTGTGGCCGAACAGAGGTGGGGGAGGGGCAGTTTGGTCATTCCAGGAAACGTAGTTCATTAAATTCACAGTAATGAAATCCAGGATTTGGGGCCGAGTTTGAGGCATTAAATGGGATAATTAATTGCAGCAGCTACTGCATTGTGCATTATTTTTTTCCTACTTACTTTTTCTTTTTTCTTTTATCACTCTAAATATATAATACATTGGGATGTAAATTTATATCTAAATCAGTTCAAAAGCAGCTTCTTCCAGAGAGGCATTCAGATTATGTTAACTTGTAAAAATACACTACATTCAGAGTGTAAACACCACCTCCCAAATTTGCTGCGAAGAAATTATATTCATAAGACGCGTATAGAATTCACTTTTCTGAAAAAAAACATGCTACATTATATATGAAGAGATTAGTCTCCTCTTATACAGTTCATCGAGATGTGTAATAGGAACGATTAGATTAAATGGGACCTATAATATTTTATGGAATTTATCCGATTTAACTGTTCTTACTGCATAGCTGAAAGGGCTGGATAAGGATCTGCTCATATAAGAGTATAGAGAAAGGCAATGTTGGAGCTAAATCAGCTGAAAAAGCAGCTTGTTGCAGCTTCATTAATTAATTCAAAGTGTTGTTGAACATTGGTCATCTTTCTCTCATATTGTGGGTCTCGTGAGAGAGAGTGAAAAAGGGGTTGAAGGGTTTGGAGGGAAGAACGTGGTCATGGACAGTCGTGCCTCTGCGTAGATTCCCTCTTCTTCCAATCCTCAAACCAAACCAAACCCTAATTTTCAAGCCCATCTTTGCTTTTATTCTCTCTCTCTCTTTTTCAAGGGATAAGGATTAAGGAGTGGGTCAGACTTAGACTTGTCATACAAGAATCCAGGGCTTATTTTCATGTTATTTGGAATCTTTCATGTTTATGTTTGATTGTGAAGTAAGATTCAATTATGAATTTGATACCTCATTTTACAACATACATAATAATTTACTCATAATTTCTTATAAAATGAATGACTGGAATCAATAAGATTTTGACTGTAATGATGACAGTTAGTTTAATTTAATACTTAGACTTGTAAAATGTTTATTTCCAAATCTAGAAAGTTTTTGGTTTTAAGCATGTAAGTGTTTTGTTGTCTTAAAATGTATGTATTAGTTTTATAATTAAGTTTCAGTTTAAAAATTAAAATACAAATTCTTCTATCTTTCATATATAATATCATACAATATTGATGTGTAATATATCAAATTTTATAACTTTTTAAATTTAATATAATAATTAAATTTTTTTTATAAAAATAATACGGATACTATTTTTTGGTTATATATACAACTAGTAACTTAAGTATAAGAAAAATTACATATATTTCTTAATTATTTGCTATCACATTCCCTAACATAAGCATGACATAAATTCTTTTTGAAAAATTTTACAATAATATACTTAATTGTAAAATAAATTTAATGCTATCTGTAATTGGAAAAATTCTATCATACATATAAATCTCTTTCATTTGAATTTTTCTGAAATTAAAACAGATTTAATTTTTCAATGGTTTGCGATACTATTTAAAATAATTTCATTTTGTTCTTGATTTATTAAATAAGACTTAACATTTTAAAAATCTAGCATCCCATAAGTATATTATGTTAGCTTTTATTAAATTGTTAAATTACATCTCATATTTTTTATTTTTTTTACAAATTACACCCAATTTTTTTGACAATTTGATAGATAAGGTAGAAAACTGTTCTTTGATTTAAAACTTTGTCAAAAAGATTATTTTTCACGCAATATAAACCTCTGTTTTATTCTTAATAAAACAGTACTATTCAATTTTATATATTAAAAATTACGTATTATGTAAACAATCAACTTTATTAATTAAAAAATAAAATTATAAAATCAAATATAATTTTTAAAATTTTGAAACAAAAATATCATAAATTCAAAAGAAGATGTGAGAAAGGAGGACGGTGCCTGAATATACTGTCCTTATCTTGGTCCTACGACTACAAGATTCAAGGGCAGATGGGTTGCATGGATATGTATATTTCACAACAGAATAATGCCACTTACATTGAAGGTACAGTACCACACATGTGACCAATTTGAGGTCACATCACCGTATCAATATGAGCTGGACGCACTCCCAAAGCATATTTTGTCTTTGTTACGTATAAGGGTATCCCCCCAACAGTGATGCCTCTTGGAATTTTCTGCCCTTTTACCGTTTCACTGTATCTGGAAAAAGCACATCACCCCCACCTCTTCCTTCCTCTCTTCTGCTATAAAACGACACCACCTAACTATAGCCCTCATTCATTGCTTCAAGCTATAAGATTTGGTCATGTTTGGGAATATTATCCTTCCATTCTTGTAGGACCCATGATCCTAATGCAATTGGCTTTCACACTTTACATGTTAGGTAGCAGTAACGTGATTCTCTGATTCTCTACACCATTTCCAACTCTGGTATTTCGGAGATATTTTCAAAAGAATGGTAAGATGTTCATTCCCAGAAGCAAAGCTTATTGTGAATTCTTATGGCATATAAGAGGTTTAGGTAACAGAGACATCAAATACTAATCAAATCTAAACTTTACTATCCTGATATGTCTGTCTAGTTGTGATTGAATCCCAATCAGTTCATTACTACTGTTGGAATCTATAATGGTCCTAGCAATAGATTCAAGCATACAATGCTTTGTTACTGGCTTTCCATGTAAAGCGAGAACAGCCAACATGCTACTGGACAATCTGACATGATCACCATTATGATGAAATATGATTGATCTGCAAAATGCCAGCTAGAAGCTATTGATCCCAAATATTGGCTCATCGCAAGTGTATATGTATATAAGTTTTCTCCTTGAATTACAACTCAAAACAGTATATTGATGTAAGAAGTAGTCAACGAATACTGCAGAACTGGAGGCCTGCTTTACGAGTTCGTAGCATAGAAGTCCTATTCATGTACAACTTGGTGGAGATGGTGAATTAGATTCATCAGACGTAAAGGGTAAAAGTAAGACCCAGAAGATGATGCTGTAGGAAAAAGAAACAGCATGCTACAATAAACAATACTGGTAAGTTCTGAAATTACATAACCAATCTCCCTTGGATTTACTGAGGATCAGTTTCATGGGCTAATGTGTTAAATAATTGGTTAAACAGTTGCTAGCTCTGTACTACTTGTACTTTGCACAGAGCAATGAAATTGGATTACAAAAGCCATACATGTGGGGACAATCTATCGAAAAAGCATTACTATTACCACTTATAAATCAATATTAAAAAAATTGAAAGGAAAAGCCTCAACAGAAACAATAGTATAATAAGCAAAAGCAAAACTACTCTATGTTAACAACAGTCAAACCAAATCCAGGATAGTACAACAGCAAGTTTGACATGTCAATGAAATCTTCATGGAGAGCAGATCGATGAGGAATATAGTTTTTGATATCATGCAGACAAGTAAGTAAATCAGTGTCTTAAGAGGGATTACAGTTTCTTTAAATAAGCATGTCTCTGGTTTTTCCAGTTCTTTGCACTTCTTAGTAAAGAGTCTCCAAGCGTGGAGGCTAAAAAATGCATCTGTCATGGAACTTGCAAAGCTAGACCGACCATACAATTTGCAAAGATAATTTAATTTCTGCTTCAGACTGAAAGAAATTTACTGTTTTTTTTTCCTTTGGAAGAAAAGGGGCTAAGATCCTGAGTAGAAATTGAAGAAAAGGAAGAAGGATCGTGATTTTTATACTAACTCACTGTTGCTTAAAACCAATTGTAAATAAAAAGTAGTCCTCATTCCACCTAAAGCATGAAATTTTTTCAGTCAGTATTAGAATTGGCCTCTGTTTGCAGCTTGGTGCCTTGATGAATCCGGATTTCCACAGCTCCCGAGTTTAAAAATGAATGTGATTGTGGTCCCTTTATCAATGCCCTCACTCTCAATGCTATCTGCAAATCTGATTCAATACTAAGAATGTGAGTTAAGAACTCCACAAATCAGAATTACTTTATAAATAATAGCAGCACTTCAGGGTGCATGCAATTTTTTGGGTCAAGATTACATGGTAATCAACATCAAAACTTCAGCTTGACTGAATTTATGCTGAATGGTGAAGTAACAATGACTATATTGGAAAAAATAAAATGGCATATATCTATGTGTTGTCTTATTGCTGGACATTTAGGCATGGATGCTAAGATACATATCGTTTTATGACCAAACTGTAGAAATATCTGGAGCACTAGATTAAGATGTGCTGCACAAATAGTAAGTCCAAAAGATACTAAGATGATCAAGCCTTAACCTATAGTCGTATTTAGTGATGAAGGAATGGAATACTTATGCATATTAGGAAGCTCTGCTTAAGTTTCCTGACACGCGAATAGAAAATGAAGCTTGAAAAACAGCAGCATGACAAATAAACTGACTAATATAGGAGGAATCGAAGATGAACAACCATGTAGATATAAAACTAAAGAAAACACAAGAACATAAGGAAATATATATAAATAAATGGGCAAAGCATTTGTCATTTTTTCTGGAAAAATGAAGAACGTTAGTCCCAGTAACAAAGATCTGTTAATTTAATGTCAAATTAAGAAAAATAGCATAGGGAAGGGTATATGAAAAAAGAAATAACAGATTTCGAATGCTTTTAAATGTTGTTTTACTTTTAACTTCACGTTTTGTTCATAAAGAACAAAGTATTATATTTTAAAGTTTGTGTATTAAAACTATTATTAATTTATAATTAAATATTGATGTGTGTGTCTATTAAAGTTTGGTAATTTCTTCTCAGGACCAATTTCAAGGTATACTCTCCAAAATCTACCTCCATTGGAAATGACAAGAGTAAGTACTATTTTTTTATCGATCAAACTAATATTTGAATATACGATATTAAATTACCAAAAGATAGTAATTAAAAAAATTAACTTTCCGCTTGGCCATATTTAGAAAACTTAGTTATCTGTAATATCTCAAATGGTGTTACATAAAACACATTACCTTTTTCTCAAAAAAAAAAAGAAAAAAAAAAGTCTACAATGGCATCCCATTATCTCAGTAAGTGCTTCGGATATTTTAAGAGCACATAGATGAATAGAGGTTGAAAAATTAAGACTTGTCTAGCTTCGAGCATTTTTTGTTGCAGAAAATGAGATGTTTTTAACTGATACAGGCTTATCGCAAATGTTCGCAGGGTCATGAGATTTGCAAGTAGAATAAAGGGGGAAAAAAACTTACAAGAAGCTAATCAATCATCATGAGTTTTTAAAGTTTTCTTTCCGGGAAAATCTGGATAAATATGGATGATGAGCTCTTCCTAGATACTAATAAGCCAAATATCACACAAATGTTAAATTTGACGCATGGGAGAGAATGCAGACAGCATTGAATTCTCAGCTCAAACCTTTGTTTAGTCATCTCTAAAAACTTGAACAAAATTTCAAGTATTTGGGAGCTTTATTTCAATGACTTTTCAACATCCTACAGGTGATCAAGCGTTCGAGCTGAGAATAGCTAAAACTTTATCCAGTTCGTTCATATCTGACATCAGTAACGACCCTCTTCGTTTCGAGTGGTTATCTGCTCTGAAGGTCTTCCTCTTTACACTGTTAATTCCTTGAAGTCATACTGCATAACAAGTCTTTCGACAGTACTTTGGCTCATAACGTTTTTCAGATATAACTCCTTCAAAAGCTTGGCTGCCATATCCATTTCTTCTTCTAAAGCAAGCCCTTCAATAAGAATGGTATATGTTGTCTCATTAGGCATACATCCTTTATCTATCATCGTCTGAAACATATCCATTGATAAGTCTGTTCTTCGAGATTTGCACAATCCCAGTATGAGGGCATTATAGTTATCAGTATCAGGTCTGTACTCATTTTCTTCCAAAACCCTGAATATCTCAATGGCCTCATCCAACATTCCCTCCCTACACATTCCTCTAATCAAAGATGAGTAAGTATAAGAATCTGGTGTAAATCCATAATTTATCATTTCATATAATAGCTGAAAAGCTGGATACGTGTTCCCTTTCCTGCACAAGCTTGAAATGACATCCTTGTAGAAATCATGCACAGAGGAGTTATGTTTATTACCCAAGCTTTGGATTATGAAGAATGCATCTTGTACCTTCCCCACCTCACAAAGCATAGCAATAGCATTATATGTCCCCTCATTAGGATTACAATGCCGATGAAACATTTGTTCTAGACACTGAACTACAAGATCCACCTTTCCTTCGTTGCAAAGACGGGCAATAATTGGGTTATAACTAGTAGCAGTTGCCTTGAATCCACTCCTTGACATTTCATCTAAAACCTTGAAAGCATGTTCAGTTTTTCCATGGAGGGAAAGAGAAGTAATTAATATGTTATAGGTAACTACAGAGGGAGACTGATCCTCTCCATGCATCTCAGCTAAAAGCTCATTTGCCTCTTCCCACCTCCCTTCATAGCACAAGCTCCTAAGCAGAATGTTGTAACTCACAACACTAGGACGGAAGCCCTTTGCAGGCAATTCCCTGAAAAGCTTAATAGCTTCTTCAATTCTACCCTCCTTGCATAAACCTGTCAACAGAACATTGTAACTCACTAAATTAGGCTCCCCGCCCTTGGCAATTATCTGATCTAGAAGTTTCATGGCTTCATTCGATCCCCTTTCCTTATAAGCAGCTTCAAGTAAAAAAGAATAAGTGAATGCATTTGGGACCAACCCCTTCTTTGTTAATCGATTTAGAAGCTGCAAGCTTTGATTTAAATTCCCATGCATGCAAAGCCCCTTAACGAGAGTGTTATAGGTAACAGTATTAGTAGGAAAACCACGTTCCTCCATTCTTTCAACTAATTGCATTGCATACCCAACATTGCCTCTCTTGCACAAATAATTGACCAAGTACGTGTAGGAAGCTGCATCAGGTATAATACCTGAACCTACCATCATCTCCATTACCCTAACAGATTTCCTCATTTTATTTGACTTGCAAAGATCATACAAGAGCTGAGTGGCTTGAGTAACATCAGGCTTGTGGCCTTTACCTACCATATACTCTAATTGAAGAAATGCATCATAAATCCTAAGTTCCTTACTTTTTGGGTCGCTCTTCCCGGTCCGCCAATAGGGCAAAGTAAAAACAACATCTTTTGGAGAAATACTTATCTGGGTAGATGCCAAAACCCTAGAAAAACCCTCGTTGAGCGAAAGGGTATGGAGGTTAGAAATCTTGGAGTAGAAGCTAGAACCCTTCTTTTTTGTTTTTGGTGTCAGATTTGCTGCTGGACATACGGTATTCAACAGTGCTGCCATGGTTGAATCCTATTTAACATTTGCGAGTAGAAAAATAATGAATTTTCTAGGTTGGTTCTACTAGGCAAAATACAAAGAACTTCAATGATGAAGAAGAATTTATTAGAAAAGAAGAGGAGGAAGAAGAAGAAAACGATTAAAGTGTATGGTAGATGTGAGAGGCGAGGAATGAATGTCAAGAGAAGCTTCAAGTGGTTCGACTCTTAAAGTAAGAGAAGAAAAGAATGATGGAGAAAAGAGAGTTACAGGTGAGTACTTCTCAATTGCCTCAGCCCTTTTGTGATACGCATCCAGCGCTGGCTCCGTCCCGACCACAACTCCCTCCATTGTTATCCGGATTGGTTAATGGTCCAAATTAGCCGGTGATAAGCCTGGGTTAATGACATCTATATATAATTACTTTAAAAATCATACTCAATCATCTCCAATAGTTGCAGTTTATGATAAATATGTTTTTTTTCTCAAAAATAAAATTATATATATCCTTTTATTATATTAAAATAAAATTTTGTTTCACTTTTAAAAATTAAGTAATGTTTTTGACAGATAATAATTAAAATAAAATGCTTTATAATATATATATATATATATATATATTAAAATATTAAGAAAATTAGGGGTAATTTTTTAAATAACTAAACAGGTGAAATTTATTTAAATTTAAAAATTACCATTTTTAATCACAAGTTAGCCCTTTATTTATTCCGTTGATATAAATCAAACTAAATATAATGCTTTACGCGACGGTTTTGTAATGAAATTGTTATGTGTCTCAAAATCTTGATAATGTCAAGCATAATTTACAAAAAAAAAAGAAAAAGAAAGAGTAAATCAACTTTATATCAGATTAATAGATATAAAACTAAATTGCTTTGTAAAATATATCCGAGGACTTCTAAATTTTATAATTTTTGAAGTGGGAAAAGTGTAATATACTCGAAAGTACTTCAAACCCAATGAGTTCAAAACCCATTGATTACTTCGAAACCACTTCCAACATTGGAGGCAACTAGCTCCAGTAAGCAAAGGTGGCTCCATCTGTGCCCACCACCAACCTCATCAAAGCCGCCTTGAACGCCGGCGATCTACGACGTGCCCGCCAGCTGTTTGATAATATTCCCGAACCAGAACCCACTATTTGTGCCATATTAATTTCGGCTTTCACCAAGCATGGACTTCCAAACGAATCTATAAAGCTCTACACCTCGCTCCGGGCACGAGGAATCAAACCCGACAAAGTTCTACTTCTGGCGGTCGCTAAGGCTTGCGCTGCTTCAGGTGATGTTTTAGGGGCCAAAAAGATTCATGATGACGTGGTTCGTTATGGGTTTCAGTCTGATATTGTGTTGAGCAATGCATTAATTCATGCCTATGCTAAATGTAAACGTGTTGAGGATGCAAGACATGTGTTTGATGAATTGCCTACAAAAGATGTGGTTTCTTGGACATCATTGTCCTCATGCTATGTTAATTGTGGATTGCATAGACAAGGTTTGGCTGTCTTCCGTGAAATGGGGTTGAATTGGGTAAAGCCCAATTCGGTGACAATGTCTACCATTTTGCCTGCGTGCTCAGAATTGAAAGATTTAAAATCAGGAAGGGCGATTCATGGATTTGCAGTAAGACATGGAATTGAAGAAAATGTATTTGTTTGCAGTGCACTTGTAAGCATGTATGCAAGATGTCTAAGTGTAAAACAAGCTCGATTTGTGTTCGATAGGATGCGTTATCGAGATGTTGTGTCTTGGAATGTAGTTTTAACGGCATACTTCATGAACAAAGAGTATGAGAAGGGTCTTGCTCTGTTTTTCCAGATGAGCAAAGAAGGAGTTGAAATGGATGAAGCTACGTGGAATGTTGTTATTGGTGGATGCATGGAAAATGGACAAACAGAAGAGGCTATGAAGATGCTTAGGCAGATGCAAAGTATGGGATTTAAACCCAATCAGATAACAATTAGTAGTATCTTACCATCTTGCTCAGTTTTAGAAAGCTTGAGGATGGGCAAGGAAGTACACTGCTATGTATTTAGGCATTGTTTAATCGATGACTTAACAAGCACAACGGCTCTAGTTTATATGTATGCTAAATGTGGTGACTTGAATCTCTCGCAGAGTGTCTTTAATATGATGCCCAGAAAGGATGTTGTGGCATGGAACACAATGATCATGGCAAATGCAATGCATGGGAACGGAGAAGAAGTGTTATTGCTCTTTCAGAACATGCTACGGTCAGGGGTGAAACCTAATTCTGTTACTTTCACCGGTATCCTGTCTGGTTGCAGTCACTCAAGGCTAGTAGAGGAAGGCCTCAAGATCTTCAATTCCATGGGTAGAGATCACTTGGTAGAACCTGATGCTAATAACTATTCATGCATGGTTGATGTCTTTAGTCGTTCTGGGTGCCTTGAAGAGGCATACAAGTTTATTCAGAGAATGCCTATGGAACCAACTGCTAGTGCTTGGGGAGCCCTTCTTGGTGCATGTAGAGTTCATAAAAATGTGGAGTTGGCAAAAATTGCAGCCAAGAAACTATTTGAGATTGAGCCGAATAATGCTGGAAATTATGTTTTATTATTTAACATCCTTGTTACTGCCAAACTTTGGAGCGAAGCTTCAGAAATCAGAACATTGATGAAACGCAGAGGGATTACCAAAATACCGGGCTGTAGTTGGCTTCAAGTGGGAAATAGAGTTTACTCTTTTGTCGTTGGAGACAGAAGTAACATGCAAAGTGATAAAATTTATCAATTTTTGGATGAGTTGGGTGAAAAAATGAGATTGGCTGGGTATAAGCCTGACACTGATTATGTTCTGCAAGATGTCGATCTAGAGGAGAAAACTGAGAATCTTTGCAACCACAGTGAGAAGCTTGCTGTTGCCTTTGGGATACTTAATTTGAAAGGGCAATCATCAATAAGGGTTTTTAAGAATTTGAGAATATGTGGTGATTGTCACAATGCTATTAAATACATGTCTAAGATTGTGGGTGTGACGATAATTGTTCGAGATTCCTTGAGATTTCACCATTTCAGATATGGAAATTGTTCATGTCATGACTTATGGTGATTATCTGAATGTGGGTCATTGGGATTAAATGCTAAAGACAACCCCATTTGAATCCATCTCTTCCAAGCTTGGAGTAGGCAATGTTTGTCCATATAATCAATTGAAGTTTGCAAATCCTGTACGTAATGCATCTCGGCAATTCAAAATGATTTTGTGCTTTCCGTTTTAGTTTCTTGAAGAAAACTTGATTGGATCTTGATTCTTAAAAATTTCAATTTTTATATATAATTTTATTTTATATTTGTAATTTTGTATTTTAATTTATAAAATTCGTCCTTTGAATTATAAAAATTTGTCTTATTTAATTCAAATCTTTAGATCGAAAACTCACCCCTATCAAAATCAAATTCTAAATTTGTTTCAACTTATAACAATTGCAACTTATGGCTTAGTTGCTTCCACAATAGCTGAGTTGTGCTATTATCATTACAAACGGAAAATTGCAAGCAATATTGACACTTCCGATGGTGGGCCAATCACTGTTCTGACAAAAAATTGCAGTGAGATTGGTTATTCTCTAGAATTTGTGGCCAGCAATGCCGTACGGATCAGTTGTGGAATAAAAGTACGTTGCCAAGACAAGATGATTCAATTTATAATTTGATTAAAGTACTACCACTTAGAAATACGTTCATATATGAATAGTGTAATTTATTCCTTTTTGGTATTATGGTTAAGGTTATTCTTGAGCGGAAGCAAAGTTACGTACTAAAATGGGATCCAAAATGATTTTGTTACTAAGGCATCCCTGATCACGCTGCTGGCAGCCATATTTACAAGATCAAATGGTTGCTGGTATAATATGAAGTGTAAGAATATTGGAAGTATAATGAACCATTAAAACCTTAGAAAATTTTTAATAGATTTTTTTTATTCTTCTATGGCATATTAAAATTTTCAAGCACAAAGAATCAGGTCACAGCCCTAAATAGGTATTCTCTAAATTGATACTCTTTTTTTTCCCATATTTGATACTTATAACGATTACATCAGAACAACATAAAATCATACAACCACGGCAACTAATTGGTCAACAGAATAGGATGAATCAACGATATCCATAATCAACAAATTTTCCAACTAAACAGGTTCTTTTTTTTTTTTTTTTTTCCTCAGTAGATATAAAGATAGCAACTAATGTAAGACAACTGCCTGTCTAGTTCTGAAACTTTTTCCATTCATGGTTCATGGGCAAAATGTGAGGGAGTACTTTGCCCCACCAGAGCAAGTAAAAGTGCTGGTTTTATCATCATAGGCATAGCTGTAAGCTTGAGGGCATTGGTTCTTAAATATCTGTGAGTAATTGGTTGGCGGGCAGTTATCAGGTGTAGCAAAGGCACCAGTGCAACAATACTCTGGCTTGTTCAAAGCCAGGCATGCACTCTTACAGGCAATGACACTTCCTTTTGAATCCTTCACTTCAAAACTTGGAGGACAAACACTGTTCATATTTGCAGGGCAGCTAACTGTATTGCATTGCCCTGAGCCTCCTGCTGGTGTCACAGAGACCGGTAGATTGAAGCCATCAACAAGGCTGATATCATAGAAATCTAGCCCTCCATTGGCAGCCAAAGTGAATTCCACTAAAGAAACTGGTGGGATAGCACCAGCCCCATTACATGCTATCTGACCAGTGCCACATTCACCAGTTGCACAAACAAATTTCCCAGAAGGGTCTGTAGAACATTGGGTTCGCGCCCAGAACCGGCCAGACCATGGAGGAGGGACATTAAGAGTAAAGGAAGCATTTGGGGATAGCTCAAAACCAGTATAAGATAACTGTGGGATGCCACCTCCTGTGAGAGTGCCTGGCCAGATGGTGAATGGACAGTTATTTGTGAAGGAGAATGTTGCTGAATTAGCCCCTGTGTTCATGAAAATGAATGAGTGCCTTAAGCTTGTGAAGATATGGAAGAGGAACAGAGATGTAACAGAGAAGGAAATAAGAACTTGCCTGAGACGAAAAGGGTGATAAAAGTGAGAGCAACAAGCGCATCATTTTTCATTTTGTGAATGCTTTGATTAGGCGCTTTGGTTTGATTTGTTGTTTCTTGCTGAGAGGTTGAATTTCTATAATATATATAGAGAAAAGGTAGCGTAACTAGTCAATCAATCTGCTGAGAGAAGAGGACCCGTTTCGTTAATCATTTCAGCTTTTCGTTCATTTTTTTAATTATCCTTTTTCCTTATAAGAAAAGATGGATTCATTCTCAAGTAACAGGTCTATAATTGACAGGCTCGTGCTCAGTCCACTGTATGTAGATAGATACCATTAAAGGTTAATATCACTTGTCCATTATCCTAATCCTTTGATGACAATAAAGCCTCTGTTTAGTGAATAAAAAGCTTCATATAGCATTAAAAGTCAGGAACTCGGATGTTGCAATTGAAAAAAAAAAAAGAGAGGGTTCCCGTTTAGGTTTTGGCTTGATTCATGGTAAAAGGTAGGCCTTTATTATAACCCCCATTCCCTTGTTTCAAATGTGTATAAATTCTGTCATTCTTTTGTGGGAAAAAGGTCACATCATTAGTTTTTAATTTTTAATCTGAATTCTGAAGCATTCTGCAATAGGGATCGGCTATATTTGCTCTGAGAAAAAGTTTGTCGTTAATGAATTTGATAATTCACCATGTTCCTATCCTCTTGAATTGATGACACGCAACGGATAATAAGCAAACAAAAAAAAAATTAGTTAGTAATTATAGGGTTACCTTAGAACTACATTCACTGCAAGGATATGGGATAATAAACGAAACAAGAAAACAATCATGTAATTAACAGCGTACCCGTTATGTCATCGCAAAATTGCATTGTCATCAAGAATCAATCAGAGCAACGTGCAGAGATGAAATTGAATTTGGCTAAGATACGTCTTTCTCTATCTTACTTTACGCAAGAATTTATGTTGCCTATAATTTTCCCACTAACTAAATTGCCCAATATGGGTTCTAGATTACGTTTAAATAAATCTACCATTTAGGAGTGGGGCGTTGAACGACGATTTATTCACTGCAAAAATGGAAAGTATGCCTTGTTCTTGGTTTGACCTAGAAATTCATTTCCTATTTCCTTTCTATAGAAAAAAGCAAATTAATATCCAAAATATTAGCACATCCATCAGATAAATGATTGACCAATAGAAGCAACCTAAGTTATATGAATTGACAAATAAATAGAAAAGATGATGGTCTAAGGTAGTTACCAAAATTTTGAAAATCTAATCTAGCATGTGGAACATAAGCTACAAGACAGAACTCACCTAAAGAGAGCCACTACTTCCAAGCCAACAGAAATATGATGCTTAGCATATCATTGTGTCAACGTACTCTTACACATTATCATACAGCTTACCTTCGTACATGATGTAGCAACGCTCCAAAACTCAGACTTCTACACCAAGCAGATAACTAAAATTCAGTAATTCAGTGGATAACGGGCTTTAAGGGATGAGCCCTAAGCTTTGACAAATCCAGCCTTGAATCGAGATCTTCATCTAGTTCACCTACAACACTTCTGCAAGGTCCAAAGAAAATTATACAGTTTCAGAGTACAAAATAAGACGAGTGGGGTATGGTAACTGAGAGTTTACAAAAAAAAACTCGGAAAAGAAAGGACGCACATGTTGTCACCCCTAATGATGTACAAGCCTAGAACAAGTTGCTGGACACCTTCCTGTCATTAGATACGAGAATGAGGCTGACGTGAGGAGGACTAAAAGAAAAGATCAAGGATCAAAACTAAAACTTTCAAGAAAGAACCTGCAAATATTACAAAAGCTTAAGCAAAGATTCATAACTCAAGCTTATGCAGCCATCAACCATTGCTACAATTGATAGCAAGTACAAAACTAACTTTTTCTGCTTTTAGGAAACTAAAGTTTTCTAATAAACATCTTCATATCCAACCAACAAACTGTTGCAACATACCCACATAGTGTCAACTATCACATTTATTAGTCTCACTCTTGTATTTATTAGTCCAACTAGTAGTTCAACGATTGTATAAATTAGTCCAACTATTGTATTAATTAGTCTCATTTCTAGGTGTAGATTTTGTATATAAATATCTATGTTATCAAAGTGATTCATCAAGATGAAATACAAATTCTTTCTCCTTCACTACACAAACAATAGAATGTAAATGGCTGCCAGCCAAAAGGTCATGGTCTTACAGCTGAATGCAAGTATCTACATATAAAAGGCAGCGAACATCTAAATCTTCCAACGACCCAGCTCAAAAGCCTGATTAAAGATCAATAGGACTAATACAAATGACATTTTATAGGTTTGCAAAACCCTTGCACTATTTCTCATGACATGTGTCAAGAGCCAATCTAATGCAAAAATGTGTTTAATTTATTTCTATGGTTTCAGGTGGCAAATTTCCTTTGAAATAACTAGTTTGAAGATTTCAGTGAACATTAGATTTGTCATAACATTATGAAGCAAATATCGTTGATTCACCCAAACATTTTGGCAAGAAGAAGGAGAGGACAATTTTATGGCAACATCTGGTTTATGCTTCCTTAGCATGTCTGACTAGAGAGGAATGCCTGCATCTTCAAGTCAATCTCTTCGGTTAACTAGGGTTTAACTTGTTATGTTAAAGAACATCTCTCTAAAGGCTTACCTAAATATAGCCTGGTGCTTCACTAGAGTAAACCATTAACAAATCATCAGCTAATAAGTCCTCATGATTAATTTCAAGCCACGGAGGTTAAATATGAAAAGCAAAGTAAGCTCAGCATGAGTACGGTCAGATATTATGTGAATTATATGATATTTCCACAATAACTGTTTCAATTAAAGGACAGCCTTTGATGTTCATTTTGATCAATTATTCACCATTATCATTATCACATATGCAAAAAGATCCTAATTTGAAATTCTCTAAAAGCAAAGAAGAACTATAGTTATGGATAATCATTAAAGATTTCTATCCAGGAAGATTGTCACATTTTTGAAGTATCAGGCAGTTCTAAACTGCGCCAACTATTTTCATTTGAAAATCCACTAAACTGAGTCAAGTGCATAATTCATATATAAAATTAAATGACAAGCCCGAGACAGTTAGTAATTCAGTCAGAGTCAAACTTCATTGTTTGGTTCATTCCACTTTTAGCAGACAGATCTTGACAAATCAACTTATATTTGCTAAATTACCTGCCAATTTAAAGCCACCATTTCTAAGTTGAGAGATAACAAGACTGCAATTCTTAAAAGATGACAACTGACAGTTTTTAAGTTATAATCAGAAAAAGGAAACAACAGTCAACATGTTTGTCCTATCTTAGATCCATTCTTTTTAACCACATTGTGAAACAAAATATTATATAATGCTATTGGTATGTCATGGAGGTCATGACTTTTAATCTTTCCTACAGATTCACCACACCTTGGTAGAAAAAACTCGTTCATGGGATTCGTCAAGAATTATATTTGTTGCCTGGTCAAAACCTTTAAGGATCCCCTGAACAGGAAATCATAGTGGTTAGAAATTAAAGATACATGCTGTCAAGAGTTAATTTGAATGCAGAAAACTAGAGCTTACCACTATATTTCGTCCATCATTTGTAATGACTGAAATGGTCTCTGCCAAAAGTGAAGAGGAATAATCAGAAATTCGAAGAATATATATATATTTATATATATATATATAGAGAGAGAGAGAGAGAGAGAGAGAGAAGACAAATTGGAAAGGCATAGTTTTGGGAATTCGAATTTGTAAAGGCTGGATTAATGGGTGCTTGAGATAATAGTGCTTTGGCATGAAGTTTTCATGGGTTAGCAATGCCAAATTCTAGTTATCATTTTCCTTAAAATTATTGTCGGTGTTAAAGGAGAAGAAATATTTTATTGGTTTTTGGAAGTTAAGGAACAAAAATGGAAACAAGTAAAGTTCAGGAACAGAATTGAAATCTGAGACAAAATTAAGGAACCAAAAGTAAACTTTTACCCAAGATATATTTCAAGAAAAAAATTAAATATGTATCAGGTTCGTTAACTTAAGTTGCACGTAATAAGCATAAAAAATAATATTTCTAAGTTAAAAAGCACGCAACTCCAAATTAATAAATACACACACACACAAATGGCTTACGATCTACAAGAGACTCAAGTCCAGGTCCAGTCGACATCTTGCAGAGTTGAGTATTAGCAAAGTTCAACGCCAACTACTACTCACACCTGTGAAATGTTTGACATCAAAACATCAATTAAACAATGCAAATGAAGATTGAACCATTTGAAAATTGGGAAAAACAGAAATAAGAAGCCACAATTTAATCAATGATGAAGCTTAGCAGTAGGAGTTACAAGTTTAAGTATAGTCCTCAGTTTCAATGCACTCATATGACGGTTACAGAGAATAATGAACCTTTAATACCATATATTAAAAGAATAAAAAAGAAATATGTTCTTGTATTCATTACTACTTACAGAATCCCATCCAACATTTCTATTTTTAGTACATGTCCGAAAATATCTTATCCTTACAACAAATTCTATTCCCGTGTAGTAAAAAGAAGAACAAAGCAACTTAATCCTATAAGTACATGAACAGACACGATGGGAAAGGGTAATAATAAGTCTTTTACCAGTCTTTAGTATTATATAATACCAATCTGATATTGGAAGGGTTAAGGATTGGAACCATCAACCATACAGAGAGCGCCAGAGCCAAAAATTGCTTTACAAAATCGCATATTGGAAACACCAATAGGTTTTAGAAAACAAATATACACAGATAAGAACACATGTTAATCATGTTAGATATTCATGATATGGGGTTTCCGACCTCCAGGTGGTTATGGCATGAAAGAAGGGTAACTACGGCAAACTCAAAAGCTCAACTACTAATGAGCTTAATGTGCAACATGAACAGAATGTGGATTTTCCTTTTCTGTACAACAAGAACAGAAGCATTGTAGTTTGTTGACAATTCCTAGACCCAAATGTGGAAAAATGGATTTTCCGGTTTTTGAACGTGGGATTTCGTTTCAAGGCTTTTGAAAAAAGAAGGAAACGATAATACGAAAAAATAAATAAATACCTATAGGACTTTCCGGAGAAGTCGCCGGAAATAGAGAGAACCGTCGCTGAAGTCTCCGGCAAGAGAGTTCAGAAAAGCCGCCGCACCCCTATGCGTACGATAAGAGACCGGGGGGTAGGGAATTGGGTTGTTTGGGAATTTCGAGAAAATTGTGTGAAGATTTTTAATTATAAATATTTTAAGTTGAACATTCTGAGTTGTTTTGTAGTGGGTTCGGGCCAACTTTTGGGATAATCTTCCGGGCCGAAGTTTAAAGATATGGGGCTCAACTACATTTAGGAATAAACTGGATTTGAAAAGTAGCATATTATCCCTAGAACAGAAAAAACTTGTGAAAGTATGAATAGATCAATAATAGAATTCCTCATATTCATTTGAGTGATCTTAAAGTACTATGAATTATGATTTAATAATAAGTAAAAACAAACCTATACTATTTTAAATGCTACAATTTTATATATCAATTCAAAATAAAATTGTCTAAGTTAAGAAATGAGTATAAATCCTTTATACATTTCATGAGGAGATAGCACATGGGTCACCTATATTGAGGAGGGAGTAAATAATCAAAGATAAATTTAGAGAGAGAGAGAAACTTACAAGTGAGAGTGAGTCTGAATATATGGGTTCAGATTCTAGGCCTTCTCATTCTCTCTCTTTCTCACTCTCTCTCTTTAAATGTACACAATCCATTTAGAGCCCTAGATGTTTGAGCCTCAAAATTTCTATTCTTCTTGTGTTATCCTTTCCCTTTGAATACGCGTTCATTTAACTGCAGAAGATCAATGATAGTTTAAAGAGTGAAGAAAGAGGCAATTTGGATGAAAAATTCACTTCATTCTCAAATGACAAAAGGGTCTCCAACAATACTCTTTTCGAAGTGACCAGAGCCAGAGCCTCCAATGCTTCAAGTTTTTATGATCTTAAATATGGTTATAATTGACTCCTTACATATATGTGCACCCCACAACGTTGGTATAATGGATTCATGGACTTGGGTATGGAGAACTCACTTTTCGAAAAAATTTAAACATTATCTCTAGCTTTGTTTACATGAAGGCTTCCCATTTAACTCTTTTCGTGCCTAAGAAGCTTGGCCTTTAAATATAGACATGGCTTGTGTTATGAGGAGACCATCTTCCATTACAAGCGAGACTGTCATTAATCTCTAATTTTTTCGAAAGCTTTTTGTTTTGATCACAAAACTGGTTCCGTCTCTTATGACAGGCGATGGCAGGTCTTAGGTGGGTATGGCATACTCAAAATGGCATGGTTCTTAGTAATGACACTTGTATTTTCATTCCATTAAGAGGTCTATCTTAATCTTTTTTTATTTTATTTTGTTTCTGCCAACATGTGGCCAAGGAATTTAAGGTAGCCAATACTAGAGATGCTGGGGTGATTTGGTGGCAAAAACCCTAAGAGAGGCTTCCAAAATTCAATGTTGAACTTGATGGTTCTTCTCTTGGCTATCAACCTTATGAAGCTTGGTGACATGTTTACACATCGATATGAAGTGATTATTTGTGATAACTGGAATTGATGCGTTCCTTTCAATAGTTGAATAACTTGCTATTATAAATTTTCATCCTGAATTCAATAGTTGTATATATTCTTTTTTATCTACCTATATTATTCTAAATGTAATTATTAATAAAGTAATTGTTTCAAATTTTCCTATATATTTAGTCATTATCTTTAATTCACACACCATCGTTAAAAAATGAACAACTTCAAAAGATTTGATATTTACAAAATTTTCTATCAATAACAATAGTTAAAGGTATAATTTTTTTTTCATATTATTTTTTTTCGTTTTAAATAAACTAACAAGTTTATTTATTTTACGTACAAGTTCTTCTGCTGCATGTATAAGGATGCAGTCTTCCTTGCTAGCTTTATTGCTGAAGCTAGGGTTTTACGTGGAAGTGTAGTTCAAAGCTGGTCCTCCATACGAACTCTCTCTCCTTTTAATGGAGTTGTTTGCTCTGGTCATCACATTAAGACGTTGCTTCATTTTTTCCGTTTTCATTTTCTTTTGTTTTGTTTGCTGTTTCAGAAAACAAACTCCAGAGTCATTAAACTTTGACTTAAAAATATTAGAGCCATCCCCAAGATAAAAGAATTAAAATTTGAATCAAGTTGAGAATTAATTTTTTCTTATAAAAAAATTATAACGTCGGCAATACTCATCTGTACTCACTTTTCATACTATGCAAGCAAATAATTAAAATTAAAATATGAAACATACCTGCTTATTTAACAAGTGAATCCTTTAGAATCATTCATATCTTATTAATAACAAATTATAATTAGTGAGTATGAGAAGTTCCTCAAGACACAAAACAACTCCTTTTTCTTTTCATTTGTTATTTTTAAGTTGACATGCTTGCCAGCCCTGAGACTGTATAAGGAAAACATTATTAGAACTATAGTGAATATTTTTTTAAGGGTAAGTCACACAAATATAATATAAGATCTTGGTTCTGGCATAAATGATAATAAATATATATGTGTTTATATAACACAATTTTAATCTTTTAAAAAAAATTCAAATGTTGTTTAATAAATTAAAATTAAATTAAATTGTTTAAAAAGCATAAAAAGCAAATTAAAAAATAATTTTAGTAGTTTGATTTAGTAGCACTAGCAAAAGTTTTGCGCAACGCAGATAAGTATCCCCGTGTCCCTGTTGTCTCTGCTTCGGTGGGTGCCTCTCTGGTTTTGGTAGCAATGGCGAGAGCTGCTTGCAATCACTTAATCCCCAGCTTAATGCATCCACTGAAGTCGACCCTTTACAGAAATCAATCTTTGTTCACCGGAAACTCTCACGTTATAGGCATTTTTGGCACTCGGGGGCGCTTCTCTTCATCTAAAATAAGCATGAGCCTCAGAGCCGGTATCGTTGGCCTTCCCAACGTCGGAAAATCCACTCTCTTTAACGCCGTGGTAAGCCATTCATTTCGTTCCTGTACTAGCCATAATGTTTTTGTGTCTCAAAATTTGAGAAGAAACTAATCAAGTAAGCTCTTATTTTGAACATTTGGGCATCCCTTGAAATAAAGGGGGCTGTTTTTTCTTTCTTAAAAGCTCCTTGGTTTTCCCTATCTAGATAGAAGAGTGGGTCCTGGAGTGTTTGAGTGTAGCTCATTAGCTCAATGTTTTCTCTGTATTCGTAATTAAGTATAGCTTCACCATTATATTACGTAACTCTACTTGTGCAATTGATTGAATAGAAGAAATAGAAGAAACTATCTCCGGCAAGATTTTATCTTCTTCCTTATGCCTAAGTTTGCTGGATAATTAGAGACAGGTTTCCAAACCATATTAGCTGTGCTGGTTTTCCATGATGCAGATGTTGTAATTCATTGTTTCTGAACACTCGAAGTGATCCTTGATTCAAATTTACTAGCAAAGTTGCACTTACATCTTCCTTGGGGAAATGCTCTGTGCACACTTGTGTAGTTCGTTGAGAATCATTTTCAAACAGGGTTGATATTGCTAGTTAATGCATTTAATACTATAGAACATCATAGTGATTCCCCTTCCGTCTTGCTTGGTGTTTATGCTAATGCTTAAATCAGAAAAATAAGATACATTTTGTAAGTTCACACTGATTGATTGTTGTTGTATTGAATTGTGTATAAGTTTATGACAAGTCCACATAGCTGGTTCGTTGCATACATGACATGGAACTGCACTAGTCTGTCAAGAGTGCTTGAATTAAAAAAATTGGACATAAGTATATGGGAGGAGCAATAGTTTATAAGAAAAGCATTGAATAAGAATTGAAAAAGGTAGAGATTATGGATGATATAGCTTTACTTGAAGAGGAGACTGTTGAATAGCCTTAGTGAATGTTCCAAACCCAATTCTAAATTTGATTTGTACCTTGGTTCCTGTGCACAGTCCATGTTTATGAAAGACATATGTAATATAACCCAAGATAGGAATCCAAGGGATATTGTGGAAGAGGAAGGAGGTACAAATCGATAAAGATAAAAAATTATGTCCTGCAATTTCTCAGCCTGCAAATAAAAAATGAGTTCCTGTTGATGCTGCTGTCTCTCCTTTTTCTGGTTTCAATTTGCTGGCTGTGTTACCTGGTTAGGTTCAATTGCTTAGGCTGTAATCTGAGCTGGGCAGAAAAGGAGACTGTTGAATTGCCTTGATCGGTGTCCCAAACCCAATTCTAAAATTAAAATGTACCATAGTTCCTCACTGTTGATATTTATGGAAGATACAAGCATCTCTCATATAATTTAGCCAAGAGTTATAGTGAAAGAGGAAGGAGATGGGAATGGAGAAAGATTGAAAAGAAAAGAAAAAATTAATGCCCTGCAATTTCTCAGCCAGCAAAGCAAGAATGAGTTACAGTAGATGTCACTATATCTCTTTTTTCCTGGGTTGTGTTATCTTGTTTAGTTCATATGCTGTAAATGAACAACTTATTTTACTTATTCTTCTGAAGGATTGGGACATAAATTATCTGCTTATGATTATTTGAGACTAGAGTTGTACTTGGACTTAGGAATTACAAAGAAAATGGGGGCGTATTTTTTTGTTTATATCCTTTTTATATCATCCAAGACTTTGAGAGTACCTGACTAACATATTTTTACAGAGGAATCTTTTAAGCAAGTCATTCTCAACGGTCAACACACTCCAACAGCGTGCAATCTTTCCTATGAGAGATCAGGCTTCTAGCTTTGTGTTTTCAATAGTGGTAGATGCCCGAGTAGATTGAAAATAGGTTGCTGAAGTTGGACCTATCTTCAAAAGAGATCTAGGCTTCTATTTTGGTTATGTTATCTTAGGTTTATGGATAACTTACTTAAGAATACGAATTTTTTTAATAGCTTAGGACAAATATAATGCCTTATCCATACTTATACAAGCAACTTGCAGGAATTTTGTATGTATGTCTATTATAAATTATATAACAAACTATAATGACAACTTTATTAGAAAAAATATCTATATATATATATATATATATATATATATATTAATTTTTCCAATATCTAATAATTGTATTTGCTGATTGTAGTATTATTTTTCTGCTTAGCTCTTAATGCTATCATAATCTATCAAATCTTGATATATTGTGATCCTCTTTTTCTAGGTTGAAAATGGAAAAGCTCAAGCAGCTAATTTTCCATTTTGTACAATAGAGCCAAATGTAGGGATTGTTGCTGTTCCAGATCCTCGTCTCCATGTACTTTCTGATCTCAGTAAGTCTCAGAGAGCAGTCCCAGCATCTATAGAATTTGTAGATATTGCAGGGCTAGTCAAAGGTGCAAGTCAAGGGGAGGTATTCTCAATTTGTCTCTCCTTTTGTAGTATATGTGTCATCAAAGACTTATTTAGATCTTATTTTTCGGAATTGCTCTGCATGTTTTCTCTGATTTGAGCCTTTTCCTAATTTTAACTATTTCAGGGGTTGGGTAATAAATTTTTGTCGCATATTCGTGAGGTGGACTCTATACTTCAGGTATCTATTACCATTTCCTTGTCATTTTTATTTTTCTTCATCATGATCACTACTACTCTTTTTGTTTCATAAACTATATTTCCTTTCTAGATTAATCAATTAAGTATTTTTCTATGCTTGGCTACTTGCTAATCACAAATGGAGTTTGGCAAATCCAATATATCTTCGTTGAGTACAGGTTTTTGTAGTTATTATTTTCTATTGGCAAGTTTATTTTGACATGGATCTATTGATTATTACATTAGGTTGTACGTTTTTTTGAAGACAATGATATTGTTCATGTGAATGGGAAAGTTGATCCCAAGACTGATATTGATGTTATCAATTTGGAGCTTGTTTTCTCAGACTTGGACCAGGTCAGCATGTACTTTCATTCTACTCAATTTTTAACTACCATACTGTTCCTTTGGGATCCACTTTCAATGTCCAAAATCATTTAGTGGCACATAAATAGCTAAAATCATATTTATCTTGATTGTATGTGTTAATAACATCCACTCCTTTGGGGACAAATTCGTTTGAGATTTTGGCAGTCTATCTATGTATGCACACTTACGTACTATGATTTGCTATGTTGAGATCGACTATAGAACTAAAGAATGTTGATTCTTTTTTCCAAGAAATGCAGATTGATAAAAGATTGGAGAAACTAAAGAAAGGCAAGGCCAAGGATTCTCAATCTAAACTCAAGGTAACAGTTGTTGAGTGCAACTATCTCTGTCACCTTTCTTATCCTTGCAGTCGATGAGATTGAAATATATTACTTGAATTAATAGTATACCTCTTTATTTTAGGAGGAAGCAGAAAAGTCTGCACTGGAAAAGATTCAGGAAGCACTCATGGGTGGAAAACCTGCACGCTCTGTGATCTTAACAGATTTTGAAAGGGATGCTGTAAAGCATCTCTGCTTGCTCACCATGAAACCTGTCATATATGTGGCTAATGTTGCAGAATCTGATCTAGTTGATCCTTCAAGCAATAACCATGTCAAGGAAGTCATGACTCTTGCATCTGAATTGCAATCAGGAATTGTGACAATTTCTGCACAGGTATGGATTTAGAAAGCAAGCATTGTAGTATTAGACTTGTTACTGCTGTTTGGAGTATGTTTCATGTGAGTCTGTCCATTTGTATGAAAGTATGCTGGGGATTTATCTAATGCCAAATTGTGATAGTGCAGTAGGTTTGTCTGCAAAAAAAGAAAGAAATTCTTGACTTCCTTTTTATTGTCACCACAAACAGACTAGTAAGATGGGCTTATTTATTTGTTCTTGCAGGTTGAAGCAGAGCTCACTGAACTACCGCCTGAAGAAAGACAAGAATACTTGAAATCTCTTGGTGTTAGTGAAAGTGGTCTAGGAAATCTAATTAGAGCAACCTATGGCCTTTTGGGGCTTCGAACTTACTTTACTTCTGGTGAGAAGGTAAGAAGAAAGCTTGGGATGTTTATTTGAATATCATATCAGATCATTTTTTTTTTTTAATCTGATTTTTTTTCATGTGTATACAGGAAACTAAGGCATGGACAATACTTGCAGGTTGGTTTGTTTTTATTTTTTTTATGAGCATATAAATTTGCATTATAGTACAACATTACTGTGATGGGCTTCAGCCTACTCATAGAATCAATGATCAAATAATTGGGAATATGTAATCTGGACTACTTTTCATTGTGGAATTTGTTTGATCTACCTGATGTACAATGAATAGATGCTATCTAATTTTTTTATTTCCTGACTGATTCTCCATTTAGATGGCCTTTTTCTTGTTGTTTAAGGTCATAGCTCATATTTGTTGTAATACATTACTAATGATATACAGTCACTGCTTAGATTGGATTGTGCTTTTCTGATTTCTAAGCCTCTCTTTGGCTAGGAATGACTGCGCCTCAAGCTGCTGGAGTCATTCACTCTGACTTTGAGAAGGGTTTTATTCGAGCAGAGACAGTAAGCAACAAGATATAATTCTCAACTCAGATTTATAATGTGTTGGAACATATAATTTGGCATTTCCTGTATCATAGAAAAATAAGTCTTATGGTATATTATATGAATTCTTCAAAATAAAGAAATAGATGGAAGTGGAGTTGTTGTAATATTTAGTATATGCGATACTAGCTACATGTATGTCAATAGACAATGCTTGATCAAATGTTAGTAAGAGTCTTACATTTTTTTCAGAAGTTTAAATTTGAAAAGTAAATGCTAGGCTGATCAATCTGTTCCTAAGTACCGTTTCATAAAATATGGTTGAGTATCTGCACTTGTTTGAATCACTTGAAAATAAGTGGATCCCTCTAATTATCTCAAGAGGATTGTTTCCGCTGTGTTATACAATGATTAGTATCTCCAAACTCTGTATTTCCACCCTGCTCCCAACATGTTACTTCCTCAATTTCTGATGATATCAGTTTTTCTAATTTGACTGTCTTTGAGTTGTCTAGCTGGAAAATTAACTTCTTCTTTCTTTCAGTTGATAGCTAGTAAAAAGCCTGTTTGTTTCAATTAAATCAGTTAGACTTTCGTTCTGAATGTCTTAGAATTTAACTTTCTGTACGCATCATTGATGGATAATGCATGAGGCAAGACAAAATGAAAGCTTGTCCTTACAAGACAGACAACTCTATTAAATGGGACCCTGATTTTTTTTTATTTAAATTCTTCTTACATTATACATATATGAGCAGCTTTGGGTAAAAGAAATTTATTCATTATGCTGCATATTTCTGCTACGTTAACACTTTTGTTTTTAAAATCAATTTTATAAAAGGTGTCTTATGAAGACTTTGTTGCTGCTGGTTCACTTGCTGTAGCAAGAGAGAAAGGAATTGTAAGTTGCTTTCTTTTTTATATTAGTTCAATCTTCTGCTTGTTATCCTTTGCACCAAAAGAGCGATTGACTTGATACAGAACACTCGGCTGTTTACTATTTACTTTTGTTGGCCAATCCGGCTATGCACTTAAAACTTTCATCTTTTCTGAGATTTTCTATTATGAGGATCAAACTTTAAATACATGGTTACCACTTATGATGATTACACGCCCATAAGGGATTAATAGTGAGGGTGGGGCATAGCAGTTTTCCCCTAATCATTACTGTAATTGAGTTTTAGCACAACTCAACATCCACCATTTCTTCATTCCTTGTGGGGCTTGTACAAATTCAGGGAACTATTTCGATTTATACTGGAAATTGTTCTAATTTGATATGAATATGTTTGCAGTTGAGATCTGAGGGTAAAGACTACATTGTACAAGAAGGAGATGTCATGTTGTTTCGTTTCAATGTTTGACTGTGCTTGCTGCTTCCAAACGAGAATCAGCAGACAAGTTGAGATATAATCTATGCATACAGATAGAAAATATTTTCAGCCAATTGCTGGTTATAGATTTGAAAAGGCATTCTTTTGTTGTATTGTGGCAAAATTCTGAATTTTTTCATGTAAGGAGTATATTACCAGCAGAATACTTTATAATTCTTTGCTAATACACATGCCGAAATTAGAGATTTTTTGTGTCTCCTAATGCAAATCTCAACCTTGAAATAAGAAGCTTTGATTAGTGGGTGCTAAAATTGAAGAGGATATGTCCTTTCCTGATTGGAGGGTGTTGAAACATTAATTGAGGTTTTTTTTTTTAATTACTTTTGATGAGAATTTTAGATAGATTCAAGTTACAAAAAGTAAACAAAGTAAGCTAATAAAAAATAAACACATAAGTATATGTTTGTTTATAATTAATTTCTCTTAATTACTTCTAGCATGATCTTGGATGTGATGTGATTGACATTGGCTTCTCTTTTAAGTAAATGAACTTCTCTTCCCCTAACTCCATCTGTCATTATTTGATTTGGCCTTGCTTAGCTATAAAATTCTCAATCTTATGACTTGAAATCTAAGCTTAAATGGAGTTTTTATTATTCCCCACATGCTTAAGCAGAATTATTATAAACTCATTTAAAAGTATTTTCTACATGTTATTATGATTATTATTTTATTACAACTATAATTTTCTTCGGTGTTTGACCTCGTTAAATTATCTTGAGTGATTATAAAAGCACACTCTAGCATTAGTTTAAACCAGCACTGATTTTGTTACTTGGACTGAAAACATTAATAAATGTTATAGAAAAGGGAAAGAAGGAAAAAGAAAACAAGCAAAAGAGGTATCTTCTGGGATGTCATTGGTTGAAAGATGAAGTTATGTTTCCATACTTAATAGCAGCATTAATGAGGAAATTGACTGGTGATTATTATGCCTTCTTAGAAATTGATGACATTTTTGCAGCAATAATATGGGATGCTGCTAAGATTATAAGCAACTACACTGCTGGTGGTACCTAATGTTTTGTCTGATTTGATGCACACTTGCACGGCTTTTTCGCGTAATGTTATTTTCATACGGCTTCCTTCTTTCACTATTTAAATATTTATACGTAATTCTTAAGTTTATACTATTTAAATTGATTATAAAATATGACATGTAATCATATATCTAATGCGTAAACGTATTATTCAATGACCAAAAAAATGAGTAAACATATTATTTAAAATATTATGTGAAAAATTAAATTGAGAGTTAATTAGAAAGTGAAGAGTTAAATTATTATTTTATTCTATTTTTAACTCAATAATATATTAATGATTTCTTAAAGAAAAATATTTCATTTGTCATGAGATATAATTAAAAATTCCATGATAATTAGTAGATTTAAAAAACAGAAAGTGTACTTTCACAGTTTTTATTTATTATTATTAATAAATTGAATAAAGTCACATGTATATGTAATTTTTATAATCGAACACTTAAAGAGTAAAACATCAAATATATATATATATATATATATTTAAAATTTTTTTTTCCTTCACTTATAATAAAATGTGTCATTTTGGTCGGTTACTTATTAAAATATTTAAAATAATCATTCACTTATTGGAAAAATCACATTTTGTCCCTCACTTAAAAAAAAAAAAATTAGCCTATTAAATTTAGAATTTAGGGTTTGATAAAAAAAACAAAAAAAAAAGTCTAAAATAAGAAATTAAATTTGATATTTTTCAATAAGTGAGTAACTATTTTGAGTATTTCAATGAATAAGAGAGCAAAATAACAATTTTGTGATAAGTGAAATATTCAAAGTATTTATATATATATATATATATATATATATATATATGAAAGACTTTAAACCCTACCTTTGAAGGAACATGTACATAAAGTTATGCACAACATGAGCACATATTAATTTCCTTCTTTGGTAGTCTAAATATTAGGGAAGCAAGGAAAGTAGTTACAACTTACAACATGAGCACATATTAAGGCATTTACTTAATAGGTTATTTTGATGTAGTTATAAGCAAAGTATTGGACAATTTTGTCTATTTGTTTCCAACCATTATGTTGAATGCAGGAAAAGGCAAAGAAGGCAAAGCATTGGAGACATAGTTTGGAAAAGTGTTAGGGAACCTCTAAACTTAGAAAAAGTTCAAAAAATAACTTTCTCTCTTCAAGATCTTCATAATGCTGATTTTTTACCAACTCAACTAGTTTGTCTGTTAACAAGTAATGAAGCAATTAATTATTCCATTGTTACATGCTTTGTTTCTCTCCTTTGTTATTCATATATATATATATATATATAGATAACATTTTTAAGTCAATTTGATTTCTTGGAAATAAATAAATTAATCCAATTAATCATAAATAGACATATAAATATATTTAGACAATCTTTTCAAATAAAACTCGTTGACATAGTTGCATCATTATATCTATGTTGATTTAGTTTATTAAGAGATCTCTCATTTATATATGTATAATTATGATCACAACTTTCTTTGTTATTAAGAGAGGTGTTAAGGCGACCACATTCTTAACAATGAAGATTGGTGGGGCCAATAACAATGCTCTCTGATTTCTCTTCCTTTTAACAACAAATTCAAGGCTTATGAGATGCTTTGATGAGTTCTGGTTCAGTGATAATAATGTTGTTTTTTAAATTAAAAAGATTTCGATTTGAATTTCAGATGAAGCTAAAATTTATTTTTAAAAAAGGCTTTATTAGCAAATGATATAAATCATAAATTTTTTTGTATCATTTTTTGTATACTCACAATTTTAAATGCATTAATATACTCAAATATAATGTAGAGAATAATTGTAATATTACTAACTCAAAAAATATTATTATTATAATTATATTCTTATATTATAATTAAGTACATTAATACACTCAAAATTATGTGTACATTAAAAATTTTACTTAATTTTTTTTATAATTTAATCCCATCTAAAACAGGCAGCATCCTTATGGCACGCACACAATGGCTATTCTCCAAATTATTTTGTTTAAAATTAAAAACTTTTAAAGGGGAAAAAAGAAAAGGGAAGGAGCATTCCAACATGTGGATGTGCTTATATCCATGGGAATGCTAATACGCTACAATTGGAGTATCTGTGTAGTTTTTATTTTAGATGGTGAAATGAAAATTCAATAATTTATATTAATAGATAGTAAATATAATTGTAGGTGGTTTAGAGTTTATAATTTAAAATAATTATATATAAATATTAATAAAATATTTAAACAATTAATTTTTTATCAAATTATAATACTCATAAAATTTATACTCAAAAAGAAAATTTAACCAGCAACATATAGATGTAAATTAAATTTTATTTGAGATTGTACCTAAAGTCAATACTCAAACCTCACCCTATACATTTTTAGCACTTGTAACTCAACTAAATATAATAACCAAGTATTTGTAAGGAAAATTTTGATATGATAAAATAAATAAATAAATAATATTTTTCATTTAAAATATTTTAAAATTTTCAATTATGTCTACTAACTCTACCTAACCCATATTATTACCCAACTATGCAAACTTTTACCTAATATCCTCAAATCATCTACAAATTATTCATCAAATGTCATTCATATCACTCTTGCTAGACCCTTCCTCACACAACTCACGATTTCTCCCTCTAGCTACCACCTCACCATTGTCAGTGAGCACTAGCAACTTACTAGTAACATTTCTGGCCCATCCCCGACCACCGGCAATCTCCCCACTGGCAAAAATCGCTAGAAAATTGAGTTAAAGACTCCTCACGGTGCAATTTTTTTTTTTGGCCACTGGCACTATTTCAAGAATCATGAAGGGTCACTGACGCCATTGTTGTCAAACTCACGAGTTTATTATTCGTGTTTACGAGTTTACTATTATACATACAAAAAATGAGTCAACTCGTTATAAACTTGAACTTAATATAAATTCGGGTAAACTCGCGAATTGACTTATCGAGTCTATCAAGTTTACGATTTTAATTTGTCAACTAACTTATAAAGTCAGCAACATAATAATTTAATTTAAGACTAAATAAGATATAGACAACTTCTTTTCCATTAAACCTTTATAATATATTTTATTACAAGTTCAAATATGCATAAAAAATAATAAAATTACATTTAATATGTACTTATTAAATAAAATAAAATAAATATTATTTAATTAGTTATATTGAATAATTATTTATATATGACTATATTAAAATATTCATGTTGACTATTACAAATTATGCAATATGAATAGCTTTTATTTGATTAAGCATAATTTGAATTACATTTGAATAATTTTTTAATGTGTATAGTATTTAAAGTATAAAATTATATATTTTGATAATATTTTATTAATCGAGGCAAACTCTTACAAACTTACGTTATGAGTCTATGTTACGAGTTTATTTCTTTCTTACGATGTTACCTAAACTTGTGAGTTTAACAACTTTGGCTGACGCCTCCTCCAAGCTGCAACGACACCATTGGTCCATCAGTAACCTCCATTAACAGCCACACCACTAAAATTTCTTCGATTTTTTGGCAGCCCTATTAACCCGAAATCCAAGCTCAAAATTTGTCAAAATTGGTGCATTTTAATCTGATTTAGCTTAGAGCTTCTATTTTATGATGATTTTTGGCCCTTTCTCCCTCATTTACACTAATCAATTTGGTCCAATTGGCTCAGAATCAAATAACCCTAATTTTGACATTGTTCATCAAAAAAAAAAAAGGCAATTTGAGCTCAATTCGGGTCATTTGCTTCAAATTAAGTTAGGATTACACTTCATAGGTGAATTTAACACCTTTCTCCCTTGAAATCACTGATCAATTGTAAAATTTGGCTTCCAAATTGAAAAACCTCAATTTATGGGTTTAAGGTCAATTTGGACATTTAGTGAAAATTGTGTTCTTAGGACTTCTTAAATTTTGTTATGCATCTAGGGAGTAATTTAGAATTTTTTAAAAAATTTTAATTTGAATTTTAGAACAAAATTCAAATTTTTAATAATTTTTCTAGATTTTTCATGAAGAAAAAGGAAGGAAATTAGAAGGAAAAATTAGAATAGCTTAATTGTATAATAATAAATATCGTTTGAGATTAAATGGAAAATTTAGAATTTATTATATGACTCTTAAGTGAAATTTATGTTATGGTAGATGTTAGAAATTTAATAAGTGCATAGAATAATTAAATAAAATAATAGTAATAGTAATAATAATAATAATAATAATAATAATAAAATGAAATATAGGTTATAAGTATTTTAAACTATTCTTTAAGTGACCCATAAATTTAATTTCTAAAAATTTAGAAAAGAAAGACGTGAATTGGATAAAAAATGAATAAGGGATAATTAATTAGGTGTGTAATAGAATTAAAATAATTAAATTTATTAGTAAGGATTGGATGGTAAGAGTATTTTATTTAATATTTTTTATGACTAAAAAATTTTCAACAAATGAATTATAATCAAGGATAGAAGGAGGTTGGTATACTCCTTTCAGATAAGTAGATAATCCTAATTATATAAAATATTATTCTGAATTATAATTTTGAATTTGGAATTATTAAAAATATTGAAATTTAAACTTTGAAGTTATACGATTTTGAAATTTTCAATATCTATACGTGAATATTAAATTATTTGTAAAATATTATGATTATGTCCAAACTAGAATCATATAGCTAACGGCAATAAACATTAGTCATAGTGTATTACAATTGTTATTATGATAAAGTTAGATATGATACGTTTACCACCATATTCTGTTTTAGGCTTATGATCATTATAATATTTACTCAAAGCCTATAAATGAATGAGTATAAATTCTGATCAGTTATCACTAGCCTTAGGCTAACTCTGTATTTTGAAATTATGACTAATTTTATAGGGAATTCTCAAATGTATTATATTGAAGATTATTTTTTATTTAATATTACTGAATTATGTTTGTATGATATCTGGTTTTAAATTTCAAATGATGTACTACCGTAAGTATGCCTTAATTTTTGCAATATTTGAATTACCTGCTCACTGAATTTTTACTCACCTCATTATTTAATGTTTTTTAGATCTTAGTGTCAATCTAGAATGTCCACTTGAAATTTTAATCTTAGTGATTAATTCCTTTGTGAGCTTAGCCTACTGCTAGAACTATGTCTTTCATTATTTTTATGATTCCATTCAGTCGCTCCCTTGTATATAGGCTAAATGTTTGATGTATTATTATGGTATAAATGTTTGATGTATTATTATGGTATGTTAAAAAATATTTGCATACAGGTTATAAGACTTATGCTATTTAATTTGAATTTATATAAATTCTATTGTTATGAAGGTTCTAACGATTTGTGAGGATAAAGACACCTCATCTCCGTGCCGGTTACGTTTCACCAACTCATGACACAAACAATCTAAATTGCATATCGTATTACATGTAGTATTGGTATTCCAAGTGATCTAATATGATATCAATGGATCTTTCAATTTTTAGGATATATATATATATATATAATTTAAATATTAATATAACATTATAAAATATAAAATATGGTGTTATATTTGATACATTAATTGGATATAGTAGGCACATCAAATTAGATCAATTTATTTTTATTTTTTTCCAATTTTATAAAGAGAAAAAGAGAGGAGTGAGTGTACGAGATTGCATTAATCAATTTCACTTATACTCTTTTGTTGTTTTCCATTTTTCAGTTTCTCCAAAATTATGAGAAATTGAAAAATAAAAAAGAAGAGAATATAAATAATGCAGGAAAAGAGGAGGGAGAAACGGATGATACGAAAGAAGTTTGGGGCAAAGACGAGAGTGAAGGGTGCATATATATATATATATATATATATATATATATTGCTAAGCGACGCCAATCATTTGGAGAAGTGGTAATGATTATTGAATAAAAAATTAATGATTCAAATTTAAAAGGAAAAGAATAATCTAGGGTTGCACATAATCACTAATTATTGCGTACGGTTATAAATAAAAAATTTGAACTAGTGTATTTCTATTCAAAAATTTCTATTTTATTAAAAATTCTCTAGTATTAAATGCTATCAGAGAATATCTGAATTCGAATATATTGTAGGGCACCCTGATAGAGACCATATCTCAAATGGCACAACTTGTGGGACTCATTTCCATATCTTCCCTTGAAAACTAGGGGCTTCTGCCTCTGGTTTCTTCACTTGCTGACAAATTATGCCTACTTCCTTCTTGTTGCTAGAGTTTAGAGCCCCCATTAATAATCCATCCCAAAAATAAAAATAAAAAATAAAGAAAATAACTTGCCATCTCACATGAGATAGAATTTGATTGAAATATGGATGGAAACAAAGTGAGATGGAACTGTGTGACAAATACTGTTGTTTATATAGCCCTAAGCAAATGCGTCATACTCATCTATACAAGACGAAGCTCTGTGTTCAGCTTGCATTCCCGTTCCCAATTTTATGACCCACACACACGCGCACACACACACACACATAACAAATTGTATGTAAAATAAATTATAAACTCAACTAGTGATTAGTAGTGTATTTGGTTTGCTATCTAAGAGGCTTAAAAGTATACAATAAAAAAAGTTTACAAGTAAGTTTACACAATAAAACAAGATAGATTTAGATTTTATATATTTGAAAATTTAAATTTATTATATTTAAGAAGATGTGAGGCATTAAATTTTTATCCAATAATTTAAATTTTAATAAACATGAGATAATTTTTAATTAATTTTTAAATTTAGACCATTAAATTTTTATTAACAGTTTAAATTTTATTAAATTTACGTGTATTTAGAATTTAAAATTTCACCAAATTCATTTCCAAAACAAGAATTTGTAACACAAACAATTTGATATAATTTCCTCCAAAATTGCTTGTCCATCAAATTTTTATGTGTACAAAAATAAAATGAATTTGTTTTTACATTAGAAAGAATCATGTTGATAGTAAGACTCACTTTTCAAATAGAAAGTTTTAAACATAAATTATATTAATTCAAATTCTTTTTTTTTTTTAATCAAAGTTTACATATTTCATTGATGCAAAATCAAATTTATGCAATTTAGGTATATAATTTTGATAAGTAAAAAAATGGAAACATAACCGTCTATAATTTGACAAGCTAGTCTCTTTGAATGTAACTTATCAAGTTTATTATTAGAATTAGATACAAAAATTATCTATATGAAGAAAAGAGTCGCCATCAAAATGTGGCGCAATGATCCGATCTAGATATTTAGTACAAAGAAGTCTTTGTAAAATAACCTCTTTATCTATTGAATAGTACACTTCTTATCTTAAACCTTATCTTTGAGTTTGTAAGGCCTCGTGAAGGTATCAGTTGGAACTAGATATAGCCGAAGTGAAGTCAACCTCAATAGTAGTAAATGACTACCTTGCCCAACCATGTATAGTCATCCACACAAACCTTATGAAATGACACCACAAAAAGTGTTCAAACTTGGGTTCTGTGCTTCTTTTGAAAACTTGTAATAAAATTCAAAGACAATTTGAGCTGAAAACCAAAATAAAAATATTTCTTAAGGCATTCTCTTTTTGGAGGCAGAGAATTGTGGGGACTGTAGGCAAATGGAGACTCATCCTGAGATATTTGTCTGCAGAGAAACAATGAGCTGTGTACTATGGGTGTGTGATCAGTGACAAGAGCTTCAGTTGTGTATCCCTGTCTGTTGTGTGCGTGTATCATAAACCTCTTAGCCCTCCAAAATTATCTTAAAGAAGATGACCCGTTTATGTCACACAAAATAACAATCATCATACTAATACTAATACTAATACTAATAATAATAATAATAATGTTTGGTCGGAAATTGACCCCACACTTAGCACCAAAAAAAAAACGACCTCACACCCACCTCCTCTCTCCCTCTCTTTAAAACCTCCTTCTACGCTTTTTTGTGAGTGTATTTTAAGCCTCTACTTCACCCTCTTTCTCTCCCCCTTCATCAGTTTCTAAATCTGAAATTTCCAGAAAAGGATAATGAAGAAGATCAGTCTGATACTCAGAAAGTGCAAGACCTTGTCCAGGCAATTAGGAAGATCTTCCTCGTACAGTAGCCTGAGGTCCAAATCCACCAAGGAGGACATTATATGGGGAAGGCAAGAAGAAGAGAACGAGCATTGTGAGACTATATATGTTGGGAGCACGAGGAAGAGGTATGTGATAAGCTCTAAGTATTTGAACCATCCTCTGCTCAATGCTCTGATAGAGAAGTCCAAGCAGAAGGGAAGACGTGAAGAAGATGATCGTGATGTGTTGGTGGTGAACTGTGAGGTGGTTCTTTTTGATCATCTCTTGTGGATGCTGGAAAACGCAGATCCTAAGTTCAGTTCTGAGTCTTTGGAAGAACTGGTACAGCTCTATGTGTTCTAATTATGAGGGGTTTTCAAGTGCCAATTGTAATGGTTGAGTCTTTTTTTGGCCCTTAATCCCTATTGTAGCATATCATCTCTAATGGTTCTGCATTACTCAGCTCTGTTCTAAGTTCTAACTCAGTTACTTTTATTTTTTATAATTTTCTTTCTATGATTCTTTGTTATGCTAATGAATTAAAGAATAAGTGAATAAATGCCCTTTTACACAACCATGTATTTGTAATGTATATTCATTGTGTTTCAGTGTAGCAGATCAATTGCAGCATAATAGATAGATAACTTTGCAAAATATGCATGATGCTACCTTTTGATTTCTTTTTTTTCTTTTTTTTTCCTTTTCCCTTTTATTTGTTAAGTAGTTCTTGATGTAGAAAAAGTTGTCATTCTGGTTTATCAAAAATCATGAAATCAACTTACCTATTACCAAAATAAAAATGGTATAAGGACTTGTATTAGTTCAATTAAGCAAGAGAAAATAATATCACAGTTTAGCAATATGAGTACAATTTTTTGTTTGAAGAGTATTCTATTAATTTTTGTACATAGAATCTTCAATTTTCCAAAGATCTAGAAACCTAGAACAATTAAATGGGGTCTACTTAACTTAAGAAATACGCAAGAGAAATGAAAATATGGGTATACAATACATATATTTCTGTAAATTTAGTATGCAAATTGCATCAACTAATGATTATATATATTAGCCAATAGTTTGGGTTAATGAAAACACATACTATGATTAATTATTAAAAAACCTCGCTTCAACTCTAATTATGACATATGACTTTTTTCCATTTTAAATTTAATAATTGGCAAACTTGTGCTTTTACCATTCAACATGTTTTGTTCCCCAAGGAGGAAAATTGGTTAGAAGTCAACTAATTTGGAGTTTGATGTAACTTGATTTAACAAATGTACTTCTAGGTAAATTATATTGCTAAATTTGTTTAACTTGGTTTAACTGCATTAAATAATTATTGTATTTTAAAAATTATATTTGGTTTTCTTTTAATTTATTTTCTCAAAATGAATTTAACTTTTATATAATATACATATATACATACATATATATATATATATATATATATATTCTAAGATTAAAATTATTTTATTGTGTCATATTAAAAATAAAATTACATTCTCATGTTAGAGCTTAATATCATCAAAGTTGCTTTTACTGTCACATTAAGACTAAAATTATAACATGATTTTGAGCCAAGGTAAAAAACTTCTAAAAAGAATTTTTTTCAATATATATAATAATGTTAAGAGATTTGATTATAATTTATAAAAAAAAAATTCAAAATGAGGAGTACTTTGATTAATTAGAATTTTTTAAATATATATAAAAATGTTAAGAGAGTTGAATATAATTTATAAAATAAATGAAATATAGGGTGTAGTTTAGTAAAAATTCAATAAATAATTCACAAAAAATGAAAAAAAAATTGAATTATTAGTATTTCATTTTTTTTTTCTAAAATAAATTCGACAACCTATATAATTAGAATTTTGGAAACCTAGATAAGAATCAAAATCATCCCTTCTAAATTAAAATAGGGTCAAATCAAACCTTGTTGGATTGCCACTTGCAAGACTTAAAAGGCCCTTTTTCTTGGGCCAAGAAGCCTACGAGAGCCTAAAAGGATATCCATTAGTTTTGTTCAGATACTCTGAAACATTAATTTATCAGCATATTATTTGTCCAAAAAAATTAGAAAATTTAGAATTTGGATCTCATTATTAAAACATAAATAATGAGAATTGTAATTATAATATTATATAGCGCTAGGGAGATCACACGGTTATAGCATCTGATTTTTTGACAACAGGTGTTGTGCATCCAAACGACGGTGACCAGTAAAATTTTAAATTTTTATATATTAATGAATATTATTTTAATTAAAATATATTAAAATAAAAATATAATATTAAAATTTTTCATTTTCATTTATATAACATGAGATTTTTTTTTTAAAAGATTTAATAGTTTATATTGTTATATTTTTACAGGTATAAATTTTCTTTAAAAAATATTAAAATAAAACAATAAATATATTTTGGATATAAGATGTCATTTTGTTAATAGAGAAAGATTAAATATTTTTTAACCTTAACTCTACATCTCTTAGTTTATTTTTTTGAATAATATGATGTCATATTTGCATGCCAAAATAATAATAATAATTTTTTGTATTCTAGAAATCATATATAAATGTAAAATAAATATTAATTTCTTTTGCAAAAATAAAAATTTAATTTTCTAACTTAATATATAATCCAGTGCAGTGTTAGCATGCAAATATGACACCATCTTCTTAGAGAAAAATTAATTAAAAAGGTGTAAGTCTTCTAAGATTAAAATACGTTAAGTCTTTTTTCTATTTAACAAAATCACATCTTATATCAAAATTATTTTTTTATTACTTTATTTAACTTTTTAAAAAAAAATCAAATTTATAAAAAAAATTTAACATTATAAAATTTTAAGTTTTTTTTTAATGAAAATAATTTGTTATATAAAAACACCAATGGAGCACGTTAAGGACATGAATTTGTCCAATTTATTGAATATGAAGAAGATACCTTGAACTTGGCCCTTGTTTATGGCTACGGATCCTATATATGATCCACAGCTTTCTACCAATCAAAACAACAAACTTCTTCATGAAGTTGATGGAGCTTTCTGAAGTTCGTTGAATGTGAAAATTTCCATGTCTTACAGAGTTCTTTATTCCTGAAAATATGCTTCTATTTAAAAATAATAGAATTAAAATATAAAAATAATAAATTATTTTAAATTGACATACAATAATATAGTATATAATACGTTATTACCACATTTATATTTTAATATATTATGTAATAATTATATTGATATAATTAATTTTATAGTTACCCAAAAATTTTACCATATTCTTATTATTTTTGTGTTACTTTTTCTAAATGCACACAACTGCATGACAATTATAAAAGTTTGAAGAAAAAAGCAAGTTCAAATTGATCACTACATTAGTAAATATATAGGATCCTAAACAAGTTAACTATCTCAATTGTATAGTAAAGACTATTAAATCTCGTGGAATCTACAAATTAATTATAAAATTTACTTAATCTAACGGTTATTGTTACACCACTAAAATAATTGTACAATAGAGAAATCTAGTATAAGGTTCCTTCTTCTAAACACCACAAGAGAAAGACAAATTGGAAACAAAGCATATGATCCGAGGAGAGCTAGCACAACCGTCTGCTGCGATTCAATCAAAATTCAGAAACAACAATCGAGGACGCAGCAGCAACAAATAGCAGCAAGACTGCAATTACAAGAAAAATAATATAAGATTACATGTCTGGACATAATGCAAAATAATAAAAAGATGGAAATTTATTTTTGGCTAAGAGAATAATAGTTAAGGATCATAAGTTTAAAACATTTATTGTAAAAAATCTTAAATTTTGACGTTATCTCAATGGACATAGAGACCATAATTTTTTATCCTAAAAAACTGATCCCAAGACCTTGGGAGCACATAATCAAAAAGTTGATAGATTTGAATTAAGTACATTTAAAAAAAAATGTATAAATCTGACGGTTAAAATTTAAAAAAAATAAACAATCTGATGGTTCAAATTAATACTGGTAACCGAACATATTTTTTAAAATTTAATCAAACAACTCAAATAAAATAATCGTACAATGTAACTATGCACAAAAAATTCGAACTCAAAGTTTGAAAGTATAGGGCTTCAAAGTTTTAGAGCCATGTCTTTCACGATAAAAATAATTTAGTCCTTGAATCCTTAGGATAATTTTTAAAAGTTAAAGTCCTTTATATATATATATAAAAAAAAAAATCCTAAACTTGTGATGCTCAACTACAATTTTTTTCTGGCCATTATCATAATATGAACTTACCAGCCCTTCCAGAAGCCATCACCCTTACTAACGGTCTGCTGTGGAATGGTTTGTTGTGGTTGCCCATTGGTGGGATAGCCCACTGGTGGATATGCTGTCACTGGGGAAGGATGTCCTTCTACCATATGAATTTGGTGAAAATAAAAGTTTAAATACAGTTAAATTTAATAAAATTTGAATTATTAAAGTTTTAATTTTAAAACATTATTAAAAATATTTAATATTTATTGAAATCTAAACTATAAAATTCAAATCACTGCATTATATCACTTCTATTGATTTAGAATGAGTAACGACATCTCAATTCATTTATAAGACGCTGGAATATTGATGCAAATACTATTATAATATATTCTGTAAGATCTACAGGCAATTTAAAATGTTGGGCTATGCTGAATACCTTGGTGTCTATGGAAGGTTTAATATATATATACTTTTCATCTCTCTTATGTTATGAGGTTTTTAATTTGATTATTGTAATTTTTGTTGAGTTAACATTATCTTTCAATATTTAGAAAAAAAAAAAAAGGCCTTTTTTCATTTCAGTTATTCCTTTAGTTGTAGTAACAAAAAATGGTGTTTCAGTTAATTTGTTTAAGTCTTCATATATGGATTAGTTGAATAAATAGCTAATGGGCAAGATTAATCATGATCTTGCTCCCAACTAGTGCACGCCTATTTCCCAAAATCTTGGACCTAATCAAGGCACGACACGTGGATTAGGATTACTTCCATTTATTCTTATCAAGCCTAGCTTGGTTCATTTTTTTTTTCTTTTTTTTGAAAAAAAAACATTTAGATCCTTCAAATCTTTATTTGCACAGAAATTAAAAAGAAAATCCAACTACTGTATCGAATAAATTATATTGATAACAATATTCGTATTTTGAATAAAACTTTTTAAACAAAAATTACAATTATACAAATATTAAATAAGATCAAATCAACAAATTATGTTGATCTAAAATTAAATTTGTCTAACTCTATTACAAACACAGACTAAATAGTTCATGAAACATTATTATATTTCACAAAATTAAGGTGCAAATTAACGTAATTTTTAGAAGAAGAAGCATTCTCCCCTTGGAATTGATCTGAAGATTCAACCTAACAAATTAAGGAGGCTATGCATGAATCTTTGTCACACTAGTATTTATGAAATACTAATTAAAAGAATCAAAAGTCCGTTTAGTTATTAAAATTTTTATAAAAAAGTAAGAACAAATAAAAAATAGAAAATGAATTTAAAATTATGTAAAATCAAAACACAATGATTTGATTTACTAAATAATAGGAATGCTATGAATTAAAGTACCTCTATGAGGTTTTCATTCTTATTTCTTAACCTGAATTCCAATAATTAAACTTAACCCAAAGATGTACATTAACGTAATTTCCTTTTGAGCCTATCTCAAACCCAAACATAGAGTAATGAAACCGTATATTTGTTTTTCAGATAGTAGTGAAGAAAAACTTACGAGGGGCTGATTGTGGATTATGGTGACTCATCATGGTTATGAAGTAGGGAGCTGGGAAACTGAGTGAGAGGCAGAGACACAATTGATGAAACCAAAAAAATTGAGAGAGAGTAAGAGAAGGTGTGTGATTTGGAATCAAACCATGGAAAGCAATATATATATGCATAAAGGTTTGTAAAAAACTTTTTTTTTTTTTGGTTATTAGAATGGAAGGCGAAAGGTCGCTGCATGGGAACGAGAACGGTATAATCAATGCCATCATATTTGATTTTTGTGGGCAAATGTCTTGTGCTTTGCCGAACAAGCCACAACCTTTTTCAATTAATTCTCATAATCAAATTGATTCTGCTGCCAACGGTTTCTAAATTTTCTTTTGTCTTTTTGAGTGTTTGGTTTGACTCACTCCTATTATACACGACAAATCTCGGTATTAAATGGTAAAATGTGGGTGAATCAACCGAAGTAGCATCCTATCTATTCAAAGCTAGTTATGTTCACTAACTTGTTTTTTATTGTAAAATTATGTTTGGACCAATAGTTCCATACATTTTTTATTTATTTATTGTTAATTAACTTTTTATTCTAACGATTTTATCCAATACTGTTACTTATTTAGATTTCCTTATGTTTTGATACATAAGGTTATGTTTGATCATATTATTAGATAAAAACTCAATGGTTCATATTTTTATTTAATTAATATAATTATTTATAATTATATTTTTTATTTATAAATCTGAATCATTGAATTCTTATCTAACAGTCTAACATAATCAAATATGATCATATGCTCCCTCTAAAACATGAAAGGATTTGAATTGTATTATTATGAAGAAACTTATGTTATACTTTATTATTTGGCTGCAAAAAAGATAAGCCAATGATATAAATATCTAGTACAATCAAAAATTTTTCATGAAACAGGAAGAATTTTCATAGAGGAAGGAAAAAGGCTTCTATGTAAAAAAAAAATAAGGAAAGAAAGAAAAGCTTCCATGTCTAAGCTGAAACAAAACAGATATAGGGATCCTGAACTCGGGTTAGACTCACTCTTTTTTATTTTTCTTTTCAAAACAAAAAGGCCTGACCCATATATAGACAAGTCCAGCCAGGCCTAGGTTAGTGAACCAACCAATTACAATTCAGGGACCATATAGTCACATACTATGCCAGATTCATTGAAAGTAGAATGGGCCAATTATAAACCCACTTCTTCACTTGTACTTCCTATAATGGAAACAGAAGTGTCCATCGCCAACAATGTATGTAGTGAGACCGTAAGAGAGGTAGGGTAACCCCCATTGGAGTGGCATAACTATCCATCAAGTCAAGTAACAACACCACAACACAACAAAACATATCGGTGACATTTAGTAATAACCTAAATTGTAACACCGTATTAAATGAGTATCGCGTTTCATAGTTATTCACTAACCCATCCTTGACGCAGCTACACTGAACCGACTAGCTGAAACTACATATATCTTCTCACATTCACTCATGCTCATCTTGATGTTCATGTATGTATAGCTGTCGGTCACACTTCTGTTTGATACAAAAGAAAATCTTTGAATTTATCAGAACTGTCATCAACTGGGGGTGGGTGTTTCAATGAGGGAATGAATCCCTAAAGCATATTTAGCAAACAAACAAAGAGAAACATATCACTCAAAAGAAATGGTATAGACAAACCCCGAAGTTGTTAGTACAAACTTATTATCCAAACCAGCAAAATTTGGTTCCTCTAGAATAAGCATCTTCTTTTTCTTTTTTTTTTTCCTTTTCTTTTTCTTTGGATTGAATACACAATGTGAGATAGGAAAACAATGAATGCGAAATGAGCTGTCCAATTGTGGGGAAAAGGAACATATCTTTATAAATGGACATGGAATTATGAAGCCCATGGCAGAAGATAGAGCATGTATTGGGAAATGCAGTCTTCACTTGAGAGAAAGTATTATACTAACTTTTCCATTGACCATATCTATGAACCCCATTTCCCAAAATCTCCCACTTTCCCATTCATTCAATTTTGGTAGATTTTTTTCATTTCACGGGAATTGAATTCTGATGATGAAGTTACATGCATCAGTAAAAGATGGGGAAAAGAATCAAATAGTACTCTTAGCTTTATTATTTACAAGAAGGGGTCCACTAGTATTATTCCTTTCTCGTGAATGACTATGAATGAACGCAATTTCTCTGAAGTTGATCATCACTTCTCTTCTCTTCCAAACCTAACGGTCAAATGTTTTTGTTGGCCATAGATAGATACAAAGCTATCCTCTTTTTCAAGTATCCTGAGCAACACAAGTAAGGTATGTTTCCAGTACAAGAAATAATGATAGCTCAACTTATGGACCCATTACATCAAAATCATTATTTCCCTCATAAGCTTGTCATTACATTGTTTAAACTAAGGGTGAATCATTGTTTATCTCTATGTAATTTGGTATGAAATTAATCAATGATCTGTTCTAATGTATTTTTCAAGTATTTTATTCTATTATTATATAGTTAACCAAACTCTAGAGTTTTTCTCATCACTATATTTCATCTATACCTTAACTATTTCGTAATCTTTTAAAATTTAAGCAGATTGTTAGATGATAAATGTTGAACAAAATAATAAAGGCATTGAATGATATACTTTAGATGGTTAAAGAAACAAACTTAATTATTTCAAGTAAATCGCAATGGATAGGAATGAAGTGTAATTTACCCTAAATAAAACTTTGAAAAGCTACGAAAAAGAAAAGAAATTGTTCTTTCAGTTTCACTTTGTCGTGAAGAAGAACCTCATTCATTAATTATCAACAACCTCTTTTTCTCTCTCACGCACACTGACACATAGAAAGAGAGGCTTGACATATTCAAAGTTTGGTTTCATTATATGCTTGCTTTGTGGAGGAGATGAATGAGATTCCCAAAAAGAAAAAGAGAGAAAGAAAGGGAGAGATTCCCATAATGTGAAGTCATGGAAGGGTGGAGATCACATGTGGAATATATATAACAAAAACTTTAAGTTGAATTGGTAATAAAATAAACAAGTAAGAGAGAGAAGATACATATATAAAGAAACCTATATCCCACAAGTCAAGATGCAAACGTTTTGCCCTTAAAAGAGGGGCAAGCACAAACACACATGATCCTCCTAATATACATCTTCGACTATAAAGTAAGTGTATGGATCAAAATGTGGTTATTTTATGACTTTGCTTCCCTTAATCCTCCTTTCTTTTTTCAACTTTTGTCTACTTTTCTATTCATTTCGGTGGTGGTTAAATTAAAGTTGGGTCAATATGGTTGTGGGTATATATACATATATAAGTGAGAGCAATAATGGAGTTAGAATATTGAAAGGGATATCAAGAAAGAGTTGAGTTGAGGGGGTGGAATCAATCTAGCTACTTCTCATCTACTTTAATTTCTCTTTCTTTAAAGAAACTTCATGATAACTTGCCAATTGTATAATCTCAAATAATTCTATTGCTAATCAAATTGGGTTTGAATGTTCTCTTTTCAGTCTTATTCAATGCAGAGGGCCATACTAGAACAGGTTATATATATATATATATATATAGTTTTTCAAATCATGAAAAAGATGCATGGCCCTCCACATGTACCAATGATAATAATATATAAGTACTATTTTATTTTTTTCTGAACAAGATCTATATGTAGTACAATTGATAACTTCATAATCACGTCCCATTCATTGCCATCACTCATAATATGACTAAATTAATGTCCTCAACTTTTAGCAAACACCCATTTCCAATCTAGCATTAATGCCAAATTTGATGTCACATTATAAGAAATTGAGAATATCGAGGACTAGAAAAATCAACCCATTTGCCACTACTCTATAATGATAATAAAATTTGAATCTAAGTCCTAATATCAAAAGATTAATTAATTAACCGTCCTCAAATGATCCGTAGATTTTAATTAATTTGAATACACAATCCAAATTGGAGAATCCTTATTAGTTGGCACAATTCAACTTGATCTTATTTCATTTTAATTACGAGTGATTAATTAACATGAGGAATTAAACCCCCTTTTTTTTTAACACACTAGCTAGCTTCGTTGGCAATTCCATAAGCAACTCAAGTATTTGTCATTTTGTCTCCTTAAAGCAAAGCTAAGTTGTCCAATATAGCATATGTAAACAAATAGAAAATGTTAAAGAAACAGCCAAAAAATCTGGAGCAACAAGCATGGTCTTCTTTTGTTGGAACTCGGACTGCAATGTACAGTGAATAATATTGAATATAATTGAAGCCCTTCTTGTCCTTGTGCCTACCATAATAACAATGATAATATATATATATATATATATATACATATATCATGAGATGAACTTTCTAGGAATGCTACACTACATATGCGTCTCGATTGTGATGATAATGTCCAGGGAATAGGAAACCCTAATTAAGAAATTTACTAAAACAGCACCAACATTAGTGTATCATTGTGATTTTCAAGCAAGATCTGTCCCAGAGCTGGCATCGTGTAGTAGTTTAAATCACAATGAAATGGAGACAACCTCTTTATTATTTTAATCTTAGTCTATTAATCACTGAAATTCTGTAATTAAATAAAAGATATATAAACGCCCTACGGAATATTCTTCAATGTATTTTATCGTTTTTAATAAATTTTATTCAATTATTCTGGGGAATTGAAAAAGTGACACTAGTTTGATTAATTAGACATTTTTTAAAAAAAATGTTAAATTTTAGCTGCATATATATGTTTCTTTAAATTGTGAAAGGGGGTTTCATAATTAATATTAGATCAACTATAATAATAAGCAAGACACGATGCATGTCCTATCCTAATTAATTAAGCTTTTAAAGGAGGTGAGATAAATTTAGATTAAGATCCATATATATTCTCATTGATACATAGATATTAATCAACTTCCAACCATTAACATATATGCTTTGATTCAAAGGAAGTTAGATTGATTACAATTCACCTAAATTGTCACCTCTTATGGAGGTAGGGCATGACCAGTACAAGGATGATGTGTCATTTATCCTCACATGCTCATTGGAATTTTCATAATAGCAGAATTTATATAAATTCAAATTAAATAGCATGAGTCTCATAACTTTTCATGTAAACGTTTTTTAATATATCATAGTAATACATTAAACATCTAGCCTGTATATAAGGAGCGACTGAAGGGAATCATAATAATAATAAAAAATATAACTTTAACAGTAGGTTAGGCTTACTAACAAATTTATCACCAAGATTAAAATTCTGAATGTGGACGTTCTAGAGCAATGCTAATATCTGAAAAATGTTAAATAATGGGATAAGTGGAAACTTAATGAGCAAGTAATTCTAATATTGTGAAAATTAAGGCAGACTTACGGGGTACGTCTTTTGAAATTTAAAACCACATATCATACAGACATAATTTAGTAATATTAAATAAAGAATAATCATCAATAGAATGCATTTGGAAATCTTCTAAAGAACCAGTCATAATTACATAGTACAAAGCTAGTGATAACATATTAGAATTTATATTTATTTGACCATAGGCTTTGAGTAAATATTATAATGGCCCAAGGCCTCAAACAGAATATGACGGTAAGGGTATTATACCCAACCTTATCAGAATATCAATTGCAGTGTATTACGGCTAACGTCTATTGCCGTAGCTATAAGGTTTTATTTTGAACACATTCCCAACTGTCAGAAATAGATAAATATTCATGTTTATATAATGAAAATTTCAAAATCGTACTACTTCAAAGTTCATATTTCAATATTTCTAATAATTTGAAAATTAAAATTTATAATTCAAAATAATATTTTACATAATTAGAATTCTCCACTCAGATGAGAGGAGTATACCAACCATCTTCTATTCTTAATTATAATTTCTTTAAAACATTAAATAAAATACTCTTATCTTCTAATCCTTACAAATATATTTAATTCTTACCTAATTGATTATCCCTCATTCATTTTTATCCAATTCACCTCTTTCTTTTCTAAATGTTGAAAATTAAATTTATAAGCCACTTAAAAAATACTTGAAAATACTTATAACCTATATTTCATTATTATTATTATTATTATTATTATTATTATTATTATCATTACTATTATTACTATCATTATCATTAGTATTATCATTACTATTATTATTATTACTATTATTATTTTATTCAATTATTCTATAATGCACTTATTAAATTTCTAACACTTACCATAACACATATTTCACTTGAGGGTCATCTAATAAATTTTCCATTTAACCTCAAATAATATTTATTGTTATACAATCAAGCCATTATAATTTTTCCTTCTAATTCCCTTCATTTTTCTTCATGAAAAATCTAGAAGAAAAAATATCTCAAAATTTGAATTTTGTTCTAAAATTCAAACTAAAATTTCTAAAAATTATAAATCACTCCTTAGATGCATAACAAAATTTAAAAAGTTCTAAGAACACAAATTTCACTAAATTTCCAAATTACCCCTAGACCTCTAAATTAGGGTTTTTTAATACGAAAGCCAAAATTCACAATTGATTAGTGATTTCAAGGGAGAAATGTGCAAAATTCACCTTAGAAGTGTAATCCTAACTCAATTTGAAGCAATCAACCCGAATTGAGCTTAAATTTTCCTCTTTTTCTGATGAACAATGCCAAAATTAGGGTTTTTCGATTTAATTTCATGAATTTTGAGCTTGGATTTCAAGTATATCGAGTGTATCAAGCTGCCAAAAAATTGATGAAATTATAGTAGTGTGACGGCTGGTGGAGGTCATTAAGGAGTCAATGAAGTCGTTGCAACTGAGAGATGGCACTGGCAAGGTGGAACAAGGCTGAAGAAAGCTCCAATTGGCCCAAAAAAATTATACCATGATGCTTGCGGGTTGCACGATTTTCTGGCGATTTGTCAGTGGTAGAGGCTGGTGGTGGTTAGGGATAGGCCGATGAAGTTGCTGGTGGGTTGTCGATGGTGGTGAAGTGGTAGCCAGAGGTAGGAAGCAAAAATTTGTGTACTGAGCCGTGAAAAACTTGCAGATGGAGGAGTGGGTAGCTGATGAATAATTTTGCAAATTATTTGAGGACATTAGGTGTATGTTAGCTATATAATTGGGCAATAATATGGGATAGGTGTAATTAATAGATATAATTGAAAATTTTAAAATATTTAAATGAAATATATATTTTTATTAGATTAAAATTTTCGTCATAGATACTTCGTTACTATACTTAGTTAAGTTACAAGTGTTGAAAATTCACTTTATTTGCATCTATGTTTGTTTCTAACTGAGTTTCCTTTTTTAGTATGAATTTTATTGATATTATATAAATTAAGAACTTCTTTATATGTAACCAAACAGATAGAAGAAAAGAAAAGAAAAATGACATGAACTTTTTATACATTATTACAAAAGAAGAAACCCCTCTATACATTAACGATTCTATATTATTTTACTTTTTTTAGAGGATTGACAACTATATTATTATAACTCCTATACACAATGATATATAGGAAGAGTTTTGAAATTTTTTCTTAATTACTTTCATTATTAGATTAGACCCTATGAAGTTTATATATATCATATATAATTAAAAAGGATATCAAACTATACATTGTTTCTCAACGTATATATCTTAATCTTTCACTTTGATTTGGCTGTTATCTTTTTGATAAAAATGTTTTCTTTCTTTATACAAAGAAGAACAGGTTTGGAAGATTGCTGATTGGTGAAAACTAAACCTAGATTCATATAAAATCCAAGTGCGATATTAAAAGCTTAGAGGCAAAGGATATATTAGCAACAACCACTGCATATAAGTTATAATAATTTAAACTATATATATATATATATTTGCTTTGATGTGCTAGGCAACTCATAGTCATGGAAATGCGTATACGTGAAAACAGATATAGAAGTTAGGCGAAGCAAGCTTTCATGGAAAGTGAAAAAACTACCCAACGCTGGAGACTTCTGCATGTCTATCCATAACTTTGAGATTTTTTGCACTTTTATTAATTAGGTGAATATGGACAATCAATGTGTGATTAGTTTTAGAGGAGATTAGATTACAAAGCTTCTCCATTTCATCATTATCATATCCTCCATTGAATATTACACTTTCCATTTTTTGATTCATATGCTACATGTGAATGACAAGGATTTACCCAAAGAGCAGGTTCATCTGTTCATGCATGTATATAAATTTATTTATTAGACATTGTTTTCATATTTCACAAGTTCATATATCATCATTAATTGTTATAAATTACCTGAATATCTAAAACGATTAAAACGTATATATATATATATATATATATATATATATATATAAAACTTATATGCAATTCATTTTTATATTTTTTGTTATGCCATTTTTTAATTAAAACATGTTAAATATTTAATTATTTAATTATATCATATTATATGTATTATTATAAATAATTTTATTTTTTAAATTATATTATATATTATTATTATTAATTAAATTAACACTTATTATATTTTAATTAAACTAATATGAAAAAATATTATATGTAAATCTAATTCGTATATCAAACTCCTAGAATTACAATCCCTGCGGAGAGTTGAATATGGGAGGGTAATGGAACTGGCGTGGCCCACCCTGTTTTTCGCCACGTGGCAGTGCTAAATACAAACACATAAAAAACGAAGCCCCTTTGGACGGAGGGAGAGGAGATACCATACATTTCTATAATACACTATCCTATTGTATGGTCAGCAGAATAGAGTAAAGTTGGTGTCGTGTTTTGTTGCACTCACACTCATCTATCCTCTCTTTCTTTCACTTTTAATTTTTACCCAAATACAAAATTTCATATTATGTACATCCATTTTTGTCATAAAAAATATTAAAACATAAATACTTAACAAGCTAAAACTAAAAATGTATTAAAAAAATATTAACTGTGAACTGGGTACAATTGAGAGATCTGCTTATCTTTAAAGAAGCCAGATCTCCTGTAGTAAATTTTGAACTATTGAATCAAATTTAATTGTCCAAAATTTATTACATAATTTTTGAAGTTTAATTTTAATAAATAATTTAATAAATTTTGAATCATTAAATCAAAACCTAATAATTCAAAAGTTACTAAAAAATCTCCGGTAACTTATCCTAGTTCCTTTAGGGAATCTGAATGGATTAAAATCTGGGGGGGTTACGTGAATAGAGTCAAGTGGGAAGAGGGGACTTTCTGGCAACCGAGTCCATAATTACATATTTGGTACAATTCATAGATTGGATCTTTGTTCTCTCTCTCTCTTTCTTCCTTACCATTATTTTTTTCCCATTTACGTCGCAAATTAAAAAAAAAATACTTTTTTATTTTAAAAAATTTCTGGGAATAAATAAAGTAGAATAAACTAAACCCCACCATAGAGGCTTGCCACCTCTAATGCACGCCATTAGCCTTTTTTAACCATTGTCTTGCTTTTCTCTCCGAAACCTGCATAATAAGACCCACACTAAAATCGCTTACTCTTCCACATAGCGTCACTGATATATAATATCACCCAAACTACATCTCACATATTCCTCTTCAACCCTCTCTTTCTCTCTCTCTCTGTCTCTCTCTTTCTCCTCATGGCTGTTGAAGCTCGCCATCTCAATCTCTTCACCCCTCAACTCATAGGCAATCGGTACGTTTTGCTCTCTCTCTTGCCCTCTATTTCTATCTCTCTGTCTCTCTGAGTTTCACTGGATTGAATGAAACTTGATATTCATTTGCAGGGAAATCATGAGTCCCATTGAAGCCAATATGAATCTCTACAACGCCCAGAACGCTTTCAACTCCTCGGTCCTGCCGTTATCGGGGATCACAACCGCCACCGAGGCAGCTCTGCTTCAGGCGCCCTACAATTCTTTGATCGTTGATTCTATTCCTCAGAAAACCGCCCTCAAATCTGACAGTGGCCTCACCTACAACGTCCCCGTAGTTTCAAGGAAGCGTTCTAGAGATTCCATCAATTACCCTCTTCTCTCCTACAAGAATAATAATAATAATAATAACTGTGCCGCCGCCGCTGCTGCTTTTTCCTTCCTCGGTGAGGACATTTCGCTCCAGATCCACCAGCAACAACTCGACATCGACCGTCTCATTGCCCACCATGTGAGTACATGATCCTGGCTCCTGAGCGTTCTTTAATTTCTTTCTTTCTGGTCTCTTGGGTTCTTTTTCTGAGTTTCCGATCGAATTGGGACGTTATGAATTTCTGATGTTTAGTTTCTTGCGATTCGGTTACAGATGGAGAACGTGAGGGTGGAGTTAGAGGAGAAGCGGAAGAGGCAGGCGAGGAGGATAATAGAGGCAATCGAACTGGGGATGATGAAGAGGCTTAAGGCAAAGGAAGAAGAGATAGCCAAGATTGGAAAACTAAACTGGGCTCTGGAGGAGAAGGTGAAGTCGCTGTGCGTGGAGAACCAAATATGGCGGGATTTGGCACAAACCAACGAGGCCACCGCCAATGCTCTACGCACAAATCTCGAGCAAGTATTGGCTCAGGTGAAGGACGAGCGTCGATTAAACGACGACGACGGCGCTACAGTCGTCCCCGCCGGAGCAGCACTGATGGACGACGCACAGTCTTGCTGCGGAAGCAGCGGAGGCGGAGGGGATGACGTCCAAGACGAAGCTAACGGGGGAAAGGACATGGAAGGGTGGCGTAGGTTAGGAGGGGGTGCGAAGGATAAGGAGGACGAAGAAGAAGATAAAACAAGGAGAAATGGCATTATCAGTAGCAGATTGTGCAGGAAGTGTGGGAAAGGCGAATCGTGCGTGCTGATCTTGCCGTGCAGGCACCTCTGTCTCTGTACTGTTTGTGGGTCTTCTCTCCACACTTGTCCTATCTGTAAATCCTTCAAAACTGCTAGCGTCCATGTTAACATGTCCTGAATTTTGGAAATATTACCAGCAAAAAGGAAAACAATTTTCACCCAAAAAAAAAAATCGTTTCGTTGATTCATAATAGACCTGTCCATTTTTTCCGTTTTCTTTTGTATCTTCTGTTACATACGTACATATACCAGCTAGCACATTCTTGGATTCTTTCCTTTTGTTCATTGCATTTGGGCAAATTTCGAAGGGGTTACACAGGCACTTTTGCTAAACTTCCTTTTTTGCCAATTAGGGTTGAGGGTGTTCCTGAGTTTGTAAATTTGTTTATACGTTTTGGTATCAAATTTTCCATTAGAAATAGGAAGTAATTTATTTTAAAAAAAATTCAATTGTCCGTGTCCTTCTATTTTTCTTGTGAAAGTCTATTGTTTTTAAACCAATTATAGAAAAGGGTGGACAATTTTTAATTTCAAATGGTTGTAGTAAACTCAAAATTTAACCCTCGTGTGAAGAAAGTTGTCATAATGAAATCAATAATTTCGTTTTTATCTGTAAAAAATATCTGTGTATAAGAAAGAATTCAATAACAAATATCTTAACATTCTTACTGAATTCTCAAATTTTTGGGTTTTTGATTTGAAGTCGAAGTGTTCTGAACCAAGTCGAATAGTGTAAAATTGTAAATTACAACACATTGTCCATTGTGTTGAGGCAACAATAGGACTTGTATTGTTTTTAATTACTGTAAATATTATAGTACACTTAAAATTTAACCCTGGTATTAATTACAAAACGAATTGAACTCAAAATAAATAAAGTAAAATAATAAACAAAATCAAATAGGGATATGTGTAGGAGGCACGATGAGTAATGTATGGATAAGGAGGTGGATGTAGTGGGAGGGGGCGTATTATATCAAAGGGTAGTTCGGGGTGGGGCCCGGAGAGCATCTACCCGACAGGTCGTAGCAGTAGTAGTAATAGTACGTACTCTCCCCACGATAGAGGGAAACTAGGTAGGAATTTCCAATTATTATAATGGAAATTTGGGAGGAGCGTGAGGGACACGGGGACAGAGGAGGCGTGGAGTCAACGAGTGGTGTGAAAGGGACAGGTGTAAGAGAGAAGCTGACACGTAGGACGCGCGCAAATGTCGCTGTTTGCTGCAACGGCCATTTTCCCCCCTCTCTCTCTCTTCTTTTATGGGTCGCACGGCTTACACACCTCACTGCCTCACCCTCTCGCCAAACGCCAAATCACAAACCGACACTTCAAATAGTGGTTCCCAATCACCCGCCAATAAAATTCTTTTAATAATTTCGTAAATTTTATATGAAAATTAGAAGTAAGGAAATAGATAGAATGGTAGATATACATTGGGAGGAGATTGGCATCTTGTTTTACGGATAAGAGATTATACTAGAACCAAAAAAAAAAAAGAAAACTCAAATCCAATTCTAACGCTAATTTTCGTTTAACAATAATTATTAATTTTGGAAGTCCAATTATCCATGTGAGACGCAATTGACTTGTCTTTTTTTTTCTTGTTTCCTAACTAAAAATTTGGAAAATGGAAATTGTACGCCGTATCTTAAGCATGGCTATTCTCCTATTTTCTCGTGGTAATCGTGGTAGCAGGATGCTTTTATCTTCGTTCGGTGATTAAATTCTAGTCAATGTCCTTTTTTGCAAAATTTTTGTACCTAATAAAAGTTTCAAATCAACACAAATGTATAGGAAAATGAAATTGTTTTCACCAAAGATATTATATTTTTTTAATACAAGCGGCTGACTAGTAACATCATACATTAAATTAGAAGTAGCTGTACGCATCACGTTGGAATCAGCTCCTTGTAGGAGTAGTATCTTTGGTCATATTCACATCAAGTACATTGCATATAAAATAAACACTTGTTATGATCCAATAAGTAACAAAAACAGTAAAGAAAAATAAAAAATAAAAATAAATATATTGTTACCCATTTTCAAAAAGGGTACCCAATAAATTGCAAAAGCATGTAGGTACGAGTCACATTCCATGAACAAGACGCAATTAAATGCCTCCACTATTCGTCACTTTCTAACGAGCCAAAAATTATTCCTTTCACTCAATTTTTATTTTGGTTTTCATGTAGATGCAATATTTTTAAATTTAGTCTGCTATAAAATTTTTTATTTTAATTTCTCAAAAATAATATATTTCTCAATTGTACTTTTCATAAAATTATCTTCACAATTTAATTCTTCACATATAAAAATTTTTAAATTTGATCTTCACAAATAAAATTATCATTAAAATTCTTTAAAATATGTTATTTAAAAAAATAATTATTGTGAGAAACCAAATTAAAATACATTTTGAGAAAAGAATTATAAATAATCAAGTTAATAAATATTCTATATATAAAAGAACTAAAATAAAATCTTGCCTATTCTAGGTTCATCATGCACCGCAATAATCAATAAAAGGAAAATAGTTTAAAACAAAAAACAAAAAAGAGGTTGAATTGAGAGAGAAACAAAAAAAAGCAAGGGTCCACAGAAAAGGGAGCAGGTACAAACGCCAAAGGTTGCATTTATAATAAGGAGTGTAACAAACAAGGACAACACGAAAATAATTATAATAATGGGACGGAGATTTTGTTTTTGTGTGGATAGTATCTTTGGGCCTACAGTGGGCCCCCACCGGATCAGGACCATCTGTCCCTTTACGACCGGCATGCCCTCCCAAACACGTGAATCTGATCCCCTCCTCCTAATCTCCTTTGATTATATTACCATTATCTATAATTAATTAATTAATTAACTCAAGCAGCCTATTAATTGTTTCGCCCATCACCGCATTCCACTAATCTAATCCACCACTTCTTTTGCGATAACGATGCGCTTATTAATTTAATAACAAATCAGGTGTATTATTTTACGCTGATTAATTAATTTAGTGGAGTTGGAGTTACCACCTAAATAATCATATAAAAATAAGAAATTAATTATAATATCTAAAAGGGATGTTTCTACCTAGGAATCTAATATAAAAGTGAGTGAGTATTTTACCAAAAGAAGAAGTGATTCCTTTTAGTATGGTTTTGTATTAAAGTAATATGTACTAAAGAACACGAATTAAATATCAATGCTACTTCTTCTCTGGCCTGCATTTGATTGCAAATTTAGACCGTTGAATTGGTAGCCCCAATATTTAATTTTTTTGGGTAGCCTATTGTATCGTTGTCAAAAAAATAATAATTTTCTCTATGGGGATCTCATAACTCATGCTTTCTGAATTTGACTTGTTTATTTTAGATGGTGGAAGCATTCAATTGGGTCACCTCAACACTTCCCTATGCAAAGCCACAAATATAATTGACTTCTTATGTATTATTATTATTATTATTATTTCTTTTCTTTTAAAGTATGATGTTTAATTAATTTTCTATTTCCAATCAATTTGCCGTGTGGAATTGAGATTGCCCATTGGGATAGTCGGCTTTGATGGTGATATATATATATATATATATATATATATATATATATATATATATATATATATATATATATTTTATGGGCATATCAACTTACATGATGCACTTGAGATTGAGGGTGTCTCTGTCACACTATGTCAAATGCCTTGTCTTGTAATAGCTGAGGAATGCAATACTCATATGGAATATTTAAAAGTTGTTTGGAGCTACATGTTAAATTGTTCTAAAATTGGGTGAGATTGCAATGTTGAACTTAATTAATAAGATAATCATATATAAATCTTGGCTTAAACCATACTTAATTAAAGTTTAAGGTCACTTTTGGCCGGTAAACTTTAGAAATCTAGGTTAAAGGACAAGTTATTTTGAGTTTAAGGATTCAAGTTTTGTTCAATTAATGACCTAAAGTTAAAAGTAGGGTTCCATTTTGGAATAAAATAAAATTGAAATTTCACCCAAAAAAGTGAAATCTTCATTTTTTTTTTTTTTCATTTTTGATTGATTCCACAGGCCACTCCTAAATTTTGCTGAAATTATATAGACGTCGCATGTATATTCAAAATACAGTCCTAATTTAAATTCTTTACGTAAGATGCTCTCTTACAGATTTATCATAGAGAATATCTTATTCAATAAATTTAAAATTGAACTAAAGTGTAATATTATTATTATTTTGTTTCAAAAAGAATTATGTAATTTTAACAAAACTCAAGGATATCTATGTAATTTACTCTACTAAGTTTGTCAAATAATTTCATAATTATGTTACTTGGAAGTTAGAAAATATATAACAAAATATTGTCTTCTAGTATCACCTCTCAATTTATTTTCACTCCGCATATTATTGAATCCAATCACACCTTAGAAGATTACGGAAGTTGAGTCACTAATGATATGATGATATGCAAGAACTTATAAAAGGAGTTGATGAGCATGAAGTCTATATATATATATATATGAAAAGGAAAAAAGAAAAGAAAAGAAGAGAAGATAATGAAGAAGAAATTCAACGTTAAGCAGCACAAAGTTAGGCGAGTTCTTAAAAAGAGCAGTTGGGAGGAGGCATGGTGGGCCCCTGAAATGGGCAACAAGGACCTTCGAACTTGTTCATTTTCAAAAGCACATTAAATGGAGTTTGCTTTCTCATTTCACAAAACGTCTTTCTCTGTCTTTCTGTCTTTGACCTCAACATTTGCCTGCCTCTCTCTCTCTCATTCCTATTAATTAATTAATTAATTAATTAATTTAAACACACCACCCTCTAATGAATGACATATGAATCATTAGTGTGATTGATTAGATTCAAAGAATCGAAATGTCAATTGAGCTCTCATAACACGTACCTTTGGCACACACTCTAATGGACCCCATGGTCCCTTTGCTTAGTGCATCCACACCACCACCTTCCTCATCCTGGGTCCCTCCCCTTCCCCTCATCCCATTCACTTTGATTTTGATGCTACAACAATAACTTGTCACCAACTTATTCTCATTTTTCATTATTCTTTTACAAATATATATATATATATATATGGAAAAAAAGTAATAAATTGAACCTTATTTTAATCATTTGCCACAATTTAATTATTTATAAACTAAATGTGATAAATTAGTTGTTAAATTTTTTTTACTTAAAATCAATCTTTTATTAATTTAAATTAAAGAACTAATTTTATATAATTTAAATTTATAAGAGATTAATTTTGTATAAATTTAAATTTATAAAAAATTAATTTATCATGATTAATTTTTATTAAATCAAATTATTATAAAATACAAAAATAAGTGACTAATTTTGTACTTCTTTCTATGTATGTTATTGTTTGGTACTTCCTTTATTAAATATATTATGTAGTGATTATACGAAGAAAAGTAATAAATTGAACCTTATTTTAATAATTTGTAACAATTTGATCATTTATAATTAATTATAATAATTTAATTTGAACAATTTTTTAATGTAAAATAAGTCTTTCACTAATTTAAACTGAAAAATTAGTTTTATACAATTTAAATTTATTACGATTAATTTTTATTGTACTAAATTGTCACAAGGTATAAAAATTAAAAAACTAATTTTGTATTTTCCTCTATGTATGTTATTGTGTGGTATTTCCTTTATTAAATATATTATGCGGTGATTATACTAAAGAAATTGTCATAATGTACCAACAAATTTATTTTTGAAGGAATATTAGATTGTTTTACTTGGTGTGTTTGTTGAATTCAATAATTAAGCATTATTTATTTGTGACTTCATTGTGTATGTGTATCCCTCCTTATCAATATAAGTCCTCTTTATCTGAAGATAAATTTGAAAATTAAGTTCCAAATGCATGATGTGAGAGAGTGGGATTATTAAAATCTTTGGAGAAAAGAAAATGTAATATGAAGCAAAGTATTGTAATAAAATAAAAATTAGGCATAGTTTGGTGATTAAACAAGGGGGATAAGTACATCAGAAATAGTGCATTTGAAGGCAATTGGGATTTGTCAAACCAAAAAAAAAAAAAGGAAAAAAAGAAAGAAAGAAATATCACATCTCGTGAAGGTGCCTTCATGGAACGGTGCATTGCACATTGAAACTCCCAAATGAATTAATTAATTTGTGTTGGGTTGGAGATTTGAAATGCTTTTACGCAAGACACATAAAAACACAGACTCATATGGATGGGAAAACCAAAGAGACTAAGACTAATAAATGAATCCACAGTGCTCCATGTCTTGCTCCTTTGAAGAAAGGGACGTGTGGATAAACTCACTTGCTTTCATGGCTTTGCTTTTTCTTTATAGAATCACACATCAATTTCCATGTGGGCTCATTCATATATGTTGGGGCAAGTGAAATTGCTCATTCAACTTCCTTTTTCATTCTATCTACTTAATTTCAAATTTAGAAAAATAAAAAAATCAAGCAAGGGCTAGTTCAAATCCACCGTCACCTCGCAACTGCCCACCAATTAGGACAATGACCCTTCATACCTATTCTACATTTTCAAAATAAAAATTTAACCACTACTACGTAATAATAGGATAAAACCTTAATTTAGTCTTTTAACATACACAATAATTTTTTTCTTAATTTAGTCACTTATCTAATTTATTTTTCAATTTAATTTCTTACAAAAATAAGCTTTTCAATTAGTCACATACAACCTGATTGAGTTTGCGGTTTGTTCGATTCAGCACATGGAAACAAGGGCCAAAGTAGTCACATACAAACATTTCTTAATTATTGTTAATATTTTAGTCTTTTTATTTGTGAGATATTAAATCGAAAAATATTTATAGTAAGACATTAAATTGAAAAGATAATTTTATGCAAATCTAAATTGAAAAATACCTTAAGGATTAAAGTGAAAATAAAAGTTTATGAAGGATTGAATTAAAAAATATTTTATGAGAGAGTAAAATAGAGTTTTATTTAATAATAATAATAATAATAATTTAAAGTTATATATATATATATATGTGTTGTTTGCTGATAATAATAATAATGATTTATTTATTTAATTATAGTAAAGGGGAGGAATGAAAAGGGTTGTTGATCAAAGGTTGTAGACACATGCTTGTTACTTTTGAAATTTTAGTCTTTTGGTGTGGGAAGAGAAATGGTGTAAAGTTGGGGTTAGAAATGTGTGTCACAGAAGTTGTCCATATTGGTGATATACATATTCCAAAGATTTCAGTTATAGGTATGTGGGGGGTGGGCCCACCAGAAGCATTGGAGACACAGTACAAACAAGGCATTGAATAGATATATATAATATAAAGTTAAAAAGAGGGACGAGGGATGGTGGGCCCCACACCCCCCCTTAATTTTCTTCCCTTGTGAAAGGGGGCACTCATATACTATTCCCCCCGTCATTTTACATTTGATTTTGTTGCTTCCCTTTTGTACTATCCTCTCACATCTTTTCTTCTTTATGTGAGGTGGACCCCACTCCCACGTCACAGTTCACTTCCAACACAATTATATCAAATTATTCATTTAATAAATAAATAAATGTGAATCCCAAAAGTCTAAAGTTTAAGCTACCCTACCGTTCTATTCTATCACATACCTTTGTTTGAGGTTGGCCTAACCTTAAATTACATAGGTTTTTTCCTCTGGAGGCTTCTTCTCTTTCTTCCTAAGCTAGTAGTGAGTAACCTAGTAATCCTTTTTTTTAAAAAAAAAAAAATTATAATTTTGTATCCATAAAAAATGGTTTTGCTTAAGATACTGTGGTTGTTGTTCCCTATATAAATTTTTTTTTTTTTATGGCTGTTCTCAATGGTGGAGTTTAAGTTTGTCTAACACTTGAACCACTTTTTCCCGTAATAACTTAGTAATTTAATTTTTAAATATTTAATTCATTTAGTTTTAATCTCTAATTGTTATTAAGAGTACGTACATATTAATTTTAAAAATAAAAAAATTGTTACAAAATGATTCTTGTGGTATTTTTGAGTCGGTCTATGAAGGAACAAATATGCAACAAATTGACTATTTTAAGTATTAATTTATGAATTTATTAATTTCCAAAAAGTGAAAATTAAATGAACATAACAACTGAAGGATTTACTCTTATTTCATAAAACAAATTTTCATTTTAGCCATTGATAGAAAGATGCATTGTTGTTTTTCCTTTCACAAAATATGTTCTTTAACTTCGTTCATTAATTATCAAAATGCTTTTAATGACGTCCTTCTACTATTTATGCATCTAGAAATTCACATTAAACCTAAAATATAGTTCAATTAATGTATATAATTTAAGGTATAATTAAATTCATGGTAATATAAATAATTTACAAAAAATACACGTCTTTATATTTTAAAAATAAGAAAATACAAAAATTTGGTAATCTTTTCCACTCCAAAGATCATACATTACTTTGGGATGATGCAATAGTGCAACCCCAATAGTACATGAATAGTCATTGGCCAGAGCCCTGCAGGTGTCTATCTTTTCTTCATCCTTTCTCTCTCAATTTTCTGCGATTCTGGTTTTACTTTGCAAGGAAGGATAATGGGTGATATGTTTGGCTTTAAAGAAAAGGTAACTATTTATATATATATATATATATATCTGAGTGTGTGCGTGTATAGGTGGGTCAAGAGAATTCTCAACCTACAAAAGAAAAAGAGGGCATAATAAAACCATATGCACCTAGAAATCATATCTCATCCGATGATAATCTGCTTTATGTGGGAATTTCAATGACCTGCCATGTGAGTAAGGCTAAAGACATGGACATTACCTTATTTAAATATGAACCCATTAATTTGTCCTCTTTCTTTCTTTTAATGCACAAACACCCCCCACTAGGCACCATGCATGAAACCCAGCGAGAGAAGTTGAAGAAAAAGTAGAACAATAACATTACTAGCGACTACATGTATATTTTTATTTTGTTCTCTTTAGACTTTAGAGAGATTGGTGTAGTGTGGGATGAAGTGTAAACATCATCCTCTAGCTGCCACTAATTTGATAATACTAAAACCCATGTGCTTTGAGCATCTAGTCTAGGCTTACTCATCCCATTAATGGCTTCTTGGAGATTGTGGTTGCAAACCCAACTCCTCCCATCTTGGGTAAAATCATTATGCCTCTTTCTTTCTTCCTTTCTTATGAGTGGTAAACTTTGTCTAAAAAGTGTTTTTAATAGTCCCTTCTTGTCTCCATTATCCACTCTTGTATATAAAAGCCCCACTACACTCATTGATGCTCCTTGGTTTGATTCAAGTAAGTGGGGCACTCATTGTTTAGATAAGATTTTCTATGTGGATGGATTGTGAAGAAGTTGAAATACAGATTCTTTGCTATTGCAAAAGTGTCTTTAATATTGAATCAAGTTTTATATTAGATGTTACTTTTTAATTTTTTTTCTCTAATTACATGTCATACCATTTTTATATATATAATTGAAGAGAATCTAGGCTTAAAAAACTAAGATTGATCTGTTTACTTTTTTATGTAATTACTTGGCATAAAATAATTCAGGTCCTTCTTCCAATTCACCTCAAAAGTTAATTTATAAACTAATAAGTAAACTATATAACTTAAATAATTTATTACTTTATTTAATATTTTTTTATAATTAATTTTATTTACATCTTTTTTATAAATCAAATCTACTTAACATTTCTTTAAAAAAATTGTAACATATAACATTAATCCCATTTAAGAAAATTAATTTATTATTTTTATTTACATATTATTTTGTAAATCAAATCTACTTAACATTTTTTAAAAAAATTGTTAGTGGTAACATATAACATTAGTCCCATTTAAAAAAAGGAGAGAAAAGAGTCCATAAAAAGTGGAAAAGATTTTTCTCCTATTCATCTTTTAAAAAAGTTTCACATTCTATACTGTGAGTCATGAAGTAGGGAATGGGACATTACAAGTATGTATCAGCTATCACTTTGAAACCGAATATTTGAAAAACAACAAAAAAGAGTTTGGTATTATCATCAACATGGGAGAGCATCATATGGTGCTGTCCGCAATTCATCTTGTGAACGACGAAGATCAGCCCCACAACACCGATAATGGACCATGCATGAATAATTATACTTCATTGTTTGGAACTATAACTCCAACGTGATATTCTGAGAATGACACTGATTCCTCTAGGCTTCTCTTTTTATTTTTTTGTTTTCTCTTTGGAGGGACGGGGGGGGTTAAAATGACAGAAATTAAAGTGAAAGCCATTGATGCAGAAGGCATAATTAGATTTACTGCATCCCTCAGAAATCTGTACACCACCAGTTGGGATCCAAGTTTTCAGAGAAAATATTACTGTTTGTACTACACAAACACACTTTAAAGATACCTGTCTACTCAACGTCGTTTCTACTATTACACACGTAAGATAACATTTAGTGGGAGGGATGAATGGAAGATCAGAAGAGTACATCCAATGTAATATCATGGTCATATTCATTATTCAAATTCAATTTGGCTTTGATGTTGTGAATTACAGATTTGATATGTGAATGTGATATTCCTGCTTTTTCGGCAGGCATGCTGTTCTTGGTGCTCATACACTAAAAATGGCAAATAACATGTGAATATGGCTATTTTTCTGTGTAAACAGCTTTGTTAAAGTAGACAAGACCTTCTTAATAATCTAGATTTAACATTTTTTTCTTAAAAAAATTTATATAGTTAAAAGTTTAAAATGCATTAAATAAATAGAAAAAAGGAGTAAATTACATGAAATTTTCTTGAATCTTGTTTAAATTACATACGCATCTCTTTTATTTCTAAAACATGCACTTTAATATAATTTTGAGTTTTGTGACTAATTAAAATATCCATTATTTTGATAAAAAAATTTTTTAAGTTAATGGAGGATATTTTGTAAACTTTTATTTCAAGGAGGTTTGTATATATTTCGAAAATAAAAAAAACATATTTATCTAATTTCTATAAAATTCAACATAAGTTAATTTGTACAATATACTTTTATTTATGTCAAAAAAAAAAAACTCGAACACTTCCGACCCTTAATTTTGTGATTGATAATATTTTAATTGAGTCCACAAATAGTTGAACCTAGCCATATCTTTGAAAAATTTTTCCATAACTTTCAATATTGACCCATAACTAAATAAATATAAAATAAAAATAATTGAGGCGTATAGCTAGCAAAGCAAGGTAGCATGAATTCCACCCCACATGCCACTTGATACATGTAATGATAAAGCAGCAAGCTAAAAAGGTTAGATTATGTGCTCTCCCATCTCAAACCCTCCAAATGTGACAAAACAAATGGGACCATTTTGAATAAAGCTAAGGAGAGAGTGAATGAGAGTGATTTAATGTGTTTGGCCACACTGACACTATAATCCACTTGAGGGGCAGATGCAATTACTAGCTATCTTATTTGATGAAGCAATGTCCTTTGTGTTTAATATGATGTGAGTGTTGTAGGTTTGCAGTGTGTGGAATAACAGATAGTGACTCCACAACACCTTATAGACTTGTCCCCACACACTTGTTTGTCACATGTGTCTGTGCATATATATGTATATTCATATTTGTATTTATCTTTATATTTATGCATGAATATGAAGGCTTGCTTGCAGTTGTACCCTCCATGTGCATTTCGTTGATTATATTTGGGGATATCATGTCCCAGCTCTCAATAATGACACATTTAATTGCATGAGGATACTGATCTCTTTGGTCTCTTCCTCCCCTTGGAATAATCAATTCTCACAAGCTGACAACAAATATATCAAAAAAGGACATCTTTTTTTTTTTAAATAATATTTAAAAATCTAGATGACTTGTCTCAGCTTCCAACAATATAATTAAGGCATATCAATTAGTTGATGTTATTGATAACTTGTCGAATTTATGATATTCACATTTAGAATTCATCACTAAACAAATTTATATATATTGAATTGTACTGTTCATGCTATTTATCAATTGAATCATTTTTTTTGTTAAGAATATATATACGAAGATAAGCCTAATAATTACATGCGATAATTAAAATAGATAGACTATTCAAAGTGGTAAAATGCAAAGTCGGTGTTGAATATATAGGTGATGCAAGAGAACACCACAGAAATGGTGACATAGACGTAAGTGTCTGATAGTGCCAAATAATAAAGAAAGAAACTGATAATATGCATGTGAAGTAGAAAAGAGAGTGCCAAATAAAGGCATATATAACAACAATACAGGGAACACACGTCAGTGCAAACAGATATTCAGATAACGTCGAAACATATAGGTGTCTTTTAGTTGCAGATCTCAGTGATTTTCATGCTTTTCAAACTTGAAAGCGACGTTTATGAACACAATAATTTCAAGGGACAATCCAAATATAATTGTGACGTTAGTAAAAAAAGTAATGGAGTGTGTTTAATATACCTTTCTTTTCTTTCTATTCTTGTAACTTTCTTAGGCTTCATTGTTTTAGATCTTTAACCTTTTGAAGCAACTCAAGGGGTAGCAAAATCCTTATGAAACGCTGGCTTGTCAATTATCGTACATAATATCATCCAAGAGTGAACAAGAAGCTCGTTCAAGTCCTTTGCTCTTAATCATGGCCTTCAAAGAGTTTATCATGTTGTATACCATAACATTTCATCACCAAAAGTTCTTATGACTCCTACTTGTATTAATTTTAGTTAGGATCCTTGGATCTTCAAGAAGAGTTTTGCCCTTTTTTACATATCAATGAAAAGTTTTCTTCAAGTTTGTCATCGTTCCAAATAAACTAAATATGGTCGGTGTCATTTTTGGATCCATAATGTTTTATTTTCACATGTTTTGAGATCATTTTAATTATATTTTATTTTTAGTATGTACTTCTGTCAATTTTATTATTTATAAAAATTAATTAATGCCAACACATAAATATATTTTGCTCTATTTTTTACAGCAGTTTATCATTAAATAAAATTTTATATTCAATTGTCTTCTTTCTATTATGTTTCATTGCATCAGTCTTATCTCAACATAATGCTGTTTAACATTAGAAATGTCGGTCCATTGAATTTGACCTATATTGACACCCCCATATCAATTTTTCACCACGTCAATCAAAGAGATTCAATGTCTCAAAAATGGGGATTTAATACCATAATACAATGTAATAATCATCAAAGCTTGTGTACCCACACGATCCTCAAGAGACAAATAATTATATTTCCCAAGTCGATATTGCTGTCATGGGTCACTGTCTGCACAGGTATCTGACATATATGAGCTAGGTCCACATTGGAAGGAAAAGAAAGCAACCTTGGTGATGCTGGAGAAGCGTTGAAGATATAAACTCTGCAAATTAGACATATCACAACGCAACTCAAACCCCAACAAATATCTTACCTTAATGGTCGGCTAAGGGTTTACCTTTCTGTTCGCAAATTCTTGTGTTGCCCCACTGAACTGAAAGGTGCCATTTTTGGGTGCATTTAACTGTTATCTGAAAAGTGAGAGGCAGCCAAATAACACTCACTCATAAATCTTGGAATATATACCAAATTTCAAGCAGAAAAAGCTAGAGAAAAGAGGAGAAAGAAGTTCCTATATTCTTTGCAGTATCATCATATCCATCATCAGGATCCAAAGTGGAGGAATTTGAATGCCCCCAAATCCACCAGAACCCTAAATAATAGCTGTGGTGGCTAATCGATCAGTGTTCTACAGATCATATTCTAAGGGGAAGGAGCCTCATATTCTGGGAACCTCAGAAAGAAAACGACTGGTTTGGACTATGTTAGATATTAGTGCTCTTTTGTATAGCGTTATACTAAAGTGGCTTCGTAAGCCTCAAAGCCAACAGTTTAGAGAATATGCCACTGTTCATTAATTCCTGTTGTGGTATTGGATTCCTGCAATGATATCTACAGTTTTGTAATTTAAATAAGCAACGTATGAAAGTCGTACATCTCATGCAACTAGAAGCTTAAGAGAACTGCTTTTGGAGTCCTCTTTTAGTCAGAGATAGTATTCTTTCTTCAATATTTGTCATTCAATGAGCACATTCCTGCTTTGCTTAATGCTTGCAAATATATCAGAGTTATTAAAGGGCTTTTAGCCAATTTTTTTTATATAGAAATTATGTGCAGTTTTCAAATGTTTAGTATCAAAATTCAATCCATTGACTTTCTTAAGAAAAATTTCTTTGTATATTATATATCTTATTTAAATCCTATCCTTTCACAATTTTTTATAAACTTCTTAAAATGATTATTTTGGGTGGGGGGGGGGGGGGGGGGGGGGGAGGGGGAGGGGTTGGGGTAAAAGAACTTGATTTCTAAATTATTTGTTCCTTAAACTAACCTGCTTATAGATTCTGCCAACTTCCCTTTTTTTTTTTTCCTTCTTCCATATCATAAAGAGTAGAATTTCCTACAGATCAGCCAAGAGAACGATTCATAAATTATATTCCCTGAATACTCAAAACGTATGGGCTTATTACTCTCCCGAGATATCTAAATTGCACAACTCTCATTTATTATAAAAAATAACTGTTAAATTAAAGATAGCATATAGTTTGAACATCTGAAGTAGGTACCGAGAGAATAATTTACTGATCTTGTAATGGTTGGATTCCCCAGTTGGAAAGAAAGAAGAATACAACAATCACAGCACACACCAGTTATGATGCTTTTACATAGTCCACAGTCATACGCCATACGTAAAACAGATGCTCGAATTACCACAAAAAAATACCGAACCATTTCATATCATGTCCTTTCAGCAGAGTTGAACGCATGAGCTAGCGCTCGTAAAAGTGAATAGCTTCAGAATGAGAAGAAATAGTATATTTCTAGAATGTTTATTACAGGAGTGATTGTGCACAATGCATGGGGAGGTAGGGAAAGAAAAGTTCAGTAAAATTTATAGCCAACAGAATGAACATGGAAATATCTATCTTATGCATTTGGGTTCTAAGTAGGAGATCTCCGTTGTGATCATTCACTGGCTTCAGTATATTTGCCCATACAACAAGATATGTGTCCATGTGATCAGCACATACAAGTATAGTAAAAAGTATAAACTTCGGTCACGCAATTAGGCTGCTGTTAACTGCTGATATCGGCTTGCTTTTATATTATCAATAAAGCACAAACACTAACAATCGTAATCCAAACTAGATACAACATGATATTTTCAACTACACATGAACGCTACAAATAAATTTTATTGCATCGCAGTGTACATGCTATTATTCAATTAATTACACCTTAGGCATTAGAGCCTTCACAGGGATCACATCATTGAGCAGTTCAGTTAACTTGCCACTCTAAGATACTAAAAGATATATAAGTATATTTTGATAGAAGAAATTTCTTACAAAGAAAAGACATTACAACCTGTAGGAGGATAAGACATCCTCAAACTAGAAAAATTTCAGAACAGAACACAGCTGAAACCTTGTACAATCTCTTTGCAAATCAGAAAGTGGTTCCCTTAAAAGAAAACCATGTACTAAGCACCAAAGGGAAGCCATATGCACAATTCAAAGAAAAGCCATTGAAATGCGGATCAAATGCTTGGGTTATAGCTGCCCATATTTCCCAAAGCTAATTATTTGGAAACTGTGGCACCTTTATAAACAGGGAATAAATTAGGCAATCTCCACGAGTATCCTTTTTTGTTTCAACATAAATAGTCGACAGAGATTTCTTCTGCAAATGATGATTAATAGGTAATGTACTAGAACCATGAGGTAGGAGGAAACCTAATGCATGAGCCTTATAAGGAACAGCTACGGCCACCTTATCAATTCAACAAATTACACCTTTATACATCAAATGCCTACACCTTGTCTTAACCGCCTAATGTAATTGTTGTGGTTTGATCTCCGTTGTCAGTCATATGTTTTCCCCCTTTTGCTTTTTGTTGATCTCACTGTTTCAGTGTTTTGAAATAGGATACAAATGCCAGGAATAGTTTCTTACAAGTGCTGACTGAATTTCAATAACTAAAAAAGCATGAAAGCCAAAAAAAAAAAAACTGGTTCCTTCACTCCGCTTGTTCACAAAATGCTTTTAATGATCAATTCACATCAAATAATATGGCCTAGGTATAATTTCTCACCATTTCCCAATCATCAGAGTTATTGTACTATTATAACTTCTTTACTTCTTGTTCATAATCATCTAATGTAATTTAAAATTTTTGGAGATCCAAAATTAGCATTATTAATTTCTAAGAGCAGTACATGGTAACTTGTACTAGTAAAAATCACCCAAATAATGATTCAGTCAGGCACCTGGGAAAAATATTACATTTAAAGTGTTTTCTGGTAGTTGCACCAAATCGAAGAGATCATCATAAACCATAAAAGCAGAATGCTATAGTAAATTCCATGCTAAGGCTTTTCTTCTCTAATTATCTAACCATCTAATGCCACAGAAGTTTCAATCCATATATTCTTCAACTAGACATAAATTCCTTACCGTGTTGATGACAAAAGTTAAGTCAGCGTTATAATTATTCATTTAGACGGTAGGTAAAATTATTACATATAATGAACGCTCAACAGAGCACTGATGTCAAAGTCAGCGTGATGGTCATATATTCAAGTGTGTTGTAGGGAAAACTATTCTATACGAAACAATTACCATACCAAAACTATCATGACTGTTCTTCTAGACAGTAGGTTAAATTATTACATATAATGAACGCTCAACGGAGCACTGATGTCAAAGTCAGCATGATGGTCATATATTCAAGTGTGTTGTAGGGAAAACTATTCTATATGAAACAATTACCACACCAAAACTATCATGACTGTTCTTCTAGCAATGCATTTTTCTGTTATCTTTTTTTCGTTATCCCTTCCAGCTTTATTCATTGAAGGAAGTTCTGCAATAATCACATAGAAGACATAATTGTTTGCAGAAAAGTGTACATGCCGGATAAGACCCCATAGAATAAATGTGTGCACCATACTATCTATCAGGATCTCAACTGCAAGGCGGTACATAATGTTGAAGAACTCATGCTAGAATATCGAATAATAATTTAACCACCTCTGAATGACATAAATGTCATTTTTGTTATTTCACAATTCCACAAAAGAGAAAAATGCAGCGCACATATAATTCGAGAAATGCAAAAAAAGGACCTGCAAAAGGCTGCGTCTACATCCAGTGCCAAACTGGGAAGTCCCATTAAAAAATTTACACTGCAGCATTCAAAGCATAATTTTTATTCTAAACACCCTCCCCGTGTCTGATAGACACCCGAATGCCCATATTTTACATAATAGAGAAAACTCTTAATGAGAGAAATGGTAAATTACCTGGAAGCACATGCAATGGCTTAGCTGTGCAAATCGTCAACTAATTGGATCAGGATTCTTGTATGGGTTGAAATCGATATGATAAAGCTTTTCTGCATCATCTTGTTCATGAAACTTGGCAAGTGCAAACAACTGGAATTGTCTAATTTATGAAGGTTTAACAGCTTTGATCCTGAACAAGAGATTTAAATTGTTCTAAGCAATACTTCCAATGACGTTTATCTGAAAATACCAGACAAATGGGCTATCATGGTATTTCCTAAAGTAAACAAATTCAACTTGTTACGGGTCATAAAGGGCATGGGTGATCAGGAGGCTGGTTTGTTAGTTATAACAGAATCTGTTATTAGTTAGTTGAGAGTAGTTAGGTGGGGAGAGTATTATATAAGGGCTGGATGTGTATATGTTTCAGAGAGAAGAAATAAAATAAGATTGAGTATTGTGTTCATAGCCTACCTCTGGTAACACGATTGATGAATGATATGCCTGAGTATAGCATAGAGTAACAGGTTAAATTTCCTGATCATCATAAAAATAATCAAAGATGCAGGACCACTGAAAAATATGGTTGATGAAATTCAACTTCTAAACGACAGTGTGCAAAGAATTCTTTCTGTCACAAAGATCAATATTACTTCTACCACTAAGTGCTACAAATTTATCATTAAATTGCAGCGAAGGACACTTATCTATCAAGTTGGAACCATGGTAGGCTTCTTTGAGGAAAACTGTACTTCTTACACCTTTATTAGTGAGGTAAAAGATCCCTTGATGCTTTATCAAGCAAAGCAGTAATTTGTGCGGTAAAAGATACTCTGAGTGAAATGCATCCAGTTGTGTAGATGTCATCCTCTTCTCCATGGTCAGACTGAGGAGCTCATGAAGAACTGCCACGGCTCGTTTGCGAGCTTTAGGATCTGTTGCTTCAAATCTTCTTGCATTCAAATAGGGAGAAGGAAACTCCATTTTCTGCCACTTCTCAAGTTGCTCAAGATAACTAACGTTTGGTCTAAAACCAGCTGGAAAATTCACTTTAAATGCATTCGGACCCAGATAGTTGCCATCTTTTGATATCTTAACCTTCCTTTGATATCCAGCAGGCTTCAGAATTCCTTCTTGAGCTAACCTAGTCTCCCTGGCAGTGACAGCTAATGAAGAATCCCAATTTTCCAATAGAAGACAAGCTCTCCCATTGACTTCTTTCACTGAAAAGAATTGAGGGTACCCAGGAATCAAGGAAGTCTTAAAATCATGCGGCAAACCCAATTCTGGTCCAACAAATTCAATGGTCTGAAGTGGAACGCGGCACTCAACAGATAACATCAACAACTTCCTCAAGTTGTTCACCAAAATGGGTTCCATTAACTTCCTGGCCTCAGCTTCTTCACTGGCAATCTTTCTGGCCTTTTCAGTAAGGGAAACAAAAGGAGGTGCTCTGTTACCACCACCAACATGGAAAATTGAGGGGTAACGCTCTACAACAGCCATGAAATTCCATTTCTGCACAAACCCAACATGCTTTTCAAGGTCACGGAGAAGGATAGATTGGTTCTTTTGGGACTGGATAATGGACTTGAGCTGTAGAATCAAGGATGGCTTCTTCTGTAATTCCATGACCCTGTCAAGTTCAGCGACCCTGTGATAGATTTTCTTTTTGGGTCTTCTTCCACCACCAGACTTCTGCCTGATAGCCAGCCACATGAAAGCAGGCTTCTGGTTAGGAATTTGTCCTGGTAGGAGATGACGACGCATAATTGTATTCTTCCTCAGCTCAGAGAGAAGTGGGACCAGGATATCAGACTGTAAAAATAAAAACTCTGCGATTATCTGAGAGAAAGCGAGATTGAATCCTCGCAATGCAAGCGAATGCGCCCGGAAGTAGAAAGATAGAAACAGATATAGCACAAAATGATCAGAAACAAAATACCCAGATAAACATTTTACCAAAATATAAAGAATACCTCTTATTCTGAAGCAGCCAATTGGTTTCATTGCCACAAACTGCAGAAAGTAACCAACATCACACATAATCGTTCAGAAATTAACCAACCATGAAGAAAAATAAGGTGAGAACACTCACAGATTCAGAAATTTCGAAACACCCACATACACGTTGAGGAACACCCACAAGAATCCATTCCTTTTATAGGGAGTACGAAGCATGACCGACTGGCCGAGTAGCTATTTTCCATCTTCTTTCACAAGGAGGTTGTTTGATTCAACCTTCTTGCACGCCTCCACCACCTGGAAACAGGAAGCGGAAGATACCTCCATTTACCCCTATTCCCTTGCTCGAATCAGGAAGAAGAGACCCCAAAACGCACGTCGTTTGAGGTCTCCAATTTTGGGGCAAAAAAAAGAAAACGCAGCGACGCATTCACTCCGCAAATGTTTTATCAAACCATTCAATTTAAATTATTTGAATTCCTTTATTTGTTTTCAGACTAGCTATTTTATAATTTTATTAAAAATTTCGATAAACCATTGACAAATTGATAGGAAAATATTGACCAAATATAAATATATCAAACTCAATTTACTGTTCAAAACCAAGATTAATATTATGAGAAGAAATTACTCTTCCCCTTTTCAAATGTATTTTCTTTTTTGGTAAATGATATATGTTTTATTTCCACTTTTACGCAGCCTTTGTCTTCTGTCTCAAGGTAACAGTGTAAAGCATTTGGTTCATTAATAGTGTTGTAGAAAAATGCTACGATACATAGCAATTTGGAGAGGCAAAAAGTGGCGAACATTAGCCAAAAGGTTTAAGATAAACATCAAGCTAGAGAGAAAACTGAGCTAAAATTTATTGGGACAGTTCAACATAGCAACAGATGAAGTCACTAACATGAAAAAGTACACAAGTAAAAAACAAAACCAGAAAAAGAAAAGTAAACAAGATGCGTAATTAACAAAAACATCAAAGTCTATCCTCGTACTCGGAGAGAGGCATCATTTGCTGCTTTAAGCCTTTCCTCATTCGAATATCAGCAACATGTATAGCAGCCTGTGACCCAGGAACCAGTGGATCAGATGGCATCATATCCCAATGATCAAATATCAACTGTGGGAAAGCCTGCCCTGAGGTTGCTGCCCTTAGATTCTCATTGAACTTAAATGACTCAATCACAGGTAGATATGCTTTAACATTGTATAGTGGGGTATTAGGCCTTTGCATTTCCTCGAAGACATGGCCTCGTTTTTGGTTAAGAACGCTGTAGATTCCACCAAGAGCTTGCTCAGGAGCTTGTATTTCTACCAGATATACAGGCTCAAGAAGTCTTGGTTTTGCTGTTAACATGGCAGCATAGAAGACTCTCCTAGCAGTTGGAATGATCTGACCACCTCCTCTGTGGATGGCATCAGCATGAAGAACAACATCTCGTAGTTCAAAGCAAACTCCCCTCATGTTCTCTTCAGCCATTGGACCTTCTTTTGATGCTATCTGAAACCCAGCAACCACAGAGTCCTTGATTTCATTCAAATACTGGACACCCTTACACTTCTCTACGACCATATTAGGGCCAGTGGTCTCAGGTCCAAAACACCAGATTTTCTTAGCAAGATCCTTGTCCCAACCAAACTCTTCGGACAAGATTCTAGAACGAGATTTTGGATCATCTCTGGGTCCAATCTTGCCTTCGTCGATTGCCTCTGCAAGCCTTTCCTCCATGGGTCTTGCTTCCACGTACAGACGGTTGTGCTTGTTGGGTGACTTGCTCATCACTGTACGACAAGACTTCTCAAGGACAGTCTCGCGGAAGGAAACAATGGGATCAGATTTTATGATCTCAGCTCCATTCATAAAGTCATCCTGCAAATCCTTCAGACATATTTCGAGATGCAGCTCACCAGCAGCAGCAATGATATGTTCTCCAGACTCTGCAATAGTACAGACTACCATAGGGTCTGACTTCGCTAAACGTTTGAGACCTTCAACAAGCTTAGGAAGATCGGATGCAATCTTGCACTGAACAGCGACACTTACCACAGGTGATACTGAAAACTTCATAGCTCGAATAGGGTGTGCATCAACTTCTTTTTCATTCGTCAAAGTAGCATTCTTGGTAATAAATTGGTCCAAACCGACCATAGCAACAGTGTTCCCGCAAGGCACATCTTCAACAGTTTCTTGCTTCTTTCCCATCCAAATCACAGTTCTTTGCACACTCTTAACGTATAGGTCTTTCTTATCTCCTGGGACATAGTTTGGTCCCGTAATTCTAACCTTCAAACCAGTAGAGACCCTACCAGAAAAGACGCGGCCAAAAGCATAAAATCTACCCTTATCAGATGCAGGAATCATCTTGGAGACATAGAGCATTAGAGGTCCCTCAGGATCACAGTTCCTGATTGCAGTGGCATAAGCATCATCTAGAGGACCCTCATACAAGTTACAAACTCGATATTTTTGGGCCTTTTCTGGGGAGGGAAGATGGAATATAATCATCTCCAAGAGTGCATTACTTGCTGGGAGCCAGGTTTGCATGACACGTTTCATCAATGCTTTACCCATCAGGTCCTTCTCTTCAGATTTCATGGTGATTCCAATATTTTGCAACATAGACCACAACTTATCCTTCTGATCATCCATGCATATTGAAATTATCTGCTTGATAGGCTCATAACACAGCTGAACAAATCCACGCTTGCAGGTAGGAGAACCAGTGTTCCTCTTGGTCCATTTCTTGGTGAATGGATCATAGAAGTTCTCACCCCACAGCCTTTCCATCATCTTTGACTCATCGACTCCAAATTTTGAGGCATACATTTTAGCAAAGTTGGTCAAAGTGAAAGCCCAACCATGCAAACCGGCAGAAAAAGCAACTGTTCCTTTCTCTGGGTAAACCTGGCAATCACCCAGGAGGGGATCTTCATATGTAGCCATGACCACATTGGCATTCTCTATAACCCTTTGAAAGGTCTGGTAAGCCTCCTCTCCATCTACCTGAAGCTCAAGGAAGCACCTATCCATTTTATTCACAGTCAAAACAGGCCTAATCCTTTCTGCTAGTGCCTGTCGAAGCACAGTTTCAGTTTGGACACAGACACCTTCAATACAATCCACAACCACTAGTGCTCCATCAGTTATGCGTAGTGCAGCAGTGACCTCAGATGAGAAGTCCACATGCCCAGGGGAGTCAATGAGATTTATGAGGTACTCGTTTCCATGGCGTTCCCCCTTAAAGTTTTTTAGAGAATCTTCACTCATTTCATAGTAGAGAGAGATACCAGTAGACTTAATTGTGATACCACGCTCTGCTTCATCCTGACGAGTATCTGTCATTCTAACATCACCTGCAACCTCTTGGGCTATGATGCCAGCAGCTGCTACTAGAGAATCAGTAAGGGTTGATTTCCCTGCATTTCAGAAACCAATTAAAATACTGTAACTTTGACAAATAATCCAAAATAATGATATTATAACATCAATGCATCAGCACATTGAACATCCCTTCACAAAGTGGCAGCACATGAATATCAAACTCCACATGAGATATGCAACAATATACCAAGGAAATTCCAGATCCTGATATCGGAAACTAAACAGGGAACTATTTTGCTATTTAATTCTCAGAACAAGAATTACACGACGCAGGAAAACTTTTATACCATGGTCAACATGCGCAATAACAGACATATTACGGATATTCTGCTTGAGGTCCATAATCTTCCGAAGCTCATCAACTGTGAACTTCACCTGCAAATGTGACGTACTGCTTAGCACCCTCCAAAAAGAAAACATCTAAAATCAAGAGGGACCAAGAAAAAAAGAAAAGAAAAGAAAAAGAAACCATATCTACTCACCATCTTGACAAGTTCTTGTGTAGTACCAATCACCAAGATCACCAAGAAAGGAGGTAACCGAAAAGATTGACACTGAACGTAATTTGAGTTGCTCTGAGTTGCACCCAAAACATCAATTCCATAGCAAAGAAAAAAAAAACTACAATTAGCTCAACATTAATACTCATGTACTTTCATAACCATAAACCCACACCATTAATTTTTTTCTCAAGTTCTTCCAGAAGAAGCTCAACTCCGTTAAGCAAAATAGTTCCACAATTCTACAACTATGCCTAAATCAAGCCATAGTTTTCAAGTTGAAACCATCAGAAGCTAAAATTATATACAATTACAAATTACACATACCTGAGACTGCGGATGAAGAAGGAAGGAAGACGTAAAGTGCAATGTGATTCAGAGAGGTATCAATTGCATCAAAGAAGCACCTGAAAGAAGCGTTGCAATATTTGCAGAACAAGAATGTGAGTGAGTTAGAAATCAAGAAAAAGAAAATGGGTGGGAGTTAGTTAAGCCAGTTGACTTGTAATTAGCTTAATAAATAGAAAGAAACACCCTTTGTATTCTGATGAATAACGAACACGTTTTTCTCTTCTTGAGATTGCTTCTTTTACAAGAAATAAGAGCTAATTATTTTCTTAATTTTTCTGGGTTAAATCAAGTAATAATTTTTTTTTTATTTCATATTTTCATTTACTGTTTTCTTCTTTTAAAGTCAAGTAAATACTTTCTTATTCATTTTTAAAATGTTATTAAGACTGTTTATAATTTTCTATAAAATTCCTTTTAAAAATATTTCGCAGATTCATTCATTTATCGATAGAAGTTCGTAATTCGTATTATTAGAGTTCCTTGGTTGTATTTCGCATTTACATGTCGTGGCGTCACAATTTTAAATCCTTGTATAGACTACGACCCATTTGTTACTTTTAAATTAAGATTAATATAATAAGATTTGTTTATGACACAATAGCTGAACCAGTGAAAATGTGTATCTAATTTTATACTAATATGATGACTAAGAATATTGAGATAAACACAGGCCGAAAAGGCTGACCAGAGAGATTTAATTAACGACGAGTCAGAACCCCTTTTATTTAAATAAGAAAAATAGCACATTTGTGACCAAAAAGTTAAAAAAAAAAAAAACACACATACTAGTATATTTTAGTGGAGTCACAAGACTGGGCAGTTTCTCACTGTGATGTGCAAGCACTTTTCTTGTCAAACAAGTACTCGAATTAGTTGCATAAAATATTTGTTAATTTATTTATTAAAATAATCAATAGAAAAATATAACAAAAAATATTGTTGACTTAGCATCATTCTTTGTGAAAGACAATAATGCCTATATAAAAAATAATATTTTCCCACAAACTCTTTCAAACATTAGTAAAATAATTCTAAGTAATTTTTTATACTCCATATTACGTATATTAATGTTATGATACATAAGAAATTTTAATATTATTGTAGTAATTAAAGTATTTTCTTGTATTAAAAAAATTTAACCATCTTTTAAACACTATTAATAGATAAACTTTTTTTTTATCTCTTCATATACGTCATTTTCGATCATGCTGATACCATATCTCATCTTATCTACTATAAGAGAAAAAAAAAAGTTAATGGTATAAAAGACATAGCAGACTACTTTCTGCTCTTTCTGAGAGGGTTTGTATTGGAAGGTGGGCGGACCAAGCGCTGTATAATAAATTCGCTATGCAGTGTTTGATTTGTTTTTTTAAAATAATTTCAATCAAAACAAATAAAAATACATTTATGTGCCAGTGGGAATCTGAACTCGTATTTGAAGCTCCACTGGATCGATAACATCATAATTTAAGCCGATTTAAATGTTAGTTTTATATGTTTATTATCAAAATTCTTAATAATAATGAGATGAAGATTTTTATTACTTAAAATTCAGTCTTTGAAATTTTTTAACATATTATATTTTTATTAAAAATTTTAATAACAAAGACTCATAGAATTTTATTTAAATTTTGTCTATTAAAGTTACAATAATGTCGCAAAGTACAAATTAGTGGCCATCAGCAACTAATCGGAATAATCAAACTGTTGTGCAACAAACAGAATGAACAGGGAAGCAACATAGCTATTCGAAACAGAATCTTAAACTATAGTTCCCATAAATAGTTCAATTAAACATCGATGAATTGGTATGTTCCAAAAACATCAATGCCTCAGGGTTACACATCTACAACATCCAAACCTAATGGGACTGGGACATCTTTCCAGGAAAATACAGCAGGGACTTTAATGCTAAGTAGTATGCCAACTAAATAACAAAATACCGCAGAACGAAACTCAAGAATGTAGAACTTCTAAAAACACAGCAAGTATTCATCATGAGAAACCCAACTAGATTCATAATGGGTAGTCCAAAAATTTAAAGCTTGTCCTCGTATTCTGAAAGTGGAGTCATCTGCTCCTTCAAACCCTTCCTCTTACGAATGTCAGCAACAAGCTGTGCAGCTTGTGTTCCAGGCTCAAGTGGATCCGATGACATCATATCCCAGTGATCAAAGACACACTGTGGGAAAGCCTGCCCTGATGTTGCAGCCCTCAATGTGCTTGAGAACCCAAAGGACTCAATAACAGGGAGGTATGCCTTAATGTTGTAAAGTGGGGTACCAGGCCTCTGCATTTCCTCAAAGACGTGTCCACGTTTCTGGTTAAGAACACTATAGATTCCACCAAGAGCCTGCTCAGGAGCCTGGATTTCCACCAGGTAAACTGGCTCAAGGAGCCTGGGCTTGGCAGTCAGCTGTGAAGCATAGAAGACTCTCCTAGCAGTAGGAATGATCTGACCACCTCCCCTGTGGATAGCATCAGCGTGAAGAACAACATCACAGACTTCAAAGCAGATGGCCCTCATGTTCTCCTCAGCCAATGCACCTTCTTTTGATGCCCACTGGAATCCAGCAACAACAGAGTCCTTGATTTCATTCAGGTACTGGACTCCCTTGCACATATCCACCACCATGTTAGGTCCAGTCGTCTCAGGTCCAAAACACCAGATTTTCTTAGCAAGATCCTTGTCCCAACCATACTCTTCGGACAAGATTCTTGAACGAGCCTTGGGGTCATCTCTGGGTCCAATCTTTCCTTCATCAATAGCCTCTGCAAGCCCTTCCTCCAAGGGTCTCGCTTCCATGTATAGACGGTTGTGCTTGTTGGGTGACTTGCTCATCACAGTGCGGCAAGATCTCTCTAGAACAGTCTCACGGAAGGACACAACAGGGTCAGATTTTATAATCTCAGCTCCACCCATAAAATCTTCTTGCAAGTCCTTCAAACAGATCTCAAGGTGAAGTTCTCCTGCACCAGCAACAATGTGCTCTCCAGATTCCTCAATAGTACATACAACCATAGGATCTGATTTGGCCAACCTTTTGAGACCTTCAACAAGCTTCGGAAGATCAGATGCAACCTTGCACTGAACAGCAACACGTACCACAGGTGACACAGAAAACTTCATTGCTCGGATAGGGTGGGCATCCACTTCCTTCTCGTTGGTTAATGTAGCATTCTTGGTAATAAATTGATCCAAACCAACCATGGCAACTGTGTTACCACAAGGCACATCTTCAACAGTTTCCTGCCTCTTTCCCATCCAAATAACAGTTCTTTGCACACTCTTAACATACAAATCTTTCTTCTCTCCAGGGACATAGTTTGGTCCCATAATCCTAACCTTCAAACCAGTGGAGACCCTACCAGAGAAGACACGCCCAAAAGCAAAAAACCTACCCTTATCAGATGCAGGAATCATTTTCGAGACATAAAGCATTAGGGGTCCATCAGGATCACAATTTCTAATTGCAGTGGCATATTGATCATCAAGAGGACCCTCATACAAGTTCTCAACACGATATTTTTGGGCCTTTGATGGGGAGGGAAGATGGAATATCATCATTTCCAAGAGTGCATTACTTGCTGGAAGCCAGGTTTGCATGACACGTTTCATCAATGTTTTACCCATCAAGTCCTTTTCTTCAGATTTCATGGTGACTCCAAGCTTCTGCAACATAGGCCACAGCTTATCCTTCTGATCATTCATACAAGTTGAAATTATCTGCTTGATAGGCTCATAACAGAACTGAACAAACCCACGCTTGCAGGTAGGGGAACCAGTATTCTTGCTGGTCCATTTCTTGGTGGCTGGATCAAAGAAGTTCTCACCCCACAGCCTTTCCATCATCTTTGACTCATCGACTCCAAATTTTGAGGCATACATTTTAGCAAAGTTGGTCAAAGTGAAAGCCCAACCATGCAAACCAGCAGAAAAAGCAACTGTTCCTTTCTCTGGGTAAACCTGGCAATCACCAAGGAGGGGATCTTCATATGTAGCCATGATGACATTGGCATTCTCAATAACCCTTTGAAAGGTCTGGTAAGCCTCCTCTCCATCCACCTGGAGCTCAAGGAAGCACCTGTCCATTTTATTCACAGTCAAAACAGGCCTAATCCTTTCTCCGAGTGCCTGTCGAAGCACAGTTTCAGTTTGGACACAGACACCTTCAATACAATCCACCACCACTAGAGCTCCATCAGTTATACGAAGTGCAGCTGTGACTTCAGATGAGAAGTCCACATGCCCAGGGGAGTCAATCAGATTTATAAGGTACTCATTGCCGTTGCGTTCACCTTTGAAGCTCTTGAGAGAATCATCACTCATTGCATAGTAGAGAGAAATGCCAGTAGACTTGATTGTTATACCACGCTCAGCTTCATCTTGACGGGTATCAGTCATCCGGACATCCCCTGCCACTTCTTGTGCAATAATACCAGCAGCTGCCACCAGAGAGTCAGTAAGGGTTGATTTTCCTGCAATTGAAAAGCAAAACAATGAAGTTAATTCAGACCATCAGATGAAAGCAATTTTCATGACATCACACATCATCTCAACAGAACTTCAATAAAATCAATGGTTAGATTAAAATCCACTTTTGGTGCCATAATTGTGTATGCCAAAAAACCTAAAAAGTTTTTTCGAGTACCAAGGAAATTAGTTTTGCTATCAAATATCAAAGATACTTTTGAAAGACTCATACAGTAAAAATTACAGCTTGAGTGCCTTCTTGTTGAGCAGTACAACAACACAATTATATCTTAATTCTCAACAATAAATAAGAAAGAAGTATTGACAGTCTAGATTGTGTGCTGCAGAGAAAGTAAAAACCAGGAAAAAAAAATAAAAAAAAAGATGCGCTGGTTGATTCATACCATGATCAACATGTGCAATAACTGACATATTACGAATATTGTGCTTAAAGTCCATAATACGGCGAAGCTCTTCAGCTGTGAACTTCACCTGCACATATTAACACCATGTTAACATAAAATTATGCAATGTCCATGAAAATTCACCAGCTCAAAATTCCTGCAGTAATTTAGTTAACTTACCATCTTGACTTGTCTTTACTTTCCAAAACAAAAATTGTGTGGTTGAACTAATGTGAAACTGCAAAAGGCATGAAGTAACAAAGCTAAGTAAAAGAATAGCTGAAATGCAGTAAGAATAGAGTTACCAAGAAAATTCGCTTGAAAATTGAAATAAAATGTACTCATTAAAAAAAGCAAGAATTATGATAATTGTCTCAATACGAATTACTAGTGATATAGGAATTATTAAGGTTAACCATCTTCCATTCCAAAGACACGAAATATGAGCAGAGTAGAACAAATGATTTTACAGATAACTTTATGTCGAGTTCCCTAAAACTTGAAAGGATGACAACATAAAAGCACCTTCTTTAATTTATAATAAACAATGGTGCTTGTGATATATTAAAAAAAAAAAAAAAACATTACGTCAAACTAAGTGGCCTGCAATATTAAACAATAATACTTCTCTAGTCCAGGGCAGATATATTTGTACTAAATGCGATTATGCGAATGTATGTTAAAAGTTATAACATTACATTCAGTTGAAAAAAGTTAAATCATTATACATATTTCTTTAAAAAGGCAGCAGAAGTAAGGGTCAATTCACAAATTAGTAGATCCAAAAGTAAACTCAATTACACATGTAACCTCAAGAACATCGAATGCTAAAATCACAAGGTAAGCATTAAAATTATAAAAAAGTCAAATCCTGATTAAAACAAGGTGCTGGGAAAAGATGTCGTAAGCAACGTAAGAATCCAGATGACCCACAAAACATGTCATATAGATGACAACCAAAATAAGAAAGTCTCATCTTTTTACTGCAAAATATCTCAACGCTAAAAGATGTTATTAAAAACAATATTTATAACGAATAGGAAAAAAGATGCTTGTCAAATGCTACTGACTACTTAACTAAACGATAGGTCTTGAGCAAATCCAACTCAAAACTACAAAGAAACAAAAGTAAACAAACACTGATCTGTTTGGAAATAGAGAATCAATCGGAAAAGAAGATAGCAACTAAATAGATACTGCAGAAAATCTACAGAAAAAGAACCCGAGAGAGAGAGAGAGAGAGAGAGAGAGAGAGAGAGAGAGAGAGAGACAGTGGGAGAAAGTGAGAGGCGGCGAAGAAAAGAAAGCGAAGTTCCTTCGGTGCCTATCTATAGTGTAGAAGTAGGGAGAAAGATATTTCCGCTCAATTTCCGCGACTAGCGTTTTTGGCCTCTTGGGCCGGGCTGGGAAAACCGTCAATGTATCGGCCCATATATTTTGGCTCCAGAGTATGGGATTTGTTGGAATCATTTGGGCTATATATCAGTATCCAATGGCCCAAAAACATTAAGACAGAAAATAAATCTTGAACAGAAAAATACATAATTAGAGTATTAGACACATTCAAGGCTACCCAAAATACGAGACATCTTGAATTTTGAAAATTTAGACATAATCTGAAGACTAAAAGAGAAAAGTGTGTATTGGAAGATAGAAACAAACGAGGTAAACATCACCTAAGTAGTAATGATATTTTTGTATTTCTTTTTATTAAATTATAAATTATAGGATTCAACTTGGATCCCTTGAACAAATAATTCTAGTTTCAATTTGAGCAAAATGGCCCTAAATTTTAAAATAAATTTAATCAATCTCACTTTATATTTAGTTAAATTACAAATAATATTTATATTGTTTTATAAATACATGTAACTCTTATAACATTTAATATATATTGTAGAAACCTATTATATAATTTATTTTTTTATCAGTAAAACAAACATTTTTCCATGGTGAGCATATTTTCCAAAAATAAAATTATTTAGTTGAATTTGATATCATTTTAAGGATGAAATCATGATTTGATATTGGAGTTTAACATGAACTTATCTTCACTGTAATATTAACTTTATTGACAAAAAATAAATTGAAAGACATGCTATATATATATATATATATACACACACACACACACACATATATATATATATACATATATATATATATATATATATATAGATGGAGAGAGAGAGAGAGAGAGAGAGATGTTATTTTTGATACAAGACGGATATCAAATATAATTTTGTCAAATTCAAGGTAAAAAAAAAGTAATTTTATTCTAAATTTTGGTAAGATAAATAGCGAAGATTTCATTGGTTGTCCAAGATTGGTGACATTTTTAATATTTTTATTATTTATTGTGAATATCAGAAGCTGATCAATGGAACATCTATATTGTGTCAAGTTTTCTAATTAATAGGTGTCTTATATTTAATCAGTTGTTTCAAATGGGACATACTTGAAGTTGTGGTTTATATTAGGAAGTATAAATGGTTAATGCCCGTATGGAAAGTAAGCCTAGTTGATATTGTGAACTTATATTACTTTCTTGCTTTCATATTTTGTCGGAAATATAAGGTTATATTTGATAAAATTGGACTATTAAATATAATTCAATAATTTAAATTTAAAGATAATAAATAATTGTATGTGATAATATTAATTTTATATAAATCCAGATCATAAAATTTTCATTTAACAATCTCTTTTATTAAACACGAGTTCTGTCAAAATACAAAGAGATCCAAAATTATTTTGCTAAATATTGTTTCTTTAGTATAATAACATTTTCTACATCTCATATCTAAAATCCTCAACTTTAAACTATAATGACGTTACAAAACCCGCGAAAGATTATATTGTTTTAAATTGGTTTTTCACATCCCATGTCTAAAACTTTATAATGCACAATTCCATTATTCCTGTCTCTCTGTCTCTTTAATACACGTCCTGCGGATCAGAATTGTTTCATTTCTCCCATTATAATTGTTTTAACATTGATAATCAGTGCATGAATCTTACGAGGCTTTTCGATCGACGTGCGTAAAAAATCATACAGTTTTCTTACATAAACTATTATATCATATATTATATATTTGATATTTTAGATTGAATCAATTCGAAATTTAACATATTTTTTTGGGACTAAGATTAATTTAATTCGAATCCCAACATATTTTATTGAAACTTAAAATAAATCAGTCCGAGTTTCATATTTTTTTTGTGACATTTATTTTTTTGCCTTTTCTTTATAAAAATATATATATGGGCAATTCAAAAATTTTTCCTAATAACTTTAAGAAGACTTAGAAAATTACATTTCAAGTTCCTTAATTTCGTTTAAAAAAATTTACAACATAATATGGATGAATGAGCAAATGTCTGTCAGTTCATAAAAGATAGCATAGGGTATGATTGTGTCAAGAGTGAAAAAAAGAAACAATCATTTATTCACTCATTTATGCTATGCTAAATTTTTTTTTAATGAAACCAACACACTCAAAATATAATTTTTTGAATTTTCTTAAAATTGTTAGAAAATTTTTTTTGAATTACCCTCATATATTTTTTTTTAAAAAAAAGAAGCAAAAAAATTAAGTGTTACAAAAAAAAAGGATGAGACTTAGTCCAAATCCCAATAAAGTACATTTGGACTCAGATTGAAAAATATACGTTGTAAAAGTGCAGCTGATGTAATATTTTATATATTGTATGATTTAAAAGAAACAATGTTTTTTTGCACATAGATCGAAAAGCCAATCTTACGACCTTCCTTGAATTAGAAAAGAAGGTCGTCCTCATTACTCTCTCATACTTTCATTGTTATTCACCTCTATATATGACTGCTTTCTCATTGAACTAATCCGCTAAGAGCAAGAGATTGAACCAATAAACGAAGGGCACCATTGAATCATCATTCTAATATGACATCATTATAGTTCGTTAACATTGATCAATTCATTCACCCAAGACTACGAAAATAAGCATCTAAAACAAGGAGATTGGCCAGAAAAAATAAAAAAGAAAAAAGAAAAAAATATGTGCATTTCCAAGTATATCAACGCCTAAAGCTCTTTCCTCAGTGGAATCTGCAATAGGGGAAACACTACTTTCGCTTCTTTCCTTGTTTGCGTTTCCTTCTAGGCTGGACTTCGTCTATTACAGAAGGATTGAGAATCTCTTCAAGATCGATTTCCCTTGTAAGATCCGCCATAGTTAGACATTCAGCATCATCTTGAATGAACTTCCACCAAAAGCTGGTCAGAGGAATAGCGGAGGCATACCGAAGAAAGTGGGCATCAACAAGTCCTTTGTATGGAGGAAAATCATATATGTCTAGCAGCATTGCAACCCCACCTCCAGCAATAACCAACCATATCTTCCTCCGTAAATATTGCTCCGTAGCACCAGCCCACACACCCCAGATCGTAAGATCTGCCACGACCAACACTAGCCAAACTTTCGTATTCCATCCTGTACAATAACACAGTTCAAACTCAAACTCTCTCAAAAAAAAAAACATGGCCCTATTTATAAATCTATAGTGGCATCCAAGATACTGTGTTTTGTTTGCCACTACGATATTCTAGAGGCCACACAACATTTTGAGTGTTTTATCTCCAAAAATCTGTGAGCATCCCACAATTATGACAACATGGTATCTAAGACAAAAAAATGTACGTTAATGGTGTAGCAGTTGTAGCAAATGACTCGTTCAAAATGATAATACGAAGACGTACATGGCAGGACATACCATAGTCTAATGTGTAGGCTTTGAGGTACAGTATGTGGGTGGTCACGAAAGCAATCAGCGGAGCAGCAACTACAAAGACTTCAACAGTTTTCTTAAGTTTGAAAATTCGTATTGCAGCCACAACGAGGGAGTATCCCAGCAGAGCCAGGGCGGATGAGTAGTAGAGTTTCTCTGTCAGGTCAATGTCTCTGCAGTTCAACGAGACACAGAAACTATGCAAGGTTCATGCAAGAATATCAAAGAAGAAGACACAGAACAATACAGAGCCTTCATCAACAAACTATAATAGACAGCTAGACAGGCACCATGTCTCTATCTGAATTTAATCATCCTTATTTGTGAAAAATGCATTGTTGGAGTGAATAAACACAGATAAGGAGTATATCTAGATGAATAACTTACCGAGCATGAAAAGCCGCGGTCCAAAGCCAGGAGTTCACTGAGAAGAGCCCATAGATGAGCCACAATCTGGTATATTCATGGAATGCCTTATTGTTATTTTCAGGTTGAGGCAACTTATGGTACCGCAAAATCCATAAGCTTGACATACCACGAATATGCATTGCAAAAGTGAGAACGGAGAAGACCACAGAAGCAAAGGCCTGAATAATGAATAAACAAAAAGCTCAGATGTCATAATATTAACTTCAAAGCGAAACAATTGGGTGATGCTTGGCTTAACTAATATAATAACAGACCTGCTTTCCATATTTAGTGGCACGTCGTAAAGGCCATTTACCATAGTATATGACTGTGCCATTTCTAGGTAACTCGTTTTCATTACAGTTGAGACGGCAATCACTTTGGCATTTCAGTTTTTCCCACCGTGTTTTAATTGGACAGAGAGCAGAGCATCTTGCCTCAACACATTCCCTAATATTTGAAAACAGAGGAAGGGTAAAAAGTTGAGCATGATTTGAAAGGGGCATTATATGGAAATATTGGAGCTAAAATATTTACCTATAGCGCATATCAGCCTCAGAATTACCATCTCTGGTAGTATATAGTATCCCAGCAAGCGATACAAGAACGAGAACGATAAAAGCAACCCAATTCCGATTCAACATCTGATCAGAAAATATTTGAAACTCATACGTTACCCTCAGGATCATCTAAAAGAAACCCACGAGCCAGTCTTGAAATACGGATAGAAAGTTTCAAATTTCGAAGAGAACATCAAAGTCTTGTTCTCATCAGAACTATAGTTTCTTGCAGAACTGAACCTGGTCAAACATTTGACTTGTGCTCGACAGCAAGTCATTGGGTGGAGAAAACTTTCCTCCATGGATAAGCTCAATAAACTGGAGTACAACTAATTCACAATTGATATTCTCATTTCTTGTTATTCTGATCATCTATTCAACAAAATCAATACAAATATCTCAAATCAAACGCGCTTAGAAAGAACTTCGATTAATCATTCTGATCGATCGATCAGAAAAGTAAGAAAAGAGCATCTGATTAATAGCTCATCCTCCAACTCATACTTAACAATTACAATGCCCACATTTTCAGGTCCTAATATGAAAGCAACAAATCGACCATGATTCTACATAACAAGACAAGAAACAAGCTGATACAAGAAAAGATGCCAGAATTTCAAGAATCGGCAAGAACCAAAGCGAATGAGGCTCAGGAAGTTAGGGAGATGCAGCGAGAGAGCGAGGAAACTGTAGTACCTTTGTGCTTGTCAATTAGTTTCGGTGCAGACCAGAGGTGTAGTGTGAAATTTGAGGAAGAAGCAACAATAAGGGGAAGCTATTTATTCTGTTTGTTCTGGAAACAGAAAGAAGCTTTTCTGTTAACGGTTGGCGTGATCATACTTTATGCATGCATGGGCCTGAGCAATCATATTTTAACCTCGTTGAACTATTAAATCGGTATAAAAATTTTAAATCATAAATTTTTTTTTTTTATAAAAAAGTTAAAATGTAACAGCATCTGTCGTGAAGAGTGCCTGCTTGGTGTTTGATATTGAAAAGGTGTTTTGTCATGTTATGTATCAAATTTTATATATTAATTTTGTAATTACGTCTTGTAAAGTATAATTTTTAAATGGATACATCATAGCTATTAATTTTTTTTTGAAGTTTCTATTTACTTAAAAAAAAAAAAAAGATTAGCATCACCATAACTTTGGTCTTATACTAATTTTTTATATGCACTTTTAATTTAATTGGATGCTTATATCATAATGGATTTAAGGGAGACAAGAGTCTATAATACTCTTAAATTTTTTTTAATTAATAAGACACCGCTCTCTTTACTTTGTTAAAATTCCATCTTTTTAGTCCAAATCCTAAATCTAAATATTTCCGTCCTCTTAGATTCTCTAAATCTTGGTTTATATCCTTACTAATAAGGAAGTATTTATTAGACAAGATTTTATTAAAGCTAAAAATGATAGCTGATTATAACTTAATTTTACAGGTTGATTAAAGTTAAATGGCGGATGATGTGATTTGCCTTTTTAAGTTAATTTTACGTATGGTTTATGGACATTATACTCTAAATATATTTTGTAAGATTATATATTTTTAAATGTCTTAAATATTTACCATCATAATTATCAAATTCCCAAATTTATTATCTGAATTTACAAATTTATGATTATTATACTTAAAAAAAGAATCAACTTGATGTAGGTTCAAAATGTAAATTCAAACATGCTCATACGTTAACTTATTAAGCCTATTAAATTCACGATTTTATTTATTGAAAAATATATTGACTAAATTGTAGTTAGCAACATAAATATTTAGACCCAAAATCAACAGAGATAGCAGGCAAGCCGTTTTTTTTTTTTTTTAGTAAAAACCATTGTAGTCTACTTTATTAGTAGTTTAAATATGCATAAAAATAATATATAAATATTAAATATGTACTTATTAAAATAAATATTATTTAGTTGGTTATGTCAAATGATTATTTATGTATGACTATATTAAAATATTTATGCTAAGTTCTACAAATTATAAAATATGAATAATATTCATATGACTTAATATAATTTAAATTATATTTGAATAATCTTTTATTATATATAATATTTAAACCATATAATTATATATTTTAATAATCTTTTATTGTATATAATAATTGTGTAAGGAAATAAATTAACGATACTTTATTTATAAGGAATTAAATTGCAAAAATAATATTACAAAGAACTAAATTAAAAAAAATACTCTATTTGTGAAAAACTGAAATAGAATTTTTAATAAATCAATTTAGAAAGTAGGTCTCCCACTGCACATCACTCTTTTGGGTTTATTCTTGAGATCAAGGGTTTTGACGGTACACAGATTATTTCATAATTACTTAATTAGGGTCATAAGCCCACTGTTTTAAGACTTTGAAATCAAAGTTACATTTTCAAAAAATGCAGCCGGAATTGAAATGTAACAGATGTATATTTATAGTTGAAAATTTTATAGTCTATATATATTTGTCAAAAGATTATGATTTCGTGGAATCCTTTTCAAAACACTCTTTTTCCCTCATTTGAAAATAATTTGTTTGATTTCCATTCTTTTTCCTTTGAAAATTAAGAATGATATCACATTAGGGAGACCAAATACCAACTCAGCAGTTCCAACAAAGTTTCATCAATCGTAATAGTTGTTTCTGGCCAACCATGATATGAAATATAGTATTTTTATAAAATTTTGACTTTTTTGTATTAAAATATGAACATATTTATCCCCATAACAATGGAAATGGTTAGAATTAAACAAGATATATACTATTACCTTTCTTGACCAGAAAAGAAAAGAAACTATCACAACATGTTTGATGTAAAACCTAATAATAATAAAATTATAAGTGAATTAGCTCTTTCATCACTTAAAAATATGATTTATATTTTCAATTTAGTTTGTTCTGAAATTTAATAATCTCATTTTAATTTCTTCAAGAATATTTTATATTTGATTGTCACGTGTTAAACTTGTTAACAAAAATGAGGCAAAATGAAACTGAGGATGATTAAGTATCTAATCGTTGCTAAAATATGTCATAATAAAGCATAAAAAAATCATATGCTACTTTGTATATTCACATATGTACATACCAGAATATGATCCAAAGAGAAAGAAAGTGAAAAATAATATTAATGAACTTGCTCAATTCTGGAACAGATACTGAGAAACCAAGCAACAAAATTCATATCATCAAGTCAATAAGTCTGCTCAATACATGTCTAACAATATAACTCTCAAATACACGTCTACTCTCTCCCATATATTTAACATTCCCTAATTAATTGACTATAGCATCTACTGAATTCAACTAAAATGACCTACTTGCATCTAATTAAATTGGTTAACTCAATTGTTAAGAGAAGCATATATCATCTTTCAATTAACAACAAGAGTTTAAATTTACTCAAACACTCTTAAAGTAAAATCATACATGCAAGCGACCATAGAGTGTTTCCTTAAAATCACCTGAGTAGGAGACTAAGACCTGAGCAAAGACTAACTAGTGGGATCGATTATTTACATGATAGACTAATCAAGAGCAAACACGACTGATCCAAGCTCATCCCATGATTTCTCAAAATCAAACAAGTCATTGGAAGCCTGCTGGTTAATCCAGAAGCTGAAAGCCGATGACGATGATGATGGTGGCGGTGGTGCAGTTACTGGATGAGGCTGCTGTACTAAAGGAATGAACTGGCTTGTTACGTGATTACTCCTTTGATCGTTGTAATGATAATGACTTGTGCAGTTATTTCTTATAATAGGTTTCTGCTCATGGCTGCCTCCAAAGCTGATGTATGCTTCTTGATTATTAGTAACAGTACTATTACAAGACTCCACAGTACTACTGCTTATTGATCTGGTGCTCTTGTCAATGGAATGACGCTTCGTAGCATGTCTCCAATCTGGTATGCACTTTCTTTGTGACACATTTCTTTTGAAAATTCTACACAATGTCCAAATTTCCTGAAACGTAACACAAGAAAACGCTGTAAATAATAACCTCTTTTAGTTGTAGCATGATAAAAATAGTTGACAAAAGCATATTTGATCTTGGAATAATTGTACGTATCAATTTGAAACCCAAAATTGATATCATGTTTCCGTTCATTCCAATCTTACCCCAGAAACGTACGTTAATTTACTATTGTTCTTCCTATAACAAAGAGAATGACAGAAATATTAGAAAGGAGAATTAGAGGAACTACATAGTAGAGAACTTCTTTTTCAGTTTTATTTCAATTGCTTAGTTTTCTTTCTTAGTTTCAATCACCAAGTACATCTAGATGCATGAATCATATCATACATGAACAGAAAATATTGATAATGACATTGAGCTTGGAGAACAAAAATACGACATGCATAGTGTAGTTGAAGAGTGTCTTACAGCTTCTTGGTCATTTTTGGAGGGAAGGCGAAACTCATGCATCATCCAGTCAGTTTTGGTGCCTTTGCCAGCACTGCCACGATAGTAGACGAGGGTTTTCTTGAGGCCAATACAGTCATTTCCTTCTCCTCCATGAGAATACACTGCTTTGTCTATCCCTGTTGCTTTCCAGAACCCCGACCCTGTCACTCTATTTGGCCTTACACTGTTCCTATACTTCCTCCCCCTTCTGCAATAGAAGTACCACTCCTTCTGATCTCCACCTCTGCTATAACTAGCCTCTGCATCATCCAAACGTTTCAGTCACAAAACTAGGTACTATGAAGCTGCTAATTAATTTCTATGGAACTCTTAGATCTAGCAGAAGCTGTGAAGTAATTTCATTCTGTACTTATTCATATATATACAACAACAATTGCTGGTACGTATCTCACATGAAACCAGTCAGTGAATTAGATGTTCCATCCCTACCCATGACCCTATTCGTAAGGCTATGAAGTTGCACTAATTAGCAGATGTAGTATGAAAACACGCCTAGATTCTGTAGAAGCTATATGAACATGAATACACACAAACATGAAACACACACAATTGTCATACTCGTGCAGTGTATGTATAAGCCCAAAAAGTGACCCTTAATTACTCTTCCATAAGATGAAATAGGAAAAGAGGAAAGAGTAAGTAGATTGTGTTTAGTTTTCTTTTCCTGTGGCTTCATTGACCATCTATATATCAACTGAGGTAAAAGAAAACCCTATTTTTTCTTCGTTATAATCTTCTCCTAAATGTTTCCCTGTTTGTTGATAATCGAAAGAGAGTATGAGATAAGAAATCAAGAGGAAGATGTAAGGACATACTCGGAAGATCCCAAGGATCGTATTTGTAAATATCAATCTGTTTGATAAGTTCGATACTGATAGGCTTCTTGTCAAGTTTCCTTCTGAGGTAAAAACTCACAAGTTCCTCATCTGTGGGATGGAACCGAAACCCTGGAAGTTCGACTTCGTCTTCCAAATACTCATCCATGCTTCTCAAATCTTCGCTGTGATCCATTTCTCTCTCTCTCTCTCTCTCTCCTTTCTCTGAAGAAGGAAGTCTTATGGTAATTTCAACAAAGGGGAGAACCTTCTATTATAGTGTGGAGATTCATGATGACAAGGATTGGCATGGACTCGTTCTATTCTTTAATTTAAAGTACACCATCTAAGACTGAAAATAGAATCCGCATTAAATAACAAGGTTGGAACTTTTCCTTTTTTTTTTTTTTTTTTCTGTACAAATACTTTTCTCCTCTTATTGGGAAGTTGACGGCGACAATAATAGCTAAAAATATGGGTTAAATTAAACTCTGACCATAATAGAGGAACTAATGAATGCATGTTATTTAACTTAACAATTAACATCCAGTTTTGTTACTGTAACGTGAACGGTCCACGTTCAACCCACGAAATGATTTACGACAAAAAACATATATTGATTTCAATTGCTCCATCGTTTAATTATTAATTAAATTAATGTACTTAATGGGCCATCACATGGGTGGACAAACAAAAAAATGAGGGCATTATTAAATGTGGGTGACATAAGAGCTTAGCAAATGAGTTCGAAGTTTATATATTACTAATTTACCCCCAAAAAAAATCCAGCCTTTCTAGAAGTGTTACTATTAATGTATATATAAGTTCTTGTGGCATACAAAGATACAACAATTGTGGAACATTTACTACATAATCATCTGTATAATAAACAGATTAAATATATAATTTACGTAAGAATTTTCCGTTCTATTATTATTATAATTATTAACACTCCTAATGTCTTTCATTTAGGTCCTTACCTCATTATTTAAATTTGTCATTTTGACAGCGCACTAGAGTGATAAGCAAAATCAAACACAGATTGAGATTCAAATTTAAAAATATTATTCAATGATAATTATAGATTTTAAAATTGGATAAAAACGATCTATTTATAAATAGACCATAATTAATCATAAAAAATAACAAAAATAGCAAAGAATACTAAAGCTCGGCTTGATGCAACGTTATTGGGTCACGCTATATGTTAACATGTAAGAAAGCTTTGTCGAGTTAAAAATTATGAGTCAAATTAGGATGCCCAATTACCAATAAATAGCCTTTTCTTTTTGTACTTAATTACCTTTAGCTCACTTCTTAAAGTCATTCACTACACATTTAACCTCAGATTTTTCAATATAGTTGTGTAAATTAAACTTTGTAATGTCAAAGTTAGATTTTATTGACAAAAGGTGAATATTAATGGCATATTCATAACAAGGTTGTTAATTTATATATTGATAAAACCTTTATAATATTATTTAAAAATCGTAACTGGGTGATACTAGTACCCTAAGAATATATTTCAAGTTAGCTGTACAAAGAATTCTACATTAAAATTGCAAATTTACATAGCGATAATTTGATGACAATATGTACAAATTAAATATTTTATCAAAATTACAATACAAAATTAATATTTAGCTCTTTTGGAACATTCTTACATATATCACAATAATATTTAACTCTAAAATTTTCACCAAACACTTTAGTAATTTAAATAAAATATTTGGTAAGTAATTATGTAATTTTCAAGTAATATATATAAAGTAGGTCTCTTTCAATGTAAGAACTCCATTTTATCAATGAGAGCTCACTATTGATCAAATCATTAACTCAACTTCTCATTTTTCTCATATATATATATTAACATTTTTTTGAAGTGCATAAATTATTTTAAGTCAATGGAAAAATAATAAAATAATTAATTAATTAACTGCATCTTAAATTTTTTAATAAAACATTATAAATATAATTTGATATTATTCAAAATTAAAATTAAAAAAAATAATATATATAATTAAATAATTTATTCAACAATTTGAATCGTTTATCGTTATATATAATTTAAAATCAAAGGTAGAATTAAATATAATTCTATTAATTTTAGAAATTTTAAATTTTTTTTTTAAAATAACAATGATAGTTACTTTGTATTACAGTACCCACAAATACAATCACTGTAAAATAAATTAACATATAGTGAAGCAAATTAATTTGTTTCACTGCCACGCATAGATAAATAAACTAGTTGATACTACAATAAGAACAAGTTTATACGCGGAAAACATCACATCATGGACAAAACAAACAAAGCTTGGCCAGGTGTTGCTTTTACCCTTGGAAAATCCTCAATAGGAAGCAAATGTCAAACATGAGTATGTGGCACATACGTCACAAAATTTTGACCATTACCAAAACGACACGCCGCTCATAACACAATCAACTACCTAAACAAGCAAACTCCATCAGTAATATATATATATATATATATATATATATATATATATATATATATATATATATATATATATGCGGGTGGCCTTATAAGCAAGAAAGGCGTGGTTTGGACACAGACAACCCAAGATACAAAATTATTATTCAGTGAAGTGAAACAAAGGTAACATATATTCAAACAAAGAGACTTTGACATATAAGGGCCCAATAGTGTATGATTTCTCTTTTTATTGTGGTTTTTGTAATCATTTATATAGAAAGAAGTATTAATTGTAATTTTTAGATCATTCCCCCTCTTGTCTTAAAAGTGAAGTCTTCTCTTTTTCGTGTTTCGAGCGTAGTTTTTTTTTTCTTGTTGCGTGTGCAATGCAAAATCTAACATAATTTTGTTGAATAAAATGGATTAGTTCCCATATACATATACATATATATATATATATATATATATATACACACACACACACATAACTTTTTATTGAAGAAAAGGCAATATATTCATTATCGGGCTAAAATGTACACATAAATTTCTTAAACTTTTGGTTGTCTATAATTAACTTGTTTTACATTCAAAATATGATAATAAATTCCCTATACTTCTAAATTTGTATCATTACTAATTAAATGGACTCTTAAACTTTATTTTCATACAAATAATTGTTTTAAAATTCAGAATAAGATGTTCTCTTTTAACTCTAAAATATGTACATATAAATAATATTTTGATCTGGTACATTTTTATTAGTTTTGCAAGTAATTCTTTGCAAATAATGTCAAATTTAAATGGTCAATTGTCAAATAATGATGGCAAAAGAATTTACTACATCGTCCAAAATTCAAAACCAAAAAAAAATTCATAAAATATAAGCATAATTCTTATCATAAAGTAGCATCTAATTAGCCTTCCCCAGTGAAAAGCTTCGCCTAAAGTCCTTTATCTTTTCCGTTTTGAACCCTCTAGTCATTCAGTCAGAGACATCGGCTACTTGTATTAGTGACCATTCAGATATACATTGTACTTCCCCTAACTTTCAATTCATATATATATATATATATATATATATATATATAAAACTTGCCTTGTATACATAACATATATTTAAAATGTATAATATATATTATGCTAACTCAATTTAAATTTCCTTTTCCAATAATGATTTTTCATGGTTGTCGATGAAAAATCATTTATTCAATCTCATCAAGGTGTTTGGCTTGAAGTTATGCAAAATTGATTCTGTATTAACTGAATTTTTAAAATTAATTTTGGTCAAATATAATTTTATGTGATTATGATTCATATTTAAAAACTTTTATCTCAAAATTAAATTTTGCCATAATTTAGTTCACTAAATGTAGAAGTAACTTTTTTTATTCTTATACAAATGGGAATTTACAAGACAGAAGTGATTTTGAAAAAAAAAATCAAATGTCAAATTAATAAAGCTTTTTGAAAATTAAACTTCGGTTTAAATATGTAAACAAAATTTTAAGTTTTTTTTTACGCTAATCCAAACATAAGTGTGACATTTGAAGGGAAAAGAAAAACATTAAATAATATTGTTTACATTAAAAAAAGATTGGATTAATGTAATGGAATAACAATCCAGTCTTCCCTAATAATGGTCCCCACTTATCTATCCAAGTTCAAGTCTTGCTGGCACAAGTTTTGATATCATCCGATACAATTTCCTGTTCTGCATAATCCTCGGAATCAATCAATATTCTGAGTATTAGCCTGCTAATTAAATAATTATCTTCATAACAATGTCATAAACTTACAATTATGAAATAAAAGACAGGACCAAATCCACAGAGCTAGATTCTCTATCAATATCATCTTATTTGAAGTTTGAGGCATTCCGACTTGAGTGTGATTAGTCAAAGAACTGACTTGAATTTCTACCCATCCAAAATTAAGAAGAAAAAGAAGAAGTCAAAGTCCTCATTCTACGTTTGGAATGGGATCTTCTGTGTTCAATAATACATACATATATATATATACACACACACACACACAACATTCTAAGATGCCGGCGGCTAACGCAAGAGTAATAATATATATATATATATATATATATATATATATATATATATATTGTTATCAAAATTGAAGAAAAAATATTTATATGTCACATTAATTAATTTTAAGCAATAAATTAAAAAAATAAAAATTACTTAAATAATGCCAAAAAGTATGAAAAGAAAATCTATTTTGGACCTGTGAAACTGGCTTATCAGATTGAAAGTTTCGTCTATATATATGGAGCTATGTTGCAAGTGGTATATTATTTATATTTCATTGTATAATTTAATTAAATGTTTTTGATAAAATTTATGTAATTCATTTTAAATTAATACTAAAATTAAATCTTAAATATCAAGCGAGAATATTTTATTTGTAAAAATATAAATAGTTTCAATATTGGAAGAGTATATAATAATAATAATAATAATAAAGATTTTTCTTGCCCAAGAGAAATTTTCTTCTGGCTTCGACTTTTCTGGGCGCGTTAGCAGAATTCAATGCCAAATTCAACGGTCAATTGGAAGTATTTGTCAAAGAGAAGCAACAAGACAAAAGAGTAAAATAGATAATATTTTGAAAATAAATAAAATATTATTTTAATTCTTTATTTATCAATAAATTTTTTTATTTTTTTTCAATTTAATCTTCAACGTTTCTGGACAATTCATTTACTACTATGACATTTGGGCACAATTATTCTTCAGAAGCCATATTGGCTTCGTGGTCACACCACCCATATCTTCCTACTATTTGTTAATAAAATTAAACGTGATAATAATATTATAAATAACCTTCTGAATATTATTATAAAATTTAACGTTATATTGAACTTAATGTGAGGATAAAATTAAAGAAATGTTAATTTTTAAAAAAAACTACATTAACGTTAAATTATCTTTCAAAGTTTAATTATTAATTCACGATATCTTAATTTTTAGTCTGATTAAGTGTTAAAGGGAATTTATTATAATCCTTAATATTTGTTGTTTTTTAATAAATAGTATAGCCGGTACTAGCAAAATGTAACACTTATGGAAATTCTAACATTAAATATATTATTTTGAGTATAGAAAAAAATTTCAATAACTCCATGAGTAGGGAAAAGATAGATGAGCATTTGGGCAAATATTAATTTAAATAATTATGAGGATATAGGAGAAGGAATTAAAAAAGACTTAAATATACTATAAATTAGCATTATACAAGCACAAATGGCTAAGCCTTATTTTTGAAAACTAAGGAGCCTAAGTTTAAATCTTTCCATGTGCACTGAGAAGTTAAGCATTGTTATTTTGCTAGTGCTAACACTTGTCCCAAGTAGGAAATTATCACATTGCCCTTATATTTTTCTTCTTCCTTCCTTCCCATGCATCCTTCTTTAGGTTGCCTTTCCTCCCTTGGAGCTCATGCGTTTTGGTACATCCGGTGTGCTCGTTTCATCGCCTTTTGTACTGTGTTGATGCATAAATAATGTGGTAATCAAGTGCAAACTGAGGCTAGAATAATCAAATGATTCTTTTTTTGCTATTATTTTAAAACTATGATTTGTATTCTGATTTCACTGGGCATGTTGTCGATACTAAGATATTATGTTTGTGGCCTAAGGTTATTATTCTTATTATTTCGAGCTTTAAGATTGTGACTGATATGTGATATGTTTTGATCAAGTTAGCCTTGAGATAGATTTGTTATTCTGAACTTGTAATAATTTTGTTGGATATTCCTACGCATTTTGTTTTGACTTGGATACTCTTTAGTTGCAAATAAATTGATTCATTTTGTCCAAGATTTGTTGATATTTTTGTTGGGAAATTTAGGTGAAGTTTGAAAATGTTTCCTCATTTTGGTATTATTCATAATAATGACTAAAGGTGTTCAAATTTTAAGATAGTAAGTAGTTTGTGAAAACCTCTATCGTATTTAGTATATCACTTTCTTTGCATAATTAGTATTATTTGCTTATTGAGTTTTTTTCCACTCTTTGTTGTTTAACATTTTTCAAATGGTACTATTATTCTGGTCCCTCACCTTCGAATTATAAGCTTAGCACATGTCTCGTGGGTGGGCCTTGCACTGTCTGCAAAGGCAAAACTTTTTTGTTGTAAAGCTTGTATTTGTAATATAGTGGCTCTCATGCATGCAAACAAATGTTTTTATATTATTATTGTTGATGATAGTTGTCTGTTGTGCGTATCATTAAGAGTAAAGCTCTCATTTCTATTAATAATTTTATTTTTTTATATTGTATTTAGATCTTTTCGGGTATTCGATAGGTTTGTGAGGGTGAAATTTATCTCATTTCTTGTGTTGGTTGCATCTTTACTCATGGGGGCTATGACACAAAATCACTCTAGGTCTGTTTGATTCTACTTTTTTTTTTTTAAAAGATTTTAAAATAATTTTGTCAAACTATTTTCGAAAGTAAGTTTTGAAAATAAAAGAAATACTTGTTTTATTAAAAATTATCTTCTCAAAGTGTTTTCAGTATTTTTTAAAATTATATTAAATTTATGGGAAAATAAATTAATTGGTTCTTATAATTTTCATCAGTTTTTTCCAATTGGTCCCTAAAGTTTAATTTTTTTCAAACTACTCCCTAGACTTAGGAAATGTTTGAAAAATAGTCCCCCGTTGTTAAAGTCTGTTAAGATGACATCCTGATGGTGATCAATAGGCAAACTATGATGACATGAGTGTGAGGGTGGCATCCTATTGATCACCAAACATCCACGTCAATCTCCATTTTCTAGTTCCTTTTGGCTACTTCGTTCTGCTACACTCATTTGCTTTCTTTCCCTCTAATCTCTCATCCACTTCTAATCACACCATTCCCCTGTTTACTACACACAAAACATGGGGTATAATAGCTGAGAGGATAAAACTTAAAAGGATTAAACTGAAGAATTCAACGCAGGAAGCAAGGAACATCAAATCCCTTTCCTAAATAAACAAAATCAACTACTATTTTCTTCATCATCCTTCGCAAGTTTTTGACTTCATTCATGGTAAGAAATTGGTAGTGCTTTTTGGCCATGAAGTTTAGAAGTGATAAGGTGGGGTAGTGTCATAGATTTCAGCATGAGTAAAAATTCCACATTTTCATGTGAGTTTCTCCTCCCTTGGGCTTACATGGCAGTTTAATGATGAGAGGGATGCCAAGTTTGCACCCCATGTCCTCACCTTCTGCATATTCATCACCAACTGATGCCATTTTAACAGACTTTAACAGTTGGGGACTGTCTTTCAAACAGATCCAAAGTCTAGGGAGTAATTTGAAAAAAATTAAACTTTAAGGACCAAATTAGAACTAGATGAAAACTATAGCAACCAATTGATTAATTTTCCCTAAATTTATTTACAAAAGCTACTTTCTTGGTAGGTTTTGAAAGAAGAAACTAGAGCGTATAAAACATGTTTTATTATTATTTTTTAATCATTTAGAACACTACTCGATTTTTTAAATTTTTAAAAAAGCAAATGAAAATAATATTATCATGTAATATTTTTATATTTTATTTTTAGAAATTCAAAAACCAATTTTCAAACATGCGATCAATTTCCCTTTGTAATTAGTTTTTGTACATCCATGTTCACACCAACAGATCAAATTAAAGAGCAACTTGAGATATAATTATAAGAATTTATAAAAATAATAATTAAAAAAAAATTAATAACTCAATCTTAACAGCAAAAAAAAGTATGGCAATATTGTAACAAGATCAGAAAGTTGAGATACATTTAAAAGCATTAAGTTTTGAGCAGTTTCCTTCTTCTAATTAAGATCTTAATTATAAGCATTAATTTCTGTAAGTTGTACGAAAAATAACTTACAAATCTACCAAAACTCGCAAGCAGAGAGAAAACTTATAATAAAGAGGAAAATTGCTGTCTGTCAAAATAGATAAAAGAAATCAAGATAATACTAGTTTCTGTGCTTTGGTCGAAAATTGATTTTTTTTTTTTTTTTCGAGTCGTGATAAATTTGAATACTTCATGTAACTCTGACACAACTTGCTTATAACGGGCCGAACCATTGGTTCAAACCGAATTTGGGCCTTCATCCAGGCCTGAAAGTTAGGCCTATTGCATCTACTCAGGTACAGAGGAATATATTTTGACTTCAGCTTTCGGATGCTAGCTTCAATATTCTGCCTATCAAGCTCTTTTATGTTTTTTAATTTTTTATTAACGCTCATTTGGGTAATTTTTTTAGAGTTTTAAATTTGTGCTTAAGAGCTTTTTTTTTGTATGAATGATGAACAGGGTTTGATCTTCTATGTTAACAATTGAAACTTGACTTGGTTAGGTTATGACTAAGTTTCATCCTTTTTTTTTTTTTTAGATATTAAATTTTTAAAAAATTTATTATAAATAATAAATGTCTTCAAGAAAAATAAAAAAATAATATTTGAAATGGAAAAATTAAGATTTGAAATAGAAAATAATTCATATTTTAACAAAATTAATATTTTTAAAAATTAGTCATAAATAAATTATTATAAATAAAATAAAAATAAATTATAAAAAAATATTTTTAAAAATAAAATAATATTGAGCTTACTTGAATTTTGAGCGAATTTAAGATTTGGCCCAATTAAAATATAATTTTATTTTATTTTTATATTCACCTTGACTCAAATTAATAGATCGGTCTAGAGCCAACTCCTCCACCATGTTATTAGCTTTCAATCCTACTTTTAATTTTTGATATGATGATGGAGTTGACTTCATGATTATAAGGTATATATCCATTTGAATTCCTTGACAAATAATGTTAAGCCTGGGATCTCGCCATAATTAAATCCATTGACAAGAGTAAGACAAATAAATTAACAACAAAGCTACGCGTGCGACATAATCCTACTTCATCTTTTTATGTTATTGAGTAGTAATTAAGTTTTGAAATACTAGAAAGTTATAGTCACGCATATTCAATGAGCTATGATTATGTATAACCTTGGTCTGAACAAAAAAATTTGGTTTGAGATTTATGGAAGTTAATTAGTTGTGAAGTGTGAACAAAAGCTCATATTATATGACCATTGAAGAAATGGACACATTAACTATATTCAAATGTTAATACCTTCCCTTCCTATTCCAAAATGCATCATTAGAAGAGAAGAAGCAAACTTTTTTGTCACATCGAGCACACAAAGAATTATAAATATTAAGAAACCACATGTTTAACATATTTGTTATAAAAGATTTTAAATTCTAAAATTATTTTAAAATTTTTTTCAACTAAATTTTATTTATTTTAGAAGACCATACTCTAGAACTCTAGCTAGCATCTTGACCTAAAATATTAGATTCAAGTAGTCATGCAATATATTATGTGTTTGGCAAGGATGATTAAATGTCTTCTTAATCAAAATATAAAAATATAAGTCTAGAATCAGCAATAATGATTTATCTCAATCATTTAATTGCAACTATATTCATAAAAAAGATAATTGAAGTTGCAATTGCATAAAATATACATACATGCACACACACACACACTATATATATATATATATATATAGAAAACTTGGAAGATATTGCCAATGTTTGTCTCAAAGTTTAATGCAGACAATAACATAAACTGCAAAACCGCAATGACGTCAAAACTTATCAATAGATTAGGTTCCAGCAACACACACACACACACACACATATTCTCCTAATAATAAAAAAAAAAATGGAATATTACTATATTTCATATCTTTACGTATCTTATTTTGATAAAGGAAGATGATTATATATATGGAATAACATATGAAAAAAAATTCCTAGTTAATGTTCAGTATTACAATATATACACATAGATCAGGCTATGGCAAGCAAAGTACGTTATAGAGACATGGAATTGGAAGGAGAAGAAAAGAAAACAGACTAAAAGTCAATTTTGGCATGTAAAATAACATGAAATCAACACAATATTGCTGATATATATATATATATATATATATATATATATATATATATATATATATATATATATATATATATATATATATATGCACCATGTACATTGGAGCTATTATAATAGCCTTTGTTCAATTAATCTGATTGACATCTAAATAAGATCAGTTCGCAGATCTAATCCAACCCAACTTCAATGAAAAGGATTTCCAATAATTTGCAAGAGAGAGAGAGAGAGAACCGACAAAAATTAGCATATCAAAATATCAAATCCATTAACTTATAGTTAAGATTGATCACAGCAGAGCAGATAAAAAAAGAGTGGTAGAAATCTGATAATTGAGGTTTTGTCGTTAGTATCAGGTCACGATGTTGATCAATAAGTTGCACTTGACTAATATCCTAATTAATTGTAATTAAGCTAACCCATCATCTTGATTATGGACTAGCTATTAATTAATCACTCTAATGATAACTGTCATTCGGGTTCATTTAATCATTTTGTTGGCTTCAAAAAGACTAATTAATGTGACCCGAAAATCAAAATCATTGGGGACTCACTATTACAAATTATAATTTTTAAAAGCGTTCGATTGTGAATTTTGTCTGAATTACAAAGTGCATCCACACATAGACCCTTGAGACTAACATCATTTCAAATATATATAGTTATACCTAGCTGGCTAGCTCTACTAGTTTAATTTCCTCCCCTCAGATTAATTCTCTTAAATCGTCATCATACATCACCTAGCTACCAAGTAATTTACGCGTTCAATTGCAGGTGTAAATCATAAATTGAAGCTAATAAAGACAAAAAATTTAAGCTTATTTCATGGTGGTTTGCTGGTTGCACCTCATTGATGAGAAGTTTGCTTAAGATTTCATCCACCTTAAATAGTTTAAAATTTTCACACCTTTGTATTCTGATTGTTATATATGTGTGGAAGGAAACAAACATAATTTAGTATAATTGATTTCTTTAGGGTCCCATGTATATGGTTTGTCCTTTTAGGGTTTCTTCAAAGATCATGTATAAGTATAACATTATTTTATTGACTTATAGTTTTAAATTATGTTAGAATCTCTATAATTATTTAACTTGGAAGTGGATGATGGCGTTAGAATTTATTGAACAAAATGTATAAATTACAATTTGTGTCAAAGCATGCATATATTTTCATTGATGTTACTTGCCTCCAAAAGCCCGTTCATAAACTTCATATCAATGATGTCATCAAGCATACATATCTTTTGTAATTTTCCTCTAATGGGAGCTAGCTTGGTGGATATGCCTATATTACATTTGCGAAATTTGATTCTATTCTTGTCAATTATTTCCATCATTTTGAATTTTGTAATAAAATATTTTTATATATATTTTTGAGAAAATTGTACTACTCACCATGATCTTTGTCTTCAATTGCAATTAATTTTTTTTATAATTTAATATTTCTTTTACTCTCGTCTTTGGTGGAATACAAAAGAATGCAAATTAAAGAGTATTTTTTGTAATTTTATATAATTAATTTTTTAAAATCTAAATAATAAGATACTTACTGCAATTAATTATGATTTTTTTCTAAGTTTGAAGAAGATATGAAAATTATAAGACTAAACGATCAAGGAAAATGAATGTGTGGTTAGTTTCCCCCTTAATTTCTTTTCCAATCTTGAGACTTAGAATCTGTTTCTCTGCATCTAAAGTTTGTGTCAAGATCTCTTAGTAGATCGCAAGAAGCACATAAAATAAGAACATATGTTCCTAATAGACCCAACAATGTAGCTTAAGGATCAAGTTAAGCAACATAAAAGGGAAGCAAAAGAAATTATTTGAAAAAAGGATATAGACTTTGTTAACCCATCCTAGTCGCTTAATTGAAGAGGCACACGAAACGTCATAAGATATTTATATTATAATTAAAGTAAATATTATTCAAATAAGACGCCGTCCATCTAACCTTCAATATTCATAGGGCTGAGATTAGTAGCGGGGTACATCAAAATTAACAAACAAGTTAACATTCTAATCTGTCTCTGTCATGTGGGCAATTACGTATCATCAGTGCCCTACTTGTCAACCATTTAATACATTTAGTACGTGTGCAAGTAATATATATGTCTTGATTCGGTGCATGCGCCCTCATTTTTTTTTTCTTTCTTTTTTTCTATTTTCTTGTATATTCTTGTACCCTCTCTTCCCTCTTCACTGCTTAGTGCTGTCATTTCCAATCCAAAGTACAAAGTGAACTAATGAGTTGGACGCCTGTGGCCTACCTTGGTGGTACATGACAATGGAACTTTTAGGTTAAAAATGGGAAATGAAAATTAGATTGAGCTTTAAAATTAAAATACATAAAATGAAAATTTAAGATTGTATATTATGTTTGGTATGATATTAAGAGAAAAGATAAGAATGAAAACGACAATTAAACAAATGACTATACTATCTTTATAAACAAATTATTCATTAGTTTTATTAAAAAATTGTTATTGTTAGAAGATGATTACTTTATAAAAATAATAATTTTTATCTTTAAAAATTAATTATTAATATAGAAATTAAATAATTATAATTATAATTATTATTTATGGATGGAGGGAGGAGAGAGGCACTATAGTAAAATGCTTCACTAATTCATGGAATGAGAAGGATTTCATCCATGAAACAAGAGTTTGCACTTTTCTACATTTGTGCAAATTCAAGATGTCAAGAGAATGAGATTCCCCTTACAAAATTGATATCAAACATGAGAATAGGTGTTGGGTCCATTCCCATTTTCTTGCTTTCATTCCCATTCTATTAACCAAACAATTAAAGAAAGAAAAATGGAATGGAAATCTTCAAAAAGAAAAAAGAAAAAGAAAAAGCATGAAGCTTGTTCTAATCCAGAGGTAGAGCCCATTTCCATATATATGGAAATAGGGATTCTTTCATGCTACTGATGGAATCGAGCTTCATTCCATGGAATTGAATATGTATTGACAAAATTCCCAGCTGAATTTTCTATTTACCCTTCAAATCCAAGCCCATTTTCAACTCTCTTGTTGTCATCTCACCTTCAAAAAAAACCTATTTAATTTATGATGAGTTAAGACTGTTTACACTAAAAATATCTATCACAGATTCTTTATATAAAATATTAGCTATTGGATTAAAATCTAATAATTAACATTTTATTGTATATTTTATATTTAAAAAATATACAATAAAATATAAGTCATTGGATCAACATTTGACAGAAGATTCTATAATAGGATATTCTTACTGCAAATGATCTAGTGCAATTTTTGACATATTTTAACAATGATAATAATAATAACGTTACCTCTAATGACTATGTGAGAAGATGCATAGAGGAAGAAGATAGCAAGAAGGACCTTGAAATGGAGCACGACTCTCTATTTTTGCACCATTAGCTTCTGGGGTTGACAAAGAACAACCAACTAGTTATCAGAACTCATTCCAATTCTTATAAAAATTTGTTTCAATGTACACAATGTGACCTATAAACATAAAAAATGAAGCCAACTAAGTCTCATTAAGTATGTAATTCAAGATTCTTATTAATGCACACAATTTTTAATCCTAAAATTAATAGTTGTTTAAGTGTTGTTGGGCTTTCACTAGGTATAAGTGTAGATTCAAGGCCTTTCTAATTTTTTTAAAAGGATTAATTTATTGATAGATACAAACTGTTCCCTTGATATTGTTGAGCTTATTTAGTTTTAATTCCTAAACACAAACAAGCAAAATTAGGATTGACATATTTATTTGGTAACTGATGTAGTGTCTAAATCATTCTTTTAATGACTTCCATTCATGTTTCTGAATGATTTAAGTTGGATTGATATATTCTATCAATTGTCACATAAGTGTGTTAGGACCAGCTAATATGTTTAATGAAAATTTAATATTTTTAATACCTTGAATTATTTTTTTAAAAATATTTAACATATACAATGACTTTCTTATTTTTAAATACTAAGTTACGTAATTATTAAATTTTTTACATTAAAACTCAATAGATCTAACAATAGAGGAATCAAATTATGAGTATAGTCATAATTATTAGTGTAAATCATATTGCGGTTGCCTTCCAAAAAGTCAAAATAGAACATCAAAGACCATATGCGTTATTATAGCCTTTAGAAATCCCTGAATGGAAATAGGAAAACTTATTAATGGATTTTGTGACTGGATTGCCTAGAATTGCATTGAGATATGATGCTATTTAGGTAATTGTAGATAAACTAACTAAATCAGCACATTTCTTACCTATAAAAATCTCCTATTCTTTAGATAAATTAGCTCAATTGTATATACAAGAAATAGTTTAGTTACATGGAGTACTAACTAGTATTATTTTTGATAGAGATCATAGGTTTACTTTTAGGTTTTAGGGATTCTTTCATAAAGCTTTTGGGACAAGATTACTCTTAAGTACTGCCTATCATCCCCAAACAGATGGCCAAACTGAAAGGACCATTCAAACCTTAGAAGATATGCTTAGAACCTGTATATTAGAACAAAAAGGAAATTGGCATAAATATTTACAATTAGCAGAGTTTACATATAATAATAGTTATTATGTTAGTATAGGAATGACACCTTATGAAGCATTGTACAGAAGAAAATGTAGGTCACCATTATGTTGGTATGAGATTGGAGAAAAAAACTTTATTAGGACCTGATCTAGTCAAGAAACCTCAAAACAAATTAAAAAGATCAGGGAAAAGCTACTTGTTGCTTAGAATAGGCAAAATAGTTATGCTGATTTAAAAAGAAAACATATAGAATTTAAAGAAGGAAATCATGTTTTCCTTAAAGTAACTCCTACTACTAGCATTGGTCGAACTATTAGAACTAAGAAATTATACCCGAAATATCTTGGCCCTTATCAGGTTCTGAAAAGAGTAAGACCAATTGCTTATCAGTTAGCTTTACCACTACACTTATCCAACCTGCATGATGCCATCCATGTATCCCAACTACGAAAATACATTCCTGACCCTACACATATTTTAGAAGAAGAAATAGTGTAGCTTTAAGAAATTTTAACATATTCGGTAAGACCTGTATCAATATTAGAGATTGATACAAACAATTAAGGAATAAGACATTCCTTTTAGTAAAAGTGGCATGGAAAGGATTGACTTTTGAAGAAGCCACATGGGAAAAAGAGGAGGATATGAGACAAAGATATCTAGAATTATGTAAATAAGGTAAGAATTTGCAAATTTTGAGGATAAAATTTTTATTTAGTGAGGGAGAAATGTAACATCCATAAATTAGTGATTTTAATACAAGTTAAATTATTTAGGAGAAATCAGAAATAATTAAACAATAATAAATATGCCTAGTTGAATCATTTAAAGAAAACAACCTAAAACTTAGTTTTAAGGCATAAGGGCAAAATGGTTATTTTTGAAAAATGCTAAGAGCAAAATGGTAAATTTACAAGGCAAGGGACAAAATCGTCATTTTTGAAAAATATTAAGGGTAAAATGGTAAATTCACAAAGAGGGACACGTGGCATGGTCTTAACATGTGAGGCCCATATCATAATAATATATTAGATATCTATGAGGCCCACACTATAATAAAATATTAGATATCTATGAGACCCACACTATAATTATATCTTAGATATTTATAATTTAATATTACATTACAACTATTGGATTAAAATTTTGTGTTTAAATCCTAACTGTCGAATTCTCTTTAAATACCCAACACCCTACCCTTCTTCTTCACACCATTCCTTTCATTCCTCCCCATATCCATTTCACACTTAGGTCAAGAAGGAAGGAAGCAAGAAGAAAGGAAACAATTTTAGAAGAATTACAAGAAATGAGAGCATATCCAAGTAACATGATTTAACATATTCTAGTTTCTCTTCTTCTTTTTTCCTTCTTCTTCTTGAATGGTCTTTATAGTAATCCCTTTTTGGCCTAAGGACATTTATCTTAAAATTTTGTCATTATGAGTTCATTCAAAGTCTAAGAAGGGTATAATTAGAGAAGAATAATGATAGATAGATGTTTTGAAATATCTAGGGAAATAATATGTAAGTCATAACAACTTTAGGATAAGAATTTTGATGTGTGAATTTTGTTATGCATTATATATCCTTATATGAATATTTTGTTATTCATGCACTATAATTGCCTATGTTGTTGTGCATTTCAACTTTGTGTGATGGGTGACAATATGATTATTTGAGAAAAGAATTACTCTTTGTAAGAGTAAATTATTCCTATATACTTGTATTTATTGATAAATTGGAATCTCATTTGATAATAGCTGGCTCTACCACTTTAATATATATATTGTGAACCATTTGAAAATGGCTGGTTATGCCACCTTAATATATATTGTGAATTGTATGAGTTCCTTAACAAGACATTATATCCTATTAATCTTGTAATTTATGACAAGTTATACTGCCTAAATGATAACAGAAAAAATGGTGTTATTACACTTTTTGTGCCATAACTTGAATTCTAAGATCAATGGCAAGTTATGTCGCCTAAATGGTCTTAGGAATTTAGGAGAGGACAAGAATGTGTCCTTGTTGAGAACATCTTGAATTTAAATTGGCACTAATTGGATTTCTAACTGTCATAAGAACATCAGTGCTCAGAGGATTACAAAAGAAATCTTGATAGTTCTATCTCAAACTAATCAAATCTTAACCATATGGTGGCTTGGGTGGCTTATTAATATAAAGATTATATTGCCTAACTTTATCTTGGGTATTTGCTGGGGGATGCCTTAACTAAAGGTAGGGTCGTGCTTGCCGGTTAGGTGTCATACGTTGGGGTTTGTGAGACTCAATCACCTAGGTATGATAATCATATGTTGAGGTTTCGCGAGACTCAAATAACCCATATATGATGTCACAACGCCTAATGGTTAAAAACATTGTCTACCTCTGTTTGCCATATGTTTACTAATGCATATTTGTATGTTATGATATTTGATATCATACATATTTCATAAAGATCATGATTTATAGTCATATTATATTCCATGGATATTTTGAGTATCATATATGCTTTTTTATGTTACTAGGAAGCTATTCTCACCATTCTATTAATGATGATTTTATATGGCAAATTATATAATTTCTCTTAAAGTCCGTGTGAAATGAGTATTCGTTTCACAAATTAGGAAGCGTTTATTATTAAGATCATCGTTGCAAGATGTGATATGGCCTTACGTGCCATAACACTTATGTTCGTGTCATATAAGGACATGAATCTTATTAGATATAGGCCTAATACCCCTTCTTTAGTCTTGTTAAATTATCTATATAGATGTATGAACAAATTTATGTGCGAACTTTTGTTCTCTATAATTTCAATATTATGTTAGATATTCTAATGTATTTTTGTTTTATAATTCTCTTTTCATAATAATTTTAACTAAAATTTATAATACATTTTATACTTTGTAAGAAGAGTGTTAAGCAAATCATTGATGATGACTTTGCTTCTCCTAATTTGCATGTTAAATTAATTAACAGACAAAAAGAAAAATTAAGTGAAAGAAAAAATATATTATTGATTTTTGGCTAAATTGATTAATTACAATTGTTTAATTTCCTTACAATGACATTTAACATAAATAATAACCTTCTCAGTTTTCTTTCAAAAGTAAACTTTGCACACATTGGGAAAACTTGAAGACATATGAGTGGTTTTGAAAGACATTTTACAAAGGTTTACTAAAAATACTTTATATATATATATATATATCTCTCTCTCTGTGTGGTTAATTTAACTTTGACTAAGATTTAAATTTGAATCTTTCAATCTTTGAAGTAGTATTTAGAGGCATCAAAAGAGGTTTGACCCACTGGGTCAAGCTTGTTTAACCCATCTAAAAGATAGGATGGGTTGAGGGGTTCTCTTAAGAACCTATTTAGTATACTCCAATCAAGTTGACTCGTTTTACTTACAAGTTAAATGAGCCAATTCACGGGTTAAACATGTTGCCTATTTTTTATTTTTTATACTCACTCAGACCAGCTCTCCACCCCACTACACTTTCTTATTAAAAAAAAAAATTAACACTAATGTATGTGTTGTGTTGTCTATTTGTCTCTATTATTTTATAATTTGTCATATTTGAATATTTTACTCATAATCATATTCTTATTATTAATAAATCATTAAATTATTATATTATTTTACGTGTTTTAATCCATTGAAACTTACTTTTATTTTAGTTATTTTATTTATTTATTTATATTGATATATAAATTAATTGATTAAATAATATTTATACTCAAACAAAGTCATATTTAAATTTTTATAATATATATTTTTTATTTTTTTAATTTTTTGGTGGGTTAAACAAGTAAGATAGATTGAGATTTTTATATCACCACCTTATGACCCGTTTAATCCACTAAGCTCACTCACTTTGACACTTCTAACAGTATTATAGAACCAAACCTCAATGATATTTTTCTTTCCTCCTTAATTATACTAAAAAACAAGGAATGTTTCCTTCAAATCCTTTTTTCTTTTCTCTCTTCAATTTGCAAGATATTGTTTGGCATGTATTCATCGTATATAACAATCCAGATCCTTGCACTCACTATGCATTTAGAGAAATAAAGAAATCAGGAGAGAGAAAAAAACAACGCTAACTATTTTACTATTTATAGTTTTTATCTTCCTCCTTCCTCTTTTCTGTTTTTCTCTATACTATTATTAGACACTGTTACACTGTTATTTATAACCTCTGAGAAGGAGCCGCCAGAAAATCTTTTTTTTTTTTTGGTAGTGCATCATTTATAATTAAAATTTGCAGATGAAAGACTTTCATATTGTTCAAAATGTTCAAAAGTTTATACAGAGTCTGATTCTGAAGTTTATTAGTTTCAATATCCTATTAATCAAGAGGGAAAAGGAAAATAAAATTCAATCTATTGGGGATTGTGTGTGTGTGTGTGTATATATATATATGTAGATAACAAATATTAACCTAGCTAGACTCTAGCGTGAAGACTTACGTATGAACCTATAAATAATCATTGTCCTGTATAGGAACACTTTTGGACATACAAGAGAAATAATAGAAACTGAGGATGACCCTTGGTTATATACAAAAACGACAAAAAAAAAAAAAAATCGAATTAACACTGCACAAACTGTACGCATTATCATTTTCACTTGTCATGACCCACAAGTAATATAGTTTACTTAAGAATAGCAGTTTTGATGTGTCAATTTGGTACTACAATTGCATACAACTGGTACATTAAATCATAGACTCATAGTAAAGCATTGTATGTCTTCGATTTGATCTCAGTTGAGGGCACAAAATTTTGATACTTGATGGGGGTTTTCAACTTAACTTCAAACCATAGTGATTGATGAAGAAGATAGTGTAGAAAAGAACCGAGGAGAAAGAAAATAACGGGACAAAAAATAATATGAATGTGGGGCAAAAGATCTCATCAAAAACTTTGTTTTTTTCAACAAAATCTAGGGCTTCTTCTTTTGTGGGACCCTTTGAGATTTCCCGTCACATGCTTCTCTTTCCCTATATAATATCACATACTCTTCCTCCTTAAGACTCCTTCTTCCCCTCACCCAAAACTCCTCTTTTTCCCCTTTTCCTTCAAACCTACCAGCTCGAATAAAGTGTTTGATTATATTGACCTAATTAATATTCTTGAACTTGGAAATTAAGAATATTAATGAAGGAAGGTGGAAGAAAACATGGTGCAATGTCGCCATGTGCGGCATGCAAGCTTCTTCGAAGGAGATGTGCTCAGGATTGCCTCTTTGCTCCTTATTTTCCTGCGGATGAACCCCAGAAGTTTGCAAGTGTGCACAAGGTTTTTGGGGCAAGCAATGTCAACAAAATGTTACAGGTTCGATTCAATTACTTTATGTTGATTCGAGTCATTTTCAGCTTTTGTTATGTAATATTAGGAATTAGGAAGAAGATTTTACTATTTACAGAAGACCACCTGCAACTATATCAAAACTAACAAAACTCCAAAATATGGTACTTATGAGAAGAAATTAATTTAAAATGGGAACTCTTGGGAAAAGGCTGCTAAATATTAGTTCTCAAAATAATGAATAATCTAGTTTTGTAGCAAATTTAGTCACAATTGCACTCAAGAGAAAGCTTTAGATTTATTTGTGTTTGAGATGATTAACTGATATATATCCTTGAAAGGTCTTTACACTTCTATTATTGTACAAGGGGAAAGAAAGGGCAATTTCCTTTTATTTAATAATTTTTGTCTGTCATTTATGGCATATGCAGTGAGATATTCTATAATCTTCTGTTGGCAGTAGGTTTCCAGGAAATATCTGCAGAAAAAGGGGCAAAAAAAGAATTTCATAGTATTTGTACTTACTCATCTATTAACATATATATATATCCTACTAAAAGCAAAACTGAAGAGATGGTTTCTTAATTGATATCTGGAAATAATAGCTTAACTGGAAGAATGTTTGGTGTGATTAACATGGTTATAGTATATTTATGCAGGGTTAGCTAGCACTACTCCGTTGATAAGACCTCTATGATTAATAAATATATATCATGCTTGAATCTTTGTTTCGGTCACCTAAGGAACCAAGGATGCATTCATGATCTTAAATAATAATTTACATAAATATGTAAGAAAATTTGTTAGCTTCTACAAGCTTCTAAAACTAATTATCTGTATTGTCCTTAAATTATAGAGCTTATTACAAATTTCAAGTTGTATGGCTGAGTTTGACTCTACTAAATTTCTTATTAATCAGTATATTAATTGCTCTGATAAGATATTATTCCTTGCTAAGAAGAAAGTAGTTATGCATCCGAGAAATAAAAAAAAAAAAAAAAGGGTATCATTCATAAGTTTCTCCCACCCCTTAATTCTGTTATAGTGGTTAATTACAGTTGAAGACCCCACCCATAATAAACTATAATTCTCATTCTTCTTTATTAAAGTAAGCTAATAAAATTACAGTAGCACAAATGATTCCTAAGCACATATATATAAAGCACTAAAGAAGGGAGAATAAAGGATCAGGCATATATAAATTAGCTTTGCCATTTCTTGAAGTCATATATACTCAATTTTGAGGGGATAAAGCAAATAATTCTATGTGGCTATACAGGCTATATCATTTGTTATTGGTTAAATTTATTCCAACTTTTGTTCAACGCCTAACTTTATGACCACCGTTTAGTTTTTAGTCCATGACTATACCTTGTTTTTCAATGTTGTTGTAGAAGAAGAAATAATTGACAATTGACATGTTCATCTTTTCTTTTTGGTCTTTAAAATCATGGGTTACCCTGATAGGGACTGCTTGCAGCTAGTGCACATGTCCGAAAGTGAAGTTTATTATTCCACAAATAAATATATATTTTATTAATCCTTGTAATATAGAACAAAAATTATTTTGCAAGCATGACATCTTGATGACATGTATCATCCCCCCCCCCCCTTCCCTATCTTTTCTTATTTCTTTCTCTATTTTATTAGGTTTAGATATACGTTGGCAAAATCATACTCTAGCTTATTTTAAATATAAACAGATGTGTTGTTATATATATATATATATATATATATATATATATATATATATATATATATCTATTATACCTTCATAAACTTGAACAATAATACTAGAAAATCAATTCATTTACATTCAGGTCAACCCCTCTATAGTATTACTCATCACCTGAATTCCAGCATTCGAGCAAGAAAATAATTGCATGGTACCTTTAATTTAGTCAAAATTTCAATGGCTTAGTGTCCCACTCCGTTAATTTAACCATTCAAAGCAAGCTAAGTCTATTATACTATGATATCTAAAGTGTGTGTGTCTATATATATATATATATTCTTCTAGTCAACTATGTCTTATCTTCTCTTTCCCTCCAAAATTGAGAAGCAACTTCATCATCACCTATGGAGCTTCTTTTTGACTAACCTTGCTTAGGATCTGTTTTTAATCAACCAAACATGCAACCTCTAGCTTCTCATTATAGCATATGCACTCTGTTCAACTTGAAAAAGCTGGGCTACATGTGCGTTTAGGTCAACAATACAAGGCTAACCCTCCACCTCTCAACTCCCTCCTTTGACCAAATAATAAATAACATAGATCAGTACGTACGTTCTATCATTTGTCACTTATTCACGACAAACGATAAGATTTAGATAACGTTTATTCACCTTCTTCAACAAAACCATAATAAGAAGTGCGTATTTTTTGAAATTATATAACAAAAATACTTGAAAAAGAATTGCATTTTTTTTCCTACCTTATCTGTTGGACTGCATATTCAAATGAGTGAAAATCAAATAAAACATACAAGTGAAGTGATTGAACTTCCTATAAAATCTTGTGTGGCAAAACTTATTTGTATGTTGTGGTCCATATAGATGACATGCATGGTAGATCGAAAAGAGTCTAAAAAACTACATAACCATAATATGTATGTTACAAGTACTGATGTATTAAGTGTAAATTTAAAAAGAACTAGTTTATAAGGTGAGAGAACCTTTATATTTATAACTCTTTCTTTTAGAAGTGGTTTAGGGTTCTTGACGTGGGACTTTCAACAATATATATGTGCATATTATTATTGTGTATTTGGCATGTATGGCAGCAAGTTGAGATATAAATACACATATTTATTGGTTGAAAAATGAGACAGGAACTGCCAGAGGAGCAAAGGAGTGATGCAGTGAGTTCAATGGTATACGAAGCAAATGCAAGAGTGAGGGACCCAGTGTATGGGTGTGTGGGAGCCATATCCAGTCTTCAGCAACAAGTTGATGTGCTTCAAACCCAATTGGCTCTCGCTCAGGCTGAGCTTGTTCACATCAGAATGCACCAATTCAACTCTTCTTCTTCCTCCTCAGCTTCACACCACCTTCAACCACAGTCATCTCATGACACCAAGTCTTCTCTTTTTGCCATGAACAACATGGGCGAGTCCTTGTGGTCTTGCTAGCTCTAGCTAGCTTAATTAAGCTTAAGCAAGCACTGTTAATGAGTATGCTTCTATTCTATCTATATATGTATGCGGGCATCAATGCTTGCTTTATATATATTCTTATCATTATTATTATTACCATCACGGTCTCGCTTTCTTGTCTCCCCTTCTTTACTGCCCTTTTTGCTTTAATTTGTATTCCTCACTTTCTGTCTTTTTTCTTGTTTCTGTTCTTGAATACCCTAAAGATGATGATCATTAACTAACGTTAATGTAAATGATTAAACTTGTAATTATTAGTAATCATATCATTTGTGTGTGTGTGTCTGTCTCCATATGTATTAGGTTGACTGTATGATCATGCCCTTATTTCCCACCACCACCTCCTCTCCCTCTTCATTATCTAATAGAAAGAGAGAAAGAGTGGAATTAAAATTACAATGACTAAGTTAATAATTAGGGTCTTGCCTATTCTGTTTATTGTAGTATCTTAAAAATTAGTGAGCATATTTGTTAATTTTAAAAAAATAATAAATTCATGACACGTCAAACTGTCAAATATTTTTCAGTCACCTAAAAGACTACCTTACAGTAGAGAGAGAGATATATATATATATATATATATATATTCATAAATTAACGTATGCTCGTTGATTCCTAAAGTCTAATAAATAATGGAGGTGTATGGTGTTGAGTTATCATTGGACGTGAGTTAACGAATTTCTTTTGCATGTAAAACAAACTATTAGGTGTGCTTGGAATTAACAGATAGAATCACAGAACTACTTTTTCCAGTTGGTGCTTATGCAATTGACACCCCCCCCCCCCCAATAGAATTTTGAAAAGTTTTACAGATCATATTGTACGGAACAGTGAAAAAAGGAAAAGAAAGATCACCATGTGCTAATTTTACAATATCCTACTTGTACAGATACATGTTTAATTTTAAATAAAAAATACGTTAATTATCTAAGAAAAAAACAACAAATGGATAACCACATATATAAATGCTTTCTTTATAAAAATAGAAGTAAATATACCATATTGATGAGAGAGAAATTAAATAAACGGGGAAAATATTATCCATTATATATTAGCCACACCCATGTGGTGACTTTAGTAGAGAGCTTTAGTTATAGTTTTAGCTTCTTCTTCTACTTTTTTTTTTTTTTTTTTGTTTCTCTCCCTAGATGATCTAATTAAGTTCCTAGTTATGCAGAAATTAGTGAAGTTAATTAGGAAAATTTCCATCACTGGCCGTCAAAGAAATAGGAGCAAAAGAAGCTCCACTAACTAAACAACATAATTAAGTTTCCCTTAATTACTAAGAATCGTTAATAATTAATTATGACTTATGAGTGATTATCTGAAACATCATATGATTTGAAGCATTTCACACCGGGAAAACATTAATTATAAGTGCTCTCTAAACCGTTATATTTGTTCCCCATTAGGTTCCCACAAAATATACTTACATATTCACTCCTTTTTATCGTACATAACAAGATGTTAATTAGTACTTTGAAATCTGAACTCTGAATCTATATATAGCACTGTTAACTCTTATTTCTCTCTGTAAACGACTAAATCTTGCACTTTTATATGAATAATAACAACAAATTAAAGATATTAATTTGTCCGTGTCGAAAAGGAGGAAGGAGAGAAACCTTTAGATCAAAGTTCATCGAACTTAAAATGAAGCAATTAGCAAATAATTGATCATATATAATTAAAAATTGGGAAGAAGAAGCAAATTTCAAAACCACTTGATATATACAAGTCAAATTGTGAACGACAATTGCAAATAAAAGCATGGACTCTTCTCAATAAATTTTTGCTTATGTATTTTTTTAATTAATTTCATGCATCTTTTACAATTTAAACATTTAATATCAATCTCTTTCCTTCACCTTTTCTCATCCATATACCATCGCGCCTTTTTATTTTTTATATATAATTTTGACATCTAAAAATCATTTTCATAAATTTTGACTCTCTTAATAACCTATAGACGAGTACATAAAAGTATAAATACTAAAATGTAATTGAATTTATATAAGTTTCTCTTCTTTTTATTTTTTATTTTTATGATGTACCATTAATATACGAATTATTTGAACAAACAAGATATTTTTAGGCTCCAAACCAATCTCATATGTGACCCACTACCGATATTTTCAATTAAAGCGTGAAAGGAACATCACAACCATAACCTAAAGCACCAAATTAGCTCAATGACAAGACAAACTTGTTCATCAGTATCATAGTTTTAAAATCAAATAAATACAAAAAAATGTCTAATTAAGTTGGCCTACTTTTAGAGAAATTTAAAAAGTGGTCAGTTCATAATAATTTAAAAGAAAAAAAATAAAGAACAGAAGAACGTGCTTGGAATTACTCATGGGAAGCCTTCAAGGGTAAAAGCCAGTTTAGGATAATGTAAATATATGTGCATAATAAAAACATATTATATCTTCTTTCATAATTGGGCAAAACTCACTCGGCCAGCTATCAATGTCCTACCCAATACTCATTTAGTTGTTTACTAAGCCCAAACGGCCAACTAAATTTCCATGGTCTGCAAGGCCCAATTGGCCCAATATTCCTTTCGGCCCAGGGAAAAGCGCAATCTTGCTTATATTTTAGAGGCAATAGTTTCCAGATCAAGTGATACTGAACTTACTTTGAAAAAGGTTCTTTGGTACATGAAAACATAACATCGTGAGGAATCTTGTGAGGAATCAACCAAGACATTCACCCATATTCTAAATTTTCTCTTTTATTTAATAATTTGGTCTTGTAAAACTTGTTTAATTTTAATCTGTTAAGGTTTTTTTCAAAAAATTTGTTATAAATTAATTTTTTAGTAGATTTGAGTTACGTAACGAAAAAAATTAATATGTAATGAATTTTCAAAAAAATTCATTTGTATATCTATTTTTATAATACTAAAATTATGTAGACTTAAAAAGCTAAGAATCAACTTGTTAAGTTAATCTTTAAAATATTTGACAGGTCAAATAAACGTAAAGTCCAAACTCTAATGTGGTATAGTTTCGATGTGATCAACCCAAACAACCAAATTATCTATTATTGAACAAAATATATTATAGGAAATCTTAGTGTCCAAAACCAAAAAATAAAAACATACAAAAAAGATAATTATTTTTTTAATCAAAGGTTAAAAGGTAAAACTACCTAACGCAAGTAGTACTTAAACAATCTGAATATTTGGGTACCCAAACAACTCAAATATTTGGGTATCACCTACGTTAAATAGTTTTATCCTTTCATCTTTGAATAAAAAAACAGGCCATGTGCCGTGAGTCTATCTTGGAAGAACCAAGTGTGGGAGCACCTAGCGCGTACTTGGGGATGCTTTGTGGGTGGTTTGAAGCTGCACATCGAAGGTTTTAATGTGTGTGAAGGTGTTTAAAAAAGACAATTTCAGAGCGTAAGAACTAGGACAAAATTTTTGAAACGAAAAAAAGTTGAAAGAATCATTTCATTTCATTGTCTTATCATGTCTCTTCGCTTTATATCTTCATTACCTTGACATGTGCTAGACTTTAGGTTCCATATAAATGGCCATAATTGCAATATTGATATAATTCTATATCGATCTTAGAACCCACATGCCTGGGGTGCTCAATACATACACACCTAGCTAGAGTCACCGAAAGATTTAAATTTCCAAAACTAGCAAATATGTTGCCCTTATATTCGAGTTATATATTTTTTGATGAAAACAATATGAAATATAACAAGTCAACCATATACATAGTTTTTCCTGGAAATCTTATGGGGCCTTGTAGTTTAGTTTGTGGCATTCTTTTGTTGTTGTAGTTGCGTGGTTCAAAAATGGAGGCATGAGATAAGACCAAATTGGCACCGACAAATCTTTCTCGATAAACATTTTGATTTCAGTTTGTGTTTGGTTTTAGTCTGAAACATATATAAGCACTAATTAGCGTCTAACTATTCAACATGTTTTCTAATTCATCGTCTCTACTGCTCTTGATCCCACTTCGCTATTTAGCCCTCCCTTCACTTGAAGGGACACTAAAAAGCTTTAGTACTTTTGAGATTAATTGTGAACATATATATATATATATATATATATATATGCTTTCAAGCTTTAATCTATCTTTAAATGTAACAAATTAAAATATAGTCTAAGCCATATGATTTATGCGAAACAGTAACAATAACCACAAATTTTCCATTATTTTTTAAAATATAATTCATCATATATATTCTCCGTATATTGCTTTGTATATATGAGAAACTCCAAACTCAAATTCTTATCTGAGTCACTATGATGGAAACCCATTATGATAATGCCATTTGGAGGGGGGAGGGGGGGGGGGGGGTGGTCAACTTATATAAAATAAATGAGAGAATGTTTGAGTCACTAAATGTCAGTGCTTTCTTACGAATGTGAGAACACTTGCTTGTGACACCCATTTGCTTTTTCCTTTTTTTCATCATTTCTTTTGTTTTCATTTTCTTAAACCCTCTCTCTCTCTCTCTCTCTCTCTCTCCACACACACACACACACACACACAAAATCTGAACTTGCTTTGCCTTCATAGTTTGACAAGCGATGCCATTTATGTCATATCATATATATGAAAACACACTAAAGTCAGCTTAATTATGTTTTGATGAAAGTCTACTTACCTCTTTCTTTCTTCTTTACTTCCTTTGAAACAAGCATGCATGCCCACCACACAACATACACTCCACTACAAGCTATAATTACGGCCTTAATCATAGAGCCATGTAAGGAAAATTTTGATAGTAAAAAATTATATGAGAAAGTAGTAGCATGTGCAAACCTCTGGAAGATCTACTAAGAAAGAAGAAGGAAAGTAACTAGAAGCATAAGTAGTATTTGACGACGAATACAGTGTTACAGACATAAGCTTACAAAAAAGAACATAAAACTCACCAATAAGGGTTTGCATATTATCACTAGGGTTCTACCACTTGAGTTATGTTTGTTTTCCACTCAATTATATGTAGAATTTATATATAAGCTTACAAAAAAAAAAAAACATACCTGGTTTCTTTTGAGTTTTGTTAAAATTACATGAATTTTATATTCTTTATTTAAAATATTCACAGGTCCTCCAAAACAAAAAGAATTATCCAACACTCAACTTAAAAATTTAAAATGAAGGGTGTTTTCGGTCAAATTTTTTAGATTGGACGAATGAGTAGGATAACTTTTTATTTTAAGGGATTTATGTAACATTAACAAAATTTTCAAAAATCAGTATAATATACTGAAAAAAAAAAATTCATATTACTTAACTAATTAAAAAAATGGGTTGGGATTTTCACTTCACAAAGTGCACTTTATATAGCTATATGATTAAGGATCTATTTCATAGTTTAGTAATCAACCAATGTTTGACTAGGGTGCTTTGTTTTCTTATCTAGCAGTGTGCATATGTCCAATACTAGTGGGTTTCCCAAAATTTGGAGGTTACTATACATATATAAGTAGTGCAACTTTTTCGAAATCATAAACATCAAAGCTTCAAGGACTTTATGAATTATAAGCAAATATTATATTACAATTAGGTAAAATAGATATATAAGCCGTTAGATTACGATGGAAAAGCGCTTTCTCCATCTTTTCTTTAACCTTCTAACCCTTAGATGATATTAATATTGAATCAAATCGTATATCATAGGTTGACTTATAATTCAATGATTTAGTTTAACTTATTTATTTGTTAATTATTATTAATGAGTATGTAGAGAAAATAGATATAAAATAGAAGCAAAATTATAACAAATCATTTGGGATGACATACAAAATTTTACGTGAAAAATTTTAGAAGGGTAAAAAACCATGAACAAGGAAGAAAATGCTTCGCTAAGAGAAAAATAGGAGTTACACATTCTCTCTATATAATAAGGATAATACAATATTTTTATATCTCTTACTGATAGGAGAATACTAATTTTACAACTCTCTATCTATCTCAAAACTCTCTCTCTCTCTCTCTCTCTCTCTATATATATATATATATATAAGATTGCTCCCTTTCTTGGTTATAAAAAATGAGATTTTGAAGTTTTCTATTTATAGGATGGATGAAGGACTTGAGTGCACTTTTTAGAGGACTAAACTGCAATTACCAAAAAATTTTTCTTTTTCTTTGGTTAGCCACTTAACATACACCAATTTAAGTGTTGTCCTTTGACAATCTCCCACTTGAAAATTTGATTAAGAATCAATCAATCTTTACCTGTTCTTCCTTTCTTACCATCTCCTGTTGCTCACATCTCTACTAAGCCAATAAAAAATCTATACCATATAAACTTATCAATATTCACTAGCTTTGTTTATGCATTTGTTAGGTTATCTTTAGTATAGATTTTCTACATATCCATACTTCATTCTTCTACCTTTTCTCGGATAAAGTGATATTGAACTCATAAGTTTTTAGTCTTAGAATGGAATGCCAGATTCTTCACCAAGTGGAGAGCACTTTGATTATCACATAATAGTGTAATCTTCCCGGGATTATACCTGAGCTCTTCCAATAGTATCTGCAATTAGATTGCTTCTTTGCCAAGTTGTGTAGGTACAATATATTCTGCTTCAGTCGTTGAAGTGGCCACAATAGGTTGTAGTTTTAAAATCTAGCTTATAGCTCCTCTTGAAATAGTAAACATATAACCATTGGTGGATTTGGTATTGTCAAAATCACCTAGAAAATTTGAATCTGTATAGCCTCTGATGGTGAAATTTGATCATTAATAACGCAATACAACATCCCTAACCTTTAATGTATCTTTGGACCCTTTTTATAGTATTCCAATGATTTCAGCCAGGATTCACCATGTATCGATTAACCACTCCCACTACTTGTACAATGTTTGGTCTTATGCAAATCATAGCGAACATTAGGTTACCCACTACTGATGTGTACGATACTTGAGACATCTCATTCCTCTCTTCTTCACTTGAAGATAACTTAAATTAATAGGAATTGAGATAGAGATTGACTTACAATCTTGCATACTGAAGTGTCACTAGATCTTCTTTAAATAATTCTTTTAAGAAAGTCAAATTTTTTTGTTATTTTAGTCTCGATGAATTTGCATCCTTAAAATCTTGTTTGCTGGTCCCAAGTTCTTCATATCAAATTCCCTAGCAAATTGTGCCTTTAATTCATTGATGCAATCTTTGCTGGGGCTTGTTACCAGCATGTCGTCTACATACAACAACAAAATAATGAAATCATTTCCACAAAACCTCTTGATATATGTACAAGAGTCTGCATTAAGTTTGTTGTATCCAAGGCTCATGATGACGTAATCAAATCTCTTATACCAACATCTTGGTCTCTGTTTAAGACCATATAGAGATTTGTTCAACCTGTAAACTAAGTTCTCTTTCCTTTTTCTTCAAACCCTTTGGATTGGAGCATATAAATTTTTTCTTTAAGATCTCTATGAAGAAATGAAATTTTTACATCTAACTACTCTAAATGTAAGTCAAGTGTAGCACACAATACTAAAACCGCTCAAACCGTTGTGAGTCGAACAACCAAAAAAAATATCTCATTGTAATCAATGCCTTCTTTTTTAGCAAATCCTTTTACCACTAATTTATAACAATATCATTCAACTTGATCATCACTAGTCCTCTTGATCTTGTACATTTATTTGTTCTTGAAGGCCTTTCGTCCTTTTAGTAGTAGAACAAGATCCCTTGTCTTATTGTTATAGAGGGCTTCAATTTCTTCTTGCATTACTACTAACCACAAGAAGCTTCTGAACTTTCCATAGCCTCTTGAAAAATCAAAGTCTCTCTATCTTTTATGAGTAGACAGTATGCAATATTCCTTTCCAAAATGTAATCTAAGTGCTAAACTGGTTCTTTCCTCTCTCGAGTTGACCGTTGGACTTATTGAGTCACAAGATTAGATTGTTCTTGTTCATCGTACTCTAGTGCTGCTTTAGAAGAATCTGGTACTTTTGTTTTATTTTTTCCTCATTCAATCTGCACTTTAGTGAGCTCTACTATTTCCTTTAAAGTGCTATTACCTTTATGTATATGTTATTTTTCTTTTGGAAAAATGACATCCCTGCTAACTATAACCTTGTAATTAGTAAGATCCCATAGAAAATACCCCTTTACTCCGTTAGTATATCCTAAGAATAAGCATATTCTAAATTTTGGATCTAGCTTTGTAATTTTTTGGGCATTATACATCATGTATATTGGACTTTCAAATATATGGAGGTTTGTATAATCAGCTAGCTTCCTAGTCCATATCTCTATTGGAGTCTTCAGACCAATTGCAGTTGATGGTAACCGATTGATCACATAGCAAGCTATCTTGATTGCTTCTACCTAAAATGAATTGGCTAATCCAAAATTTCTTAACATTGCCCTTGTACTTTCCAACAAAGCCCTGTTCATTTGCTCTACCATTTCATTTTGTTGTAGAGTGTATACCACTGTGAATTGCCATTTGATACCATCTTGTTGATAGAAAATACTAAATTCATCACTGGTGTATTATCCTTCATTGTCTGATCTCAACATTTAATCATTTTCTCATATTCACGTTCTACACGCACTTTAAAGGTTTTAAAAACTTGAAACGCATCTCCCTTTCTCTTGATTGAATACACCCAACATCTCTTGGAGTAGTCATTGATGAATGACACAATACTTTACTCCTTCTAAGGATAAGGCTGGTGCTTGCCAAACATCAGAGTGCACTAGATCTAAGTTAGCTTTATTTCTCTCGTTAGAGCAGTTGAACTTCAACTATGTTGCTTACTTATAACACTGTTCACAAAAAAGTAGAGAAACCTTTTTAAGTTTAGGAAAAAGATTCCCTTTTATAAGAACCTTCAATCCATGAACTGATATGTGGCCAAGTTTACGGTGCCATGATATCATTGATTCCTCAGCTGTTGGATCAGTTAATATAACTGAGACTTCTCCTTGTTGTTGTGCTTATCCTTTAAGCATATATAGGTTGGCCACTATCTTTTCTACTTTTATAACTACAAGCGCGCCTTTAATAACTTTCAAAATGTCATCTTATATCTGGGTTTTATACCCATTGCTATCAAATTTTCCTTAAGATAATAGACTTTTCTTGAGACCCTTCACAGGCCAAACCTCTTAGATAGAAAGAGTCATACCATCATGTATCTTTAGTTTGATGGTACCTATTCTAGCAATTGCTAAGAAACAATCATATCTCATAAACATATATCTTTTATAGACATGTTTATATTGGTGGAACCACTCTCTTTGTGAAGTCATGTGCTACGTTGTTGTTGAGTTTACAAGCCAAATAACACTGAACCTTTTTCTTCCATTAACAACTATTGTTGCCTCACTGTATAAGATTTCTCCATCATCTAAGGTACATGCAACACATCCTTAAGCACTTGATGACTTAGTATATTTGCCTTTGGCCTTAGCAGTCTTCAAATGCTAGCACTCATTTTTGTAGTGTCCCTTTTTGTTACACTTGAAACACCTGATATTCTTCTTGCTCTTCAATTTTAATCTACTTCAATTCTGACTCCCACTTGAGTAATGTTCTATTGATCTTCCTCTCATCACTGCCAACGCTTTCACTTGTTTTTGTATAATTTTCTTCTTTTAGAATAACCGGTACAATGTCATCGAAAATTAGGTAGTCCACAAGAACATTATTAGTCAGGTTGATGATGAGTTAGTCATAGGAATTGGGTAGGCTTTGAGTAGAATTTTAGCACATTTATTCACCTCTATTTTGTGACCCAATGATATGAGTTGAGAAATAGAGTATTCAGAGTATTGATGTTTTCCATCATTGAAGTAGTTTCGAATAACCATAGAGTGTATAATTTCCTTTTAAGAAAAATTTTGTTGTGTAGTGACTTGACCTAATACAATTTGGTCAAATGATCCTAAATTTCTTTTACTGTTTTCTTTTCCTCTATACTGGACAATATCTCATCTACAAGTGCTAGATAAAAATTTGTAAGGGCATTCTCATCCATTTCATTCCATTTATTTTTATCTGTGAATTCTACCGGCTTTTCACTGATAGCCGCAAAACAATTATCTTTTCTCAAGATAGCCTTTATCTTTAGTTTCTACAATGAGAAATTACTATCGTTGAACTTTTCAATCTTAAATTTTATCGTCATTGCTTCAATCACTGTCTACTTATAAGCAAAAATAGCTCCCACTATTTTTTATGAATAGTAACCGTATGTATGAATAATACATCGTACATATGAGTGGTGTAATACTACATATTTAATAAATAAATATTAATATAAAAATATATTTATTCTCATTTTAAATATTTTATTACATCAAATCATTCATAATATTCCCACTAAAAATATTTTATCACAATAATTACATCTTTTATCCTCACATAATTATTTTAAACACTCATTCATACCCACTATTCCACTTTAATTAAATTAATACCCAATTATTCTCCACTAACACTAATCTACTACTTAAATCATCACCACTAAATCCACTAACAATATTTTAATACACCATTACATCTTAAAATCATCATATTATACCAAAACACCATCCAAACACCCTCAAACATAGACTTACTCACGTCTGCAGCTTCCTTCTTCACTGTGCAAGCTTCCTGCTGGCAAACCAAGGCTGTTCGACCATTTTGAAGGGTCACCAATGTCTCCTCTTGATGATAACAACTCCATCATCATGTTCCCTATCAACAATGATCACTGGTTGGCCAGAATTTCACAATTTTTCTAACAGTTCGAAGGGTGAAATCCAAGCTCTTGTAACGTGAAATTAGTGCATTTTTAATCCAATTAAGCATAGGGCTTCACTTTTTACAGTGATTTTGCACCTTTCTCCCTCATTTACACTGATTAATTTGGTCCAATTTGGTTATAATTGAAGAAACCCCAATTCTGGTATCATTCATATGTGAAAATCACTGTTCATGCAAGAAAATAATGAAATTGAGCTCAATTTGAGTTGTTTACTTCAAATTGAGCTAGGGTTACACTTCAAAGGTGAATTTTGCACCTTTCTCCCTTGAAATAACTGATCCATTGTGAATTTTGGCCTTTAGATTTAAAAACCCTAATTAAGAGGTCTAGGGGCAATTTGTGAATTTAATGAAATTTGGGTTCTTAGGACTTCTTAAATTTTTTTTATGCACCTAGGGAGTGATTTAGAAATTTTTGGAAATTTTAGTTTGAATTTTAGAAGAAATTTTTAATTTTTAGTAATTTTCCAAGATTTTTCACCAAGATAAAGGAAGGAAATTAAAAGAAGAAAATATGTTTGACTTGATTGATAAAATAATTATTATTTGAGGTTAAATGGAAAATTTAGAATTTATTAGATGACCCTTAAGTGAAATTTGTGTGATGGTAGGTGTTAGAAATTTAATAAGTGTATAATGGAATAATTGAATAATAATAATAATAATAATAATAATGATAATGATAATAATAATAATAATAATAATAATAATAATAATAATAATAATAATAATAATAATAATAATAATAATGATAATGATAATAATAATAATAATGATAATAATAATAGTAATGATAATAATAATAATAATAATAATAATAATAATAATAATAATAATAATAATAATAATAATAATAATAATAATAATAATAATAATAATAATAATAATAATAATAATAATAATAATAATAAAATGAAATATAGGTCATAAATATTTTAAAGTATTAATTAAGAAAGTGGCCCATAAATTTAATTTCCTAAAATTTAGTAAAGAAAGAGGTGAATTGGATAAAGGTCAATAATGAATAATTAATTTGGTTTGTGACATAATTAAATAATTAAATATTATGAAGACTGGATGTTAAGGGTATTTTATTTAATGTCTTTAGGTGATTCAAAGACTGTTAGCAAAAGAATTATAGTCAAGGATAATAGGAGTTTGGTATACTCCTCATAGGTAAATAGATAATTCTAATTATGCAGAATATTATTTTGAATTATTTATAATGATTTTGAATATTAAATTATTAGAAATATTGAATTCTGAATTTTGAAGTGGTACGATTTTGAAATTTCTAATATCTGTACATGGATAATTATTTATCTCTAAAATATTGGGAATATGTCTAAAACAAAACCCTGTAACTAACAGCAGTTGACACTAGTTGTAGTACACTACGGTTGGTAATCTGATAATGTTAGATATGATACCTTTACCACTATATTCTATTTGAAGCTAAGGGCCATTATGATATATACTCAGAGCCTATGGCCAAATGAATATAAGTTTTGATCTGTTATCACTAGCATTGGGCTAGCTTTATATTATGTAATTATAATTGGTTTTATAGAATATTCCCAAATGTATTATGTTAATGATTATTCTCCGTTTGATATTATTGAATTATGACTGTATGATGTCTTGTTTAAAATTTCAAAAGTCGTACCACTATAAGCTTGCTCGAATTTCTGCAATATTAGTATTACTTTCTTACTGATTTTTCACTCACCCTATTATTTACTATGAGAAAAATAAGAGTTACACATTCTCTCTATATAGTAAGATTAATACAATATTTTTATATCTCTTGTTAATAGAAGAATACTAATTTCACAACTCTATATCAATATATAAGATTACTCCTTTTTTTAGTTGTGAAAAATAAAGTTTTGAAGTTTTGTATTTATAGGGATGAATAAAGAATTTCAATGTAATTTTTAGGGGACTAAACTGCAATTATCAATTTTTTTTTTTGGTTGACCATCTAACTTACACCAATTTAGGTGTCGCCCTTTGGTAGAGTATTTGTTATTTTATTTGAGTTTAAAATTGATTAAATTCATGAATTTGACAAAAAGAGAACATTCAAATTTAACCTGGTTGAAAATTCTTTCGAAAAGAAAAAGAACAGTGTTTCAAAATACTAAAATGTTTTTCTCCAATTTCCTTCTTCTTTTATGAACAATGGTAAACTAATTCTTGTAAAAACTGGTCGTGGCTCTTTTGGTAATGTACAATGGAACTGTGTATATGATAAAGAAGTTGACAAGATTCTTTCGTTGTACAGGAAAGTATATGAATATCATCATATATACACACTACAAAAATATACGATTCTTGAGAAGCATTATTTGCTAACGCTAAAAAAAAAAAAAAAAAGCATCGTAAAAACTTGTTTTTATTATGCTTGTTATCTTACAATCATAAGAACCCTATAAATACGATGATCATTAATAGACTATTGTAGGTCTGAAACCTTACGATAGTCCTAGACAACGTTGTAAGATCCAATAAATGAGATCTCATACTCATCTAGAACTTTCTGACAGTCCATTAATTAATTACCGTCGTAGATTCAAAACTTTACAACGGTGATCTATGATCTCATTATAGTCCAATAAATTTATGTATCAACATCGTCAGTTGGTGAAGAAAGAGATGTACAACAGGCCCAACAAGCAAAATCTAATTGCTGATGGAAGCAAAGTAGCAACAAGCTGATTCAACCATAGCTTTTTTCTTCATAAATGTTTAAAGAAATTTGCCTCCCAAGCTTGCTAACTCGAGGGATATCATAGTTTGTAAACTTTTTAATTTGCATAAGTCCTATGATTTAATATTTTTTGTTTTAATATTTAATTTATTGTTCATAATAATTTATCTTGAATCTTAGGTAGTTAATGAGAAATAGTAATACTTGCCTTCAACTCAATTGCTGAGTCTACTAGTAGGAATAATTAATTCGAATGACTTTTAATTATATTTAAACTTAACTTCTATTTGATGTTAAACTTTGTAGTTTGTATTATACTATACAATATCTTAGTATTTATAATGTAATAAATTTCAATGACATATTGGCTAGTTACCTAGTTATTAGATTATATTGATGTGATTGTTGGTATTTTTCATATTTAATGGACGTTAGTTTATATATATATATATATATATATAAAAGATTAATGCATAATATTTAAAACTTTCAGTGAAGTTTAAAATGTTGCCATAACACTTACTATTATGACATTAAAATATGACCATCACAAGAAGATAAAATCCATCTGTGACAATTGAATTGGATTGTTGCGCATGCAAGACCTTGCAGCAATTTTTTTCTAATTATCGTAAGAACGTATTTTTGTGATGATTTTAATAAAGGTGGTTGATTGTCACAAAAATTGCTTTTGCGATCATTTTTATTGTAACTGACTAAAAATATCGTAATTTCTTTTGTGAATGTGATATCTGTAATTAATCAATTGTTGTAGAATCTTTTTATAATAGTCAAAACTCTCATGAAAGCCCTAAAAACCGTTACAGTACCCCTTTTTTTGTAGAGTGATATAAGCATCATTATGATCTTTGTATCTCATTTAAAGGTTCTCAATGCTCTAATGCTCTCAAACTTTGATCTGGGTTCACAAGGTTAAATGTCATATATAGCAGCACTACTCAGTTATACCATACATTAATGATAGAAAAGAACTAGACGTGGCTATTTGTATAGCGAAAAAGTCTTGATTGAACATGATGATAGTGAGTGGGCAAAGATAAACTACGAAAACGACACCACTAATAAACTTGCATATATATGAAGTTGATAGTTTAAAGACAAAGTAATGTGATATCAAGAAAATAGCCCATATAACTATAGAGGGATCAAAGGAACGTGACCTTTGGACAAGTAGGGGCCAAGGCTCCAATTTTCGAACAGTCAGAAGCTACATAATTAAGTGACCTACTTAATAAAGTCCCATGAGGAACAGAATTATGACTTTGTACATAAGATGGAGATAGGGCTAGCTAGCTAGATCGTAATGATTTATTGGTAACAGTGTTTATCATGAAAGTGACAAGTTTATAATTTGGTTTTCTCTAATTTAATCACACTTATATGTATAGTTAATACTTAGTACAATACTAATTATCTTGAAAAATATCCATATATATTCTAGAACTCGGAACAAGGTATAAGAACCATTGTTTTAGATGCCTGCTAGTTCAGATAAGAATGTGTCCTTGGCATGGCAAAGGAATTAGAATTCAATTCCTTAGTCACCAAGACTCTGCAATCACATTTACTACTGTACAAGATTAATCCACTGTAAGCAATAGGGTGTACAGCATCACTGTTTATGTTTGTTAAGAGCTTCTAATGTCCACGAAGCAGAAGCATATTATAAGGTCATAATAGCTTCATATATATATATATGTATATATATATATATATGTATCAACTTCACTATTTTTTTTCTCCCACTTACTGCTTGCACCTCTTGGACATAGATAGTAATATCTGTTAATTTGAAAGTCTAACTTTATAATCTGCCAAAAATGAAAAGAAAAAAGAATTCTAACAAGATGAAGAACTAGTAAAGGCCGGGTTCTTTTGTACAGACTTGAATTGTTAGGATAGTAGAAATCGTAGGGCTTACTCGTTTGGTTACGTAATTATCAAGGAATTGAAGAGCTTTCCACTTTTTCCTTTTGGGGCTTTAATCATAAAATTCCGATAACATTTTTTAGGTTCGTTTTAAAAGTAGAGGAACTTCAAAAGAGATTCCAAAGGCTAAGTATATAGTTTTATTTAAACGTTACTATTTCATCCAGTAAAAAATTAGATAAGATACATATGTGTGTGCATCTGTTTCTTATATTCCATTCTTTTTCTGAACTTTTCTTATAGTTTATTTAAAAACCAAATAAAAAATTACCCCTCTAATCTCATTTAATTCCTATACATATACAGTTAGATTTAAGTAAATCAAAATTAACACACAAGAATTTTTTTCAAATGCAAAACTTTTTTTTGGGGCACTTTCTGAGAACGTGAAACGACGTCTTAAAAATAAAATTCTTATATTCTTTGAAGAAAAGAAATATTGGGTGATGATTGGTGTTCATTATTTCTTTCACCTTTTGCTTTTAAAAAAAAGTAGTACACTATTTGGTGTTATCACTTCTCACAATTTTTATTTCATGCAGATTTTTCATTTATTTTTAATTAATAAATCAATAAAATAAAAAAAATATTAATTTTATACAAAATAAAAAATTTTAAAAATTAATTTAACGCTCGTAATACGTGAAGAATGATATTATCCTAAAGTATAAAAATTCATAACTAATTTGATACTGGTATCTTTTCCTTTCTTTTATCTTTAACTTTGTTAAGTATGAAGCTATATTCATATTAAACGTTTTTTGTTCTTTGGGTCCAATATATTCATATTAAACCATGAAGACCGTGCAGATTTCATCAAAATTAATTATATAATAGGATCTAATTATATAATTATGTCTCGAGCACCAAGAAAATTAATTATGCTCATAATTGAAACCCTAGTGGGTACCCATATCCATCACAATAATGGTGGCAGAATATTTGAGAACCTGTAACTCTGATTGGTAGCTTTCAATAATCATCACAAGGATTGAATCACATCGATCAATAGCTGCTACAGTGACACCAAATAGAGAGAGAAAGAGATAGAGATCTATCAATTGTGACTTATAAGCTATACATGTTTATCGGAATATTTCTGTCTATTCAAACATCAAATCCTCCCTTCAATATATGATAAAATATTTATAATTTTAACTCAATCAATCCAAGTATCCAGTCAAACTAGCTAGCTACATATATAGGCCCATTTGAATTCCTTAACAAATTAAGATGCCTGCAGAATTAAAGTATTGATATTAAATAATTAATGTACAGCAGCTAGTTACACCGCCATGCAATTAAAGCTTACATCTACGTGCTTAATTATCAAAATTAAAAGTATCAACTAAATTAGCAGTAGCACACCCTTAATCAGTGAACTATCTCTTTAATTATCTTCAATTTCCCCATTCGAACCCATTTTGAAAAAGAGATAGCCCGCTTTCTGCTTTTTCATGAATTAGCTTGACGCTTAGATAATTCTATATATCTTCTGGCGAAGAATGAGATAGATACACCAGACTTGCCATTGCCTCTTGCAGCCAATCTTCCTCTTCATAATCATTCTTTAACTGCAAAAAAGATTTATAAATAATATATACTTTTAATCTAAAATGAAATATCTGTGTCAACATGTGTACTATATATGTCGTCCCACAAATATATAGAATGAAAATTACCTGAAATTGGATAGAATCATCACCGCCATACAAGTCATGTTTGTGAGGAATATTCTCATTCTTCTTCATAGTGATTTCATCCTCACACAGCTCGTTGTTTCTTGCAAACCTTCCTCTTACTCTTACTCTCCGATCAGCCAGGGTTTTCCGACAAGCATACTGTATGTGTAGATTATTAATTAGAAGCGTGAATGAGTGGGACTGAATTCTCCGAATTTAATTTTCTATACAAAAATAATAATAAATAATGTTTTATATATAATTAACAGATCCAAGAAGCGAGAGAGAGAGAGAGACCTTGATTGTTTTATTGAAGTTCCTTTGATTTCTTTTCTTCAAGTATCGGAGAATTCTTTCCTTCCTTTCTTCTTCAGAGTATCTTCCTACCTTTATGTTTGGTTCTTCAGCTGCCGGTATTTGATTTCCTTGATATGATCCCTATTATCATTTCAAACAAAATTAAATCGATTACACGTAAAATATTTGTTCGTACAGACAGAACCAAAATAAAATTATCCCCAACTGATATCACCCACAAAAAGGATAATTATAATAAAACAAAATAAAAAGAATACAAATTCTTCATGTTCAATATGGCAAATTCATGTGCTAGCAAACAATAATATAATATAAGAGCATACCCAGTTTTCTGTGGCAGTGTTATGATATGGAGGTGGCTTAATATCCTCCACAAACCCACAACATTCTTCACCATAATCACCCAGATGATGTGGAAGGTATCCACCACCATTCAAATTCTGAAAACCACCATTAATGCCATTGGCGCCGCCACCGTAAATCGCCGGAATGGCCAAGTCCGATATGCCCCCGAGTTGGTCGGAAAAAGAAGGAACCCAAGTCGAAGCCATAGTATCACACTCCAGTACTGAAGAAATATGTTCAAGTGCGCCATTGGGAATATTATTGAAGCTATCTTGATGGCCACACATTCTACTCTCTATAACTGAGTAATTATTAATATTGCCATTAATGGCTCCTTGGGTTGGAAACTCTGTGATATCACTAGGGAATATTGAGTAGTTTGAATAGAATTGAGGAAAGGCAGCCATTGAAGAAGGAGATAGGGGCATGAAAAAATATATACGGCTTCTATGGGCTAATTGGATAGCCCTTCTTTTGTGTGATGCTTTCAATATATAGTGCAATTGTGATAGAGTACACAGTAGGATGATTAGGCCAAGTTGTCGAGGAAGAGGCACATGACCAAGTGGCTTAGACAAATATAGCTGATTAAGCAGTTTGGACATTAATGAACTTAGCTGTCACTTTTTAAGTTTTAATTATGCTAATTCTTCTCACTTTACTGTTGTGTGAAAAGATAATGAACTCAACTGTCACTTTGTTTTCTTTTCTTTTTATTCCTTTGTGTGTTACAAAGTTGTTACTATTACTAGTTACTTCAACTTAATATCTATCTTAATTTGAGTTAAACCCACTTAGCTTTCTTTTTTCTGAACTAGACACTAATATATAGTTTTATACTTGGCTCAATATATATGAGTGATGATTTCATCTGAATATTGTAGTTAATTAATCATGTTTAGTATAACAAATTTTCTTCTCTTTTTTATTTTCTAAGAATAAAAATTTTTCTAAAGTTCAATATCTTATTCGTTGCGCATAAAGCACTATATATACTTGGTTTGATGATTGGTGAATATTCGGTTATGAAAAGTTGATAATCATTTGTGGCTTAATTTCCAATTATGTAAAACTTAACAGGTATATTTAATATAGTTTATAAGAATAATATTCATGTTTGGTAAGAAAATAACCAAAATCATTTGTAACTTTCACGAACAGAAGTGACACTATGCGTTAATTAACTGGCATCTAAATAGAATATCTTTTATATATATATCTTTATGTTTTCATAATTATATTAATTGATTCAGCTTCAATTAGCCCCCAAAGTATTAAGAATTAATCAAGGTCCAATATATACATGATTTACAAGTTTTGTATAATACTTTTAGGTGTTTTCTTTTTTGAAAAATACACATACGTACAAGACATGATGTTACAGAGCCATTAAGCCACTAAGTCAAAATAAATAATTCATAACTTTAAAGCAAAATATACTATATACATGAGCATGGAATAAAGTACGAAATTCAATATTATTGGGCAACTTATAGCCAACAAGAAAACGAATTTTAAGCAACTTAGAAGGAAAAGCTGAAGAGACCTGAAAAAGTAGATCGTAGAGGGCCTCATGTGCATACTATTCTCATATACTGTTTTAAAGCTATGCATCCATAAGTACTTCTAAAGATCTATCCTACTTATAGACTAAGAATCAAACACATGGGCTTGTTAGATTTTTGGTTAACAAATCAAGTACAATATATCTCCCTCTCTACCCCTTGTATTCATGAAATTCTTTACTTGCCCTAATACCCACCATTTATATCCAAACATAAGTACATCGATTGCCTTCAAGTTTATCTTTTGATATAAGAAAAAGATAGAAAATTTAGCCTTAGTTAGCATAACCCTTGGTCACTTAAAATATATAAGTAGGACAAAGTGTCCCCTTGATGAGATGGACACTTCCTATTGTAAGGGACATGTTCATTTTGATTGCACATCTATGAATTAAGCTATTGTTGTTTTGCATGTGTTCAATTGAAATTATAAATTCTTTTAATTCTTTATTTAATTTTATCAATTAACTAAGTTATATATGTTACATTATTTCATATGCCAAATTCTACCTATGTATAGCAACTCCAAAAGAAGTAAAACCGATTGATGTATTTATTTAACATTTCTGGTGCATATATGCATATATATATATATATAAGTACAGAAAAGGTTCAGTACGTTGTGAATCTGATAGTAATTTCTTAGTTTTTTTTTTACTAGTAATATGTGAAAGTGATGCTAAGTAATAATTAGTAGCTAGGCAGAATAGTAGAAAAGCAGCCCTAACAGAATAATGTCATATATTGTTTATCTGCTGTGACAATTAGTGATTGATTATTGATGAATCAAATCCTTTAATTGTATATTTCAGAGTTTTTTTTTTTCCTGTAGATCTTCTTATCTTCCTTTCTAACTGAAGTCACATACTTTTTAACTTACAGTCTTACACTTTTGGTTCCAATTTGGAAGGTGGTGTAAGTTAAAAGTTTTAAAACGAACCTCATTTTTAAAAATAAATAGACATATATAATACCCTCATTTTCCCACTCATAAACTTGTGCCCTAATACAGCCAGTTTGATCACTAATAACACTATTAGGTTTAAAAGAAATATTTCAGTCTCTATCTACCATTTCCTAAAAAAATCCTTTATTTTAATTTGGATTTTATGTTTCTTTGTCTATTTTAACCTGAACTATTTTAATTTTCGCTGATCACCAATACTTCAACATCATATGGGCATAAAAGTTTTTATTTAATTTTTTATAATTTAATATATTAAAAAAAACTACATATAATCTCAAGCTCCTTAATTACAATTAAGATAACAAATATTTCAATTTAATTATTTTATGCATTGACAAGTATAAGTGATAATTTTAATTAAAATAAGATGATTACTTAATTGTACATATATATAGATAGATATATATATATATATATATACACTTGTCCTGAAGTTTGGGAACAGATGCATGCCTCATCAATATAAATTAGTTAAATATTTACTAGAATATGAAGGCATATATGGTTCCACTAGCCAGGTTCATCTTGCTAAATCATAATACAATATGAGACTTTCAAATCACAAATTCTTCTTCTTCTTTTCTTTTCTTTTTTTTCTTGGCACTCTCTACTATGCATGATAAAGGAGGCATCAGGTTCAAATTGATTTTAAAAAAGGTATATATACATATGCATGATCGATCTTTTGTTATCTGAAAAGATTCCTAGCCTCCTAGCTTACCAACTTAGTATCAGCTATCTTAAACCATAAAGAAGACCAACTTGGTAACCTACATCTTTTGAAACGAGAAAAGGAGGGGGACCAAAAAAGTAAATTAACATTTGGATGTTAAATTATCATAATTTAGTTTTACTTTTAAAAATTAATAAAAATACGAATTTTTTTAAAACAATAAACTCATTACAAGTTTATTCTTTTGATATCAATGAATTATTTGCGCAACACCCGCATTAATTAAACCATAAAACCCCCCAGATTTTAGAGGCTAAATTGTGGGCCCATTTAGAATTAGAGTGGAATTTCTCTTATTTTAAGACTATTTTTTCTTTTTTTTTAACTAAGTGTCATGAAGAATATTTTAAAAAGAAGTACTGTATACATAACAAGAGTAGTTCAATGATAAAATTTTTTACGTTCATTTAAGTGGTTACAGACTCAAATCCTAATAAGAACATGTACTATAAATTAAAATATAACAGTAAATATAAAAAAAAAAAAAGAAGTAGTCATGTCATTTTTTATGTTGAGTATCAGCATGCTTCACATCCTGTTTTTTCAGATATGCTTGTGGGATGTTACGTGTTTATTATTATTATTATTATTATTATTATTATTATTATTATTATTTTCATGGTGAGTTCTGGCATCCTTCACATTATATTTTGGTGATTTTATCTTACGCTAGAAACTATACTTTGTATGACATTGTTATAGCATTTACTTAATTTTCCTTTTAATAAGAGATCTATCTTAATTAATTAGTGTAGTCTATGGCATTTTATAAATTCCCTATAGTAGCTGGCTTGTTTTGAATTCTTCATCAATATGTATTATATATTCAGATAATTAAATTCCCATTCTTTCTTACATGCTCAGTTTTAGGACATCATTTTTTTTTTCACGTTTCACTGACTTGAGGATGGCTTGAAATATGATGATTAGTTGCGTTATGACGCTCTTCCTATGATCAATCTCTTACATAATTGTGTTGAAGGTGAATGTTGTATTATTATGTTTGACCAATCTTCTAAAGGAAGTATTTTTTACACTCAACTCATTATAGATGACACACATAGATTTGTTTTAAAATTAATATTGTCTAAATATGAAAATGGTTTTATATATTTTATTTTATTTTATTAATTAAATTTATAATCTTTTCATTTAATTAAAATATACATAATATAAAATCACAATAAATATTGATAATATGTTAAATTTAAATGAATGTATGAAAAACCCAAATACATCAAAACATATCATTCACTAAATATGAAAAATTCACCCCAAGAATGAGAGAAAAGATGAGACCAAAGATATAAGAGACAAATTTGTTGTTTACAATGTTGAGTAAGTGTTTTTCTTTAAATAATAATAAATATTATTTCTACTTATATTTTTAAAGGAAAAGTTTCAGTTTTCTGATTCTTTTCACAGGCAAGGAACCACTTCTACCCTTATCTAAAAACAAGTTTGGATTTAAGTCAAACACAATAAAAGCTTAACACAAGTACATTAATTTTTTCATAAAAAATGAACTCAGTATTTTTCCAATAACCTCTAAGTTAAAAAGACTTAAAAAAAAATTGAAGGGCTTTAAAATAGAGAAAAAAGAGTAAAACTTGGGTTGTCAGCTTCTCCCTGAAAATTCATCTTTGTGAGGCCATTAGCGACGAAAAGAAAGAGAAACAGATAGAAAGAAACGAAGATTATATATCTTCGTGACAGTACGTAGTATCAGGTGCTTCTGCATGTTCCTCTCTTTGAATTCTCAATCCCCACTTGCGTCTCTCAAAATATGTTCCATCTTTGGTAACAAATATTATTTTATTATGTTTCACTATTTACATTTGCACTAAAAGATCACCACTCACACAAACAAACAAACAAGGCATAAAAATATTGACCATTCATTAGGGCTCTTCTTTTCAATTTGTGTAGCCTCCTTCTTTTGTTTGATCTTTTTTTGACCGAATCTTTTTTAACTCATACATTCTGTTTGGATGCCTCATCTATTAATGGATGAAAGTAAAGTTTCATGGCTGGTTTTTTGGACTATGTAACAAAAGCAATTGTTTTAGATAAAAATGACTGATTAAAAAAAATTAATTAATCAAAGGTAAGCATGTTAAAACGCACAGAATTTTTTTTTTTTTTTTTTTTATATTTTGGAGTTTAGTCCAAAATCCTAGAGAATACATCTTCACAAATTCAGACTAATTGATGTCTTAGATAGGAACAAATATAGATATAAAATATTATTAAATTTTGAGACACTATCATCAATGCAAAGTAAAGTCCATGTTACACAGTATAGGATGTCATAACTGTTTCGAACTTATGCAGTCAAAATGATCATTTTTTAAGGTAAAAAAAAAAAAAAAATACAGCATCCTCTGATAGAGATCGAGATCCCTTATTGTACAAGCTCCAAGACTAAAAAATTAGTACAAAGCTAAGCTAGTCTCTATGAATGTTGGGGTTGCCAAGTGTGGATGTAGGATCAATCCTTAATTTTTATTGCTAAGAGAACAATTTGTCCGAGTCCTATAGTTAATATGGAGTTTCATGTATTTTAACCTACTAAAAAGTATTATTGCATATTTACATACTTATTTATTGCTAATTTGATCAATCTACTTTATGATTAATAAATCTATAACTATGAATGCCTCATCTTTAATTATGCCCATTTCATGCCTTCAAATTGATGAATATAATAAGCCTGATGACCTGCAGTTGTCATGATTAGTGAAAAATAAAACTTTTTCAGTAAACTTAATTTATGAAAAAATTAGCACTAAATTATATTAAAAATACATTACAAATAGACATAAATTTAATTTTTTACAATTGAGTCTAACTAGAATGATGAAGGGTAATCCAACACTGTTCCTGTACTTGCTTTGAAACCACGCAACTATTTCTTCCAACAATGATGAGATATTCTTAGATTTAAAAGGAGAGAATTTCCTCCACTTAATTATTGCAAAACACCTAATGATTACCAATAACCCAACAGGCTAAGACAACATATTTAAGAGCCAAAACAGAACCAAACAAAAGAATAATGATAGGTATTAGAATTGACCAAAAATTATGGAAACATAGGAAACCACATCTCATATAAGGTGACACATATTTCTGTCTTTCAAATGTTCTTCAATATCTTTCTTCAAGTGGGTGAGAGAGCCAACAATGTCATGTTGGTGCAATGGTGGGTGTTGCACGGAATCTAAAGCTGATTTTGGAGCATAAGATCACTACGGTACCTTTTCCTGTTTTCCATCATTTACCAATCCCAATATTATTCTGTTCCATAGTACAACACTTGCTTTGTATCTCGCTCTCTTTCTCTCTCTTCAGCCACAGATCCTTTTGCTCAAAGATTTGTCATTCTTTTCATTTACAGGATCAACTTTCTCAGGCAACTCAGAAAAAGGCATGCACCCTTTGTCTAAACGCTATCACACTTACTTTTATTCTTCACTCTTTTGAACCATACTTCCATGAGAAGAATAGTCAAGCTGAAATGAGAAACCCCAATTGTCCAGAGATCAAGAATTGTGTTTCAAGATGAAGTGAAGTACTGTGTATCAACAGACAGAATTAAGTATCACAATGCTTTCTGTACCATTCAACTCTAAATCTAAAAACCATCTCACTTTTTCATCGTTCCCTTACTCTTCATATTAAACTATGGCATGTGTTTTATTGCTGGGTAGCGTGGAGGTAAAACTATCACAGATTTTTTTTTTCCATCTCCTTGTTAAACCCTTAACCTCTAAATTGAAGTAAAACCAGACGTCAGATTTATCTTTAAATCAAACTTGAGATATATGTAAAACCTCATTGCTATTAATGTATCATGAGATTCTTAGACTTTATCCACCAAAGATACATCTAACAATTATTAATTGGACAAGTAACCATGTCAAAGTATTACTATAAAATGTGCATGACATATTTATGTCTATTTGTTATGAGTTTGGCCAACCTATTTTTTGTAGATTGAATGGAGCTTCCCGTCATAGTTACGGTGGATTACAAAGCCAGCGATCAGCAATGTTTAAGACCTAAACCTTGTAGGCTTCGTGTAATATTATTGCAAGTTTAGACTCAGCCACGGCATACAAGACAAGACTCTTGAATTGCCCATCACATAGAAAGAAAGAAAGACTCCAGATTGAACCAAGATAATTTCCCTTTAAACACAAGTTGAAGAGATCATCTTGCAATAAGTCAAACACCAGAACATGTCATGCAGCTATAAATATTTACACAGCATTCAACAGGAATGATCAACAATGAAGCCTAGATGAAACATACGGTCATCTCGAATTCATGACTCAGATTAATGCTGTATTGGATTTTGACAATGTACCAAAAGGAACAAGTAATGGAACATCCGTTCAAAGAAGTCAAGCTTGATCCAGAACCTGCAAAACAAATTGTCAATTAATTAGCAATTTTATGGTTGGGTAATTATCTAGAGATCTCAACATTTCATTTACTAAATGGAACAAGAAAATGACAGTGTGTAAACTGAAACGAGCAAAGTTATATTAGTGGAAATATTTTCCCTTTGAATGTGAGTTTCTTACTTTACTCTTGAAAATGGGCTTCTAAATCTTGGTCTCAAGCCAGATATAAAAAGCATCATATTGTTCCGGGCATCTCTTGTTAGTTGAAAATGACCGTGTTATAGCGTTTATGTGAATTTTATAAAGTCCATATTTTTCATTGCAAACAATTAACCATAAAAAAATTAACAATAGCCACTGGCAACTGTTAAAAGCACAAGAACAAAATTCCCAGGTATGGATTTTCAGTGCCCATACTATTATTCAAGTGCCTCACTGAAATCAGACTTATTGGATGGAATAAAATTTCTACCACCATAGCACCTTAACCCATATAGCCAATACATATGTACCAGTAAAGTACAGAAATGCTACTTAAATAATCTCAACAAAAATTTGCAGATAAAGTTATTACTATATATAAATTGGGATTGTTTCATGAAACTTGATGACGAAAGCTGCAAATAGTTGATGATGATGATGAAGATGGTGATGGTAATAATAATAATAATAATAATAATAATAATAATGTGATGCCAAAGAAATGTTGCTGACATTCAATGCTAACTTATCAATTATATGCTGATATGTACAACTTCAACCACATGATAACATATACACACACACCAAGAGTGAGACTGACTGAGATAGAAAGAGAGAAATGGTGATTAAAAAAGGCACACCAACTTGATTATATAAATCCAGGTAATGATACTTTCAATACTAGTGTACATTCCGGTTCAGCAATCCTTGAAAAGATAGGAAAAGATCTTTGTTGTCTGTCCCAAAAATCTCTTCTGCTTTTCTTATAGTTTCCTAAAATAGAAAAGAACAAGTTGTTTAACATTAAGTAATAGGAAACTATCCCTGTTCCATATACAGTATTCCAAAATGTACATGTATTTACCTCTCGTGTTTGCTTCTGAGCATTTAATTCCTTAATATTAGCAAGAAATGCACTAAACTGCTCGTAGGAAAGGCGACTCCTAAAGAAGAGATGTATATTAATTTAGCTTCTAAGAGACAAAAAGAGAAGTAACCATTTTATAAGAAAAGGGAGAAGGGATGTCACCTGGCTTGGCGGAAAAACTCCTTTCCATCAATTCTTGGAGTACGCCCTATACATATTTTTACCATAAATCATCAAAGATGGACAACATGAAGCAATCTATCAACAAAACTGACGAAAAAGAGTGAATAAGTCCCCTACCAGTTTCCTTTACAACTTGATGAGAGCAGAGAATATATTTGAATGTCATTTTAAACCATATGAGGCTAGAAACAGACTAAGTTATCAAGCCTATTCAATTATTTACTTATAAGTGTATCATTGTAGAGTATTAACAAAGCAATACATAAAGTTTCTTTCAGTCTTTGTTGTTTATTCAGTCGTTGGACATATATTTTTTTTACTTTTAGACAACTAATTATCAAACATTCAATCTAATAAGTCATTCTAACCAGTAATAGGAACACAATAACTAACAGACTTCAAGAACCAATTTTATCAAAATGAGTTGGGGAAAACGTCTTAATGAAATAGAAAATATTCCAAACCTGACAGCGATCGCACACGAGGAGGAGAGCTTGCTGCTGATGACTGCTGACTTGATGGATACCATGAAGATAGTGATTGGTGTCCTTCATATGGGAATTTCTTGGGAGAAGTGGCACCAGAGGTCTTCTTTGGAGATCCAGCTACAGAGTATCCTCTTGGAGATCCAGTTGTTGAGATCACTTTTGGAGTTCCTTGTGGAGTCAGACGTGGAGTGATATACGGAGTTATAGAAAATTTATTCCCAGCATACCTTGAGCCTATAGAACCATTAAAAGAACACACACACACACATTAAATAAGAAGTGGCTCCCTTATTCTTTATTCATAGACAGTTCCCTCATTATTTTTATAGAAAACAAAATCCCACATTAAAAACATTTATCAGTCAAATTCAATCTTTGTCACTGGAAATATCCATGTCCTCTTTACATGCAATTAAAATACCAATTTTGCATCCTTAATTGGTTTCCATTGGGACAGTGTGTTTCATTTTTCACTGCATAAGTTCTTTAAGATGAGAATTCCAGAGAATTATAGCCAAGGGAGAACAGCTAATACCCAACAGGAGAGGTAACGGGACAGCCAAAAAGCAGATTATTATTCCCTTTTTTAAGGAACTAATTCATTTTGCAGCATAGTACTTGCATCCAGAAATATAGTAAACTATAGAAATTACAGAGTAGCATGAATTACGACTAATGATAAGGCCAAAGAAAATCTCTACCTTGGTTAATTGTGCTACCCACATTAGTAGAGCTACTATATGAATTATGTGGCACATAGCCATTTCCATCCTCATCTGTAAGCAATAAAAAGAGAAATACACATTAGCCCTTTAATGGCAAGATAAGTGATGTTATGAAGTAAGAAATGGATAATCATTGAGGTGGAAAGTACCCTTATCAGGATATGCCTTTGGAACTGATTGGTCACAAGTTCCAATATCAACAGTTTCAGTCTGTCCAAAAAGTAGGAGAAAAAGAAATAAACTTCTTTACAAGAAGTATCCTGGTCATTTTCATAGCAAACACAAATACAACTAATAATGTCTTACAGATGGATTATCATCATTTAGGGACTGCATGAGTTGTCTCTTAAATGTCTCCAACTATCAGATAGAGAAAATAAAATAAGCTGTAAGGTCCAAAATACAAATTATTAAAAAAAAACAGCATTTGGACAATCTAACCACAGTGATCTGTGCATATATGCAAGGAAAAGAAGCATGCAGGAATCTTGAAGAAGCCAATATAACTGGAGTTCTAAGAGTACAGATGTAATGAAAAAAGATATTCAGTACACACTAGTCAAGAAATATATATATATATATATATATATATATATATATATATATATATGTATGTATGCATGCAATACAAAACCACTAGTATGAACACATGTATGTTGGAAGACATAACTTAACTGATAAGTTTAAAATATCTCAATATAAGTCAAATTGAGTTCACCAGGAAAGATTTCCATCACAAAAAATGAAAGCATTTCCTTTAGCAGAAAAAAAAAATGCACGATCATGCATTATAAAGCACAGATACTCCATTTCTGTAGGTGCAGCCTTAATAAGTATTAAAAGCAAAAGAGCCCTTAAATAGATTACAAACAAAATAAAAGGCATATCTAAGATAATTAGTCTCACAAGCCATGAGTAAAACACCAGATTTAGTTGACAAAAGGAGGTTCCTGATTATGACCAAGCAAGGGGTTCTCTTCAACCAAATATAAACTTTTTTTTTCAAGTTTCTGTAGTTTTTCATGGTTATAGCCTTATAGGCTATAACACTAGTTTATACAATTGAGTGATTGACAGCCTAAAATAGGCAGTAGTGCAGTGTAGTAATGTGACAATTATATATTTTACTTTGTCAACCAACATATCTTCAATTCTCACCTTTGACAAGTCTCGACTGAGCTTTTTTGCTGTCATTGCCAATTGATCCCTCTCCTGTGCAAGCTTTATCTGCAATTAAAAGTTAAAACGTAAAGGATCTACCATGAACTCTAAACATTCCAATAATTAATATTTAGTCTAATTCTAATAAATTTTTATATTACATCTACCACTCAATAAACACAGACATTCCTGACAATGACAACTATGTCAGTCAGGCATTTCATCCTAGACCTGTCATTCCACCTTGTTGAGTTCCTCATTGAAATTAAGGTCCCTTAATTTTTATGTTTTGCACAAAATAATTTGAACAAGAGAATGTTAGAGTAGTATATATCTTTAACTTTTTACATATTAATTACCACAAGTAGCCAGTGACAATAAACAATTCTATCCTATATTCACTCCATTTCTTTCACCTCATCGCCTCTACTTCCACCTTGTCCAATTCCTTACTGAAGTTAATTATTACGATGAAAGAAAGCTAGAGCAGAAAGGTTCTCACTAGTAACCACAACTAATGATAATAAATAGTTCCCTTATACATGTATTCTATTTCCCACGTTCTCCTCTTAGTCTTCTACCATACAACTGAAAACATGATACTGTGAAGCGAACAGTCATTTGCTCAACCCCAAGCGGGCATAATAATGGTACCACGCAGAATTCCACCGTCTACTTCTGAACAGCATAAAACAACACTCGCAGCAAAACATGTTAAAAGATTAAAAGATGAGAAAGAATTCTTTCTTTTTCTGTTTTTTGGAAAAATCAACTTACATTCTCATCGAGAGCGACCTTCAATCTGGACTCAGCTTCCTGACACGCATGATTAAGACCAGAGACCTTCTCCTCTAGCGCGTATATTATTCGGTCCTTCTCATACAGCATCTCTCTGACCCGACCCATTTCCAACTCGAGCTTCGACACCCGCGAAGCAATGGCCATGGAGGTAATCTTGCGAGCTAGATCGAGCTGGTCATAGGGGTCGGTGGGTATCACCGATAGTATCTCGTCGGGAAGATGAAAATCGGGACCGCCCGCATTGCTAAGCCCATTACCCTGCGACATACCTAATGGTTACCTCTTACCTCCTTCTCACAAACAAGAAAGATTTCAGCTTTTTGTTCAATGGGTTCGGTTATGGAGGTAAGGATTTAGGGTATCGATGAATTCGAAGATGGGAGAGGTTGTTGCAGGGTTTGGAGCTCGAAATAGGCTTTCTCTTTGACAAAGCGTTACGACATTTAGAATTATTTGGTAATTAGTTATATTACAATAATTGCTTTTTTGATTACATAAAATATTTATAAATTTAAAAAATAATAGACATTGGACAGAAATATAATTATATAAGTGATCATGATGAACGATCCAAACTAAATTAAAAAAATAAATAAAATCGAGATTATAAACTATAAACTAAATTGATAAAAAAAAGTTAAGTGCGTTGACTAGAAAATATACGAAAAAATTTTAAATTTAAACAATTCTTTTATTTTTGTTATATTTTTATCAAAAATATTAAATTATGCTTAAGTTCAATTTAAAATATATCTAAATAGAGTTATGTATGTATTTCTAATTTTTATTAATACTTCAGAATAATACACGTGATGCAATCAACTAGTAAATAATAATTAATTACCTTCTATTTAAGCTTTTGTCGTTTTGTTTTGTTCGACTTTTGAATTTCTATTTTATTTTGCGGTCCTTGTCCAAATTTAAAATTTGCAAGGTTTCCCTCCAAGTGGCCCCACTGTTTAGCCCAATCTTTTATTTATTAATTTATTTTTTTATTAGCAGCTTTCTTTCTTAACTAAAAAATGGGTCCACTTAAAGTTTAAAGCGCGGAAGCCTATTGGACCATAATAAATGATTTGATATTACATCTTATACGAATTGTTTGTTGTCACTTTTATTAACATAAATCATATATATTTAGAGTGTTAAAATAATATATCATTAATTATATTAATAAAATTTAACTGATTATTAATAATAGGGGCTAAATTAAAATATTTGTAAACATTAATTATGATCTTTTAAATTATAAAGACTAAATAAAAATTATGTAAAAAAAAAGAATTAAAAATATAATTTTTTTTTTTACAAAGAAAATGTATGTTTGAGATTGTTAATGTTGATTTAGAATTGCGTATTTTAAAATTTTGAAAAAGATATGAACTAGACGAATGTTATATATTTAAGCCCTCCACTAAAATATGAATTTTTTTTTAAAAAATAGAGTAAATTATTATTTTTATATGTAAAAGATGATTAATTTTTAATTCAGTCGTTTAAAGTATAACATTCTCAACAGAAACCCTTTAAAAATTTGTCAATTATTTTTGTCTTTTTAGTGATTAAAATTACAAGAACTAATTTTTAAGTTAATCTTTTAAATAAACGAAAATAATATATGGATAATTAAGTGACCGAATTATTTTAAAAATAAAAATTTAAGAATTAGTCAACTTATAAATATAAAAACAGTAATTTATTCAAGTACATGGATTAACAAGACGACAAATGTGACGATCATGAGTTTATTCGACCCAAAAAGTATTCAAAATAATCAATTGAGATGAGAACTAATCATTTGTCTTGGAAATGCCAATTGTCTTAATCAAAGCGGTTGTACTTGAATTCTAACCGTTCAATTTACTGAATACACAAGTTTTTGTAAAATTTCGATGGAGTCCAAAGTGTAAGAACGAGTGTGTATAGTTTTAAAGATATTTTACAAGTTTTATATTTTAAAAATCTAAATTCAATTTTGTATGCTATGCATAGAATATGTTAAAAATTAATAATATTTTTTATCAAAATTAATAAGTTTGTGTTTATTTTTTAAAAATCATCTTATATAATATGATTAACGCGTAAATAAAATATGGATTTATTTGATATCTATTTTAGGAAAATAATTTTACTATTTACACTAAAAAAAACACGATTTGTTGTAGTTTAATTTCGGTGTTTATATCAAGTTTGGAAATGTAATTAATTTTTTTAATTTTATTTTTTCCATAATTGATCCTTACAAGAAATAGTGAACTCTAAGTAATGGAAAGAAGATGGAGGACTTGGAAATAAAAGAGGATTTACCAAGACCCACCTCCAACGGAAAGGCCAAGTCAGCATAATTGAACTTATGAGTATGGTGAGTTGGGATTATCACGGTCTCTACGTCTCTCTTGAACTGCACCCTATGCCGAGAAAAATACAAAGAGTGAACCTTTTCTTTGTTTCTTAATCCTCTCCCAACTATAATTATTACGATAATCTTGAATTTCCAATATTTAATGAAATATGATAGATTTCTGCATCTCTAGTCTTGGCACAGGTTGGAGTGTAAGATTTGAAGAAACGAAAAAAATGAAAAGTCTACACTACCGTATAGTTACTGGAAAGAGGAGAAAAATAAAAATAAATGAAAAGAGAAAAATAAGATTGATACACAATTTTTTTTCTCTAATGTTTTACTTTTTCTCTCTCACAGCAAGATTCAGGATGAGCATAATGGGAAGGAGAATACGAATTATTGATCATTAACTTATGTATTAAATAGTGTATTAACCTTGCATTGAAATTGTATAATCAAACAAATTTTGCATTCAAAACTTGTTCCCGGATTGCTCCGAAGACTTCTCTTCTTAAAACATTTTAACGAATATTTCAAACACATTTAGTTTTTTTTCCAAAAATAAAATATTTTGAAAACGATCTCAACAACTTTGAAGAACATAAAATCAAGAACACATTCAAATAGACAGAATACCTAACATATTTAGATGCATATACACAAATTACTATGAGTCACACTACGGTAAGCTTAGTATTCCAATTAAAAATGAAAACAAAACAGAACAAGATAACTTCCTGTACTTTCAATATCATGTCAAAAACTGGATTGAATGCCTGACCATCATTACAAGATAAACATAAACCAAAGTATCCATGGAAAATTGTAATTAATCCCACGATCCCCGCAATCAAAGTATACAAATTCTAAAAAAATATTTATTTAATATTAATCACAATTTAAAAAGCGGAAACATAATTAATATTACTAGCTTCATCAAGGTCATTACACCAAAAAATTACCCATTTGGAACACCTACTTGAATAAAATCATACTGGAAAATTCCATTCCTCCACCGCTGCCTTCTCCTGAGCCGAAGGCACAGAAACACATGACTATATCAGGCAGACATCAGTAATTGTCTTCTGCCATGAGCCGCTCATTAATCATATCAGAAATGGATGCGAAACAAACTAATTCCTCTCTCCAGGTGACTTCAAAACATCATGTCTATCGTCATCATCATGGTGACTATTATATCACAGGGACAATCAACAAAAACGTTGATAAAATGGCCTTCCGTTTCAACTCCATCTCCAGTCCATATATACCTCACTACTATACAAAATTGTCCATCCACCAATAAGATGAGGAACAGAAAAATTAATATAACAAGGCAACCGATGGTCCAAACAACCAACCAAGTTGAAGGAGGTTCACCCTTATTATAACTAAAGTCAAGACCTGACCAGGGGATTTCACTATAACTACAATTAACACATACTCAGCAACAGTAAATGTAAACTCAAACATGATTTTCTTGTAAATGCCTTTTACTGTCCCTCTCAGAATGACCAAGTCGGCTGACCTTGTTTCGATCTTCAATATCATAACGATTATGGGGGTGACGTGGCTTCCCCTCCAATACTCTATCAGGAGAGCTCCCAGCCTTTCTCTTGCGATTGCCTGACTTGGGTGACTGAAGTCCAGGGCCAATGTCATCAAGTGCTGATACCTCCCCTTCTTCCACAGTACATAGATCAGGCTCATATGATGACAGGCTCTTTACATCTTGATGATATTCATCTGCATGATCTTGATGCCTTCCATGCTGCATATTTCCATTATCTGACCTATTAGACCAGCTCTGCCGCCTATCCTGCTTGTTCTTTTCACTCTGAGCAGCAAGTTCAATTCCATCCTCCAGTTCCCTCTCAATGAGATCATCATCATCCATAACCTCTGATTTTTTAGTTATTGGACCAAATGCTTTCCTTCGTTTCTCAAGTGCAGCCTTTACCCTCTCTCTGTCAATTTTTTTAATAGCTTCCTGATGTGGTCGCCCAGATGTATTATCTCTGTGATCTAGGTTTCTGTTGGTTTGTTTAACTTTCAATTCAGCAGCCTCCTTCAATTCACTTTTCCCAAGATTGCTTTCTTGCTCTTCACCATAACCTGATCGAGATCTCACCATGTCTAGAGCTTCCTGCAAGTTTTCCTTATGTGGCGGAGTTTCACACTCAAGATGATGATTAGCTTTGGCTTCATCTTCCGTCCTGTGTTTCATTTCTGTGCCCCCAAAATCACTACTTCTACCATGGTTCGACACTGGGTGTTCAACATGATTGGTAGCACATGAATCAAACAGTGTCTTAGAAGCAGCAGCCTTAGAGGGTTCAAGTCTTAAACTTGTTGCTCCAGGCTGAGAATTAATGTTTGTAGTTGCATTTTCATCATTGCTAGCAGGAACCTTTGCAGCAGCCCGATTAGTGGCCCCAACTCCTATAGATCCTTCAATATCATTGGATGGTGGCACTCGGTTTTGTTCATATAGCTCCAACATTTGATTACTGACTTCTGCAGAAAGAAGCACACAATTGGATCTTCCATATTAATAAAAACTGGATAAATAATAAAATGATATTAACTATTAAATTAGTTGCATCTGTCCAAACTGCACTTTCTATGGGCATATTTGTCCAAGCACAAGATTCTCAATTAATTGAATATTAAAATTTTACCTTAAACACAATCATAATCAGAAAAAGGGAAGAGGTAAGCAACAAAAATTAGAAAAGAAGGCAAAGAAGAAGAGGTAGTAGTATTGTTATTCATTTCTTTATACCACTAATACTGAAAAAAAGGGCACCAACCCTCCAATTGCCGAGGGGTAACATCAAATTCTTGCCACCAGACCTTCTCCCCATCTGAAGGGAGCTTCACCTTAAGAAACTTGGCAGCAAGGAAAATAGCTCCTGCTGCAATATGGTGGGGCTGGAATTGCAAGCAAAGAGATGTCCGAAGTCTGCATACCACATCCTAATTTCAGGAAAGAAGAAAGAAAGGCCATTGAGCATAACAAAGATGGGGTAATGTACATACCCATCATTTACGAAATTCCATGCCACTTGAGCAAGGGCATTTTGAGCAACTTTGAATTTCTTAATAGCCTCAACAAGAGGTTTATAAGGATGGTGCAGATTAAGATCAAAACCAAGAGTTTGGAGAACAATCCTTTCTCCAGCTAGGATTAATTCTTTCTGCTGTTCATACACCTCCTGCACCATTATTGGAAGTACAAAGATTTGCATGAGAAAAACAAAATTACAAAATAAAGCTGCCTCACAGGACCAAAAAGAAAATTTCTGAATAAATTTGGAACAAATAACCAGAAAACTAAATGGAGAAACATATATTAAAAATTAAAGGTAGAACCGTAAATTTTAGTTTGAACTTGCATTTCAATATTGATGCATGCATTAGCCTACTTGGAGAAGGTACACTAAGCTGCGCTACAGATTTGTCATTAGGGCCACTCAAATAGAAATTAAGGCCAAAGATAAAAGCATCCAATTATCAGGAAAAAAGACAGGTAGTTAAATCAAACAAATTTACTTAAACAGATAATTTTTAACAGGCAATTTAACAATAAAAGAATAAAAGTAGAGATTGCCTGACGTGTAAGCACAAGTAATCAAGGGAATCGAGATCCGCTGCAATAGGGGATCCCTCAAGTTTTCTCAAATAGTAATCTGGATCGTAGAATTTTCATCCACCAGTCCAGATTTATTGTTATAAAATATTTAATTTCTTTTATAAAAAATTTAATCCAACGGTCCAAATCAATACTTGAAAAAATTTAGGGAACCCCTATTGCAAAGGATCCGTGCATGTAATCAAGGGACTTAAGATATACCTTTTGTTTGATTCTTTGAGCAGCCACAGGGTCCTTCTTATTCATTATTTCATATGAAACAATAATTACATCTTTCAAAGGGCGAGGAGTTTCTTCAACCTTGCCAGCAAGAAACATACACACTGTTGCAACAGTCTGCAGAAGAAGTTATTAATTACCATCATATTTCTAATAAAATATTCTATCCCATTAACTATACTTGTACATCAAACCACAGGTGCAAAAACATAAAAAGACATTAAAACAAAAAAGATAGTTATGACTAAGTGCACAGACATATATAAACCAGCGGCGGATATGAGCAAGAACTCACATAAGCGCTGGGTAATACTAGGAGTGGGGGAAAGGGCAAGAGGGAAAGAGAATGAGGTGATCATTGATGCAGAATTTTTACATAAGCAAAAATAAAATAGCACCAACAGAAGACTTCAGTAGCAAAAAGTAGGAAACAGCCACAGGTATTATTATTTGAAACTCGTTAGAGTGCTAAAGCATAAGATTAATAATCTTTTTTTTTTTTTTGGCAAGCAATTAATGATCCCAGTGGTCCATCCAGAGCTCAAACAAGTGGCAAGATAAGCAGCAAAACCTTGATTCTTTAGTTTCCGCTGGAAATCAAATTATAAATTCTTTCGTACAAAATAGAGCCCAAAATATAATGAAGCAGACCTTCTAAAATACCATTCATGTTATAAGGGCAATTTTAATATGAATGACAATCAATCCACTGAAGTCCTACTTGACTAAATTTCACCTGAGATACATGCTACTACAATGTGAGTTAATTATTAAAAAAAAAAAAAAAAAAAAACCCTGCAGGTCTAACAGGATAATTAGTAATAGTATTCATCACTTAGCAATGTGCTAAAAATATTAGTATAGCATAAAATGAAATATGTTTACAAATTATAAAAGTTTGTGTCTATCATAGTATGAACATAATTGAGATCACTAAAATAGCCATAAGTGTCAAACACCAAGCACAAGGGTACTACAGTTCACCAGCACCATGTTTCATCAAAATAACAAATTATGCAAGAATGAGGGAAGATGTAAAAGGAAAGCATACAAAAACAAATAAATCTTCTATTTTGTCATTTGCATATTGCAACCCACCAACTGCTTCATAAAGGATAACAAGAGTTTGAGGGAGCTAAGATCATTCTCTTTTTCTTCCCCCTTGTACATGAGTATAGATTTCCCAGCAAGTTTCTTAGCCTAGATCTTACACAGAGATTCCCATGTCTAAAGAGTTGAGGTATATAACCACCAGGCCACAAATCCAAGGTAAGGACCACCTAGTGTGTTAAATTATGGAAAAAAAAGATAAATTCTCCCAATATTGTCTCGAGTAATAAATCTAAATTCCCTTTGTTAAGTCCCCAATTTGGAATAATTAAAGATGAAATTTAAGTCTCACACTGATTTGGAACAAGCTATACACCAACCAACTAATTGGCTAACTAGCTTGGCTTCCATTCCAACTGCTGGAAAACTACCAGTGAATTTATTGAATTACTTCACTGATATGATGCCAAACATTGTATAGAATAGCATAACCTGAAATTTCAATCACTCTGCTTTATAAGGATAGCAACCCATGGCATAATGATATTCATTCTCACTCCAACAGGGGAAAAGGTGAGCATGTTCAGATCAAATTTTAACCCAATTACTTAAGCCTTACATGTAATTCTTATTAGAACACTAATTATGGTCAACCTCATGCATCCCTCGTCAATTCTTATTAGATTAGGTGTCTGATTAAGACCAACTCCCACTTCCAGTATTATTTATTTATAAAGCAGATAATCTCCCTCTAGATGGAAAAATGAGGAAGAATGACAGAAAAAAAAACAGCTGCACTAGCTTTTCAGAGGCTAGGGTCTCGCCAATGCCCAAACTAATTTTTCCTGCTCCCTCTCTACGCTACCTTCTCTAATATTATCTCTTGCCCACTTTCTTTCACTATTACAGCACCCTTCACCCATGCAGAGTTAATTAGAGTAGAGTATTCTATCCGCCAGCACATCATTAGTTACCCCACCCTTTTTTTTTTTTGGTTTCCCTTCTTATTTCATCTATTGTAAACCTTGCCTCCTTTCAGCCTGATTCACCCAGGCCCACCAGTGCCTTTTGAACCTCTTCACATACCAGACTATATATCCTTCTCTCACAACATTGCAATTGATAAACTATCTTACGCAAGCTTTCCTGATCAGGCACTTAAAACTACTGGACCCATATATAGCAATTTGCTCTTCTAACATGTTTCTATACAACTATCTGTGCAGTAATAAGATGTATTTACAGGATAGCATCAGGATCAACAGCATAACTGCTTTACCATATTTTGGAAAGTATAAGTATAAAAATATGCAAATTTTGAACAGTGTAAATTAACTCACTATTGATAAATGGTTGAAACATTTTTTCCCCTAATGTTTCCTTTTCATGAGATTTTCATGAATACAAAGATATCTATTGATGTATTCAATAATGCCCACTCAATCTCCAACCTTATGAGAACAACTTAATGAGTCATATATACTAAAATTAGACCCACCAGAAGCATCATCATTATTACCATACAAAAGAGTGTTGCTTTAGCATGTTGCAAATTGGCATCAGAAGACTCCACACAATTCTTCATCATCATTCAATAGTATCTAGAATTACTCCTCCACCCTTTTACTTCCCTCTCCACAACCCAGTAATTTCTAAGCCTATCTTGGAGTCTAAACCCCAGTCTTTAATAAAACAAATACAGGCTGCTTAAATCTTCTATTTCTTCTGCACCAAGGGATTCATATTTTTAAGCTACTAGTTTATCTGTAAGCACACATATTCAAATAAAGAGCCAAGGAGTGTTATATGTGAATACTATGAATGTAGGGCAAATTACTCATCTAAGAGAGAATATAATTAATTGATTCACAAAAGAGAAATACGATATTCATTTATCATCAAAATTGATCGGTACACTAGGAAATGAAAAAGAGGAGGAGAGCACTATAGGAAATATGTGGTTTCTGCAAGTTTGGTTCAACTGTGCCTAGATTCTTTTCATGTCAGGCTAACATTGGTTTGCTTTGGAAAATTTACAATCTCACTTCAATAGACATGGAACCAAAGAGACATTTCATTTTCTAAGCGTGCCATTGAGTTTGAAGGTAAATTGCTTATGAAGTAAATTTTTCAAAAGAGAAGGTCATACACAAAATTTCCTTGATTCTGATGAAGGGTAAACATATGATGCAATTACAGCCCATAAATATATTTCCTATCTGTACTTATCAAATTAGATTAAAATCAGATATTTATTTGCAATTCACACAGATGCAACAATGACAACATGCAACTTATTATAACAAAATACAGACTCACCCTCCTATCATTCCTCCCTAAGGAATGACGAAGAAAGAATCGATGACAAAAAATTATTGCTGTAGCAATGGTAACCTGAGGTCTGCATCACAATAAAATTGAGATTGGGTCAAGTGATCAATATCATGATGAATTACATTACAGATTTGCATTTATTTATCTATATATACATGATTAGTGATAAACATGACATATTTTGCCTAATTTATAAACAACATAAACAATAAAGAATTACAAATAATGTTTGATAGGCCAAGCATGAGCTCTCCACGGCTTCTATGGAGAGGAAAAAAAAAAACTGCTAATGTAGCCCTACCTTCTGCACACTTTAGGCTTTAATGGGACATTTGGTCGCTCCAGTTAGCTCATCAAAATTATTAAATCCCTCTATTTTCAATTCAAGTAACGCTGTCCCTCTAGTCTACTAATCAGTGCAACAGACCAAATTAGCTTCAAAAAGAGCAAAGTTGTACCACTCTTTCTAATTATTACATTAAAATGTAAAACCAACAACTAAAAGGGGGCCTGCCTTGTTTTAGTAAGAAAAATTAGGGATTCAAACATAATTTAATAATTCCCTGCCTTCCACCATTGCAACTCTTTCCTTCTCAATTCTCATCAACAAAATCCCTTTCCATAAACAAAAAAGAAAAAGTTCGATCAAGCATTTAAATAAAGAGTGCCACTGCCAATATATACTGATTTATCTCAGCTGACCAACAAAGAAAAGAAAGAAATTATGAGGTATTATAAGTCGTATACTAACTAGAAAAATTACCCAATGCCTCTGAGATAGACAACTAAATATTGTTTAAAAAGACAGAAAAACTCACACTTTGAGTCTCATGCCTAAATCTTGTAAAAATGTGCAGTACGATCTGCGCATGTAAATCTCTTTCTTCCAATCTATACCATCTCTTTTGGAAGGTGAATTTTCTTCAATCTGCTTCCTAGTAAAATACCAACCAGGATCTTCCTCCAACCTCTCTCCAGAGTATCTGTTAGAACCACTTTGATAAGTTCCATTTTGAGAGACATCACCAGGCAACATTCCAGCCATAAGTTGACAGATGACTAAATTTAGTTCAGATTGTTGTATATGTATGAAATGTCAAATTTGATGATCAAGCAACGGGGAAATCCAGTTGTTCCCTGTCCATTAATTACAATAATGAGAAACAATTAAGAAATATGCAGAACCAAAAAAAAAAAAATCCTGAATTACGTCAATAGAATAGAATGCTAGCATACTGTCCCTCGAACTTATCAGCAGACATTTTGATATAAAAATATCAATGACTCCTGACATATAGAATTTTCTTACCATGGAGAGTCTAAGGTCATTTGAAAAATGGCAGGTTCACATATGTTCAGTTCTTGGACAGCCAATGTGGTATAAAAGAATGCATTGTTTAAATGACCATCCAAATATGATCTCTTAGAGCCATTATGATTAATTCCCTCTAAATGTCCAACTCAAAGGCATTCAAGTCTCAACATTAAGAAGTTTACACGTATGAAGTATGTCTAGCATTAACATCACCAACCAAGCATAATATGACCTCATCATATCAAATTATATGGCACAAATAAAGTTGTCTGCCATTAAAGTTAAAATTGTCAACGCATCTAAAGTGCTCATGCTCGACATATCACATGCTGCATCATACTTCCCCTTCTGAATTATTTTGTAAGATTTTATAGCTAATAGGACAGCATCACAAAATGAGGGTTGATAATTAGGAAAGTCAAGTAGTATAATATTATTTATCAAAAAAGTTCCTTACTAGCAATGTAACCTCTGCATAACACTCCTCTTTCTTATCAATTATAGGACTTCATCACTTCATGCAACAACATTAACATACCATAAAAAATATTGGGGAAAATCTCTAAATTCTAAATGAACAAGAATGAAGGAAAAAGTCATATGGAAAAGTATAGCATAATTTGAAAATAAATTGTAAACGCACCATCCAATGAAAAACACGTACAAAATAAAAGTTACCATTAAAACTGAAAATTCCACTGTTTCAAAATTACAACTGTCACTCATGACAAGTTTGCCATAGTTTCGATATAGGAGAAACTCATGCACGCCACTATATAAAAGAACCAATCAAATTGTACCACCAAATCTCTAAAGATTAAGAAAAAATAATTTCAAAAGCAAATGCAAGGAATATTCCAGGCCAGCCAGAGCACCCTGCAATTTCCATCACATGAACATTTTTTCATTTCTGCAGTTCTGCCTAACTCAGGTCTCTTTATAATTTGATTCTTCCACATAATAGCTCTATAAATATGGAAACAAATTTACAATGAGAAAGATGATATTCATGGCTTAGTTCTTACATTTATTGAGTACTAAGTAATGAGTTCAAGTGTTTGACAATCAATAGAAGCAACAATACCCAGGGAAAACGTGGCTTTATATTCTATCCACAGATAGAAAATACATTATTGCAATTAGAAGCTTTTCTAGTTGAGAAAGACAAGTATTTGAACCTATAATTCGTCCCAAAAATGAAACAGAAATATATGTGAATGGAAACATTAAATTATTCATAAATGATTACTGGATAACTGAAGAGACACCTGATCTTATTGCACTCTAGACAGTATAACCACAATAACATTTGAGACAAAAAGTGAATGCAACAATGTTGTCAAAATCGCGATTCTAGTTAGATTCAGAAAAGGGGGTGAACTCGTAACGTAGAATCGTAAAAGTTTACCTACACCTATTATTTAAGTTATTGAACATAACTATATCACATAAAATTTCATACATAATTCATAATCCATAATCTATAATATACAAAGTTCAATAAACTCTAAATCCATATCCATAATATATAATCCAAATCAACATACAATGATGTTCAAACATCTTCTGAAACACTAAGACATGGTTCAACATTTATTCTTGTGCCAGCTAAATGATGTTTGAACCTATAGACTCCTCCATTATAAACCTTGCCACAATAACTACATTTAACTTTTTTACCATCCCCACTAACATCATTCCCATGTTTTCACCCTATATCAGATCTATTACCAGGAAAATTCTTCCTTCCAACACCTACATTTTTTCCAATAGGGACTAATGGAGCACTTCCACTTGAAGACATATTTCCTTTGATATATTACAACAAAACAAAGATGAATAAAAGTAGGAGATCAATTCATAGTTCACACAATAAGTTTTATTTGTTCAAAAGTGGAAAAATCTTATATTCACTCCTCAATCATGAAAGTGGAAAATGTAACCACCAATGAGAATCACCAATTCATAATATGACAATAAATTCTTGCATCTCTTGCAAATTTAACTAACCATCTAATACTCTTGGCCAAAACAACGAATTAAAATGATAGACATTCATATAAAGACCAAGAAGAAAAAAGATAGAAGACATTCGTACATTGTGATACAAAATAGTTCTGATCAAACTTAACATCTTCATTGCTATATGCCTATATCTAAATAATTGTTTGGTAAATGCAAAGGACAGCACAAAAAAAATATTCTTCACTGCTTTAAGATTCAACATAAATAATATAATAATGAATACCGGTCAAGATTCCAAAATTGATAAGAAAACAACCAATTAAAAGATATCTGCATATAACCATCAAATGAGGCAGACTGAAGTAAACTATAGATCTCTTGCACATACAGAAACTACTTTCTATACCTGACCGAAAGAAATCTGGACAAAGTTATGCAGCCATAACTTAGTGCTTAGTCCGTTGTATATGTGAAGCCAAGTATCTATATTTAATTAATCTATATTTAATTAATAGAAATGGAACACTCGCACAGCAAGGTAGCAGCAAATTTTCTAAGAATGTTTCACCATTCTGCAATTGATTTATATAATTTGCATTGAAAGCTTGTCCCAGGAAATACTAAGGCCAACAAATTGAACAAAAACATAACAAAATGAACAGAATAAGCAGCTCCAGCAACATTCCATTTCGAAGCATATACCATTCGAAACATAAGCAGCTAAGAAGCTCCGAAAATACCTGGTGGAAGAAGGAATGAGACGGACCGGAGTCACCGGACAGTGTGATGACGAGGCTGGAGGCAGAGCAACGTCAGGCGAAGGCGAGAGGCAGAGGCAGAGGCACAGCCCCGTGAGGTGAGAGGCGGAGCACCGTGAGGCAAGCGGCAGACCACCGAGAGGCAAACGCGAGGCAGACCGCAGACCACCGTGAGGCGAAGAAGAGTGGCAGAGCAGTGAGAAGAGCACCGTGAGGCTAGAGGCAAAGCCCCGTGAGCGAAGGCGAAGGCGAAGGCGAGACCGCGACGTTCACCGACGGGAGGATTACGCGACGCGACGTTCACCGATTTTTGGCTTTTAGGGATTGCGAGCTTCGACTTAGTCTTCCTGCACTGTAACAAGAAGTAAACAACTAAACTTACGTACAGAAAAACCAAGGTTTTCATAGGATACCCATTCGTTCATATAGAATTAGAGCATGAACGCATCCTGACAAGGTCCCTAATCCTTATATAAGTATAAAGAATAAAAACGCGATTTTGAGAGCTGAAAATTGCAGTCAACAATGCCGTCTTAAAATCCTAATTTCATTATACAGCTGTTCAGCGTATGGGCACACAAAACAATACAATTTAACCGTCAATCGAAACCCTAATTTCCCCCACATTATTTGTCTTCGAAAATTAATTCAACTAAAAACGCAAAAACTGGAATTTAAACGCGTACAACGACAATGACATAAATCTAAAAACATTACCTCTCGGTGTTCGAGAAGAATTAGATGAGTCCAATACAAATTCAATCATCAAGCACTGATCCAAAAACCAAATCTAGAAGCTCCCTTTGCGAAACCGAATTAATCTAAGTATGCGACTGAGAGAGAGGGCTGGAATTACTCTGACTACGCAGAAAATCAGAGAACAAAAAGTATTATTTGGATTTCAGATTAGGGTTTACAGAGAAAAAAGCAGAAGAAAATTTTTAATTATACGGATTTCCTTCTTTCCGTTGATCCTTGTAAGTTATATAGTTTCCTTTTTAATTGATCTTTTTGGTTTTATTTTTGGCAACAATTAATGAGAGGATCCAAAGTGATAAATTTTATAGGATGAGTTAATTAATACTAATTAACCGCCAAAAGGACTAAAAATTGTACTGCTTAGGTAATTAATTTGGAATTATCGCATCACAAGATTGTGATTAGTGAAGCACATGGTGTCATGTCAATCATCTTGTGAGAATGTTCACTTTCAAAAATAATCAATTATAATTAGTGAGGAGATTTTTCGGGTACCTTGATACTTGATAGAACCCCAAACCCAGTCAAAGGGTATACTTTGCGAAACAATTATATATTTTTCTCGCCATTAGAAAAAAAAATCACTGCTTTCTTTTTTATTCAAAAGTAAGTATTATGATTTTTTTTTATTTTTAGTTTCTGTGTAAAATGAATGTCACAGCCAGGACATACTAAGATTTTGTTTGCATTATTTTTTTTTTATTTTAGAAATGCATTAATATGATTTATAATTTGGCTTTTATTTAATTATTAATAAATTTTTTAATACATTTATAATTTTAAATATATTAATAGACTCAATTATAATATAAAAATATAATTATAATAATTATAATTATATTTTTATATTATAATTTAATATATTGATATACTTATAATTATGAATACTTCTATTAATTGTTTTACAATTTTTCTTAGATAAAGAGAATTGTTTGCGAGAGCTGATACTAGAATACAAAATAAAGTGAAAAATCATTGCCATGTTTCCACTGTGTGTCCTTCCCTTGAAGATAAATAATATTATTATAAACAAAATCAAATTGTAAATATTGTGCAAAGTTTATCACACTATATCCAAATCCATCAAATTTCTTATGCAAGTCAGGGACGAATTTAAAGTATTATGCAAAGTTTACAATACTTATAATAAAAAAATATATAAATTAAAGAAGAAAAATTTCTCATAATTTAATTTAAAACAAGTTTTTATAAATTAAATAATTAAATTAAAAATATAATATAAATTAAAATTTTAAAATTTATAAAAAAGCAACCATACCCTGCATTTTTCTTAGATTTATCCTTGCTTATAAGGAGAATAGTAATTCAAGTTGTGGCTCGTAGTCTTTAAGCAATGTGAAGATATTATCATTCAGGATGAAATTCAATGGGATCAATGATCTCAGTTCAAGATATTTCCAAGACTTGGTAATTAGACATTCATTTTATCACTTTTTGAAGAGTTGCTTTTCAAATTCTTCTTCGATTAAGCAGATTAATGAGACACTGTTGGTCCTTGCATATCCAAAAGGTTTGAAATAAGATCTATATTTTTGGGCAATATAATTTACAAGATTAATATTAAAATATTTGCTTTTCATTAACAACTTATGTAAATTACCTTATTTTTTGAAAAAAATATTAACTGATAATAATACATTAATTTGTATTAAACATAGCATGCTTATTTTGAAATATTTTTTCTTTGACTTAAATTAGGATTAAAACGATAAGTACGCGCTTAGGTCCATTTTAAGGCTCGGTTTCAAACTTCCTCTTCTTATTCGAATTTGGCTTAAATAAGAATATTAAGTTATAAGTATGAATATTTCTTAATTTTAAAACTTGTTGGACCCAAATAATTCTTTTTGGACGTCAGCTTGGGCTGATCCTTTTATAAAATTTTTATTTGAACATGAATAAAAATGTTCATATCCAGTCTAGTCTATACTCATAAATTTAAAAAGTTGGGCTTAAAAATTTTTTTTATATAATTTTATTTTGATAAAAACGTAGCCAAGATGGGTTTTGCCAATGATATTGATGTAATAAATAGTAGTAATAATAAAAAAGTTAGTTTTGGACTTTTTAGATGTATGTGAGAGTAGATTGGGAAATAACTTTGCATTATTTTTTGTATTATTGGACTAAATTTTAGTGAAATAACTCAATTATATAATATTAATATAAACGCTAAACCCTTCTATATTAAAATTATTCCTTTATTCTTTCATTATTTTAAAAATATACTATTTTAGTTGAAAAGAATAATAGAAAAAATATACGAAATTGTATATAATTTTTTAATTATAAAAAATACTTGTTAATAAAAAAATAAAGAAAAATACTATAATTTAATTCTACATGAAAAAATTTAAAAGTAAATTAAAAATTAACATGCTTGCATGCCAAACCACTGGCTGCAATGAATTAAAATAAAAATAAAAATATCTCCTCATTTACTTATCTATAAATTAAATTGGTGAAAACTTTTCCAACAAAAGTAATCAAATTCGTATTTTGTCGGAAATGAATCAAATGGATCCTCAGAAAAAAAAAAAAATCCAAAACATGGAGTAAAAAATTTAAATAAATTACCACAATAAACGCGTGTCTCAATAATCATCGCCATTATTGCTTGCTTCAAACGCGTAGTGCCCTTCTCTCTCTCTCTCTCTCTCTCTCTCTCTCTCTCTCTCTCTCCATATGGCGATGTAGTTCTGTGAGCTTACTCCTGAGCCGTGAATCCTCTTCAAAGTTTAAATCTTTAGTGTGATTGCGATTCTCGTTGCAAATATTTTGTTGGATGGTTTAGATTGGATTTTTATCAGGGCCATGGCAGCTTCACCATCAAACAGGATCGAACGCGCTCATATGATGTACCGTGACGGACGGTACGAAGAGGCGCTAGGGTTCTACACCGAAGCTATTGGGATGGCTAGGACAAAGGCCCAGAAGATCGCTTTGCATAGCAATCGAGCGGCTTGTTATCTAAAGCTTCATGATTTCAAAAAGGTTGGTATCGTATGTCTTTTCGATGGAAAATTTTACCCCTATTGTCGTCAGGTGATGAAATATCTAAATTATATAAATTATATTGTTTATATATGTATATATATATATATATATATATATACATATATATATATATATATATATTTTTTTTTTTTTTTTCCGAGTGCAAGTTCTTCTATGTGGCATCAGTTATGCTTCCAGGTTCTGCTTATGGTAGTAGTCAGACGTAAAAATATTAGTTCTTGTAAATGAGTACCGTGGAATTCAGTCTACTTTTAGCAACCTTGCTCGGGAGGAAAATTCTTGAGTCCATTGTTGGAACATACGTTCAATGTTATGATTCCATCGTACAGTGTAAAACTATTGCTGGTATTCTTACTTCTACTAGTTCCTTGTCCTCTTTGGTTGGATTCTTACTCTTTGGCGTTGCCAATAGTGGCGCATTTTGCAGCACCTATATATAGCACGTCAAGATTGAATTGCATTTGAATTGGCCATTTTAAAGGATGGAAGAGTTGTATCTCTAAACTCTAGAGCTGTCAAAGTAAGCCTAACATGTGGGTTGCTCACTTAACCCGCCTACAAAGGGGGTTGAGTTGCAAGATTTGTAATCCATTTTGAACTGAGTTATTTTGGACTCGTGGTTAGGTGGGTTGAGTCGGGTTGTCTTAAGAGCCAACTTTTCCCGCCTCAACGGGGCTCCCTAATCTCTAGTCCAAAATTAATGCCCTATCCCAACACATTCACCCCCAAGTACTCCTTACAAAATAATATACTAATAAAGGATACTGACTGTTTTACGAATTTTCTCTTGTTTGGTTTGATTGTGTTATGTTTTGAACGATAGTATGGATATGTTTGTCATTTTAATTGTGATCTCTAATTTATAACTAACTTGTGATAGTTAGATGGGTGTATGTATTTATTTTTATAATTATTATTTGAAATAATACTTTTTCCTGTGTTGTTTTTCTATCTTCTATTTTTTATTGTTTGGTGGCTTAGCCTGTACAACCCACCAACCCACCCCAAGTGAGCTCGGTTGGCTGATTTTCAACCCATTCTGAAACTGGGCCAATCTGTCCTGGCTCACATAGGCTATTCTGTTGATGTTGAATTATTAGTCTCACGATTATTGGATGTCAGAGTTCTGATAGAAACACATTTCATATATGTTTAACTTTCTCATACATTAGTTCATGGTTGTCAAATTTCTCTTTGAGTCTTATTGCAAGCTCTTGCTGTAAGATATCCTGTCTAATTTGTTTATGAAATGTAATTAACTGTCGTCACTACAATCTCAGGCAGCAGAAGAATGTACCTCAGTGGTTGAGCTTGACCACAAGCACAGTGGAGCACTCATGCTGCGAGCTCAAACACTAGTAACCCTTAAGGAATACCATTCAGCACTTTTTGATGTCAACAGACTCTTAGAGTTGAATCCATCCTCAGAGGTCTATCAAAATTTGCAAGCTCGCTTGAAGACACAATTGGTAGGCTATTTATCACTTTGGCTCTACTTTTTTATAGCACTTGTATGCGGTACTCAGTTGGTCTTTGACAGTCTCAAGGTACAGAGGCAAAGCATCGTCTCCTTTGAAATCTAAACTACATTTATTGCTGTGGGTCTGTAGCTCTGACTGAATTTTTTTTTGGGAGTCTATAGAGTTAGGATAATTTTGACATTTTTTTTCTGTTATGATTATATTTACCCCGCCCTGTTCTTTCTGATCCTATATGATGGTCAGTTGGTCACTTGTTTAGTTTATTCATTATATCTTCCCCCTTGCAATCCTTAGTTTAGGAGCATGTTGATTAGGTGTATTAATAATTTGTTGATGTTGAAGTAAAGATGCCATATGAATATGAGGCCTATAATGTATGGTTTAATTTCATTAGGAACAATGAGTTACATGAGAACACATGCTGGTCAAGTGCCTCTAGTGTTTTATGATTGCATTGAACTAATTTTGCTGATCATCATTTTTTTTGGAGTGCAAAATGAGAGGGCAAAACTCAACTGCCCCTATATTCTTCCAGGCACATGTCTTATAAGTAATTGTTTAGAATAAAGTTTTTAAATGAAGTACTTTCTCAGCTATTAATAAGAAATTGTTGCTTTCCTGCTCAAGGAAAGTCACTTGCTCCAATACCAGAGTCAGAAGAGGAGTTTGAAGAACAGGAAGATGACAATGAAGAGGTAATACTAAAAAAAGATGATAAAGAAGCAACTGGAAAGAAATATGCAGTAACTTTTAATGTTGGAGAAGATAAGAAGGACGAGCTTGGGAAGACTACCACCAACACATTTGATGCCCTTGAAACAAAGGCTAAGTTATCATCGGAACAGGAAAGAGACAAAATGAAGCCTGAAAGGTCCACTGAAGAAGTTCTTGCCTCTAAAGCACCAGAAAAGGAATCATTTGAGAAACATTCCAAAGGATGGCAATCAATTCCAAAACCAAAAGGACACTCTGCTTTAGATTATGCACGTTGGGACAGTGTTGAAGATGATTCTAGTGAAGATGATGATGATGATGATGAAGAAGAATCGATGCCCCAATACCAATTCCGTGTTAGAACCATTGGTGTACGTCCAGTGAAGTGAGAAGAGCCTAATATGCATCACCTGACTTTGGTTGTTCTCATCTAGTTGCAGTGCTTGCATGAGTGAGTTCTCGTGGGCAAGAAGAGGCTGGTTGGAAACTTGGAATAGCTCATATGGTTTGTCATGGAGCTCTCCGAATCCTGGGGAAGTACTAGCTTTTTCTTGTCATATTGGTTGTCAAAGAACCAATGATAGGAGGCTCAGATGAGCTCTCTGAAGTTACATGGACTCCCTCTCGTTGAAGCTAACTTCCTGATGTCCAAGTCTGTTTCATTCTGTTCTGGTAGAAAGTAAAATGGTTTGTGCTTTCCATAGGGGATCAATTATTGAGAGCTTTTCGTCAGTCGAGACGCATTCTAAATGACGATTGCATCATGAATGGTTAGTAGGAGAACTGTTTTGCATTGATGTTACTTTGCTAGGTGATATCATCAAGCTCCTATTATCTTGTTCTTTCTATCATCCTAATGCTAAATCTAGTCTTTCAAGAGTATGAAACCCCGCTTTATACTCTGATTTTTGTAATATTTCTCTTATATGATAATGAATAAAGTTCCAGATGATGATATTTTTCCTATTAGAGTATGACATTTTTAAGTAGAGTATGTTTCTTGTTTCTTATTTTCATTTTCACAATATTAGACATGTGTTATACATGCCTCCTTTTATTTATATATTGGTTAGTATCATTGTCATTATATCGAATTTGAATTTAAAGGAAAATTAGTTTTTAAATCAACAAAAAAATACTTTCAAATTTATATATACACCATTTGGCATTTTGCATTAAAATTTACCTATATAGTGGTGTGTTATTTGTTGCATTAAAACGACAGTGTCCATTAACGCGTACAAAGTGCTTATTTGCTGTGTCCTTATTTTATGTCATACAATAGTGTGTGTGTGTGTGTGTATATATATATTCATATTAACAAGCATGGAAAAATCATGATATATATTTGCCTCTATCTTCTAGTAGTGTGAGAGGGATTCCAAGATCCTCCGAACTAGTCTTAATTCTGCATGGACGAAATTACCCACATGAATAAGTACAGCACCTCAGCCAAACAAATAACAAATGTTCATAATATATGTTCATTTTACTTATTTCGAACTGTTTAATTAAGAGTAGTAAGAATATTCTTTAGCTTCATTATTCAATTTTCAACATTATTGACCCTTAACCATTATCAAACTAATCAAGAAACAATGCTAAATGAATTCTCAGAGTGATTACCTAATCTGGCATCATGTATAGTTTTTGCTTCATTGTGTACTTTGTAGGCACTCCGTCATGCATCCCTTAACGCAATCCTTAAACCACAGAGGAAACCTCTTATCTCTCCAACAACGTTTGGTACACTCAATCTGGCATTCTATTTCTATTTAGTGGGCTTCTTCTCATCACCCAAAGGATGATTCAAAACAGGTTCTGAAAAAGAAGGAAAGTGATATCGATCATTGGCCTGCAGTTCTACCAAACCTAGCACCATGATCATTGTTATTATTATGATCTTCACCATTTTGTTGCTTAATGATATATCTTCTAATAATTCTCTTTTGTTTAATTTGTTGTTATGGTTTGAAGTACAGCAGCCTGATTTTATAGATAAAGCTCCTGCTGCACTTGAGGGTCATAGTCATTCTTGTAATTGTGCGTAAATTTGGTTTAAATGAAATGTTGTTCATGATGACGTACGCTTTTCAATATTTTATCAATAAATTATTTATGAGTAGCCACCACCCTATGTTATTTAAAATTTGTACACTTTTCAAACCACTGGTACAATATAGATTATATATAGTACAAATGACTACATCTTATAACAAGAGATTTTTTTTTAGCCATGTAAGATAAATATATTTGAAGACAGAACAGGTCTTTAGTTAAAATGAAAATTACATATTTTATCTTTCAGAATTAAAGTTTAAACACAAAATTATTATGCAATAAAATGCTTTTATGAATTTTAATTAGACTCAAAATAAAAATATTAATCATAGTCAAAATATATAAAATAAAAAACGTAACTGGTTTTATTAGAAATTAACTTTGTTTTTAGATCAATCTCGCTCTATTTAAATAAATGAATTTGATCTTTTTAAAGCAAAGAATATACATAAGAGTACACTTGGTATGTTTCAGTTGTCTATCTAAAGGATCAAGGCGCAGGTAAAGGGAAGTATTTATGGCCTCCGGTTTATAAGTTAAGTATTATTTTAATTGCAAAGCAATTGATAGTGAGTAATTGAAATTGTCTGTTTTTTCTAATGATAAAATTACTTTTTATTTAAATTAATTTGACTTTATCAAAATTCTTTTCAATAATTTTGTATGTAATTCGCGAATTAATGGTTAAAATAAAATTACCTTTCATTATTTTCAAAAGCTACTGTTTTTCATAATTATGTCAATTGTTTCATTATAAACATCAATTCTTATATAATTAAAATATTGTTAAAAGAAAAAAAAATAAATATTAACATGTTTAAACGAAGTGGAATAATAAAAAATTGTAAATAAAATGAAAATTATCTTCTTTTTGTTGAAAGCAAAAAAATGAAAGTTATACATAAATGTAATACATTAATTATGTGAGACAATGCATGACATTTGACTGGACAATTATTAACAGCTCAGTCCTAAACCGCCAGGGTGTTTATGAATTTGGTTAGTTCGCCAATTCAATTTGGTTCGATGATATTAGATTGAGTTAAATAAAAAAAAAAGTATGATTTTATTGGGTCGGATCTTAAAATTTGTACAAGATCTTTTAAAATTTATTTTATTTTATTTATAATAATTTTTTAGTAAATTAAAATGTTAAAATATTAATTCTTTTTAAATTTTAATTATTTTTTCTTTTAAACCTTAATTTTTCTTTTCATTTTATTTTATTTTTTAAATTTTATTTTTTTATTTTTTATTAATAAAAACCTTTTAATAAAATATATTTTGTAATATATAAACCTGACTTGTCTCAATTACTTACCAAACCAGACTCTCAAAGCTAGGTCTTGAATCTCTTAAAAAAGACTCGATCTAAAATCGTTGAGATTCTTAATCTTTCAAATATTTGACCTGGCCTGGCCATGTTAACCCTTGCTTATATACTTCGAAATTAATGTAAACTATATTTCAATGACAATGCATGAATCTCGAGAGGCATCAAACCAGTGAGAGCTCATACTCTCATTATCATTTCCCATTTGCCTTATTCTGATTCAAAGATAAAGTTGATCAATTCCGGAGAACGATTCAGGACAATATGAGACGTCGTAGCTCCATATACAAACCCTTTGAAGCCTCATCTACATATTTTTTTCCTCCATTCATTGAAGCAGCTTTTGCTTCTGATAGCTCCTTCTTCCCAGACACGTACCTCTCAGGACAGACATGCCACGTGGTTCTTGAGTTCTGGGTCTGTTTTGTCTAAGGCCAATTCTTTCATGGCTTTTCCTGCGCCGGCGCCGGAGTTCAAGCACTGCATGCAGATGGTGGCTGTGGGTTCCCTCTGAAGAAACGAGGTGGATGAATGAGAGAGACAAAACCAGAACCAGAACATGAAGAAGGGAGGCAGGACTCAGGAGTCATATTGCTTGACTTGATGAGAATGATATTGAGAATTAGAGATTATATATAGATGATTATGAATGGTTAATTTGTAAAATGTAATGGCCTAATTGAAGACTTCAACCGTGTTAGATTTTAAGTATTGGATCTCATAATAAAGGCAAGAGGAGAAGTCAATATGAGTATATATATACATATATACATCATGCATACTTTCACTGTACGTGACTGATCAGTGTAGATGAAATTCTGAAATCTAACCAAGCGTAATAACAAAGCTTCAATGAGGATGAGACCAGTTTTAATCATCATTCATAACTGATAACTCCTTTCTGTAATGGCCTAATCCGATTCATATGTAGTTGTGTAATTGAGATAATTTTCTCAGAAACCAAACAGATCCAATTCCAGAACGACTATATATGCAGGTGGGGTAGCGTACTTGCCTTTAATTCATGATTCATCAGAATCACATTCACCAAATATCCAAAACAAAGAAAAACAAAAGGATCATTTTATTCATAGATTAAGCCATGACCATATAATTATAACGCATAATCATTCACTCTTTAAGGCTTTCAATTATTCTCTTCACAGTTTCCGACAGCTCGTCATAAGCCATCATCCTGTAGAAAACACGTCTCCCTTTGGGCATCCTGAAGACGTACATTAGAATTGCCTCATGACATGCAGCGTCAGCCTTCGCTGCATTAGCCACACACCTCAGTGCTTCACCAACGTTGTTGTTCATCAAAGCCACCTTTGCAGCAACAAGGTCGTGTTTCGCAGAGGCATAATCTTCGACACATTCCTGGAAAACAGTCTTCCTAGTGTGGTCTCGCTCGGAAGATCCGAGGTCTGACATGTTGCCTGATAGTGTGTCAGCTTCAATGCTGAGACAGTTCATCAGAATGCTGGCTATGCCTTTTGAGTCTGTTGCTTCTGAGTTTGGGTCAGATTTTAGGCATTGGAGGCATATATAGGGTACCTGATAATGCAAGAAAAATAACAAATTATTCGATGATACCTGAATCTCAGTACGATATTCAATGATAATAACATTACATATGTAGTAAAGTAAATGATAAATTTTCTCATACTGCTTCAGTATTACGTACCTGTGAGTTTTGGCATTCTTTTTGGATCAAGCTTTGGTCTGCTGAAACGAGGTTGTGAGAATGGAGGACGATGAAGATCAGACTAAGAAGAAAAATAGTAGTTTTTGAGAAACCCATGAAATCAATTTTGCTTGAGTTGAAATGGAGGGTTCAAACTCAAGGTTGATTGGTGATTTATGTTATGTGTGATTAGAATCTTACTGATATGACCTCCATTTATAAGGATGATTAATGTAATTAGCCAGCGAATGTAGACGAATGCAGTACTTTTCAAATGAGTCAGAGCTCACAACACCAAATACCCAATTTTGCGATTTGGGTAATCAAACCCATAAGATTAATTAAATGCACCATGAACATTTATTCTCGTCTTCACAGGCCGATTTCAAGCATTTAATACTTGTAATTTTCTACTGTCTAAGATTTAAATCTTGTTTTGTAGCATCTTTTTACAATAGATTACACTAATCTTATGAATTTCTAAACCGACACGAATCAGTTCTAAATTTGTATGAAGTGGACATTAGTTTAAGGATTAGAAGGAATTCAAGGGTAGGCATGTGGGGCTGTCATCGCTTTAAATTTTTAAAATTTTAACTTTTATGTATAATTTTATTTTTTATTTAATTCTTTAATTATTATAAGAACTTATTTTTTTATTGTGAATTATAAGAATTTGTTTTACTAAATTCAAATATTTTAAAAAATTACATTCTAGATTCGAGATTGACAGATAATCATAAAATATTATATAAGTGATTGCAAGATTTTGATAAAATTTTTTTAAACCTAGTGAGTCAATCTGGGTTGACAGTTGTTGTGGCATTCTATTTCAATAAATTGTGGGCTTAGTGAATGAATGTCGGTGACAGAAAGAGAAGAAGAAGACGAACAAGAAATGCAGATGTTTGAAAAGGAAAGTGTGAGGCTGCACGTAGGAGTTCCCTTGAGTACGAACTCCAAATTAGTTTTTATTTTTTATTTTCTAATGGTAATTTGCCTCCCTTTCTTTGCTATAATAATACACCATAGTCAGTAGGCTTTGTAGATTGAGAAGCAAGAGATGGCATATTTTTTGGTCCTCCAAAGTTATATACTGTTTAGTTTTCTAACTTTATTTTTAGATAATTCAGTCTCATAACATTTATTATATTTGAGTAAAAAATTTTTAGAGGGCATTTGGTATGGAGGTGCATTTTTTATTCTTGAAAATCTCACCAGAACGTTGGTATAATAATTGTTTGGCTCACTTAGTATATTCCAGAGAATATTGCAATATATGCATTTCTGGAAAATATCGATCCGTCTATTTGATTCAGTCACAATATTCCTGAGAATCATGTATTATTTTTCAATTACCCTTCATTATTTTTTTTAGCAAAAACTTTAAAATTACTTCATGACTCAATATTTTCTATCAAATAATAATAATAATATTGATATTAATATTAATACTAATAGTGATGTAACGGTGACAATGCCAATAGAGATGAAAATGACAATAGCTGTAATAATTACAAAGATAATAAAAATAAGAGTAAATTGTATAAAATTTTCTTTTTATTTTTAAAATTTACAACTTAATCCAATTTTAATTTTTTACCAAAACATCATCAATACAAAAAATCTGTAAGAAGATATTTTACTTACCAGAAAAAAGTATTTAAATTAATAAAAGTATTTTAGTAAAAATAATTTGAAGTTGAATTAAAATACATCTAACTTTTCTTAGGTTAAAATAAAGGGCATCTTTGGTCCAATTGGATAGAAGACTAATCATTTCAAATCAGAAAGACAAGGAAAACGCCTCTTAAATTGGCGTTATTGAAAATCAAGTTGTTGTAATTTTATTAAGATTCAAATAATGACTATTATTGTAACCAACTCATATTTAAGAAGTGTAACCTTTTATTTAAACAAATGTTTGTATATTTGTAAAAGGGTTTAACCAATATTTTAGGACATTAATTAAAGAATATTTATTGCACCAGTTGATAGTAATAAGTAATATTTTTTTTTACCACTTTTTACTGCATATAGTTAATAATTTATTTAATTTTGTTTTATAACAATATTGCCTTTCATTTTTCAATAAACATAATTGATTTTTTTAAAAAAAAATTTATAATCAATGTCTAACTATTTTTGTATCTCTATACAACTAAATAATTTTTTTTACATTACTTTTAATATCTCATGAAACTTTATTTAAAAATATTAATTTTAAAATTTAAAAAAATTATGCCAACAATAATGACATCAATAAGAACTTTGATGAAAGATTTGCGGGACAATAATGATAGTCATCGATGGAAGACAACAATGGTTGAAGATGGCATGGAGGGTAATTAATGAAAAGGGCTTCTTAAAGAATGCTCAGGGGGTTAGGTTCACTTCCCTGTGAGACACATGGAATTAAGGGGCACAAAGACAAAGAAAGCTGTGTGAGATTCAAAAGAGACAAATCTGTCCCCTCATTCATACATTCAAAGCCTACTTCATTCATTATTCCAATTCCAAACACCTTATCTTCTTCACGCCCATGTCAGACCCCCTCTTCAATATTTACCCTTCCCTCTCTTACTGTTTGTTTCTCGTCCTCTTTAATCCACACTAATTTTTTCACATAAATCTCATCGCTGTAAACTCACTTCACATTTATTCAACGACTCCCTTTCAAATTTTCATTCTTGATCAAGTACTTTTATGAATATGTACTAAAGTTTTAATTTGATCCCCTCGTATCTATTTTTATTGTCATGTTAGAGAGATATATATATAATGAATAAGTTTCACTATTTAAATAGGTTTTAGAGTTTCATATATTTAAATAAAACCAAATATTATTTATTTTATATCTATCTTTCTCTAATATGACAATATAAATAAAATAGATATAAAGAGATCCAAAATATAAGTTTTTATGTTATTCAATTAGCAATGTCTCAACTCGGCTAGGTCATGGTTGTTTTGAACTTGCTCGACTATACTTTTTATGCTAACAATTATAAAAAGTTTTTGTAAAGTGACATCAAATTTATCAAACTTGTTTTCTATGTACAGCGAATACATAGGGGGAAAAAATGATTCTAAGGCAGGATCTGAGAGTTACAGGACAAAGTCATTCAGAGTGAAAAATTTTGGTCCCTATGTCATTCATAATAATTTTGAAATTTAAGGTCCATTGTAGTAATTATTTTAAATTTATAGTCTTTAATAGCAATTTTCTTTGTGGCAAACTTTGAAATCTAACTTGGAATTAGATCCGTCATTCTTGCTTATAGATTGAAGTTTTATAAAAGGAAAATTATTTTCATAAATTTTTGACACTATTTATTCCCTAAAACTTGCGAATATTGAATGCCCTCATTTAAAAATAACCTTTTCCCCTCGTCCTTTTTACTCCATTGATAGGTGAGGCCGTGGAAGTGTAGCAGATAACATTTGAACAGGCCAATATGCTTTGTCAACAAGAACTGAGTTTGAGTACAATAATTATCAAATAAAGCAGGAAGTTCATGAATATTATTTCTATGGTAATAATTTCTAGTTTATTTAATTTTGGATGACTCACCAAAACCTGTGAAACTTTCAAAATATGGCCGTGGATCATGTGAAACGGAGCAGATGTACCTATCACTACACATTTATAAGAACCTCTTCACTTCTTCATCTATACATACAATACATTAATCCTTCATAGTGTGCTTCTGTCTAGTTGTTGCAAAATATGAAGATTTCTTGGCTTGGAATCCATAGATTTTTCCTGCTTGTGATTTTCTTTGTGGTACTTTCTCATGTTTGGAGCCTCAGGGTGATAAGTAATCATGGTAAGTGTCATGCATGTAAGTGAATGTTAATGGCATAGCATCATTTTCACTTCAATTTCACATAACAAATACCAGTTTGCATAGTCTAATGAGTCGTTTGGTTTTTATCTTACATTCTTTAGTATCATGAATTTTCATCATACTTCAAGATATAAGACATCTTGATAAAATGAGATTTTGAGAATTTTTTTTGTCTATTTCAGTAGTAAAAGATACCTTACAAGTTTTAACATGATGCGAAACATGTTATACCTAGTGCTCTGAATGACATAAAGGATACCAGTGTTCCAAACACCTTACAACATACATAATATCTCTGAAGATATTATTCATTTATTTTCGTAATTCTACGCAAATATGATCTATATAAGGCAACACATTCTAACTTCTAATGTTGATATTTGCTAAAGAATATCCTACTATTATAGTGTCCCTTGAAGACTTAATTTCATACTAAGGGATGATTGAGTGGTGGCCGTGGTATTGCTTAATAGGATGATAGAACAGATGTTTTATAGGCTTTCTTTTACCATTTTGCAGATACATTAGTGAGCCTAGAAGAAGAGAAAGCTGCAACTGGAGATACAGAGGTTTGTTTCCCCCAGTTAGATTATACATCTTTTTGTATCTGAACTCATTTGTCTCCTGCATAACAAAGACCTCTGTTCCAAATAGTTATTTAATAGTATAAGCTTCTGAGTTCCACTGACCATTGACATAATATTAAAAATAAAATGGCGTAAAGCCAACGAACTTTTAGATAGGAGGGTGTGTTAAAACTGCTTATGAATTTTACTTTAACAGTTTAAGCTTTTGAATTGAAGTTAATCGATTATTGACAAAAGTCACTTGTAATTTGTAGGAAGAAATGATTCAACCGAATGGGTCGAGCTTACCCGATTGCTCCCATGCATGTGGGGCATGCTTTCCATGCAAGAGGGTGATAGTGAGCTTTAAGTGTTATAGTGCAGAGTCCTGTCCTATTGTTTACAGGTGCATGTGCAAGGGCAAATACTACCATGTCCCCTCCAATTGATCATGCCTGCCATAGCATTAATATTTATTCCTAAATGTAGGGTTATTGTAATGTTAATTCCCAAAATGACCCATGTTGGGTGGACTTTTTACCATTTTGAGATGCTTAGATTGGTTAAACTCAAATTTGGTATCACCTCCTGGCTACAATTTCCATGCGTAAGAAACCACAGAGGCAGACTTTCAGTCCAAAGGAGCATTTCCAAAGTAAACTAACAATTGGATTCTTAAATTGCTATTCCAGATTAGCTTTAGCTTCAAAAATTAGTAAGTACAAAATTAACTAGTCTAGTCACTAATTATTGAGAAGCTAAACTAGCCAAACAACAATTCAAGTATGAAATTGTTAAATTTCTCCTTTTTAAATAAAATAAGAAGAGGGCGATATTTGAACAGAGAAGTAAAAGAATATGTAACATAATTCTACTCTTTTAAGACCCAAAGAACTCAACCTGTCTCACTTAAGACAGAATGGAACAACATGCAAATTTCTGCAACTAATTAAAGAATTGAGTAACTTAAATACTAACATTGCAGAAGAAGCCAATATCGAAAGGTACCAGATTTAAGAACTACTGGGAAAATAGAAGAGAACATGAGAAAATAGGAAGTATGTAAAACCAGTATGTATAGGAGGATCCTGGCATATAAAGGCAGCGCAAAGCTCAGAAAAAAGCGAGGAAGAAAAAGAATAGAATGTTTCAATATTCTATCGCCAACCACTCAGTAATTCACTCATGTAAAATAGAAGAATCCATTTCAAAAATATTGGACATGCATGTGAGAGTGGCAATTTTATATTTACACGCCAGCAAGAGATGAAGTCACAAAGAGGCCAAACAAGTTAACAATACAAGGGAAAGTAGAGTAATATTAACCATAGATATTAAGAAAAAGGAAATTGAAAACAAAATTTTAGGAGCACTATCTCATTATCTTGTTTATGTTATATACATGAATGGGAACCAAGAAGAAAACATCAATAAGCAATTCTCACCTACCTTCACTAAGAGTACGCTGAAGGATGGGTTTATTAGCATGTGCAGGTGATTGGTTTGCTCCACCAACTATGCTAGTACTTGCTGATGAGTTATATTGACTTGCATCAGATCCCTTAGTTGCCAAGCCAGTCAAGAAGCTGCTCACATCATCAAATTTCCAGTCAGTCAAGTATCCGGGCCTTGAAGTTACAGTGCTCACTTCAATATCTCCGGAAAGCATTGCCACCACGCGGGACATTGATGGCCTTAATAATGGTGATGTTTGGGTGCATAGAAGAGATATCCCTACAATTCTTTTGACTTCTTCCTCATTGAACTCTGATGAAAGTCTAGGATCAACCAGTTCAAGTATACAGTTGTTTTCATGCAACTGCCACGCCTGTGGACCCAGAAATCAATAAAATAATTAAGCTAAGGCCCACACACACCCACACACATATTTTGAAGTTCAAACATAAAGCAGAAATCTTTTTTCTTTTAGTAAAAAGGTGAATGAGATATGAGTCTAACTCATCGGTAGCATTAGCAAAATGAGATTGTTTGAACTTCGGATTATAACTCTATGTATCCACAATATAGTGAAGGAATATGTCAGGTGCAATGTAAATTATAACAGACCAGTATTCATTTGATTCTTTGGGAAAGTCTGTATGATTTCCTCAGCAGTTGTTTTCATTTTCACTTAAAAAAGAAAACATGAGTTAACATGCGCTTGGTAGAGTATAGGAGGAAAAATTTTGTTGAAACATTGCCTAAACTAGGTTGAAAACAAGAAACTTCTAAAAGAGGTTTTCAGTATTTCTATTGAATGACCAGCGGTATTTTTGTATTCTGCAAGAAAGTATGCACTCCTTTTGCTCTCTAATCATATGAGCCTTCCCACTTATAGTTGGTCAAACTAAAAAATAAAGTCAAATTTAAGGTCATTTAAGTCAATTTAATTTCAATGCTGAAAAAATTTTCAACGTTACAAAATAAACAATTTCTAAATAATGAAAACTTGGAAATGAAAATAGAGAATGAAACTGAAATTGTTTTCAGAAACCAAATGCATCCTAGCAATCTTAGGCAACGCTGAGGTAGTACTCATACCCATTCCAGAAGATACATCTTAGCCCCATCCAAGCTTGAATCAGAATTTGGCCTCCCACTAACTATCTCGAGAGCAACAACACCAAATGAAAACACATCTGCTTTCTCTGTAAGGTGTCCACGCATGGCATACTCCGGAGCAAGATATCCACTATTGATTCAGAGTTAACAAAAATATACCAGCATTAGCATAAACAAATACAACGTATATAAAATTATTTAACCTAAAAGAGCAAGGCAATCAAGTAATTAAGTCATAATGACTTACATTGTCCCAGCCACACGGGTGCTTATATGGGTCATTTTATCATCATATAATTTGGCCAAACCAAAATCAGATATTTTAGGGATAAGCTCGTGATCAAGCAGAATATTACTGGCCTTGACATCACGGTGTACAATACGGAGTCGTGACTCTTCATGAAGATATGCTAAACCTCTCGCTATGCCCATGCAGATATCATAGCGTATTGGCCAGTGGAGGGTTAAACAGTTTCCTGCCACGTACAAGTGACATTTATACTAAGTGTAAACAAGAGGGATAAACAGCAAAGGCAGACAAGCATTCAAACATGCATAGGCACACACACACTTGAAGTAGAAAAGATAGAATCAACATACCAAATAATGCCTGATCAAGACTCTTGTTTTCTAAATACTCATAGACAAGAAGTCTTTTATTTCCTTCAATGCAACATCCATACAATTTAACAAGATTGCGATGTTGCACAGCAGATATAGTAGCAATCTCAGTTATGAACTGGCTCTTTCCTTGATGAGATCCTACAGATAGTTGTTTCACAGCAATAACTCTTCCATCATTAAGTATTCCCTAGTATACAAAAAGGAAAACGGTTATTCTCTTAAATTAAGGATTGAGCTCTGGTTTTAGGACAAATTGTTGTTCAACAGCATAAGTGAAGTCGTTTTTCTTCAACATAATAAAGCTCCAAAAGTTTCATTTTCTCCCTAATAAATCCAGTCAGTTACATTAACAATGATGAGGCAGTGACACGCAATGAAATTGTCACCTCAAATCCCTTCACAGAATATTCACCTTATAAACAGGTCCAAAACCTCCCTCTCCAAGCTTGTTGCCAATATTGAAGTCATCTGTAGCATTCCGTAACTCAGAATAGCTGAAAGTGTATGGCTTTGTATCAAAACCTAAAAGCTCTGCAAATTGAACATGAACAAGGTTATGGTTTGAACAGGAGCAAATTGAACATGAACAAGGTTATGGTTTGAACAGGAGAAACTGGTAGAGTTTAAGCTGGAGCTGATACCTCGTTTTCTAAAAAATTTGGTAGAAAAACTAGTAGTACTATTCTACCAAATTTACCTTATTTAAGATTGAAGACAAGATATCAGGCAGCAAAAATGCGCATATATTACCTATACTTGGACTTTCAAGTTCAATACAAGTCGAGTTTCCTTAAATCTGTTGTTTATGTCTAGATACAAAACCCACACACAGATAGAAGATGCTAGGATGAAAATGACAAATGTCCTGCCATATTGACATTGTGTACCAAAACGAATTAAGATAAGTCCCGTCCCACTTAAAGAGTCTGATAATTATATTTATTTTATCCATACATACACACACAGGCATATATATATATATATATAAAGCAGTTTTTCTTTACCTTCATCACCATCTCCATGATGCTTTCTTCTCTGAATGATACAGAAAACCACGAGAATAGACAGAAAGCTGACAGCTCCAATACCAACAACAATTCCCACAATCAGACCGGTTCTGTTCTTTTTACTTGTTGGAGGTTTGTTACTGACAGTGGGTGTGAAATCTGTACAACACATAAGCAGACCATATCAGTCATAAATCGCCATTTTTTATCTTCTTGGAAAATCAATAATTGAACTTCTGGACTGCCAAACTATTGTATAGAGTTTTACCTGGGATAGCACTGATTGCTGAAATCAGAGGACCATAAGTACCTTGAGCTGGTACGCAGCAAGTCCCTTTTCCAGCCCAAAAGAGATGGATCTCAAGATAGTTTTCTGACACATTAACCTGAAATTCCTTTTGGACAGCTCTAAAAGAGGTCCCCCCAGCTTCCTTTTTTATGTCAAAATCCTTCAAAACACGATTCCCCTAAAATGGGAGAAGGAGGCAGGAATGAGAGGAAAAGGGAATGAGAAGGATTTCAAATAGTAAACACGAAAAATGCTTGTTATTTCAAAAACCCATACTTCTTCCTCTTATGAAGATCTAGTAAGATTCCTCAATATACGACACATGAATTACATAACCAAAGGTCAATAATTAATATGTGATGCAATAATTCAAGTATGCAGTGGCTTTGGGGGAAAAGAATTATTATGCATCGTGTTGAGGACCATTTCAATGCAAAAGCATAAGTTCTTATGAGGAAGCCCTTGATATTTCTAACACGCCCCTCATGTGGAAGCCTTTCAAGCTTAGAAAGCAGACAAAGTACAAATCTACTATACCTAGTCTTGAAATTTGAACTTACATGTGAAGAATGGGACAGCAAGGATAGAACTCTTGAAAACTTGGTCACTCGAGGGTCTGATACCATTTTAATTATAAATTCAACTAAAAAATTTAAGTTGTTAAGTGAAGGCCCTTCATATTTCTAACACAGATTTTATCTATTAGATTTATGTGTTTCTTAATGCAAATTTTTAATGAAATATTATAATTTTGTAATTTTTGTGGGAATACTATAAATATGGAAAACAAAATGAATAAGATTAGTTTTCTAAATGTTTTTACTGTAGATTCGCTCAACCTCCTATTAATGTTACTTGAGAACATATATTGCTCATACATGGCATTAAATTGTTATGAGTCCCAAAAGGTCAGGACACAAGAAAACCAGCTCAATTATGTCCATCCAACTAACACTGTTATTGTTAGGAAAAATTCAATGTGTAACAGCTAGGTTAAATTAAATGTGTAAGTTATCAGTGGGCCAGGCTTGTATTGCATAGGCTGACCCTTGTAGTTAACCTAATTTATAATTATAGATAGACACAAGAGGGTGCCTGACTAAGCAAGTTAATGACTCCCATTTAGACAATTACAGTTATAATATCTAGCAAAGGCTTTAGAATAAACCATATGTACCTGGATATATATATCAAAGACCCGTCTTCCAAGACTTCTCCATGTGATAGTAGTATCTAAAATAGCTGTTTCTGCAAATTGGAGGGTGATGTTGTAATCACCATTTTCCAGCCCCAGGCCATAATATCTTAACGAAGAAGCAGAAAGCCGTGCTGTCTGGAAGAGCTCTGTGTCCACAGTACCAGTGAACTGATTAGACACAAAACTCTTGTATAGAGGATTGCTGTTCCCGGTAAATAATCCAACATTGCTAACTGCCCATCTGTTTATATCAGTAACAAAATAAGTAGCAGGACCAAGTGTCTCATTATCATTTTCATATGCAATTCCATTCGATGATGTAATTGGAGGACCGCCACACTTGATTGCAAAGTTGTAATCTGCATAGAAGCATATTAGAGGGCTATTTCAATGAATAAGAGGAAAAAAAAGGTAATTGAATAGACAAAATAAACTTCAGATTGAGTTGAAATTTTCTAGTTTGTTTTACAAGAGAGAAGCAGACTTTCATTGGTCAATGAAGTCTAATAGTCTGTGATGCTGAACTGGAATCTAACAAATAAAATTTTGCTGACCAACGGAGTGACAAATTGTTCTTCATCCTTCAATGCAAACAATATATCACATATAAACCATTCATGTAAGTCCTTCATACATCATTTTGATCCAGACTTGAAAAAGCATTTGAAAAGGAATCTTTCTAAAGAGAGGCTAAATTTCTATTTTACGATAAAGTTATTAATAGATACATTGAATATTGGTTTCAAAATCCAAGATAAGTTTTAGAAGAATCTTCTTATAAAGGTCTGAGAACGATGTTCAGACAAGTCTGATCAATGTCTGGAATGAAGTTCAGAAAAAAGGAATCCTGTGCTGTAAAGGTGCAGATCAATAAGGTGCAATGAAGTAATGAAGTGCCTTTATCAGTCTTGTAGCAACGAAAAGTTGGATCCCTTAGCAAGCGACAACTTAGTGGTGCATGACAAGAGGATTTTGTGAGATTTGATATAAAAGCAGAAGTTCATCATATTCTATCATACGATAAAGCTGATTTAAATGCACCTACACAAACACATTGACAAGAAGCAAAAAGGAATGATATAGGAAAATGAATGCTGAGAAAAAGAGGTGAAAAGGAAATAGCCAAAGAAAGACTCAGTGACAATGTATGCATAAAACTAATTTCTCCACCTCTATCATATACTAACACCATAACCACACACTTACTCCTTTATTTTGAGTGCACTACATGTAAACCTTCAGACTTTCCAAAATTATTCATAGTTCTTGATGGTCAAAAAAGATTAAACTGAAAAATGACTCTACATCTCACCAATTGTTGCCAAGCCATGTGATCCTATTTGATTACATCTTTTTGCACAAAACTCTGAGCTATTGACAGGATAAAAATGTCATAGCATTCATGTAAGTTGGGTTTTGAGATACTAATGGTAGACTGTAAAGGATATATCATATATGCAGAGGTTTCATATCAATTAAAGAAAGCATAAAGATTTAGAAGTTTGTCTTATAGTCATTCAAGCTTCAAAGGTAAAAACATTTTGGCTTACACTTGATAATATTGATAATACTATTCATAGAAGGTTATGGGAGACTACTCTTCCTTTGCAATTTTAATGCCTACCATGACACACTAAAGCTTAAAGTGGCACTTACATCTTCCAGTACCACGATTGCAGGGAAAATTTTGTTGCAAACAGTTGAGTCCAGAAGGCAAACCACTGCAATAGACAAGAGTATGTCTCAGACCCGAAAAATGCATGTAGCTTTCAATTAGTTATGGCCAGTTATAGTAGCATTATATATTATGTACAAATTAAGGAATTAACTTTAAACTTGTTTAAGGGAAAGAAGCCCTTGAAGTGAAACAGTTCAAGTAGTACCCATTTAGAAGATATGGAAATAAATTTATGTAGCAGCATACAGAAATCAAAAACTCTAATATCATAAAGAACATTTGATTTCTAAGGCTTTTACTTCTTATCACCAAACCTGAAAATGTCAAATAAAACTCTTAAAATTAGCTCGTTTGATCTCTAATTGTCTTTATCAAGTACCAGTTTGTCCTAAAAGTTTAAGCCTTAAGGAGATATCCCAGGAACGATATTTTTAACACAGCCCCTCACATTAAACCCTTTGGCTACGGGAGGACCAAGCAAGGACACACCATACCATGTGCGAAAAAATATTTAATTAAGGGATTGGAGGCCGAAAGGACTTAACTCTTGATCATTTGATCATAGAGACTCTGATACATGTCAAGAACCATTTTGTCCCAAAATTTTAAGCTATTAGGAAGACGTTTGATAGGTAAATGTGCAGAAGCTTCTTTTCTTGCCTGACATTCACTCCTATCATTGCCACAAAACATAGAGCCTCTAGAATGAAGGAATTAAGGCATAATATCACATAAGCATGTGATATGCTTCAACATCATTCAAGGCATGTCAAGGCATAAGACATCAGAGTAAAAAAATATATAATGCCATCAAAATCAACTGCAATAACACAGTTATTGAGAACTATAAGTAAACTACGGCTCTTAGTGATAGCAAATAAGATTCAGTGCTTTATGCTTTAAGGATAAATGCTTCGAAAGGTAAAGAAGATTGTCAAAATCTTCAGAATAAGGCATTCAACCAGCCTATAACACTTAATTGACAGCAGCCAATAAATGTATAAAAATGAGATTAAAAGTCACATTATTGCAAAGAAAGAAGAAAATTGATATCCAGTAAGTTTCAACAGGACAAAAAAGAAATATATCATCAATAAATAAAATGAATAAGAATCACCTGCTATTTGAACCTTCTATTGTCAAGTTGTTAGCAACCACATTGCTGCATATCATAACTCATAAAAATCCCTATGTTAGCTTCACCATAATAAATAAATAGAGAGAAAGCAAATTTTTTTATGTATTAATTTATACTACATATAAAGAGCTAAACTTCACCCCAAGTTATTATCTAATTTTTCAACATGACATGAAAGCATGAACTCAACTTTAATTTCCTTTAATGGTGATAAAGAGAAATGAATGATTTTATTATGTTTGAAAAACTTTATTAAGAGAGAAGAAAACTTGCTAAAACCAGAAAATTAATGGGTGCAAGCAAAAAAAAAAATTATAATATACTAAATTACTAACCTAAATTGGACAATTGCTTGGCTATTATGTCTTTCAAATTGTAGATCTCTTGTATGCATTCTACAATATTTTTCATCTCACATTTTTTTTCATAATCTCTTGGTACTCATGTTATAGACCTTGATATGCTAAATTTTAGGTATTGTATTAATGAAACTGAAACAACATTGGTTTAAAAGAAACCATTTGTCATATCAGAACGAAATTATTCAAAACACCATGAGGAAATAAGTGAAAAAATGAAGAATTATAATACAAATAAGTAGGATATTAAGTTATCACAAACTAATATTTAAACCATTATATATATATATATATATATTAAATCTTTTAAAAATATGATTCTACATAAAGAATGCATATTTTAATTTGAAAAAAGGGCATGCCAGTTAAGGTAAAGCTAGGGACTTTCAAAACTAAAGAAAAATGACAAATAAATGATAGAAAAGAAACACAATAATAATAATAATGAATAATGACACCAAACTACTTACAGTTGTAAATTTTGTTGGTTTACCCAAGAAGGGAGGCTCCCTGACAGACTGTTGTATGACAAGTCTCTGAAAACAATCATTCAAGCTTGTTAAGTACATACCGTACAGATGACAGACAATAATTAAGTTTGTAATTGGAATTAGTGTAGTCTTAGTAGCTGAAGTTGAACATTGACATGATTTGACAAACTTCCATGTTCACAAGGATGCCTGTATGAACCTTTAGATATCCATCTAACAGATAGATGGATGCAGAATTAGCATGTACATGGGTGCATAAGCAGATACACAGCCATCCTCTAAGCTTGAAAACAGTAATGGTTTTGGAATTTATTACTTCAACTGAGATATATGATTTGTTAAACATATAATAATAATAATAATAATAATACACAAAATACATACGTTTACTCTTTATAATATACTGCACTCTTGGCACTATGATGATGTGAAGTCTGAATACATCAACAATACTCACATATTGACAAGAGACGAGCTTATCTGGGTAGGGATAGTACCATTGAGTTTGTTATTTCCAAGAAACCTGAAATTGGAGAAAATAAGTCATGCTTTAACCCAATTATGAAAGCATGTCAGGAAAATCCATTATTTAATTACTTAGGCATGGCATATATATTACAAGTATTGGAGTGAACTCAGATTGAAAAGTGATTCTGGAATCTGTCCCATGATATTATTGAAGCTCAAATCCCTGCAAGAACCAGCAGGCATATATAATCATCTAAACACAAACTCAACTCAAGACCATTTATGATTATTATCTTTTTCCTGAAATTAGTAATAACAATCATATCTGTATGAAAGATAAGCTGGAAAGTTGACTGAGACCATTATAAAAAGGGATAAAAGAGAAATGGAAATTGAAAATTAATAAAGAACCCTGGCGAACTAGCAAGTTTACCCTGAGCCACTAGCAAAGACATTGAGTCCTAAGATGGATGCTTTATTTTGATACTATCAGTAGGGGTTGTCCTATAGTTAAAGCAATATTCAGGTTGGAGATGTTCAAAGAAAAACACTGTCTTGTTTGATTGTTTTCAGGTGTAAAAACTAAGTTTTATGGATAATTTATATGCATCTGAAGAGTTACATAAACAGGTGATACTCACAACTGCGTCAAATTTTGAAATTCACCAATATTGGATGGAATTGAATCAGAAATGTTGTTATTCCTCAGCACTCTGCATGATTTGTAACCAAATAGTTATGCTACAATCTGGGAAAAAAGAAATAAAGGGAATTATATCTGCATAGCAGGCAGACTCTGAAATACTAGGGCAGCTGTGGCCTTACAAGATAGTCAAAGACTTCATATTCCTTATAAATTCCAGTGAGGAGCTTCCATTAGATATTTCACTTATTCTCCTACATTTGAATTATGCATTATATAATTAGCTTCAATCAATCTGCAGAAAGTATGCAAGAAAATATTGATGGCACTTACAACTCAGTAAGAGAAGTCAGATTGGTAAATGATGATGGTATTGGGCCTTCAAAAGAATTACCCTGAAACCTCCTATCAAAACATACAGCAATTCTATTCTGTGAGTAGACACTTCTGGAACAGAATATACAAGTATCAAAATAAGTATTCATATTTCACATCCTAAAAAATTTGGTCTATACAATTTTTTTTATACAATAAGAAAATATTTAACTACTTTTTTTAACCAGAAAAAGACTTTATTGATGAGAAAAGAAAACAATACAATAGCACAAGTACCCAAAACCATGAATTTAATACTAATGACTCGCTAGAACAGACGAACTTTCCAGCCCCTTTGTAAATCCACAAGGGAATACCCTGAAACTCTGAGGGAGCCCATAAAACTAATTATCTCCTAAGAAGATCTGACAGAAGAAACTTCTGATTAAAAACTCTTGCATTTCGTTCTAACAAAGACATTATAATCCTGCAAATATAGCACACACTCAAAGGACTTTATGCTCGTTATTCTGCCCAAAACCAATGAACATAAAGCTAAAAAAAAGCTTGCAGATTAGCTGGGCAAACTCAATGCTTATAAAAAATATCAAACAGTCATTTTCAAAATCTCCCATGCCACGTCAGATGCATAAAAGATCCACAACTTCTTAATTCTTTCAAATTTAAAAAAGGCACCAATAATGTTGTCTTACAAGGTTGTCAGCTTAGACCAATTTCCTATGAAGTCTGGTATCCTGCCAGTGAGTTCCATGTCTGAAGCCCATCTGAGAAAAACGGAACTTCTTAGGATTTTCTTCATTATAATTATCATGTAAGAGACAAGAAGAAGTAGCAATGTCTTACACTGTGGCCAGGTTTTTAAGATTAGCAAATGAGGGAGGAATCTGACCACTAAGTCCCGAGCTATCTAAATAGCTGCAGAGAAATGTTCACTGAGATTTATATCATCTTCTGATCAGAAGAAAAAATTGATAAATTTATGATGTATTGCATGTTTAATTGAAATGACTTAGTAGTTGACATAATCCAGATCCAGCTCAAAGCTCAATAATTGTAACTGTGTAGGCAACTAGGCATCTGAGAAGCCTCACTAGCTGTTTCTTGACAAGAAGGACGCAAAACAGGATTGCCAGTAGTGTTGCCAGTAACAAATTAATGTTCCATTACATGTATGCAACAACTAGATACATCTGAAAAGTAGTGTATAAATTCTAGATATTATCTTTGATAAGTGATAATATGAAAAGTACATATTTGAGGGGCAAGAAGTAATGCAAGTTGTTTATGTCAATACTTTTTGCTATTACCTACCAGTCTCAGACGTTAATTCTTTGACCATAAGTATTTCCAGAAAATTGCCAGCAATATATTAGTAAGCTTACGGCTATATATATTGTATAGAATAATTAAACATAAATGAAACACATAATTGTCAGTCCAATGGGGGACACTTGCAATATGGTCATAACAAAAACTATAGAAGCATAGACTGCAGTACAACTTACAGTTGTTCTAATTTTGCCAGATTCCCTAGTTCAGATGGTAGAGAACCTGAGAATTTGTTTGTTCCAAGACCCCTGCAAAATTAACCAATAATTAAGTTGATCCTTAATAGTATAATCGGGATATATATCTCACAAATATGGTAATTCTTATTAAACAGAATAGTCGTCAAGTTAGCAACATAGTTATTTAATGTCCCTTCATTACTTCTGAACAATCTGATACAATCAGAATCTACGGAAAAGCAAAAACATCGAGTTGCCAATTAAATCACTCGCAAAAAATGAAAGAAAAAATCTATAAAAAGAAAAAAGAAAATTGCTATAAGGGGAATTGGATAACGTACAATACTATCATCTCAGTAAGATTACCCAATTCCTTTGGAAGCTCCCCTGATAAAGAATTGATGCCCAAGCTCCTAATTAAGATTAATTTAAATACTGTCAGTTACTGAGTATGTATAATAAGGTACAACAAGCGTTATAACTTGAAATTAATTGGCCTTACATGTATTGCATGCGAGTAAGATTTCCAATTGCTGGAGGTAAAGAACCCGTCAAGTAATTCTGACCAAGGTTCCTAATAGAAATTTGAGGAAGCTTTAGCATAATACTAGAGAGATGGCGGGCTTAATAAGCAAAAGATTGATGAGGAAAATGCTATCAGTGAACCCCAATTTGGAAAATTGAAGAGGAAAAACGCATACAAATTGGTGAGTTGAGTCAGAGTCCATAGCTCCTCTGGGATTTCCCTAACAACATCCAACGCATAAACCCTCCTGCCAGAAACAAACGGGAATAGTTTACAGCTAAGTAAATTAACAGAATAATATGAACAAAGTAAGTTGAGAGGAGATAGAGAGATTATACAGTGCAGTAATGTGGCAAGTAGTGCCATTGGAACAATCGCATTTGATAAATGGATTGTAGTCTTCAGATTTGGTAGAATTGTCGATGGCTAGTCCGCTGCATAGTTCACCGCTTATATTCCATATATTTGGTAATGCCGATATACCCCATTCATTGAAGATTGAATTCAAGGCTCTCGCTACATAAAAGTTTGAATTTTGAAGAAATTATACTTCAAGTTGAGCAACTAGCTTACTCCATAGGAACCGACAGATTTCTCATTAACAATAAGTTTCACATTCTTTCATACAATACCGTGTAAAAAAAAGAAAATAAATGAAATCGCACAAGTCAACTAAGTTACCGGGAAAGACTAATTCTTTTATTGTTCAAAGCGGAGAATAAAGAAGCTGGGCAACGAATTACACATTGAAGGCGCTCTCTTTGTGCATGCATTCAAAACTTTATGAATATTACACGTTTTACTGGACAAAATTTAGGAGTAAAACTTTTCAAGTATTTGTTGTCAGTTTTTTTTTTTTTAAATAAAGACATATATTTTTAAAATATTAAAAAATTAATTCTGTGATGCCAATAAATTAGAAATATTTATAAATCATGTTTTTGGGTTATTTCTTCCTTAGCTTTGTAGAAGTTACTAATATTTGTATTTGTATTTTGAATCATAAAAATATTTAACTTTTCACCGTCTCAAAAAAATTATAAGAGTTTTAGGTTTTCTTTCTCGTAATCATGCATTTATTTTATATAAAAAATAATTCAATTACTTTTATACTAACTGTATTTTCAGAATAAAGTAGCTTGAATATCCCTGAATTTTTCTTGTCATAAAAAAATCGGAGCTTTTTGTCCTATATATATATATAGAAAAAGGGTCTTTGAATAGTTGTATATTTTTGGCCTTTGGTCTTGAGTAGTTTACATGTTAACGTTTTAGATATCGCCGAACAACAGGACAACGCAACGTTTCTGCTTTGTACAAAAGAATCTCATCTTCTGCAAATTTACTTATTCAAAAACCAAATCAAATTTCACTTTATAAATTTTTGAATGACAGTAATTGATCTCCTCACTTTTCTTCGTGATCAACAAACAAAACTTCTCTTCAACTAAAGAATTTACGCGTAAAAGCAACAAGGTATAAGCCTATAAATTTTTTTCACTTTGATCAACTTCTCTGATAACCACTTTTATCAAGAGATGGGATCTAATGCAGTACTATATAAATGCTGTTTTTAAAATCGTTAGATATGAATAAATTATAATAACCATGTTATAGATCCAATAATTTAATTGGCACAATATAAATACTCTTACAGCATCAGATTCAAGTTCTTTCTGCAAATGCTTATTTTCCAGGAAAAATTTGCAACTAGAGAGAGAATTTCCCCATATGCTAAAGCTACAAACATGGAGGAGATACATGTGGCACACACATACCTTCAGAAGGATCTGTAGTAGCGTTCTGAGCTTGTGCTACATCAACCAAGCAGCTCAAGAACACACAGACAGCAGAAGCAATTGCAAAAGCCCAGATTGAAGAAGATGATGAAGAAGAAGAAGCCATATATATGTGTATGAGCTGAAGTTGATTATGCAGCTTTAAGCTTGTTCGTTATGATTCAAAACCAGAAGAAATTTATAGAGACTGAGAGAAAAGTGAAGACGCCATTAAGGATTTTGCAGAATATGCAGAGCCACGAGAGGCAAGAGACTACAGAGATAACGACGTTCCTGACCAAAAGCCACCAAAGCGATTCGAATATTAATTATTAATATGTTGTTTTGCAATTTTTTTGATTACACTCAACCAAGCCATTAAATTCTTTGGCTTTCTCTCCTCCAAACTGTACTTTTATTGGTGGGATGTCCAATTTGCGAAAGATGCCTAAAAATTATTGAACCACTTTTGAAGCTGTCAAGAATTGAAAATTATAAATTTGTACTTTTCCATTGATTATCTAGTTGCTTATTATTAACCCACTTTTAAGGCTGTTCTTTTGTGAATTCTTACTTCTTGTTAGCTTTCTATTAATTATTAATTCTAATGATAATTTAATTTTAATCTAAATCTCATAAATGGAATATTTCTCAATTTAGCAGTTTACATAATTATTTTTTTAATTTAATTTTTTATAAAAATATTTTTTCAATTTGATCCTTTAAAAATAAATATTTTTAATTCATTTTCTCATAAATAAAATAATTATTAATAATATTTTTAAGTATATATTAATTTTAAAATATAAAAATTATTATAAATAATAATTTTATTTGCAATGGATTAAATTGATAAAAACAATTATATAAAAGGGCAACTAAAAATATTTTTTAATAAAAGACTCAATTAAAAAACAACTTTTTAAAAACTGTCATATCTATGAGAAGCCAAAATAAAAACTTTATATTCAGCTCTCTTTAAATTTTAAAACCTACATTTACATATGGTAAACTAACTTTTCTCATTTTACGTATTCATCAAAATTAACTTGACATTTTAATGATATGTGTTGCATTAAATAACACAGTGCAATAAGAATTTTTATGAAAGAAAATGAATAGTGTCAAAAAAATAAAGCTCCATTGACATCTTTATTAATAGAGAAAAGAATTATGTATAAATTAAAATTAGAAAGAATATAAATTTTAAAAAGTACATGAGGGGTGAATGTGATTTATTTTCATAATTTTCTTAATCTTATTGAAGTGAGTTTTGACCCAGAATTACTTGAAGCGAGAAATTCTCAATTTGACACTTCAACTATTAACATAATGTGTACACATGAAATTTATTAATTGTTGACTTGCATCTTTCTTGCAACCTTATCTTAATTACACAAGCATACGCAAAATCGTTATGCATGCTTACGTATTCATGATGCATGCTTACGTGTGGATTGCATACTCATTGCCTAAACATTTTTAAAAATTAGAATAAATTATAATTAATCGAAATAGTTTCAATATTTTATTTTGGTCCCTAACTATGTATATTATAAAAATCTAATTATATATATATATATATATATATTTTAAGTTGATGTAATATGTAAATTTAATTTTGATCAAAAGTAAATTTGTCTGACAGTAATTTATATTTAAAAATTTTCTTTGAAAAATAAGTTTTGAATCAATGTAATTCATTTATGGTAAAATTAAAATTATTTTTATTTTTGTCCAAAACCATGTTTTAATATGCAAATATACTGCTAAATCATTTAAATATATACCAAACTAAATAAAGTATTAGTTTATTACTTCCATAAAAATGCATAAATGACTTTATCAAATTTTAAGCAATCTCACCCAAAAAAAAAAATTATTTTCAGCATGGATCGTTCCACTTGTACAACATGGATTTGCAAAATAAAATATATTGTTGAAGTAAGAATAATTTAAAAGTGTTATATTTAGTCTATTTATAATTTTATAATTTTGAGTGTATCAATATATTTAATTATAATATAAAAATATAATTATAATAATATTATAATTATATTATTAAATTATAATTAAATGCATTAATATAATGCATCTAAAATTTTACTTAATTTAGATTAATAAAAGGCATAAAGCTATGGAGCTTTTACGTTACATGAAAGTTGGATTTTTAAAGTCAAAATATTAAAAAGTCAAATTTGGAAAACTCAAATGAAACTGTTGCACCAACTGCTTTCTAATCTGTAATTATGATTTTTAATTACCAATCGAAATGGCCGCCAAAGCATACAAAACCGTACAGATATTTCACACACAACGAGTAATTCGACCCACGAGGTTTTCGGCCAAAAAAAGCAATCTACGAGGTCCTTTCATTTTCTGACAAAACCGTACAGATATTTCATACACAATGAATAATTCGAAGTTTCGAACCGCACGAGGTTTTCAGCCAAAAAAAAAAAAACCCACAAGGTACTTTTCATTTTTTATTTTTTTAATTTAATACTTCATAAATAAAGTATATTAAATTAAATTTTTATCAAATTATTATTTTAATTTAATCTTTTATTGATAGAATAAAACATTATTTTAATCTCATATTTTTTAATTCAGTTTCAATTTAGATATTTATTTTTTAGTCTAGTTTCAATTTAATTTTATATTAATTTTTATTTTTAATTTAATTCCTCATTTTTTATTTCAGTCTTAATTTAATTTTTTATTAATTTTTATTTTTAATTTAGTCTATTAATTTTTTAGTCAAATCTCAATTTAATTCCTCATTGATTTTTATTTTTCATTTAATTCTTTACTTTTCAATTTATTTTCAATTTAATCTCTTATTATTTTTTATTTTTAATTTAGTCCTTTACTTATCATAATCATTCTCAATTTAGTTCCTCACTAAATGTGCTAAAGTTTATATTAGTGGAATCAAATTGAGAATGGTTATGATGATAGAGAGATCAAATTGATAATAAAAATTAATAAGAGACTAAATTAGAATTAAACTGAAAAGTAAGAGACTAAATTAAAAATAAACTAATAAATGAAGTACCAAAGTAATATTTTACTCCTTCCAAATGAAATATGTTTTAATTTGATCCAAGATAGCTTATTTAATTTACCTTTTTAGTAATTTTTATTTCTCGATATAATCTCTTTCAAATGAAATTACTATTAATAATTTTTTTTATCAAATTACAATTAATCAATACCAACTTTATTTATGAAATAATAAATTAAAAATATTTTATTCGTGAAAAAAAAAAATTATGAGTCGTTTTGATTCCATTATAAAAATTTGACAAGCACGTGAAAGGGTAGATAGAGAATGAAACCCTGCCAATTGAAATTGAATAAAATAAAATTAAAAAAATATACATCACTTGCATTGTTTTAAAAGTAAGTCAACTAGTTTCGTTCTTATCCTACCAATTTGAGAATGACATCAGAGGATCAAATTGAGATTAGATTAAAAAATGAGAAGTCAAATAAAAAAAAAACTAATAATTGATAGACTAAAATGATATATTACTTCTATCTACCCATTATAAATTTATATATTTAATTCGACCCATTATAAAATTATATATTTAATTTATTGTTTACTGATTTTTATTCTAAATTTAATTTATTACCAGTATCATTATGAATGATCTTTTTTTTTTTTATAATCCAATTACAGTAAATCAATACCAGCTTTATTGATGAGAAATTGAAAAAATTATTTTATTAGTAAAAATTCAAATAAAAAACAATTTATTAGTCGTTTTGGTACCATTATGAAAAATTGAGAAGCATGTGAAAGGGTCGATAGAGAATGAAACCCTACCAATTGAAATTGAATAAAGTTAAATTTAAAAAAATACGTCACTTGTGTTGATTTAAAAGTCAGTCAATGAGCTTTCATTCTCATCCTAAAATTCAATTGAAATTGATAGATGTTCCCTTTTATTTTGGTGGACAATTTGAATGGGCCTCACAATTTGCTTAGTTCGTTTCACACTAAAACTGTCATTTTCATCTATTAAGTATAGATTAAAGAATCCACATGATGTAGTGTTTATTTTAAAGAGTAGTATTATGTAAATCATCACTAATGTGCTTCTTTCTGTATTTTCTGTTTATGGCCAGAAAAAATTATTACAGATAATTTTCTTGACCTTCATAAATAATTACTATTTTTAATTGTTCCTATTTTATAATATTTCAAACGTATTTTTTCTTATCAATGATGACTTTTATCTTTAAATAACAAAAGTACGTTTGGTTTCTGTAAGTTTAACCCAATTTGTCATTTTTCTTCCACTTTCTTTTCCACCTTCAAATCTTCTTTTGCAATCATAACTAATGTAGCACTTATGACATGTACTCACTATTTTTCCTTTGTTGCCAAATTATTGTGACCTTGTTGGCATATGAATATGAAGAATCAAAATAGAAGAAACATGCTACAAATTATACCTATATATTTTTATTCAAATAATATCAGAAGAGTGATAGTTATCTGAGTTTCTTTTTTAAATGCACTTGAGTTCAAGCTCAGGTTCCTAGTCCTCCATTCACTATTTTTTTTTTTTTCAATTAGATAAACATTAGTGGCAAAAAGTAAAAATAATAACTAATTATTTAGTACACCATTGGTAACTATTATATTAATATAATCATTACGTAATACATTAAGAAAAAGATACATGATAATAATATTTAAAAATATATTAATTAAGTGTTAACCTAAAATACTTTGGTGTATTACATTTTCATCTCATATTTTAAATTTTATTTTTGAGCTTAAAACCCATTAATTTTTAATCTGTCAAGTTAAACCCTCTACTATCTTTATTTTTTCAATATAGACCGAAAAACATCATTTTTGTAAATTTGCCAGTTGACACTTGTATTGTGTTTTCAATAACTTTTCATATCTTTAAATCTGTTCTTATTTCTAATTTACATATTAATACTTTTAAAGGGTTATTTAAAAAAATAATTAACATTAAAGGGATAAATTAATAAATTCAAAAGGAATTTTAAGTTCATAAGCAACTTTTAAAAAATATTAGGATTAAAATTTAAATACAATAAATTATTTAAAATTGACAATCTATCAACTTATTTGACAGGACATTATCATATATCTTTCTTATAATATACAATATAAGAATTACGCCAATATAACTTTTTTCGAGAATGCACCAAAAAATTTATTTAAAACAAACATTCTTGAATAATACGAAATAGAGGCATTCAAGTAGTGAGCTAACGTCGGTACAATGATCAGGAATTTTCCAAAGTCCTAGGCTTGACCAGGAATTTAAGGTTTAAGAATTGCTGAATGCCTCTCTTGGTTATTGAAATGCCGTTGGTTGTTGCAAGGTATAAGCCTGGGGTAAAGTACTAGGCACACAACACAAACTTGATCTTCCAGTTGGACAAGGGTCCAAAATAAAAAAGTATTTAAACAGGCCTTGCCCAGTGAACTACCGGTTAATTTTTGACATTGACACACAAAATCTTGCACTTGTGCTCCAAACACTGCTTGTTTCTATCCTTGCGCTAGCAAAGAGAATTGGAAAACTTTTAGTTAAACTTCTTTTACTAAAATACCTTCCATTTTAAATTATTTTTAATTAAAAACAATATGTAATTGAATTAATAGAAATATGTGCATATCTTGCAAATAAAGTGTTGAGATTATTTTGATGATGACAAATATATGAAAAATATAAATTATAAATATAATATTAATATGTGCTTATTTGATTAACCATTTAGACTAACTATTTGGTTTGCAAGTTGAATATTTATTATATGTAGGATGGTCCAAAGAAAGAAGAGTATGCATTGAAGTGAAAAGAATAAAATATCAATATCATGCTTCACATAAAGATAATAAGAAGGAAAGATGCTCAAAGTAATGAAGAAGTTAAGGATTTGAAGTTTGGATGCATCAAGATAGCTAATAGATTAAATAAGTATAATTATCATAGGTTAAGTATTATTTTATGAAATTCAGTAATTTAGATTTGTATTTATTGGCTCAAAATATTTTGGTTCTGAAAATATAAGTTTAGATTTAAAAAATAGTGAAATATAAATTTTACTTAAAATTATTTTTGACCTTTGATCACTATTTTATGTATCTTTCACAAACTATATGCGATATTACTATAAAACTTATTTTATTAGAAACTAGACTCAAATAGCATTTCAATGATAGGTCATTCACTTAAAATGGAGTTTAAATAAAAAAACTATGATCTTATAAAGTTGAGTGGCGAGATATGACTTCTGCATAAAGTTGTATTCTAACCTTTTGTTACTATTATAATCATATCTCCAAAAATATATTTAGTTTTGATATGAAACTTTATTCATTGGAAAATAGGCTTAAAGAGCTTTCTAACCATAGGTCATTAACTTAAATTGGATTTAAAATGAGAAAGTTATGACCATTTGAATGTGAGATTGCGTCATTGTAAGTGGTCAATCAACTGACCACCTATGGCAAATTGATTAGTATAGTCTAGTCTAGAAAGTGAGCAGTCGATTGGTCAGTCCTAAATTTGAAATAACAATCATATTTTGATGGGCAATCGATTGGTCACTTCCAAAAAGTGTTTTTTAAAGTAAATAACAGCTCTTTTGAGTATGTAACGGTTATATCTCATCTTAATGTATAAATATGTCATTTCAAACATATTTTTGAGTAGAACCAAGTGCTAGAATGTAATCTTTAATTGGCTATATCATCTTTAAGAGAGAAATAAACATCATTGGGCCAAACTTACAAATTCTCTATCATTTGAGTTCTTAAGACTTCATTTGTATATATACTTCATTGAGAGAGGTTGTTCTTTTGTATTCCTTTCTTCTTTAAGAGAGAGAAGCTCAAGGAGATTTCTTGAAGGAGTCAAACTAAGAGAAAACTTAGGTTAAGTGGGAAGTTCCACTTGGTTATGCTTAAGGAGGTTCCTTGAAGGAATCAAGTAGTGAGTGCTTGAGATTAGGAAGAGGTTCTTCTTGGAATTTATAATTGAGGGAGAGGTTCTCCCAAGTTGTTGTAATTGAATATTAAGATAGTGGAAAATCCCAAGAAGTGTCTTGAGGACTAGAAGTAGGCTTGGTTTGGAGCCGAACTAGGATAAATCCCTGAGTTTGCTTTCTCTATTCTTACACTCTTTATATTTTAAATTATTATATTTATGCTTTGCTTTTTAATATTACCCTTGAAGTTTTGATACATATCCCAAGCATCTATATTGAGCCTCTATTAATTGATTTAATTGTTGCTTTACATCATACTTTTCCATGTATAATGCATGATAAGGATTTTTGTAGAGTAATTTTGAAAAGAACTGAAATTCTATAAAAACCTAATTCACCTTGCTTTAAGGTGTTGGTTGCCTAACCTAACAAGTGGTATTAGAGCTTGGGCTCTTATTTAAAGGACTTAACCATCTTAAGAGTTTGTATGGCAACTATTGGATGTTTTACATCGATGGAAGGTTTTGATATTACATAACCCCCTTTCCTTGATATTGTTAGTTTTAATTTTTAGAAAGGTATAATGGAATTCTATATTCAATATCTTGATATATACTTATGGGATATGGTACAAGATGGTTTTTTCTCCAAACCAAGAAATGAATGGAGTGAGTATGATAAGAAGTCATTTTCTCTAAATATTAGAGTAATGCATATATTATATAGTGCTTTGAATAAGCATGATTATGTTAGAATCAAACATTGCTCTAACGCTAAAGATATACAGGATAATCTTCTTGATTTATATCACACTAATCATGTTGTTGAAGTTGTGAATGTTGATAGTTTTAAAAAAATTGTGCAAGATGAAGAAACATGCTCTATGCCTCTTGAAGATAGTCATCTTAGAATTGAAAAGGAAAATGAAAGTTCTCAAGAAATCTTCTTCAACAATGAAAAAGACAAAGCTTCCCAAAGTGAGCTTAGCAAGTAAGAATTGTGAAATCCTCAATCCCCATCTCATAAAGATTTAGAGGTACATCATAGCTCCAAACTTAATAACATCTATCCTCATGAAAAGAGAAAAGAGATTTTTGCAGCTCCGATTTTCCGTGACAGCCAAGAAAAGAGATTTTTTGTAGCGGATTTTGGTGAGTTTTGTTCAATTTTTCATGAAAATGATGATGGTAGATACATTTTCAACCCTTTCCCATTGAGTTTCAGCCCTGGAAGCATGTTTTTAGGCAACTTTTTTATATTTGTTCTAGCAGGGACTAAAATGAAAATTTTTTAGATGTTAGGGTTTTACAGAAAATTGTGGAATTCTGGAATATAATGGGTTTAAGTTGGTCTTCTAGGAACACTTTTAATGTTTATGACATGAAACCTTATTGTTCTTCATGGTTTAACTTGGTTGAAGGTGAAATTATGGAAATTTGGGATGAAAGTGAAAATTTAGTAAGTTTATAAGGAAGTGAATGTAAATTGATGAAAAACATAAGTGAGGTGGGGGAATTAAGGAATATGAGCTAAGGTTTTTCTTTAGTGGTAATAAGAAAGTTGGACATGAAATTGGTAATGGAAATGTGATGCATTAAAAGAAGGAAAATTCTTTTTAATTGGCATTGTGATGAATTGCTATTATGGGTTATTATGAGAATTGTAAATATTTGGTTGCTTTTGGGCAATCTTTTCCATTTATGAATTTGTTAAGAGGCATTATTATGAGCCTAAATTGATATGTATTAGTGATTGGGTGAAATATCTTATAACCAAGAGAAAGGAGCCTACTTCACCCACCAGGTAAGCGATAACTCTTCCAACCATATGATTACCATTGTATTGTTATATGTTAGCATAGTTTGTTAAACTTTTTAGTCTTTTAAATGAATTATGATTTATGACTTGTATCAAATGTCCATGCAAAAACCATAAAAGAGAGGATTGTATGAAAAATGGCATTAGATGTGTAAATAGCGTGAGCTTGTGCCTCACGACCATTTGATAAAAAAAACCCAATGACTGAGTTCCCTACAATGATAAAAGTATCCAAGGGCTAAGTTCCCTTGACCAATGATAAAAGTATCCAAGGGCTAAGTTCCCTTAACCGACGATAAAAATATCCAAGGGCTAAGTTCCTTTGACCAATGATAAAAATATCCATAGGCTGAGTACCCTTGACCGATGAGAAAGATTCTCCGAGGGCTGTTGATCCTTGACCATTAAATGTGATTTCCAAGGACTATATACCCTTGACCGATTTAATTTCCATAAAATAATTTCATGATCGTTATTGTTATATTGCATGTTATGATTAAATATGTTAAGGTTTTAAATGATAATTTACGAAAAACTGACCGATTTAAAAGGTATTATATTGATTTATTACTAAAATGCTACATGTTTATGTTTTACTAAATTTCAGGCAATAACTCAAAGCAGTTTGCTGACCAGAAGGGCTAGAAGAGCCCTATTAGTACTGTTGAGGATCTGACTCCTTATTTTTGTCGGGGTTCTGTATTTTTTGTAATAGTGTAATTTGTTAATGATGTAAATAATTGTAAATGAGTATGTATGACCATAGGTAGATTCCTTATTCCCCTACTGTAATGTAGTTGTCTTTGGATTGATTTGAGAGTTGAGCTCTCTTTTCTGGATATTATTGTTTTGGTAGATATTTGCAGCAAATTTTAAGAGGTCTCAATTACAGAGGAGACTCTGCCTGAATTTCTACAAAATATATGAATGTGACTATGCTTCATAATGAATTTCCATTATGTATGATTACAATTCAGTTAATAAAATAGTGTGTTAAGCTTATAGAAACAAGATATTCCTGTTATCTGTGCCGGTTACACTCTGGAAGTTGGGGTATAACAAAAGTGATATAAGAGCTAAGGTTTAAGGGTCTCTTATGGTCAATCGAGTCATAATTGCCATGTTGTTATTGAACTGGGAATAGTTAAGATGGATTGTCATATGAGAATGCTCATTATTTCTATGTTATCATGGTTTAATGTTGATTGATTGGAATATTCAATAACGAGATTGGATAACTAAATGTTTAACCATGGTAATTGTAGATTAAGTCATGCTGCCTCGAACACATGGTGTTCGTCGCATGCGCAAACTAGCTAATATATTTGAAGGGGCATCTGCCTAGTCTTTTCCTTTGCCTAGGGGAAGTCAAGGTAAAGGTCTAGGTAAAGACCCTAGAATAACTCGACGTCCTAGACAAATTCCTACAATAGAACTAGAGGTGGTGCTATCTGCTCAGGGAATTCATAGCCCCTATGTTTGAACTCCTTCTAGGGAGTCTCAATTTAGTCAAGACGTAGGGGAGGTTGTAACTCGATTCATGTGATTAAGGCCTCCTACTTTTTCTGGATCCTCGAGTATAAAAGACCCGCAGTGATTTCTGGAGGGTATGGAAAAGGCACTGAAGGTCTTGGGTTGTTATAGTAGCAAGTTTATAGAGCTTGCTGAATATCAATTACAAGACATAGCTTATATATGGTTTTAGGCAGTCTTGAGGGAGAAATCAAAGGAATTACCTCCTATGGAATGGAACGAATTCTATGAGATGTTTGAAGAATGGTTTATTTCGCAAAGTGTGCGTGATGATAGAGCTCGTGAATTTGAGCTATTAAGGTGGGTTCTTGGAACTACTATATCAGAGTATGATATTTGATTTACTTACCTCTCAAAGTTTGCACCACACTTAGTTCCTACTGAGAAACATTGAATTAAGCAGTTTGTCATGGGATTACCGAAGTCCATATTTCAAGCAATGGCCTCCCAAATTAATAATTTTGCAACTTATTCTGCTGCTGTGGATTGTGCTCGCTTGATTGAGGAGTGGGATATACAAGATGAGTCCTTTAGCAGAAGAAGAGAAAAAGAGAAACCACAAGCAAACAAGAAAGGACTAGTACTTCTTCTTCATGAGGGCCCAAGTCTTAGAAGGCATTTGGACCAACCAAGCCACAAACTCCTCACTTTTTTGTAATACCTCCTAGTACTCCATCTTATCAGTCTGCCTCAAGGGATTTTGGATCCATAGGAGCTCGTGAGGTTTCACAATTTTTTAGCCCGAGGGTAGCATGTCCCACTTATGGGAGGTATCATTTGGAAGAATGTTATTTGATGACCGGCGGTTGTTTCTACTATGGATAGGTAGGTCACATGAAGAAAGACTGCCCTATGGCTCAACCTAGGGTTAATTAAGACTTTATATAGCCAAATGGTTGACCTACTCCTTCCATGACTGCTGCTAGGGGAAGGCCTTCTTCCTTTGATGGCAGGGGTGCTCCTAGGTGAGGCAGAGGAGCAAAGGGACAGACATCAGATGGACGAGGACAGGCCAGGGTGTTTGCATTATCCAGATAGGATGCTCAAACTTCTAATGCAATTGTTACAGGTATGGTGATGGTATATTCACATCTAACATGTGCATTATATGATTCTAGTTCTACACATTCCTATGTATCTGTACATTTTGCTACATGGTTGAAAGTAAGCCCTTCCTGGCTAGACAATGTGATTATGGTAGGAACACCTCTCGGGGAATCTTTATTAGTTGACACGATATACAAATCATGTATGTTGTTTATTGAAAATCGAGAAACCTTGGTGGATCTACTATTACTTCAAATGCTAGATCTAGATGTAATTTTGGGAATGGATTGGTTAGCATCTTGTCATGCCACGATTGATTTCCAGAATAAAATGGTGAGATCTGAAGCCCTTGGTGTAGTTCTTTTTGAAATACAAGGTGATACTTGTATAGGTTCAAATGTGCAGAATTCTGCTTTGAAAGCTTATAAACTATTAAACAAATGTTGTCAAGGATTTCTAGCATTGGTTAGGAATGTAGAGAAACCAACAATGGGGCTGGAGGATATTCCAGTGGTTAAAGAATTTCCAAATGTTTTTCTTGATGAATTATCGGGTTTACCTCCAGATCAAGAGCTAGAATTCTCTATTGAGGTATTTCTAAATATGCAACCAATCTCTACCCCTCCGCATCAAATGGCTCCTGCAGAGTTAAGAGAACTAAAAGAGCAGTTGCAAGATTTACTTAAAAAGGGGTTCATTAAACTTATCACTTCACCTTAGGGTGCTCCGATGTTATTTGTGAAGAAAAAAAAATGGTTCCCCAAGGTTATGGGCAGATTATAGACAGTTAAACAAAGTCACAATATGGAATAAATATCCATTGCTTCGTATTGAGGATCTTTTTGACCAATTACAGAGAGCCCAATGTTTTCCAAAGATAGACCTTCGGTCTAGTTATCATCAGTTAAAAATCAAAGGTGAAAGCAATTGTATGCAAAACTTTCCAAGTGTGAATTCTAGTTAAGCCAAGTGGCATTTTTGGGCCATATTGTGTCCAAGGAAGGGATTTGGGTAGATCTAAGCAAAGTTGAGGCGGTTTAAAAATGGCCTCGTCCTTTGACTATTATCGAGGTATGAGGCTTTTTAGGGTTAGTTGGTTATTATCATCGTTTTGTGCAAGATTTCTCTAAAATAGCTACCCCATTAACACAGTTGACGTGCAAGAATGTAAAGTTTGAGTGGAATGATTCTTGTGAGGCTAGTTTCCAAAAATTGAAGGAATGTTTAACTTCAGCACTTGTCTTGAATTTGCCTTCAGGTATAGGTGGATATGTTGTATATTGTGATGCGTCTCACATTGGGTTGGGTGTGTATTGATGTAGAATGGTTGTTTAATAGCCTATGTTTCTAGACAATTGAAGAAACATGAATAGAACTATCCAACCCATGATCTAGAAATGGTGGCAATAGTGTTCGCATTGAAGATTTGTTGGCATTATTTATATGGTGAAACTTGTGAGATTTATTCGGACCATTAAAGTCTTAAATATGTATATTTCAGCAAAGAGATTTGAATCTTAGACAACGAAGATGAATGGAGCTGTTAAAGGATTATGATTGCACTATTCATTATCATCCTGGAAAGGCAAACATGGTAGTTGATGCTATGAGTAGGAAATCTATAGTTAGTTTGGCCTATATTCAGTTATTAAGGAGACCATTGTTAGAAGAACTACAACAGTTAGAAAGAAATGGGGGTAAATTTGGAAATTTTTGATGCAGGGGGTGTTGTTAGCCCTTGTGCAAGCTAACTTTGTTATTCTGAATGAAGTAAAAGCCACTTAAAAGTTAGATGTGAAATTGTGTAAATTGATGGATGAGGTGAAAGAAGAAAACTCATGTATGGTGGTTCCTTAGATTTAGAGAGGACTACTATAAGATGGATGATTTAGCATGAGCTTGCAACTCACGACCGTATGGGTGATTATCCCGAGGGTTGTGTGTTCTCGACTGATAATGAATAACCTAAGGGATATATACCCTCGCAAATAGTGATTACCCCGAGAGCTGTGTGCTCTTAATAGATGATTAAATTGCATGGGCTAGAAGTCCATGACCGATGCTTGATGTCATTAATAGTCCTTTTTTGAATCTAGATTATGAGCCAACTGTATTTTGAACAAAAAGGAAGGTTTTTACATGTCTTCTAACCATATAATTACCATTGTATTGTTATATGTTAGCATAGTTTGTTAAACTTGTTAGTCTTTCAAATGAATTATGATTTATGACTCATATGTGATGTCCATGTTAAAACCATAAAAGAGAGAATTGTATGAAAAATGGCACTAGATGTGTAAATAGCGTGAGCTTGTGCCTCACGACCGTTTGATAAAAAGAACCCAAGGGCTGAGTTCCTTTGACCGATGATAAAAGTATCCAAAGGCTAAGTTCCCTTGACCGATGATAAAAATATCCAAGGGCTAAGTTCCTTTGACTAATGATAAAAATATCCAAGGGCTAAGTACCCTTGGCCAATGAGAAAGATTCTTCGAGGGCTGTGAATCCTCGACCGTTAAATGTGATTTCCAAGGGCTATATACCTTTGACCGATTTAATTTCCATGAAATAATTCCATGACCGTTATTGTTATACTGCATGTTATGGTTTAATATGTTAAGGTTTTAAATGATAATTTACAAAGAACTGACCAGTTTAAAAGGTATTATATTGATTTATTACTAGAATGCTACATGTTTATGTTTTACTAAATTTCAGGCAATAACTCAGAGCAGTTTGCTGACCAGGAGGGTTAGAAGAGCCCTATTAGTATGGTTGAGGATCTGACTCCTTATTTTTGTCGGGGTTTTATATTTTTTGTAATAGTGTAATTTGTTAATGATGTAAATAATTGTAAATGAGTATGTATGACCACAAGTAGATTCCCCATTTCCTTCCTGTGATGTAGTTGTCTTTGGATTGATTTGAGAGTTGAGCTCTCTTTTCTGGATATTATTGTTTTGGCAGATATTTGCAGCAAATTTCAAGAGGTCTCAGTTATAGAGGAGACTCTGCCCGAATTTTTACAAAATATATGAATGTGAATATGCTTGATAATGAATTTCCATTATGTATGATTGCAATTTAGATAAGAAAACAATGTGTTAGGCTTACAGAAATGGGCTATTCCTGTTATCTGTGCCAGTTACACTCCGGAAGTTGGGGTGTGATAGTACCATTCTAATAAAAGACAAAAATTTTCTAGAGTTGTGTCTCAAAAGACCGTTGTACATATTGCGTTTGAAATTATTGTGGTCATTAGGGACATATTTCTCACTTATGCCCTATTAAAAGAAATTCTCATGTGAGAAATAAATATATTTGGGTTTCTAAAGGCTCTATAAATCATCGTACTAACATTTAAAGACCCAAGTTAATATGGGTACCAAAAAATCCTTCAAGTGCTTCAAGTGGGCAAATTCCTTATAGTGATGGACCAATTGGCATAAAAAGGAAAGCATTACAAAGGAGAGCTTCTCAAGTACCAAAAGATAGAAATGCAAAGTTCAAAACTTATAAGGAGAAGTATTGAGTAAGAAAATGACATCCTTCAAATGCCATGGCCAACGTATCAAATTACCAAACCTCTTATTTAACAGTATTTATTATCCATCGAGGTATATTACAAATGGCCTTAAGTATAAGCATTGCATTAGTTAAAATCATAGGAATAAATTGTGATTGATGTCAAGTGAATATATATAACTTGATGATTTACATCCTCAGATTGTGAATTTGAATAACTTATTAATATGATAAATGGAATGCTTTGTATCAATTCCTCAAGCTCTTTACTATACTTATATATTGATAATGGGGATAGTGCAAATTGAGTATATAAATAAATATGTGTTTAATTAAATATGTTCAATTATTTTATATGAACATTGAAACTCTTACAATCTAACCTTTCTTGGATCCAAATTAATTAGGTGCCAAAGAAGAAGAGTTATATTTCTTTTTTTTTTTTGGTTGATAAAGGTGACCTCTGCCTAAAAAGCATACAACAAAAATGGAGAATAATAAAGGAATCTTAAGGATTGGTTAACTCTATGATGATTAAGGCGATCCTAAACAAAGAGTACAAGCTCAATAATATATGGTCATTCTATCCTTTCTCTTATGCATAATATATTTCATATCTTCTATTGAGAATAAATAATCATTATCTCCTTATGTTATTATTGCTTTTCTTATCAAAACAAATTAAAAGGATCAATGTTATGAACCATTACTTGGATTGAAATATGATTTTTGTAATTGCCACTTATATCCTATATTTTTTGTTTAATAAATGTTGAAAAATTTTCAAATATTACTATATATTAAATCTTAGGAACCAATATATATTTAATACCATGAAAAAGATATGATTTACTTTATAAAAGATAAAATGAGCTTATTTAGTGAAGACATTAAAGTTCTAATAATTACAAAACTCTCTAGAAGTCTCTAGTCGACTGGCCACCTTGCTAGCCAGTTGCCAGGCCTTGTCTAGTGGAATGAGTGCTTTTTGTGAGTGAACAGTTGATTAGCCACTAGCCAGTAGTCGACTGGTCACTTTCTGAGAGGGAATGTCCATGTAATTTATTCATAAAAAGAAGTTTTCACTTTGACATTACAAGCATTTAAATCCTACAAGTTGCAACCCAAAAGAGCTAACTCAGTTAATGAAAGGAGAATATGTCTCATCCTACGAATTTTGTTTGGATCCTTATACATACTAAGCCAATGAGGTTGGCCTAAGAAAGAGACTTAGCTAGGACAAACTTGGAGAATACCTCTACCCATAATGCCAAAAGAAAAATCTTGCAAGTTGCAATTTTGTAGGAGAGCTAACAATCCCAAAAGCGTAAACCTTAAATTACATCCAAATTTTAGCTAAACTCGTGGAAGCAAGTTGAAGCTAAAAAGCATATATCAAAATTTTCTCTAAGTAAGTTGAAGCTAAAAATTATAGTATGATATGCTTAATCCTTAAAAATTAAAAAGCTAAAAGGCAGGTTAAAGCTAGAAATTTTCTCGCAAGGCTTTCATTATAGGAAGAGGAGGAAAAACCTCTAAAGGTTGATGAGATAACATTAAACTATGAGAATAGAATAGCCTTGTATGAGTTATTCTTTGCAGGGACTTTTCTCACTTTGAGTGTTGTTCACTTTGAAGCAATGTGCGAATATACTATCCAATCTATTTCGATTCCTCTATGAAGTGGACATTTGTAAGGTGCTAGAAGGAGGACCATGGATGCTCAATAATAATCTTTTACACACTTATCAATTAAATGATGGAGACGACCCTTTGAGTGTTTTATTTAACCACATGGACATCTGGTTGCAAATTCACAACATGCCTTCAAGTTTAATGTCTGAGGGTATAACTCAAAATTTATCTAGTATGATGCGAAAGGATCAACAAGAGATAAGTATAACTTCATGCGAGTCAAAGTCCAATTAGATGTTAAAGAGCCCCTTAAATGCAGAAGATTCTTCTATCAAACAACAGTCAAGTAAAAGATTGCCATTGTTTTATTTCCTATATAGCAGATTTGGACTCTGAAAGCTATTGAGCTTGTGATTAATACAAGGAGGAAGGAAAAACTTGTCACTCAACTAGGATATCTCTTTAAAGGTTGGTAACCGGAGAGCACAAACAACAGTGAGCAATTGGCTTAAGAATGATGTTAGTGGCAGAATCATAGAGGCAAATCCCAATAGTTCTATGAAATTTGTGCTAAGAGAAATACCTTTGAATTTGAACATTACTCCCAATAATCATGCAAGCCAAATCGAAAGGATGTCAGGTTTCCATAATAGGAGAGGTAAGTGATCGAGTCAGGAATCTTCAATATAAATAAAATATCAAGTAGGAATCATAACACTTATTAAAAAAAATACAATGTTGAAACAATGTTTGGGCTTAATAAATAAAGAAAGCCAATAAACTAGTTAGAAAGGAAGAAAAGACCAAGACTAGAAGCCATAAGCCCTCCTTATGTTCACATAAGTTCAAGTAAGATGTTGGAAGATAGCGAATTTGACATGAACTCTTTAGCAACAGGACCTATAGGGAACCCAATAAATTTAGTGGCATGTGGATATACTTTATTTGTGGTAGTGTATAACTTAGCATAGAACTACATTAACCTAAAGATGAGAGATAAGAACATAACATGGTATTTCATTAGCTTTTATAGGTAACCTGAAGCACATCGAAGATGATAGTCATAGGATTTGTTAAAGGAGCTTGCTTTCATGACACCTTATCCCCAATGGAGAAATAAAGTGGATAAGAGCAACCAAACTCTTACTACAACGGGTTCAGGTGTGTAGTGAAAGACTGGGGCATAAGAGGCATTAATACCATATGTATGAGAAGCATAGCAAAGGATCCATGACTGTACGTGAAAGGTTAAACAGTGCTATGGTGAATAATAGATGGATCAACCTTTACTTAGATAGTTGGGCTTAAGTGCTTATAACAACATACTCTAATCATTTTCCTATTATGGCTTATGGCTTCTTCTCATCCTAGATAAGGCAATCAAAATAGAAGGTGTTTCATATTTGAAATTGCATGGTTGGTCTACGATAAAATTCAGAGTATAATTAAGAATCCTTGAGACACAGGTATCAACTAGTGTATCATAGAAAAGCTATAGGGGTGCAAAGTCGTACTTACAATGTATAGTAAGGACCTAAAAGGAGATTATAATATGCAGCTCAAGGCCATTGATAGAGTGCTTAGTGAATACTGTATCAATTCGGTAGCAATGTGGAGCAATAACATTTAAGCGCAACAGTTGAAAGAAGAAAGAGATAAATTAATTTAGCAAGAAAAGTTAAAGTGGAGTTAATGATTGAAATGCTTTTGATTGAAATATCAGGATTTGAACTCAAGGTTCTTCCACTTAAAAGCTTCGACACATAAGAAAAAAAAAACAAGATTTAGGCCTTGAAAGATGATCAAAGTATCTAGATCAGTGATACAAAAGAGATGCAGAACTTAGTGAATACTTACTTCATCAATTTATTCCTAAGAGGAACTAATGACGTCAGCCTAGTGGTGAAGCATGTGAGGAGGGTTGTGTCCCTACATGATAATGATAGACTTACGAGACCTTTTACAGGAGAATTTAAGAAAGCCATCAATCAAATGTATCTTGATAGTTCTAAACGGTGGTTAGAAGAGGGTTGTCTGCCAGATGCTCAAACTAACACAATAGTAGTTCTAATCCTAGAAATTAATCAACTATAATTTTTAAAAGACCTGCGCCTAATCTCATTGGGCAATGTGATTTATGATTTACAAAATACTAACAAAGGTTTTAGCTAACAAATTAAAACTTTTAGGCATAATCTCATAATACTAGTCAGCATTTACCCTAGGCTACTTAATTACTAACAATGTCTTAGAGGCTTTTGAATTAATACACATTATGAGAAGGAAAACTAAGGGGAGGAATGGATAGGTGGTAGTGAAGACTGATATTAGAAAGGCCTAAGATCGCATTGACCAGGGTTACCTTTAGGCTGTTATGACCAAAACAGGTTTTGACAATAAGAAGGTGACTTGGATGGTTATGTGTGTGAGACATTTCTTGTACTTTTTACTAGTTAATGCTAAAGAAGTTAGGCTTATAGCCCCCCAAAGGGGTCTGACACAAGGAGATCCCCTATCACCTTACATGTTCATTATTTTTGTAAAGGGACTTTCTTCACTTTTAAGGGATGTTGAGCAGAGGGTGTTTATATATGGGTGTAGAGCAAGTGTTTGGGGTCTAAGAATTTCCCATATGCTATTTGTAGATAACTTTTTTTTTTTTTTCTTTTGTAGGGCTTTGGAAGTGGAGTGTAGAAGATTAAAAGTCATTTTTAATACATATAAGATTGCATCAAGCTAATCTACCAACTTTCTGAATCTAGAATATTCGTTAGATTTAATGTGCTATTAACAACAAAGAAAGAGCTTGAGGACATTATGGGTATTCACTCACTAATCAACCATGGGCATTTATAGGATTACCTTTTTTAGTAGGCAAAAGTAGAAAAATCCATATTTGCCTTCTTGAGGGATAGAATGTGCAGTAGATTGAATAATTGAAAGAATAAGTTCTTATCCTATGTAGGTAAAGAGATTTTACTTAAATATGTGGCTTAGGCTATTCCATCTTTTAGCATGAGCATTTTCCTCCTACCTATATGTGAAGAACTCTAGAAGATGATGAACTCTTTTTGATGGGGAAGCAATTCCAAAGGCACTACAAAAAAATAGTGTCATAGCAACACCTCCCTTACAACAGTCAATACCAACTATCATAAAGATGTATCTTTACGACTATTTGAAAAGCCATTGTTTGAACTTAGTCCTAATGACGACTTGAATTTGAACCATCATTAAGTTTAAATTCGGACTGTGAATGGTCCATGGACCTTATGATAGTCATTGAAGACCGTTGTAAGGTCTAGATCTTAGAAATATTTTTTATAGACTATCATACAGACAATGTGACCTAACAATGGTTAGATTAAACCATCGTTAGGTTATGGACCTATAACAGTCCAAACTTGACTATCGCAAATCCCATTGAAGAATCTAATATGGTTTCAAGCAAAACTAGATCTAATATTTAAAGGGATACAATAGTCAAATTTGATAGTCATAAGGTCACGGACTTGTGATGGTCCAAACTCAACTGTCACAGGTCCTTTTAAAAATCAGATCAAGTTTCGATCAAAACCAAACCTAATTTCCCTTTCATACCCAAATTTGTGATGTCCATCATTGTTCTCTTTTTTTTTTCTTTTTTATTTGCCATTAGATCCATGAACCCTATGCCATGTAACCCCTCTTCTTCGTTTGCTCCAAGCTTGAAGGTTTATTTATAAATATTTGACCTTCTTTTTCTACTAATTTGAATATGTGGCTACATTATTATCATATATGTTGTGTTTCTCATCTTGTTTTTCCGCCGTAAAGCTTTAAGATTGAGGCATAGTATTGTTTATCTTACATTCTTTAGTATCTTGAATTTTCATCATACTTCAAGACATAAGACATCCTGATAAAATGAGATTTTGAGAATTTTTTTTTTCTTTTTCAGTAATAAAAGATACCTCACAAGTTTTAACATGATGTGAAACATGTTATACCTAGTGCTCTGAATGACATAAAGAATACCAGTGTTCCAAACACCTTACAACATAGATAATATCTCTGTAGATATTATTCATTTATTTTCGTAATTCTACCCAAATATGATCTACATGAGGCAACACATTCTAACTTTTAATGTTGATATTTACTAAAGAATATCCTACTATTATAGTGGCCCTAGAAGACGTAATTTCATACTAAGGGATGATTGAGTGGTGACAGTTTTACTGCTTAATAGGGTAATAGAACCGATGTTTTATAAGCTTTCTTTTACCATTTTGCAGATACATTAGTGAGCCTACAAGAAGAGAAAGCTGCAACTGGAGATACAGAGGTTTGTTTCCAACAGTTAGATTATACATCTTTTTGTATCTGAACTCATTTATCTCCTGCATAACAAAGACCTCTGTTCTAAATAGTTATTTAATAGTATAAGCTTCTGAGTTCAACTGACCATTGACATAATATTAAAAATAAAATGGCGTAAAGCCAACGGACTTTTAGATAGGAGGGTGTGTTAAAACTGCTTATGAATTTTACTTTAACAGTTTAAGCTTTTGAATTGAAGTTAATCGATTATTGACAAAAGTCACTTGTAATTTGTAGGAAGAACTGATTCAACTGAATGGGTCGAGCTTACCCGATTGCTCCCATGCATGTGGGGCATGCTTTCCATGCAAGAGGGTGATAGTGAGCTTTAAGTGTTATAGTGCAGAGTCCTGTCCTATTGTTTACAGGTGCATGTGCAAGGGCAAATACTACCATGTCCCCTCCAACTGATCATGCCTGCTATAGCATTAATATTTATTCCTAAATGTAGAGTTATTGTAATGTTAATTCCCAAAATGACCCATGTTGGGTGGACTTTTTACCATTTTGAGATGCTTAGATTGGTTAAACTCAAATCTGGTATCACCTCCTGGCTACAATTTCCATGTGTAAGAAACCGTAGAGGCAGACTTTCAGTCCAAAGGAGCATTTCCAAAGTAAACTAACAATTTGATTCTTAAATTGCTATGCCAGATTAGCTTTAGCTTCAAAAATTAGTAAGTACAAAATTAACTAGTCTAGTCACTAATTATTGAGAAGCGAAACTAGCCAAACAACAATTGAAGGATCAAATTGTTAATTTTCTCCTTTTTAAATAAAATAAGAAGAGGGCGATATTTGGACAGAGAAGTAAAAGAATATGCAGCATAACTCTACTCTTTTAAGACCCAAAGAACTCAACCTGTCTCACTTAAGACAGAATGGAACAACATGCAAATTTCTGCAACTAATTAAAGTATTGAGTAACTTAAATACTAACATTGCAGAAGAAACCAAAATTGAAAGGTACCAGATTTAAAAACAACTGGGAAAATAGAAGAGAACATGAGAAAATAGGCAGTATGTAAAACCAGTATGTATAGGAGGATCCTGGCATATAAAGGCAGCGCAAAGCTCAGAAAAAAGCAAGGAAGAAAAAGAATAGAATGTTTCAATATTCTATCGCCAACCACTCAGTAATTCACTCATGTAAAATAGAAGAATCCATTTCAAAAATATTGGACATGCATGTGAGAGTGCCAATTTTTTATTTACACGCCAGCAAGAGATGAAGTCACAAAGAGGCCAAACAAGTTAACAATACAAGGGAAAGTAGAGTAATATTAACAATACATATTAAGAAAAAGGAAATTGAAAACAAAATTTTAGGAGCACTATCTCATTATCTTGTTTATATTATACACATGAATGGGAACCAAGAAGAAAACATCAATAAGCAATTCTCACCTACCTTCACTAAGAGTATGCTGAAGGATGGGTTTAGAAGCATGTGCAGGTGATTGATTTGCTCCACCTACTATGCTAGTACTTGCTGATGAGTTATATTGACTTGCATCTGATCCCTCAGTTGCCAAGCCAGTCATGAAGCTGCTCACATCATCAAATTTCCAGTCGGTCAAGTATCCGGGCCTTGAAGTTACAGTGCTCACTTCAATATCTCCGGAAAGCATTGCCACCACGCGGGACATTGATGGCCTTAATAATGGTGATGTTTGGGTGCATAGAAGAGATATCCCTACAATTCTTTTGACTTCTTCCTCACTGAACTCTGATGATAGTCTAGGATCAACCAGTTCAAGTATACAGTTGTTTTCATGCAACTGCCAAGCCTGTGGCCCAGAAATCAATAAAATTAATTAAGCTAAGGCCCACACACACCCACACACATATTTTGAAGTTCAAACATAAAGCAGAATTCTTTTTTCTTCTAGTAAAAAGGTGAATGAGATATGAGTCTAACTCATCAGTAGCATTACCAAAATGAGATTGTTTGAACTTTGGATTATAACTCTACGTATCCACAATATAGTGAAGGTAAATGTTAGGTGCAATGTAAATTATAACAGACCAGTATTCATTTGATTCTTTGGGAAAGTCTGTATGATTTCCTCAGCAGTTGATTTCATTTTCACTTAAAAAAGAAAACATGAGTGAACATGCGCTTGGTAGGGTATAGGAGGAAAAATTTTGTTGAAACATTGCCCAAACTAGGTTGAAAACAAGAAACTTCTAAAAGAGGTTTTTGGTATTTCTACTGAATGACCGGCGGTATTTTTGTAATTCTGCAAGAAAGTATGCACTCCTTTTGCTCTCTCATCATATGAGCCTTCCCACATATAGTTGGTCAAGCTAAAAAATAAAGTCAAATTTAAGGTCATTTAAGTCAATTTAATTTCAATGCTGAAAAAATTTTCAACGTTACAAAATAAACAATTTCTAAATAATGAAAACTTGGAAATGAAAATAGAGCATGAAACTGAAATTGTTTTCAGAAACCAAATGCATCCTAGCAATCTTAGGCAACGCTGAGGTAGTACTCATACCCATTCCAGAAGATACATCTTAGCCCCATCCAAGCTTGAATCAGAATTTGGCCTCCAACTAACTATCTCGAGAGCAACAACACCAAATGAAAACACATCTGCTTTCTCTGTAAGGTGCCCACGCATGGCATACTCCGGAGCAAGATATCCACTATTGATTTAGAGTTAACAAAAATATACAAGCATTAGCATAAACAAATACAACATATATAAAATTATTTAACCTAAAAGAGCAAGGCAATCAAGTAATTAACTCATAATGACTTACATTGTCCCAGCCACACGGGTGCTTATATGGGTCATTTTATCATCATATAATTTGGCCAAACCAAAATCAGATATTTTTGGGATAAGCTTGTGATCAAGCAGAATGTTACTGGTCTTGACATCACGGTGTACAATACGGAGCCGTGACTCTTCATGAAGATATGCTAAACCTCTCGCTACCCCCATGCATATATCATAGCGTATTGGCCAGTGGAGGGTTAAACAGTTTCCTGCCACGTACAAGTGACATTTATACTAAGTGTAAACAAGAGGGATAAACAGCAAAGGCAGATGAGCATTCAAACATACATAGGCACACACACACTAGAAGTAGAAAAGATAGAATCCCCATACCAAATAATGCCTGATCAAGACTCTTGTTTTCTAAATACTCATAGACAAGAAGTCTTTTATTTCCATCAATGCAACATCCATACAATTTAACAAGATTGCGATGTTGCACAGCAGATATAGTAGCAATCTCAGTTATGAACTGGCTCTTTCCTTGATGAGATCCTACAGATAGTTGTTTCACAGCAATAACTCTTCCATCATTAAGTATTCCCTAGTATACAAAAAGGAAAACGGTTATTCTCTTAAATTAAGGATTGAGCTCTCGTTTTAGGACAAACTGTTGTTCAACAGCATAAGTGAAGTCGTTTTTCTTCAACATAATAAAGTTCCAAAAGTTTCCTTTTTCTCCCTAATAAATCCAGTCAGTTACATTAACAATGATGAGGCAGTGACATGCAATGAAATTGTCATCTCAAATCCCTTCACAGAATATTCACCTTATAAACAGGTCCAAAACCTCCCTCTCCAAGCTTGTTGCCAATATTGAAGTCATCTGTAGCATTCCTTAACTCAGAATAGCTGAAAGTGTATGGCTTTGTATCAAAACCTAAAAGCTCTGCAAATTGAACATGAACAAGGTTATGGTTTGAACAGGAGAAACTGGTAGAGTTTAAGCTGGAGCTGATACCTCGTTTTCTAAAAAATTTAGTAGAAAAACTAGTAGTACTATTCTACCTAATTTACCTCATTTAAGATTGAAGACAAGATATCAGGCAGCAAAAATGCACATATATTTCCTATACTTGGACTTTCAAGTTCAATACAAGTCGAGTTTCTTTAAATCTGTTGTTTATGTCTAGATACAAAACCCACACACAGATAGAAGATGCTAGGATGAAAATGACAAATGTCCTGCCATATTGACATTGTGTACCAAAACGAATTAAGATAAGTCCCATCCCACTTAAAGAGTCTGATAATTATATTTATTTTATCCATACATACACACACAGGCATATATATATATATATATATATATATATATATAAAGCAGTTTTTCTTTACCTTCATCACCATCACCATCTCCATCACCTTCTTCTCTGAATGATACAGAAAACCACAATAGACAGAAAGCTGACAACTCCAATACCAACAACAATTCCCACAATCAGACCGGTTCTGTTCTTTTTACTGGTTGGAGGTTTGTTACTGACAGTGGGTGTGAAATCTGTACAACACATAAGCAGACCATATCAGTCATACATCGCCATTTTTTATCTTCTTGGAAAATCAATAATTGAACTTCTGGACAGCCAAACTATTGTATAGAGTTTTACCTGGGATAGCACTGATTGCTGAAATCAGAGGACCATAAGTACCTTGAGCTGGTACACAGCAAGTCCCTTTTCCAGCCCAAAAGAGATGGATCTCAAGATAGTTTTCTGACACATTAACCCGAAATTCCTTTCTGACAGCTCTAAAAGAGGTCCCCCCAGCTTCCTTTTTTATGTCAAAATCCTTCAAAACACGATTCCCCTAAAATCGGAGAAGGAGGCAAGAATGAGAGGAAAAGGGAGTGAGAAAGATTTCAAATAGTAAACACGACAAATGCTTGTTATTTCAAATACCCATACTTATTCCTCTTATGAAGATCTAGTAAGATTCCTCAATATACGACACATGAATTACATAACCAAAGGTCAATAATTAATATGTGATGCAATAATTCAAGTATGCAGTGGCTTTGGGGGAAAAGAATTATTATGCATCATGTTGAGGACCATTTCAATGCAAAAGCATAAGTTCTTATGAGGAAGCCCTTGACATTTCTAACACGCCCCTCATGTGGAAGCCTTCCAAGCTTAGAAAGTGGACAAAGTACAAATCAACTATACCTAGTCTTGAAATTTCAACTTACATGTGAAGAATGGGGCAGCAAGGATAGAACTCTTGAAAACTTGGTCACTCGAGGGTCTGATACCATTTTAATTATAAATTCAACTAAAAAATTTAAGTTGTTAAGTGAAGGCCCTTCATATTTCTAACACAGATTTTATCTATTAGATTTATGTGTTTCTTAATGCAAATTTTTAATGAAATATTATAATTTTGTAATTTTTGTGGGAATACTATAAATATGGAAAACAAAATGAATAAGATTAGTTTTCTAAATGTTTTTACTGTAGATTCGCTCAACCTCCTCTTAATGTTACTTGAGAACATATATTGCTCATACATGGCATTAAATTGTTGAGTCCCAAAAGGTCAGGACACAAGAAAACCAGCTCAATTATGTCCATCCAACTAACACTGTTATTGTTAGGAAAAATTCAATGTGTAACAGCTAGGTTAAATTAAATGTGTAAGTTATCAGTGGGCCAGGCTTGTATTGCATAGGCTGACCCTTGTAGTTAACCTAATTTATAATTATAGATAGACACAATAGGGTGCCTGACTAAGCAAGTTAGTGACTCCCATTTAGACAATTACAGTTATAACATCTAGGAAAGGTTTTAGATTAAATCATATGTACCTGGATATATATATCAAAGACCCGTCGTCCAAGACTTCTCCATGTGGTACTAGTATCTAAAATAGATGTTTCTGCGAATTGGAGGGTGATGTTGTAATCACCATTTTCCAGCCCCAGGCCATAATATCTTAACGAAGAAGCAGAAAGCCGTGCTGTCTGGAAGAGCTCTGTGTCCACAGTACCAGTGAACTGATTAGACACAAAACTCTTATACAGAGGATTGGTGCTCCCGGTAAATAATCCAACATTGCTAACTGCCCATCTGTTTATATCAGTAACAAAATAAGTAGCAGGACCAAGTGTCTCATTATCATTTTCATATGCAATTCCATTTGATGACGTAATTGGAGGACCGCCACACTTGATTGCAAAGTTGTAATCTGCATAGAAACATATAAGACGGCTAGAGGAAAAAAAAGGTAATTGAATAGACAAAATAAACTTCAGATTGAGTTGAAATTTTCCAGTTTGTTTTACAAGAGAGAAGCAGACTTTCATTTCTCAATGAAGTCTAATAGTCTGTGATGTTGAACTGGAATCTAATAAATAAAATTTTGCTGACCAACGAAGTGACAAATTATCCTTCATCCTTCAATGCAAACAATATATCACATATAAACCATTCATGTACGTCCTTTACACATCATTTGATCCAGACTTGAAAAAGCATTTGAAAAGGAATCTTTCCAAACAGAGGCTAAATTTCTATTTTACGATAAAGTTATTAATAGATACATTGAATATTGGTTTCAAAATCCAAGATAAGTTTTAGAAGAATCTTCTTATAAAGGTCTGAGAATGATGTTCAGACAGGTCTGATCAATGTCTGGAATGAAGTTCAGATAAAAGGAATCCTGTGCCGTAAAGGTGCAGATCAATAAGGTGCAATGAAGTAATGAAGTGCCTTTATCAGTCTTGTAGCAACGAAAAGTTGGGTCCCTTAGCAAGTGACAACTTAGTGGTACATGACAAGAGGATTTTGTGAGATTTGGTATAAAAGCAGTTCATCATATTCTATCATACGATAAAACTGATTTAAATACACCTACACAAACGCATTGACAAGAAGCAAAAAGGAATGATATAGGAAAATGAATGCTGAGAAAAAGAGGTGAAAAGGAAATAGCCAAAGAAAGACTCAGTGACAATGTATGCATAAAACTAATTTCTCCACCTCTATCATATACTAACAACATAACCACACACTTACTCCTTTATTTTGAGTGCACTACATGTAAACCTTCAGACTTTCCAAAATTATTCATAGTTCTTGATGGTCAAAAAAGATTAAACTGAAAAATGACTCTACATCTCACCAATTGGTGCCAAGCCATGTGATCCTATTTGATTACATCGTTTTGCACAAAACTCTGAGCTATTGACAGGATAAAAATGTCATAGCATTCATGTAAGTTGGGTTTTGAGATACTAATGGTAGACTGTAAAGGATATATCATATATGCAGAGGTTTCATATCAATTAAAGAAAGCATAAAGATTTAGAAGTTTGTCTTATAGTCATTGAAGTTTCAAAGGTAAAAACATTTTGGTTTATGCTTGATAATATTGATAATATCATATATGCAGAGGTTTCATATCAATTAAAGAAAGCATAAAGATTTAGAAGTTTGTCTTGTAGTCATTGAAGTTTCAAAGGTAAAAACATTTTGGTTTATACATGATAATATTGATAATACTATTCATAGAAATTTACGTGAGACTACTTGTCCTTTGCAATTTTAATGCCTACCATGACATGCTAAAGCTTAAAGTGGCACTTACATCTTCCAGTACCACTATTGCAGGGAAAATTTTGTTGCAAACAGTTGAGTCCAGAAGGCAAACCACTGCAAAAAACAAGAGTATGTCTCAGACCCGAAAAATGCATGTGGCTTTCAATTAGTTATGGCCAGTTATAGTAGCATTATATATTATGTACAAATTAAGGAATTAACTTCAAAATTGTTTTAAAATTATTTAAGGGAAAGAAGCCCTTTAAGTGAAATGGTTCTAGTAGTACCCATTTAAAAGATATGGAAATAAATTTATGTACCAGCATACAGAAATCAAAAGCTCTAATATCATAAAGAACATTTGATTTCTAAGGCTTTTACTTCTTATCACCAAACCTGAAAATATCAAATAAAACTCCTAAAATTAGCTCGTTTGATCTCTAATTGTCTTTGTCAAGTACCAGTTTGTCCTAAAAGTGTAAGCCTTAAGGAGATATCCCAGGAACGATATTTTTAACACAGCCCCTCACATTAAACCCTTTGGCTAAGGGAGGACCAAGCAAGGACACACCATACCATGTGCGAAAAAATATTTAATTAAGGGATTGGAGTCCAAAAGGACTTAACTCTTGATCATTTGATCGGAGAGACTCTGATACATGTCAAGAACCATTTTGTACCAAAATTTTAAGGTACCAGTTTGTCCTAAAAGTTTAAGCCTTCAGGAGATATCCCAGGAACGATATTTTTAACACAGCCCCTCACATTCAACCCTTTGGCTAAGGGAGGACCAAGCAAGGACACACCAGACCATGTGTGAAAAAATATTTAATTAAGGGTTTGGAGGCCGAAAGGATTTAACTCTTGATCATTTGATCATAGAGACTCTGATACATGTCAAGAACCATTTTGTCCCAAAATTTTAAGCTATTAGGAAGAAGTTTGATAGGTAAATGTGCAGAAGTTTCTTTTCTTGCCTCACATTCACTCCTATTCATTGCCACAAAACATAGAGCCTATCCAGTGAAGGAATTAAGGCATAATATCACATAAGCATGTGATATGCTTCAACATCATTCAAAGGCATGTCAAGGCATCAGACATCAGAGTAGAAAAATATATAATGCCATCAAAATCTACTGCAATAACACAGTTATTAAGAACTATAAGTAAACTATGGCTCTTAGTGATAGCAAATAAGATTCAGTGCTTTATGCTTTAAGGATAAATGCTTCGAAAGGTAAAGAAGATTGTCAAAATCTTCAGAATAAGGCATGCAACCAGCCTATAACACTTAATTGACAGCAGCCAACAAATGTATAAAAATAAGATCAAAAGTCACATTATTGCAAAGAAAGAAGAAAATTGATATCCAGTAAGTTTCAACAGGACAAAAAAGAAATATATCATCAATAAATAAAATGAATAAGAATCACCTGCTATTTGAACCTTCTATTGTCAAGTTGTTAGCAACCACATTGCTGCATATCATACCTCATAAAAATCCCTATGTTAGCTTCACCATAATAAATAAATAGAGAGAAAGCAAATTGTTTTATGTATTAATTTATACAACATTAAAGAGCTAAACTTCACCCCACGTTATTATCTAATTTTTCAACATGACATGAAAGCATGAACTCAACTTTAATTTCCTTTAATGGTGATAAAGAGATATGAATGATTTTATTATGTTTGAAAAACTTTATTAAGAGAGAGAGAAGAAAACTTGCTAAAACCAGAAAATTAATTGGTGCAAGCACAAAAAAATTTATAATATACTAAATTACTAACCTAAATTGGACTATTGCTTGGATATTATGTCTTTCAAATTGTAGATCTCTTGTATGCATTCTACAATATTTTTCATCTCACATTTTTTTTCATAATCTCTTGGTACTCATGTTATAGACCTTGATATGCTAAATTTTAGGTATTGTATTAATGAAACTGAAACAACATTGGTTTAAAAGAAACCATTCGTCATATTAGAACGAAATTATTCAAAACACCATGAGGAAATGAGTGAAAAAATGAAGAATTATAATACAAATAAGTAGGATATTAAGTTATCACAAACTAATATTTAAACCATTATATATATATATATATATATATTAAATCTTTTAAAAATATGATTCTACATAAAGAATGCATATTTTAATTTGAAAAAAGGGCATGCCAGTTAAGGTAAAGCTAGGGACTTTCAAAACTAAAGAAAAATGACAAATAAATGATAGAAAAGAAACACAATAATAATAATAATGAATAATGACACCAAACTACTTACAGTTGTAAATTTTGTTGGTTTACCCAAGAAGGGAGGCTCCCTGACAGACTGTTGTATGACAAGTCTCTGAAAACAATCATTCAAGCTTGTTAAGTACATACCGTACAGATGACAGACAATAATTAAGTTTGTAATTGGAATTAGTGTAGTTTTAGTAGCTGAAGTTGAACATTGACATGATTTGACAAACTTCTATGTTCACGAGGATGCCTGTATGAACCTTTAGATATCCATCTAACAGATAGATGGATGCAGAATTAGCATGTACATGGGTGCATAAGCAGATACACAGCCATCCTCTAAGCTTGAAACAGTAATGGTTTTGGAATTTATTACTTCAACTGAGATATATGATTTGCTAAACATATAATAATAATAATAATAATAATACACAAAACACATACGTTTACTATATATAATATACTACACTCTTGGCACTATGATGATGTGAAGTCTGAATACATCAACAATACTCACATATTGACAAGAGACGAGCTTATCTGGGTAGGGATAGTACCATTGAGTTTGTTATTTCCAAGAAACCTGAAATTGGAGAAAATAAGTCATGCTTTAACCCAATTATAAAAGCATGTCAGGAAAATCCATTGTTTAATTACTTAGGCATGGCATATATATTACAAGTATTGGAGTGAACTCAGATTGAAAAGTGATTCTGGAATCTGTCCCATGATATTATTGAAGCTCAAATCCCTGCAAGAACCAGCAGGCATATATAATCATCTAAACACAAACGCAACTCAAGACCATTTATGATTATTATCTTTTTCCTGAAATTAATAATAACAATCATATCTGTATGAAAGATAAGCTGGAAAGTTGACTGAAACCATTATAAAAAGGGATAAAAGAGAAATGGAAATTGAAAATTAATAAAGAACCCTGACGAACTAGCAAGTTTACCCTGAGCCACTAGCAAAGACATTGAGTCCTAAGATGGATGCTTTATTTTGATACCATCAGTAGGGGTTGTCCTATAGTTAAGCAGCATTCAGGTTGGAGATGTTCAAAGAAAAACACTGTCTTAGTTGATTGTTTTCAGGTGAAAAAGCTTAATTTTATGGATAATTTACATGCATCTGAAGAGTTACATAAACAGGTGATACTCACAACTGCACCAAATTTTGAAATTCACCAATATTGGATGGAATTGAATCAGAAATGTTGTTATTCCTCAGCACTCTGCATGATTTGTAACCAAATAGTTATGCTACAATCTGGGAAAAAAGAAATAAAGGGAATTATATCTGCATAGCAGGCAGACTCTGAAATACTAGGGCAGCTGTGGCCTTACAAGATAGTCAAAGACTTCATATTCCTTATAAATTCCAGTGAGGAGCTTCCATTAGATATTTCACTTATTCGCCTACATTTGAATTATGCATCATATCATTAGCTTCAATCAATCTGCAGAAAGCATGCAAGAAAATATTGATGGCACTTACAACTCAGTAAGAGAAGTCAGATTGGTAAATGATGATGGTATTGGGCCTTCAAAAGAATTACCCTGAAACCTCCTATCAAAACATACAGCAATTCTATTCTGTGAGTAGAAACTTCTGGAATAGAATATTCAAGTATCAAAATAAGTATTCATATTTCACATCCTAAAAAATTTGGTCTACACAATTTTTTTTATACAATAAGAAAATATTTAACTACTTTTTTTAACCAGAAAAAGACTTTATTGATGAGAAAAGAAAACAATACAATAGCACAAGTACCCAAAACCATGAATTTAATACTAATGACTCGCTAGAACAGAAGAGCTTTCCAGCCCCTTTGTAAATCCAAAAGGGAATACCCTGAAACTCTGAGGGAGCCCATAAAACTAATTATATCCTAAGAAGATCTGACAGAAGAAACTTCTGATTAAAAACTCTTGCATTTCGTTCTAACAAAGACATTATAATCCTGCAAATATAGCACACACTCAAAGGACTTTATGCTCGTTATTCTGCCCAAAAACAATGAACATAAAGCTAAAAAAAAGCTTGCAGATTAGCTGGGCAAACTCAATGCTCATAAAAAATATAAAACATTCATTTTCAAAATCTCCCATGCCACTTCAGAATGCATAAAAGATCCACAACTTCTTAATTCTTTCAAATTAAAAGAAGGCACCAATAATGTTGTCTTACAAGGTTGTCAGCTTAGACCAATTTCCTATGAAGTCTGGTATCCTGCCAGTGAGTTCCATGTCTGAAGCCCATCTGAGAAAAACGGAACTTCTTAGGATTTTCTTTATTATAATTATCATGTAAGAGACAAGAAGAAGTAGCAATATCTTACACTGTGGCCAGGTTTTTAAGATTAGCAAATGAGGGAGGAATCTGACCACTAAGTCCCGAACTATCTAAATAGCTGCAGAGAAATGTTCACCGAGATTTATATCATCTTCTGATCGAAGAAAAAGTTGATAAATTTATGATGTATTGCATGTTTAATTGAAATGACTTAGTCGTTGACATAATCCAGATCCAGATCAAAGCTCAATAATTGTAACTGTGTAGGCAACTAGGCATCTGAGAAGCCTCACTAGCTGTTTCTTGACAAGAAGGACGCAAAACAGGATTGCCAGTAACAAATTAATGTTCCTTTACATGTATGCGACAACTAGATACATCTGAAAAGTAGGATATAAATTCTAGATATTATCTTTGATAAGTGATAATATGAAAAGTACACATTTGAGGGGCAAGAAGTAATGCAAGTTGTTTATGTCAATACTTTTTGCTATTACCTACCAGTCTCAGACGTTAATTCTTTGACCATAAGTATTTCCAGAAAATTGCCAGCAATATATTAGTAAGCTTACGGCTATATATATTGTATAGAATAATTAAACATAAATGAAACACATAATTGTCAGTCCAATGGGGGACACCTGCAATTTGGTCATAACAAAAACTATAGAAGCATAAACTGCAGTACAACTTACAGTTGTTCTAATTTTGCCAGATTCCCTAGTTCAGATGGTAGAGAACCTGAGAATTTGTTTGTTCCAAGACCCCTGCAAAATTAACCAATAATTAAGTTGATCCTTAGTAGTATAATCGGGATATATATCTCACACATATGGTAATTCTTATTAAACAGAATAGTCGTTAATTTAGCAACATAGTTATTTAATGTCCCTTCATTACTTCTGAACAATCTGATCCAATTAGAATCTACGGAAAAGCAAAAACATCGAGTTGCCAATTAAATCACTCACAAAAAATGAAAGAAAAAATCTATAAAAAGAAAAAAGAAAATTGCTGTAAGGGGAATTGGATAACGTACAATACTAGCATCTCAGTAAGATTTCCCAATTCCTTTGGAAGCTCCCCTGATAAAGAATTGATGCCCAAGTTCCTAATGAAGATTAATCTAAATACTGTCAGTTACTGAGTATGTATAATAAGGTACAACAAGCGTCATAACTTAAAATTAATTGGCCTTACATGTATTGCATGCGAGTAAGATTTCCAATTGCTGGAGGTAAATAACCCGTCAAGTAATTCAGACCAAGGTTCCTAATAGAAATTTGAGGAAGCTTTAGCATAATACTAGAGAGATGGCGGGCTTAATAAGCAAAAGATTGATGAGGAAAATGCTATCAGTAAACCCCAATTTGGAAATTGAAGAGGAAAAACGCATACAAATTGGTGAGGTGAGTCAGAGTCCATAGCTCCTCTGGGATTTCCCCAACAACATCCAATGCATAAACCCTCCTGCCAGAAACAAACGGGAATAATTTAGAGCTAAGTAAATTAACAGAATAATATGAACAAAGTAAGTTGAGAGAAGATAGAGAGATTATACAGTGCAGTAATGTGGCAAGTAGTGCCATTGGAACAATCGCATTTGATAAATGGATTGTAGTCTTCAGTTTTGGTAGAATTGTCGATGGCTAGTCCGCTGCATAGTTCACCGCTTATATTCCATATATTTGGTAATGCCGATATACCCCATTCATTGAAGATTGAATTCAAGGCTCTCGCTACATAAAAGTTTGAATTTTGAAGAAATTATACTTCAAGTTGAGCAACTAGCTTACTCCATAGGAAGCGACAGATTTCTCATTAACAATAAGTTTCACATTCTTTCATACAATACCGTCAGAAAAAAAAAAAAAAAAAAAAAAAAAGAAATTGCACAAGTCAACTAAGTTACCGGGAAAGACTAATTCTTTTATTGTTCAGAGCAGAGAAAAAAGAAGCTGGGCAACGAATTACACATTGAAGGCGCTCTCTTTGTGCATGAATTCAAAACTTTATGAATATTACTCGTTTTACTGGACAAAATTTAGGAGTAAAACTTTTCAAGTATTTGTTGTCAGTTTTTTTTTAATAAAGACATATAATTTTAAAATATTAAAAAATTAATCCTGTGATGCCAATAAATTAGAAATATTTAAAAATCGTGTTTTTAGGTTATTTCTTCCTTAGCATTGTAGAAGTTACTAATATTTGTATTTGTATTTTGAATAAAAAAAAATATTTACTTTTTCGCTGTCACAAAAAATTTATAAGAGTTTTAGGTTTTCTTTCTCGTAATCATGCATTTATTTTATATAAAAAATAATTCAATTACCTTTATACTAACTATATTTTCAGAATAAAGTAGCTTGAATATATCTGAATTTTTCTTGTCATAAAAAATGGGAGCTTTTTGTCCTATATATATAAAGGGTCTTTGAATAGTTGTATATTCTTGGCCTTTGGTCTTGAATAGTTTACATGTTGAACGTTTTAGATATCTCCAAACAACAGGACAACGCAACGTTTCTGCATTGTACAAAAGAATCTCATCTTCTGCAAATTTACTTATTCAAAAACCAAATCAAATTTCAGTTTATAAATTTTTGAATAACAGTAATTGATCTCTTCACTTTTCTTCGTGACCAACAAACAAAACTTCTCTTCAACTAAAGAATTTACGCGTGAAAGTAACAAGGTATAAGCCTATAAATTTTTTTCACTTTGATCAACTTCTCTGATAACCACTTCTATCATGAGATGGGATCTAATGCAGTACTATATAAATACTCTTACAGCATCAGATTCAAGTTCTTTCTGCAAATGCTTATTTTCCAGGAAAAACTTGCAACTAGAGAGAGAATTTCCCCATATGCTAAAGCTACAAACATGGAGGAGATATATGTGGCACACACATACCTTCAGAAGGATCTGTAGTAGCGTTCTGAGCTTGTGCTACATCAACCAAGCAGCTCAAGAACACACAGACAGCAGAAGCAATTGCAAAAGCCCAGATTGAAGAAGATGATGAAGAAGAAGAAGCCATATATATGTGTATGAGCTGAAGTTGATTATGCAGCTTTAAGCTTGTTTGTTATGATTCAAAACCAGAAGAAATTTATAGAGACTGAGAGAAAAGCGAATAGGCCATTGAGGATTATGCGGAATATGCAGAGCCACGAGAGGCAAGAGACCACAGAGATAACGGCGTTTCTGACCGAAAGCCACCAAAGCGATTCGAATATTAATTATTAATATGTTATTTTGCAATTTTTTCGATACACTGAATCAAGTAATTTTTTTGGTTCTTGATTTTTTTTTTTCTTCGACCCACCGCTGTACAACTCGAAGATCGTGTATGGCTTTCTCTCCTCCATACAGTACTTTTATTGGTGAGATGTTCAATTAGCGGAAGATGCCTAAAAATTATTGAACCGCTTTTGAAGCTGTCAAGAATTGAAAATTATAAATTTGTACTTTTCCATTGATTATCTAGTTGCTTATTATTGACCTACTCTTAAGGCTGTTCTTTTGTGAATTCTTACTTCTTGTTAGCTTTATATTAATTATTAATTCTAATGATAATTTAATTTTAGTATAAATCTCATAAATGAAATATTTCTCAATTTAGCAGTTTACATAATTATTTTTTTAATTTAGATTTTTATAAAAGCATTTTTTAATTTGATTCTCTAAAAATAAATATTTTTTAATTTATTTTCTCATAAATAAAATTATTATTAATACTATTTTTAAATATATATTAATTTAAGAATATAAAAATTATTATAAATAGTAATTTTATTTGCTATGAATTAAATTGATAAAAAATTTATATAAAAGGCCAAGTAAAAATATTTTAAAATAAAAGACTTAATTAAAAAAAAAACAACTTTTAAAAAGCTGTCATATCTATGAGAAGCCAAAATAAAAACTTTATATTCAGCTCTCTTTAAATTTTAAAACCTACATTTACCTATGGTAAACTAACTTTTCTCATTGTACGTATTCATCAAAATTAACTTGACATTTTAATGATATGTGTTGCATCAAATAACACAGTGCAATAAGAATTTTTATGAAAGAAAATGAATAGTGTCAAAAAAATAAAGCTCCATTGACATCTTTATTAATAGAGACAATAATTCTGTATAAATTAAAATTAGAAAGAATATAAATTTTAAAAAGTACATGAGGGGTGAATGTGATTTATTTTCATAATTTTCTTAATCTTATTGAAGTGAATTTTGACCCATAATTAATTGAAGCGAGAAATTCTCAATTTGACACTTCAACCATAAACATAATGTGTACACATGAGATTTATTAATTGTTGACTTGCATCTTTCTTCTAACCTTATTTTAATTACACAAGCATAGGCAAGTTCGTGATGCATGCTTACGTGTGGTTTGCATACTCATTGCCTAAACCTTTTTAAAAATTAGAATAAATTATAAATTAATCGAAATAGTTGCAATATTTTATTTTGGTCCCTAACTATGTATATTATAAAAATCTAATTATATTTTTTAAAAGTTGATGTAATATGTAAATTTAATTTTGATCAAAAGTAAATTTGTATGATAGTAATTTATATTTAAAAATTTTCTTGAATCAATGTAATTCATTTATCATAAAAGTAAAATTATGTTTATTTTTGTGCAAAACCATGTTTTAATATGCAAATATACTGCTAAATCATTTAAATATATACCAAACCAAATAAAGTATTAGTTTATTACTTCCATAGAATTGCATAAATGACTTTATCATATTCTAAGCAATCTCTTCTAAAAAAAATTATTTTCAGCATGGATCGTTCCACTTGTACAATTGCGTGGATTTTCAAGATAAAATATATTGTTGAAGTAAGAATAATTTAGAGATCTCGTATTTGTTTATAACTGTATCAATGTATTTAATTATAATATAAAAATATAATTATAATAATATTAATAAAAAAATAATAATTTAATTATATTATTAAATTATAATTAAATATATTAATACAAGGATATTTAAAATTTTATCTAATTTAGATTAATAAAAGGTATAAAGATATTGAGCTTTTACGTTACATGAAAGTTGGATTTTCAAAGTCAAAATACAAAAAAGTCAAATTTGGAAAACTCAAATGAAACTGTTGCACCTACTGCTTTCTAATCTGTAATTATGATTATTAATTACCAACCTAAATGGCCGCCAAAGCATACAGAACCGTACAGATTATCATACACAATGAATAATTCGACCCACGAGGTTTTTCGGCCAAAAAACAGTCTACGAGGCCCTTTTCATTTCCTATTTTTGTTAATTTTATATTTCTTTTAATTTAGTACTTCATAAATAAAGTATATTAAATTAAAATTTTATCAAATTATTATTTTAATTTAATCTTTTATAGGTAGCATAAAACATTATTTTATATCATATTTTTTAATTTAGTCTCAATTTAGATATTTATTTTTTAGTCTAGTCCTAATTTAATTTTTCACTAATTTTTATTTTCAATTTGATTCTTTACTTTTTTTTTTTAGTATTAATTTAATCATTTGTTGATTTTTATTCTCAATTTAGTTTATTATTTTTTAGTCCAATCTCAATTTAATTTTTCACTGATTTTCATTTTTAATTTAATTCTTCACTTTTCAATTTATTCTTGATTTAATCTCTTACTAATTTTTATTTTCAAATTAGTCCCATACTCATCATATCATTCTCAATTTGCTTCTTTACTAAATATGTTAATGTTTATATTAGTGGAAACCAAATTGAGAATGGTTATGATGATAGATAGACTAAATTGATAATAGAAATTAGTAAGAAATTAAATTAAGATTGGACTGAAAAATAAGGGACTAAATTAAAAATTAACTAATAAATAAGGAACCAAAGTAATATTTTACTCCTTGCAAATGAAATATGTTTTAATTTGATCAAATTGTCTATTTAATGTACTTTTTCAGTAATTTTTATTTCTCGATATAATTTCTTACGAATGAAATTACTATTAATAATTTTTTTATCAAATTACAATTAATCAATACCAACTTTATTTATGAAAAAAATAAATTAAAAAATAGTTTATTCGTGAAAAAATAAAATAAAAAACAATTTAAGAGTCGTTTTGATCACTATTCGTGAAAAAATGAAAAAATGATGACTTTTGCAATCATAACTAATGAAGCACTTTACTCACTATTTTTCCTTTGTTGCCAAATTATTGTGACTTTGTTGGCATATGAATATGAAGAATCAAAATGGAAGAAACATGCTACAAATTATACCTAGAAATTTTTATTCAAATAATATCAGAAGAGTGATAGTTATCTGAATTTCTTTTTTAAATGCACTTGAGTTCAAGCTCAGGTTCCTAGTCCTCCATTCACTATTTTTTTTTTTTCAATTAGATAGACATTAGTGGCAAAAAGTAAAAATAATAGCTAATTATTTAGTACACAATTGGTACCTATTATATCAATATAATTATTACGTAATATATTAAAAAAGGATACGTGGCAATAATATTTAAAAATATATTAATTAAGTGTTAACCTAAAATACTTTGGTGTATTACATTTTCATCTCATTTTGAAAATTTTGTTTTTGAGCTTAAAACCCATTATTTTTTAATCTGTCAAGTTAAACCCTCTACTATCTTTATTTTTTCAATATAGACCGAAAACCATCATTTTGTAAATTTGCCAGCCGACAGTTGTATTGTGTTTTCAATAACTTTTCATATCTTTAATTCTGTTATTATTTCTAATTTACATATTAATAATTTTAAAGGGTTATTTAAAAAAAAAAATAACATAAAAGGGATAAATTAATAAATTCAAAAGGAATTTTAAGTTCATAAACAACTTTTAAAAAATATTAGGATTAAAATTTAAATACAATAAATTATTTAAAATTGACAATCTATCAACTTATTTGACAGGACATTATCATATATCTTGCTTATAATATACAATATAAGAATTACGTCAATATAACTTTTTTCGAGAATGCACCAAAAAAAATTATTTAAAACAAACATTCTTGAATAATACGAAATAGAGGCATTCAAGTAGTGAGCTCACGTCGGCACAATGATCAGGAATTTTCTAAAGTCCTAGGTTTGACCAGGAATTTAAGTACTAAGAATTGCTGAATGCCTCTCTAGGTTATTGAAATGCCATTGGTTGTTGCAAAGTATAAGCCTGGTGTAAAGTACTTGGCACACAACACCAACTTGATCTTCCAGTTGGACCAAGGTCCAAAATAAAAGAGTATTTGAATAGGCCTAGCCCTGTGATCTATCTGTTTATTGTTGACATTGACACATTAAATCTCGCGCTTCTGCTCCAACACAGCTTGTTTCTACCCTTGCGCTAGTAAAGAGAGTTGGAAAACTTTTAGTTAAACTTCTTTTACTAAAATACCTTCCATTTTAAATTATTTTTAATTAAAGACAATATGTAATTGAATTAATAGAAATATGTGCATATCTTGCAAATAAAGTGTTTAGATTGTTTTGATGATGGTAAATATATAAAAAATATAAATTATAAATAAAATATTAATATGTGCTTAATTGATTAACTATTTAGACTAATTATTTGGTTTGTAAGTTGAATATTTATTATGTGTAGAATGGTCTAAAGAAAGAAGAGTGTGCATTGAAGTGAAAAGAATGAATTATCAATATTATGCTTCACACAAAGATAGTAAGAAGGAAAGATGCTCAAAACAATGAAGAAGTTAAAGATTTGAAGTTTGGATTTATCAAGATAGCCAATGGATTAAATAAGTATAATTATCAAAGGCTAAGTTTTATTTTATGAAATTCAGTGATTTATATTTGCATTTATTGGCTTAAGGTATTTGGGTTCTCAAAATATAAGTTTGGACTTAAAAGATAGTGAAATATGAATTTTACTTAAAATTATTTTTGACCTTTGGTCACTATTTTATGTATCTCTCACAAATCATATGGGATATTACTATAAAACTTATTTTATTAGAAATTAGACTCAGAGCATTTCAATGATAGGCCATTCACTTAAAACAGAGTATAAATAAAAAAAGCTATAACCTTATAAAGTCGAATGGTGTGATATGAATTCTATATAAAATTGTATTATAATCTTTGGTCACTATTTTAATCATATCTCCAAAAATATATGTAGTTTTCATATGAAACTTCATTCATTGGAAAATAGGCTTAAAGAGTTTTCCAACCATAGGTCATTCACTTTAATTGGATTTAAAATGAGAAAGTTATAACCATTTGAAGGTAAGATTACATCACTGTAAGTGGCCATTCAACTAGCCATCTGTGGCAAGTCGACTAGTATAATCCAGAAAGTGAGCAGTCGACTGGTCAGTCCCGAGTTTGAAATAACAATTATATTTTGATGGACAGTCGACTAGTTGCTTCCAGAAAGTGTTTTTTTAAAGTAAATAACGATTTTTTTGAGTATGTAACGACTATATCTCATCTTAATCTACAAATATGTAATTGTAAACATATTTTTCAGTACAATCAAGTGCTAGAATATGATCTTTAACTTGTTATATAATCTTTGAGAGAGAAATAAACATATTGAGCCAAACTTGTAAATTCTCCATCATTTGAGTTCTTAGGGCTTCATTTGTATATCTACTTATTTGAGAGAGGTTATTCTTCTATATTCCTTTCCTTTTTAAGAGAGAGAAGCTCAAGGAGATTCCTTGAAGGAATCAAGCTAAGGGAAATCTTAGGTTGAGGGGGAGGTTCCACTTGGTTATGCTCAAGGAGGTTCCTTAAAGGAATCAAGTAGTGAGTGTTTGAGATTAGGAAGAAGTTCTTCTTAGAATTTATAATTGATGGAGAGGTTCTTCCGAGTTATTGTAATTGAACATTGAGATAGTGGAAAATCCCAAGAGGTTGCTTGGGGACTAAAAGTAAGCTTAGGTTGGAGCCGAACCAAGATAAATCTCTGAATTTGCTTTCTCTATCTGTACACTCTTTATATTTTGAATTATTATATTTATGCTTTGCTTTTTAATATTACCCTTGAAGTTTTGATACATATCCTAAGCATCTATATTGAGCCTCCATTGATTGATTTAATTGTTGCTTTATATCATACTTTTCCATATATAACGCATGACAAGGATTTTTGTAGAGTAATTTTGAAAATAACTAAAATTCTGTAAACACTCAATTCACCCCCTTCTTGGATGTTGGTTGTCTGGCCTAACAAGTGGTATAAGAGCTTTGGCTCTTATTTAAAGGACTTAACCGTCTCAAGAGTTTGTATGGCAACTATTGGATGTTTTACATTGATTAAAGGTTTTGATATTACAAAACCCCTTTTCCTTGATGCTGTTAGTTTTAATTTTTGGAAAGCTAGAATGGAATTCTACATCCAATCTCTTGATATATACTTATGGGATATAGTACAAGATGGTTTTATCTCCAAACCAAGAAAGAGTGAGTATGATAAGAAGTCATTTTCTCTGAATATTAGAGCAATGCATATATTATATAGTGCTTTGAATAAGCAAGATTATGTTAGAATCAAACACTATTTTAATGCTAAAGATATATAGGATAATCTTCTTGATTTATATCATACTAATCATGTTGTTGAAGTTGTGAATGTTGATAGTTTTCAAGAAATTGTGCAAGATGAAAAAACATGCATTATGCTTCTTAAAGATAGTCATCTTAGAATTGAAAGGGAAAATGAAAATTCTTAAGAACTATTCTTCAACAATGATAAAGACAAAGATTCCTAAAGTGAGCTTAGTAAGTAAGAATTGCGAAATCCTCAATCTCCAGCGCATAAAGATTTAAAGTTACATAATAGCTCCAAACTTAATAACATCTATCCTCATGAAAAGCTATCACATGTATTTGATGAATTGCATAAGAAAATGTCTTTAAATTTTGAATGCTCAAATCTTTATGATTTGAAAATTGAAAATGATTTACTTGTTGAAAATTCAACTAGTACTCTTCACATGTCTTTAAAAAGGAAAAAACTAAAAAGAGATTTTCAAAATCATAATTTAGGGTACCATTATAATAAAAAAACAATAATTTTCTAGAGTTATGTCTTAAAAGACCATTGTGCATATTGTTTGCAATTATTGTGGTCATGAAGGACATATTTCTCACTTATGCCCTATTAGAAGAAATTCTCATGTGAGAAATAAATACATTTGGGTTTTTAAAGGCTTTATAAATCATTGTACTAACATTCAAGAACCTAAGTTAATATGGCTACCAAAAAATCCTTCAAGTGCTTCAATTGTGCAAATTCCTTATAGTGATAGACCAAATGACATAGAAAGGAAAGTACTACAAATGAGAGCTTCTCAAGTACCAAAAGATAGAAATACAAAGTTCAAAACTTATAAGGAGAAGTATTGGGTAAGAAATTGACATCCTTTAAATGCCATGACCAAGGTATCAAGTGACCAAACCTCTTATTTAACCATATTTATTATCCATTGAGGTATATTACAAATGGCCTTAGGTATAAGCATTGCATTAGTTAAAATCATGGGAATAAATTGTTATTGATGTCAAGTGGATATATATAACTTGATGATTCACATCCTTAGATTGTGAATTTGAATAACTTATTCATTTAATAAATGCAATGCTTTGTATAAATTCCTTATGCTCTTTACTATGCTTATATATTGATAATGAGGACAGTGCAAATTAAGTATATAAATAAATATTTGTTTAATTTAATATGTTCAATTATTTTATATGAACTTTGAAACTCTTACAATCTAACCTTTCTTAGATCCAAATTAATTAGGTGTCAAAGAAGAAGAGTTATATTTCTTTTTTTCTTTTTTGGTTGATAAGGGTGTCCTCCGCCTAAAAAGCATACAACAACAATGGAGAATAATAAAGGAATCTTAAGGATTGATTAACTTTATGATGAATAAGGCAATCCTAAGCAAGGAGTACAAGCTCAATAATTTATGGTCATTTCTATCCTTTATTTTATGCATAATGTATTTCATATCTTTTATTGAGAATGGATAATCATTATCTCCTCATGTTATTATTGCTCTTCTTATCAAAACAAATTAAAAGGATCAATGTCATGAACCATTACTTGGATTGAAATATGATTTTTATAATTGCCACTTATATCCTATATTTTTGTTTGATAAAAATTGCAAAATTTTCAAATATTACTATATATTAAATCTTGGGAACCAATATGTATTTAGTACCATGAAAAGGATATGATTTAGTTTATAAAAGATAAAATGAGCTTATTTAGTGAAGACATTAAGTTTCTAATAATTACAAAACTTCTTATGAAAGTTTTTCAATGAATTACATAGGTTCTAGATATTCTTCATTATATTATCGTGTCTTAGAAACCTTTGTAAGTACTACCAACAGTTGACTGGCCACCTCGCCAGCCAGTTGCTAGGCCTTATCTAGTTGAATGAGAGCTTTTCATGAATGAACAGTCAACTGGCCACTAGCTAGTAGTCGACTGGTCACTTTCTGAGAGGGAACATCCATGTAATTTATTCATAAAAAGAAGTTTTCACTTTGACATTACAAGTATTTAAATCTTGCAAGTTGTAACCTAAAAGAGCTAACTCAGTTAATGAAAGGAGAATATGTCTCATCCTATGAATTTTGTTTGGATCTTTAAACATACCAAGCCAATATGAGGTTGGCCTAAGAAAGAGACTTAACTAGGACAAACTTGGAGAATACCTCTACCCATAATGCCAAAAGAAAATCTTGCAAGTTGCAGTTTTGTAGAAGAGCCAACAATCCAAAAAGCGTAAACCTTAAATGACATCCAAATTTTAGCTAAACTTGTGGAAGCAAGTTGAAGCTAAAAGGCATATATCAAAATTTTCTCTAAGTAGGTTGAAGCTAAAAATTATATAATGATATGCTTGATCCTTAAAAAATAGAAAGCTAAAAAATAGGTTGAAGCTATAAATTTTCTCACGAGGCTTTCATTGTAGTAAAAGGAGGAAAACCTCTAAAGCTTGATGAGATAGGATTAAATTGTGAGAATAGAAAAACATCATATGAGTTCTTCTATGTAGGGACTTTTCTCACTTTGAGTGTTGTTCACTTTGAAGCAATATAGTAATACACTATCTAATCTATTTCAATTCCTCTACGAAGTGGACATTTATAGGGTGCTAGAAGGAGGACCATGGATACTCAATAATTTATAAACTCATCAATTAAATGATGGAAACAACCCTTTGAGTGTTTCATTTAACCACATGAACATCTGGTTGCAAATTCACAACGTGCCTTTAAGTTTAATGTCTAAGGGTATAACTTAAAATTTATCTAGTATGATGTGAAAGGATCAACATGTGATAAGTACAACTTTATATAAGTCAGAGTTCAATTAGATGTTAGAGAGCTCCTTAAGTGCAGAGAATTCTTCTATCAAACAGCAGTTAAGTACATGACATGTTCAAACATGAAATATTGCCATTGTTTTATTCCCTATATGGCAGATTTGACTCTGAAAGCTATTGAGCTTGCAATTAATACAAGGAGGAAGGAAAAACCTCTCACTCAACTAGGATATCTCTTTAAAGGCTGGTAACCGGAAAGCACAAATGATGGTGAGCAATTGGCTTAAGAACGATGTCAGTGGCAGAATCACAGAGGCAGATCCCAATAGTTCTGTGAAATTTGTGCTAAGAGAATTACTTTTAAATTTGAACATTACTCCTAATAATCATGCAAGCCAAATCGAGAGGATGTCAGGTTTCCATAATGGGAGAGGTAAGTGAACGAGTCAAGAATCTTCAATATAAATAGAATATCAAGTAGGAACCATAACACTTATTAAAAAAAATGAAATGCTAAAACAACATTTGGGCTTAATAGATAAAGAAAGCCCAGTAAACTAGTTAGAAAGGAAGGAAAGACCAAGACTAGAAGCCACAGACCCTCCTTATGTTCACATAAGTTTGCGTAAGATGTTGGAAGATAGCAAATTTTTCATGAACTCTTTAGCAATAGGAACTATAGGGAACCCAATAAATTTAGTGGCATGTGGATATACTTTATTTGTGGTAGTGTATAACTTAGCATAGAACTACATGAAGCTAAAGATAAGAGACAAGGACATAACATGGCATTTCATTGGATTTTATGGGTAACTTGATGCATATTGAAAATGATGGTCATGGGATTTGTTAAAGGAGCTTGCTTTAATATACCCTAGTTGGCCATAGCTATGCATGGGAGATTTTCATAACTCCTTATCCCCAATGGAGAAACAAGGTGGATGAGAGCAACCAAACTCTTACTACAATGGGTTTAGGTGTGTAGTGAAAGATTGTGGCATAAGAGACATTAATACCATACGTAGGAGAAGCATAGCAAAGGATCTGCGATTGTATGTGAAAGATTAAACAGTGCTATAGTGAATGATAAATGGATTAACCTTTACTTAGATAGTTGGGCTTAAATGCTTATAACAACATACTTTGATCATTTCCCTATTATGACTTCTACTCATCCTAGATAAGGCAATCAAAATAGAAGGTGTTTCATATTTGAAAAATGCATGGTTAGTCCATGATAAAATTCAGAGTGTAATTAAGAATTCTTGGGACACAGGTATTAACTAGTGTATTGTAGAGAAGCTTAAAGGGTGCAAAGTCATACTTACGACATGTAGTAAGGACCTAAAAGGAGATTATAATATGCAGCTCAAGGCCATTGATAGAATGCTTAGTGAATACTGTATCAATTCGACAGCAGTATGGAGTAGTAGCATTGAAATGCTATGGTTGAAAGAAGAAAGAGATAAATTGATTTAGCAAGAAAAGTTAAAGGGGAGTTAATGATTGAAATGCTTTTGGTTGAAATATTAGGATTTAAACTCAATGTTCTTCCACTTAAAAGCTTCGGCATATTATAAGAAAAAAAAAACAAGATTAAGGCCTTGAAAGATTATCAAAGTATCTGGATCAATGATACAAAAGAGTCGCAGAACTAGGTGAACACTTACTTCTCCAATTTATTCCTAGGAGGCACTAATGACGTCAGCCTAATGGTGAAGCATATGAACAGGGTTGTGTCCCCACATGATAATGATGGACTTACGAGACCTTTTATAGGAGAATTTAAGAAAGCCATCAATCAAATGTATCTTGATAGTTCTAAACAATGGTTGGAAGAGGGTTGTTTGCCAGATGCTTAAACTAACACAATGGTAGTTCTAATCCTAGAAATTAATCAACTACCATTTTTAAAAGACCTGCGCCTAATCTCATTAGGCAATGTGATTTATGATTTACAAAATACTAACAAAGGTTTTAGCTAACAAATTAAAACTTTTAGGCGTAATCTCATAATACCAGTTAACATTTACCCTAGGCTGCATAATTACTAATAATGTCTTAGAGGCTTTTGAATTAATACACACTATGAGAAGGAAAAGCAGGGGGAGGAATGGATAGGTGGCAGTGAAGACTGATATTAGAAAGGCCTAAGATCATATTGACTTGGGTTACCTTTAGGCTGTTATAACCAAAACAGGTTTTAACAGTAAGTGCGTGACTTGGATGATTATGTGTGTGAGACATTTCTAGTACTCTTTGCTAGTTAATGCTGAAGAGGTTAGGCCTATAACCCCCCAAAGGGGTATGAGACAAGGAGATCCCCTATCACCTTACATGTTCATTATTTGTGTAGAGGGACTTTCTTCACTTTTAAGGGATGCTGAGCAGAGGGTGTTTATACACGAGTGTAGAGCAAGTGTTCAGGGTCTAAGAATTTCCCATATGCTATTTGTAGATAACTTTTTCTTTTTCTTTTGCAGGGCTTTGGAAGTGGAGTGTAGAAGATTACAAGACATTTTTAATATGTATGAGATTGCATCAAGCTAATCTACCAACTTCCTGAAATCTAGAATATTCTTCATATTTAATGTGCAATCAACAACAAAGACAAAGCTTAAGGACATTATGGGTATTCACTCACCAATCAACCATGGACGTTTTTAGGACCACTTTCTTTAGTAAGTAGAAGCAAAAAAATCCGTATTTGCCTTCTTGACGGATAGAATGTGCAGCAGATTTAATAATTGAAAGAATAAGTTCTTATCCGATGTAGGTAAAGAGATTTTACTTAAATATGTGGCTTAAGCTATTCCATCTTTTAGCATAAGCGTGTTCTTCCTACCTATATCCTTATGTGAAGAACTTTAAAAGATGATGAACTCTTTTTGATGGGGAAGCAATCTGAAGGCACTACAAAAAAACAGTGTCATAGCAACACCTCCCTTACAATGGACAATACCAATTATCGTAAAGACGTACCTTTACAACTATTTGAAAAGCCGTCGTTAGAACTTAGTCCTAATGACGACTTGAATTTGAACTGTTATTAAGTTCAAATTCAGACTATGAATGGTCCATGGACCTTATGATAGTCATTGAAGACCGTCGTAAGGTCTAGATCTTATAACTATTTTTTATAGACTATCATAAGGACAATGTGACCTAACAATGGTCAGATTACACCATCGTTAAGTTATGGACCTATAACAGTCCAAACTTAACCATTGCAAATCCCATTGAAGAATCTAATATGGTTTTAAACAAAACTAGATTTAATATTTAAAGGGACCTACGATAGTCAAATTTGATCATCATAAGGTCATGGACCAGCGACGGTCCAATCTCAACCATCACAGGTCCTTTTAAAAATCAGATATAGTTTTATTCAAAACTAAACCTAATTTCCCCTTCATACCCAAATTTGTGATGTCCATCATTGTTTTTTTTTTTTTTTTTCCTGTTAGATCCATGAACCTTATGCCATGTAACCCCTTTTCTTCGTATACTCCAACCTTCAAGGTTTATTTCTAAATATTTGACCTTCTTTTTCTACTAATTTGAATATATGGCTACATTATTATCATATATGTTATGTTTCTAATCTTGTATCTCCGCCATAAAGCTTTAAGATTGAGGTATAGTATTGTGGTTTATATTTCATTTGGGTATGGTTAAGGCATCATATCATTTGCTTGGATTGCTTGAAAAGCTAACTTGATTCTTGTAATACAAAAAGGTAAGTGTTCCAACTCTTTATTGCTTTATAATTGCTCCAGCCTTTTACTATTCTGTTTTATTGCAATACAAAAGGGTAAGTGTTCAAGCCCTTTATTGCTATATTTTTACTACTCTAAATGCAATTTATTGAAATCCCAAAAGAGATTACACTTTTTTTTTACTGCTTTATATTTTAGACTTAATCTATTTTTAGTCATTTTCATTCATGGACGTTATACATATTGCTTTCACGTTAGACTTCCTAAAGGGAATTATTCCAATCATGCCTTTGTTATTGAAAATTTCATTCATTGTTTCCTTTTCTGGTTAGGTTGGTGAAGTTAAGAGATAGTTTTGGACATAAGTTGCATTTTTCTATTTTAATATTTAACTTATAACTCATAATAATTTATCATAAACTTTAGGTACTAAGTGATCAAATCAGTGTAAACCTACTCTCAACTCATTCATCAAGTCCTTCTAATAGGAATAATTAGTTTGGATGGTTTTAGTTTTGTGTAAATTTTACTTATGTTAGATGAACGTGACTTCTATTAAAAGTTACACTTATAATTTATATTGTATTTGACATTACTGTACTATTTGTAATGTAGCAAATTTCAATGACATATTAGTTGTTCACATGGTTATTAGATTATATATGTTGTGATTGTTGGTAAATTGTTCATATTTATAGGATTATTTTTTAAAATATTAGGCACAAAAGTTAATGTAAACTATTTAAAACAAATAAATTTTTTTTTCTAGCAATAGTTTAAAGTGTTGCCATATTTTGGCAGAAACGCTACAATAGTTTACTTTGGCCATCACAAAGAGGCGGCCTTGCAATAGTTTACTTTGACCGTTGCAAAGACATGGCCTTGCAACAATTTTTTTTTTAACTGTCACAAAAAAATTTTTTTGCAATAATTTCTACAACGGTTAATGAAAGACATCACAATTTATTTTATGACAGTCGTTTCTATGATAGTCCCTTCGACAGTCATAGAATGCCTTTGCAACGATCAAAACCTTATAAAAGCACTAAAACAACCTTTGCAATGATAAAAAACCATGACAAAAGCACCAACCATCTTTTGTTTAAAATCTTTAAAGCTAAATACTTTCCCACAGGGATTTTTGGTCAATTAGCTTAGGATTTAACCTAAGCTTTACTTGGAAGAGTATATTGTTTTCTTAGTAATTGTTGAATCAGTGTTGGAGATGAAGGGTAGGGAACAAAGATACAATAAAAGTGTGGCTTGACACTTGGTTACCATGGGACAAGAATTTTATTCTTGAGGATATAGGTGGAATATAAGCCTCTAACTTAGTGGTTGCTAATCTTTTCATTTTAAATAAAAGTGAGTGGGACCTTGCAAAATTGGACAATATTTTCTATACAGAAGATAAGAAGCTCATACTATTTATCCCACTTAGCCACAAAAACAAAGAAGAAAAATGTATTTGACGTTAAGACAAAAGAAGTAAATACATGGTGAAGTCTGCCTACATTTTGGCCTTTAACTCATGAGCAGAAAATCAAGAAACATTTACCTCATTTTAGTGGGACTCTATTTGGCTTTTAATGTTGCCTTCTAAAAATAAAAAATTTCATCTGGAGAGTCAGCAGGGGAGCATTGCCAATAGAATACAAACTTATTAGTAAAGTTGTGGGATTGAATGGTAATTGTCCTTTCTACAATGATGAAGTCATATCCTATACTTTGACCAAATGCAAAAGAGCACATAGGTGTTGGGCAAGTTGGGGGAAAATTCAAATTAGTTCAATTCACAACTTCCATGATTACATGACCAGTATTCCTAATAATTGCTTTTAAAAGCACTATGAAGGAATTTTGTACCATTTTGTGGAAGATCTAAAGGCAAATAACTAATATTATCTGGAGTAACAAACTATCCCTGGCAACTATAGTCATCTAAGAGTTGATCAAGTTCATAAATGACTGGAAAGAAGCTCAAGAAACTTGCATCCAATTATAAGTCCTTCGTAACATCTAGATTGGAAGATAGGAGACAATCACTGAGTTTGCCTGTTGCCTTTGCCACATTAGTGTTGTATTATTTGAGCAACAGGATCACATAGGTAATGACATTATGTTCCGCCATAAAAACGGCTCCCTCATTAAAGCCATGACTAGTCTTTGCCTTGGAATCCTTTCTCTAGCAATAATGGAGGTAGTAGTGATTTGAAGTGCACTGGAATGGGCCATAGCTAATCTAACAATAAGAGGCGTTATCTTTATAGATGTCTTGCTAGTAGTTTAGGCCTTAAACACGGAAGACATGGACAACTCAGAATTAGGCTCAATAGTAGATGATTTTAAGGCTTGTCTATGCACAAGATCAAATGTATCATGTACTTAGATCAAAGAAAAGTTAACAAGGAGGCTCACCCCTCAGTTAGAACTTTCATAAACTTTGCTAGTCTTTAGTGTTTTTATGTAGTTCATGTTTCTTAAAAGTAACATATTAGAATAGACAGAGAATTGTTACCTGAGTCTACTATTAAATGGTGGTAGAAAAATACAAAGCTGAATGTCTAGTACAAAATTGAATAGACAATTGTACAACTCTTCATGATAGGCATTTGAGTCTTGTAAATGTCAAATAGCCTATATGACCTTTAACTTTACCAATTGGTAGAAATAGGACTAGTAAGAAAATTACATCCTCTTGCAAGGAAAAGAACTATTAGGACCAATCCTTGTATATATTGAAGGGTTTCAAGCATAATGGTACCAATTTCACGCCTTGAAATTCACTAAATCATTAAGCCACCATTGATGTATTTGATCGTGTAAAATCCTAGATTTTTTTTTATCAAATTTCCTTTCCAACGTTGCGTTATTTTTCAAAATCATCTTAGAGGTTTGGTAGATATTTGAATTATGAGAAAAATGATACCTAAAGTACCTCATAATATTCAATAAAATATCAGGTCATATGTAGGAGTAAAAACCAAGCTGAACGACCTGGTTCAGACATGCCAATATGAGAAAAATGTGATGAATAGTAGCTTCTAGTGAAGCCCGCTCTGCCCCCTTGCACATGGGCCTACATACAAGGCCTATTTTGACTCAAAATTTTAGCTCTCACATTAATTTTTTATTTCCTATTTAATGTTAATTTTTCTAGAACTTGTTTTAATAAAGTTATATAAGTTCTGAATATCCATGAAATTCCACATGGGATTTCTTATAGGTACTTTTTGAATTTTAGGTTGAAAAATTTTGTACATATTTTAAATACCTCCAAGTACCATATATTTTTCACACTCTCAAAGGTGAAGTACTTTGAAATAGAAAATAATTTATGAAAGAAATTATGCCTCTATAAATTTAGTATTCTACTAAATTTAAATTTTAAGCTCAATTTTCAAGTGAATTTTGTCAATTTGATTTTGGAAATTATGGTACTAAGCATTTCATACTTTAAATATGCATTCACCCATTATGGGTGAGTAAAACATGTTGCGATAGTATAATTGGGCCACATTGATTATTATAGGCCTAAGTGTATGCCTAAACATGCAACTAGTTTCAAATAGTCAAAAATTTCAGTACACATGGAATTTTTTAGGCTTATAATACATTCCAAAGAATTCATTTAGAGCCTAATGCCTAGGTCCAGTTTTGGGCTAAAATTCCATCATTTTTATTGATTTTGTAGTCTTTAGATTTTAGGAAACTTGGTTTTGCGTTTCAAATAAGGAACTAATGGCTATGGTGTGAGATACACCATTTAAGGCCTATTATGACTTAGATATTTTATTTTCTTTTAGGAAATTTGATTTACGGCTTCGTATAGAAGTTGAATGGAGACTGTGTGTAGTTAATATTACCTTCAAGAATGATGACTTTACAAAGCCCAATATTGTGTGTTTGGTTGTTCTATAATTTAAACAAAAAATATAGATTAAAAGCATGATTTGTTTTATAATCTTGGCCGTCAATTATACATCCACTGAAATAACACAATATCCAAAGTGTTGGTGTTTACTTACTCTGAGCTGTGATAAAGTGATTTCACTTGCCGTGAAGATCACTTGGACAATTGAAACATTGTGATTGTAAGCTCATGTATCTTGGGACCAATTGTAGTTCATTTAATTGAGACATCCATTGTAAATTAATATTGTATAGTTATTGCTGGGAAAAAATTGCATTGGCAATGGATACATCTTATCAATGTAGCACTAACAATGTGATTTGATACTAATGAGATTTAGTTGAATTAATGTCTTAATATTTCTTGTATCCTATTGGTATGGAGATGTTAAAGACATTTATTTATGTGAGTCTTTTGATGTATAATGAGTTTTCTTGATTTATTGTAATCCAAGATCCTTATGTGGGATTTTGATATATAATCTTATGAATATGATTGCATAAGTTAAGTTTTTTAAAGAATTTTTTTTTATAATTATGTGCATATACATAATAACTATTTTTTTAATTTTGTCACATCAACTCTTGTATTCAACAACTATCAATAGTTAACACTCTTAATGGGACAAACTATAATGACTTGAAAAGTCCTTAAAATGTGTTTTGGCAATTGTATTGATGGCCTTGGCTCTATGGTGGTTACACTTATTACACATAGCAAAATTCCACTCTTTTTGGTAGCCTTTCTTGAACTATGACACAACTCAATTTGAGTGTGTGTGAGTTTGTAAGGCATTAATGGAAACAATAATGGAGTATATAAGGGCCATTAGGGAAAAGGTTTAGACAACTTAATAAAGCTCAAGAAGGGTCATAACTTTTTCAATTTGAAATTTTGAAGGAGTGTTTAGTGTTTAAAGAACACATATTAAAGCTCATGTATATTATTATGAAGCTTAAATCCTTCAGTCATATTTTAGGAGACAAACCTACATTTATCACACTTTTGGGTATCTCTTATCTTAGTTTAACTATTGAAGACTTCATCTATACCAAGCTAGATAACAAATAGTCATTAAAACAATTGAGGGTATACATAAAAGAAGGAACTCAAAGAAATGATAGTACTCCTATAGTGAATTCTTTGAATTTCAAATCTAGATGTAATTAGGAATTGAAACCCTGAGTCTTAATCAGTTATAAAAATTGTGGAAGGGATGTTATGTAATATTTAACTTGGTTGTTTTTTTTAACCTTATTAAGGCAAAAACATTTTTAATAGTAACTGGATCATAAGATAATGGACTATTACATATGTCCATATAAGTTTAGCAATGTTGTTATGTTCATACCTCTCAACTATTTGAATTCAACAATTCTACCACTGAATCTATTATTACAATACTCTCAATTTTGTGGGATAAATGTTTAAGTCATAATTCTAAAAAAGACAGTTGATAAGATTAACTAAAAGACATCTTACGCAATATTGACTTTGGATTTGTATAGACAATGTTAGCAATTATTCCTGCTAGAGTTAAGTATTAAGGGACAAGTGGGAGTCTAAAATTATTGAGATAACCACTGACATGAACATTTATAACCTTAAGTCCTTCTTATATTTCTATTATATTATAGTATGAAATCCTATATCTTTAACATTTTTAGTTACTGTCATGTTTTATTTGCAGAACATATTGTGTTGTGATCGATACTTCATATTTTCTTTCCTTTCATAAAGAATTGGTCTTAATTTGTCACCATGTTTGAAAATTTTGGAATTCACATTTAAGTTTTTCAAACTAGTGATTATGATAGAGTCTTACAAAAGAAATTTAAAATAGGTTTTAAGCCTAAGATAATCATAGTGGTTATAATAAGAAGAAAGAATCAATGGTTTCTATACCTTTCATTAGTCCAATAAAAAACACTCTTGGAATGATTATAAAGCTGACTAGACTTTTGATTATAAATAAGTAAACCTCAATAGATGATTTTGTAAAATCATTGATTGAGCACTTGATGTGCAAATTGAATTATTCATCTTGAGTTGAAACATGCTTTTAGGTAATATGATCATTGGTTTGATGAAGTTAGATAATGCCATAAATTTATTTTCATAAGTCCGTAGCGTAACATGGAAAAGACTTAGATGGAAAAATTTTCCATTTGCTTTTGCTATTGGTGGCTTGGTGTATGGTCAAGTAAGCACTTGTACTTATATAGCTTTTGCTATAGCGTGCCTCGTATATACTTGAGAAATCCTAATTTGGATTATTGGATAATTGCTTAGATAGATGTGTTATACCTACAAGGTATTAGGAATCATATATCTTATTATAATGAATTTGATTCACTTGTAATTATTGACTATCTGGATTCAGATTATGCAATTTGCATAGATTATTTTAAATCCACTTTTGTCTATACATGTTATATCTTTTGATGTTTTGTAAAGAGATATTTTGTGGTAAAATATCAAATGGACATATATAGTTTCCTCAACTTGAGAATTATGACGTTTTGGGCAAGCTATTTTGTGATAAAGTGTTAAACAAAAATTTATAGCTATATGTCTTAACTTACGTATACATCTTTATCATGTTTTAAAGGAATTGTCTTATTGGAAAGTGTCATGCAAACACTTACAATTACTCAACCATTGTTTGTATCTTTATGATGTTTAAAGGAGTTATTTTGTTAAGAAGTGTTAAATGGGCATTTACAGTTGTCTTAACCTTTGCATGCATCTTTATGATGATTAAAGGAGTTAATCTATTGACAAGTGACAAATGGACAATTACAACTCTCTCATATATATGAGTGAAGAGTATGTTGCTTATTTTGTGATGACCATTTTTTAGGAAATGTGGTCAAGGAAATAAATTTATGTTGTACACGTATTTTGAGTCTTGACCATTTTGTTGCGATAATGACTCTGTTATAGGTTTCTCTCAAAAGTTTTGATTGCATTGAAACTAAGTTCTTGTTTGTTGGAGAGAAGACTTATAAATCTTAAACAAAGCAATCAATACTAAATTCCTAACAAGTTTAATGTCTTGGCTTAGTGGGAGTTTGAGTTCGGTTTTTAAGGGACACTTTGGTGTATTTTGGCATTTATAACATTTGTTTTCTTATCAGATTCAATGTTGTTGGTTGTGCCAATTTTGGATACAATTGATAATTAAAACTTTACTAGCATTTATAGCATTGTTTTCCTTATTGGATTTGATGTTCTTCATTTATGGTTTCATTTCTAAATTTACCTTATCTCTGACTCGTAGGGTTCACGTCCCTGTTAAACATATGCTTACAGATCCATTGATTAAAGACTTACCCATAATAATATTCAAAATCATGCAACTCATATGTGTCTTGTTAAATCATTGATATAGTATTAGTTTGATAGAAGTATGAGTTGAGTTCTTAAAGGACTTCTGTGATAAAATAAGACATTAAGATTGTCATTTTGTACTCCATTTTGTTTGGATATTAAAACTTTGGCGAGCAAGTGCTTCAACAAAGTAGGTTGCAACCTTGTGCATAAATCCAACTTAAGACACCATAAGGAATTTGATCTGTTTTACCAAAGCTTCTGTGAGAGTGAAATCATTTGGTATACAACTTCCACGTAAGTATTTGAAACCCCTTATACAAGTTGGAAAGCCTTAGCTCATGCTGACATTGGCGTTATCTCCTTCACATTGCATTGCTCGAGCACCACACTTTCATGTCTTTCACGCTACATTAGGGAAATGAGCAAAATGGTCAAATAATTTTCATCCATAAAATCCCAGTCATTCCTATCGGATCCAATGATTTTGTGTAATTTCATTTATGAACTTGGCATGGTTTATTATATAGATATATTTATGTATTTATGCAAATATTGATTGCTTACTTTTGTTACTTTATTAGTTGTCGTAATAATAGATTAATGTTATCCAAGTGGGAGATTGTTGGAATAATTTTATATTATTTTGTGGATTATCATTAACCTTATTATAAGTACAATTCTCCTATGGTTACTTATTAAGCAATCAATCTAAACCATAGAATGGATTGAGTTTATATTAACTATGGATAATTAGTGATAGGTTGGGCTACTCACAAGCCCATAGAGTCGAGGCCCCAACTTGCAATCTAAGACTTATCAATAACTATCCTATCCAATTATTGGTTAATAGTTAAAAGAGAGATTTAAAGCCCTTTAGTAAATTTTAATTTTAAGAAGTTAAATGAAATGAAAGTTATTTTTTAGAAAACAAATAAATTAATGTTTCATATATTTCATTAGTTAGTTGATGAAATATATAGTATTATAACTTTCTTGTTCTTATCACTCTATGTGAAAATAAAATATATTCTAGGATTTCTCTTTTCTCTCCTTTTGTAGCTCCCCCTCTTTTGTGAAAAGCTTGGATGTTGCAAGTTGCAAACTGTATTGGTCTACCATGACTAAAGCAAATATATTTGCATGTTTTACTTCATAACTTGAAAGGTCCACACCTATATCCTTAGTGATAACAATAATCACCATTCCATAAGGGAGCTCTTTGATCTCACCACTTTGTGTGGTACGTATATGGTTGATAAAAGGCAAACTCAATGGTAGGCGGTGGAGTGCTAAGCATGTATAAAATAACTCCAATCGAGTAAAGGTGTTTGTCTTGCCTATCTTCGAAATGATAAAGTGTTTGGTTCTGGAATGTTAAACAGGAATCTTGGAAATGTTGATAGCACTAATGTTGTCACATTTGATAGGAACAACATTGTGTATAAGGCTATAGTTATTGAGCTGTTGTATTATCTAGAGAATCTAAGCACAGTAACTTCTTACTGCAATGTATTATGCTTTTGCAGTGGACAATGCTATAGAATTTTGTTTCTTATTATACCAAGATATCATGCTCAGTCCTATAAATTAATATATGCCACTTTTGTTTTTTCAATCTATTTTGCATCCACCAAAGTTAATATCACAAAAACCATAAAGATTGTTAGGAGAGTGTTTAAGATACTAAAGACTAATGTTTTAAAACAACTAGATATCTAAGTATTCATTTAACATCTGTGAGATGTGATTTCTTAAGGTCTGATAGCAATTTATCACGAAGCACACACTGAACTATTTGGTCTTCTGGCAGTAAGATATAGTAGTGAAAATATCATCCTTTATACTTTTTTTGATCCACTGAAGTGTCATGTTCATCTTTATCAAGCTTAAGGGAAGTACATATTGGAGTACCAATAGGTTTTGCTTATTCCATTCTAAGTGCTTTAGTAGTTCTTTTGTGTACTTTGTCTAAAAGATAAATCTACTTTCCTTCAACTGCTTTACTTGTAACCCCAAGAAAAATGTCATTTCTCTTATAATGCTTATTTTAAACTCTTTTGTCATGAGGTTAGAAAAATTTATGCACATGCTTTCATTAATGGAGTCAAAGATTATGTCATCGACATAGACCTATATGATAAGTATCTAACCATGTGAATGTTTAATAAAGATAGTCATATCTGCTTTATTTTTGTAAAGCCATTGTCTATGAGAAATTAATTGAGATGCTCATACTATGCTCAAGGAGATCGTTTGAGACCATATTATGGTTTTTTTTTTTAATTTGTAGTTATGGTGAGGTTTGTCATTCATTTCAAATCCAAAAGGCTATTTGACGTATACTTCCACTTGTAGAAATCCAATTAAGAAAGCATTTTTAACGGCTATCTAATAAAGTGTAAATCCTTTGTGATATGCAAAAGCTAGTAGCATCTTTATTATGACTTCAAGTCTGGCCACAAGAACAAATGTTTCTTCAAAGTCAATTCCCTCCCTTCTTGATTATATCCTTAAGCAACTAATCTGGTTTTATTTCTGGTAGTGTTACCTGATTCATCCAGTTTATTTTTGAATACTTGTTTTGTACCAATAATGGTTTTTCCTTCATATGTAGGAACAAGTACCCATACCTGATTGTATTTAAACAAATATAACACTTTTTGCATAGCCACAATTCGATGGTCATCTTTGAGTGCTTCTGTTGTGTTTTGGTTCAGTTTAAGACACAAATGCCACATGATTGATAGCTCAGTATGATGAACATGTCTTCATTTGTTCCTTTGAATCTCCAATAGTGAATTTAGGTGTTATTGCCTCTTCCCAACAAATAGAATTGATGACTATATTTGAGTCACCTTCTATAGTGTACATTAAAACTAGCACTAACATCCTCAAGATTGATTTCATGAACAAGAATCATATTTTAGGGGCCTTCTGAGTTAGCGTAGCTAACTCATCATCATCAATGTTTTTCTTAGAGTCACTTAAGAAAGCACATTATCTACACTAAAAACAAGATGTATTGTTTCTTCCACAATGTAGAAGTTCTTATTAAATACCTTAAAAGCTTTAATGGATGTGGAGTATTCAATAAAGGCTCTTTCAATTATCTTAGAGTCAAAATTTCCTAGATTTTCCTTGTTATTGTATAAAATACAAGATTTTCTTCCAAAGGCGTGAAAATAGCTTGTATTTGGTTTCTTACCTTTCCAAAGCTTGTAAAGTGTTTTATTTAACATGGGTCTAATTCTACATCTGTTTAAAATGTAGCAAAAGGGGTTAACAGCCTCAACATACCAAGTCTTAGGTAAGTTATTTTCATATAGAAGAATTCTAACTATATCAAGGAGATTCTTATTTTTCCTTTCTCAACACCATCTTGCTGTGAAGTTCTAAGAGTTGAAAATTTCTATGTATTCCCTAATTCGACACAAAATCCATCAAAGACTTTATTTTCAAATTCTTCATCATGATCACTTCTTATTGAGGTTATACAATACCCTTTTTCATTTGAATAATTGCACACTTGTTGAAATATTCAAAACACTTATGTTTATAAGCAAGAAAATATACCTAAGTAAATCTTGAAAATTCATCAACAATAACAAAACCATAGCATTTATCTCTTATGCTTTGAGTTCTAATGCGACTAAATAGATCCATATGAAGAAGCTGCAAAGGTCTTTCAAAGCTGATGTAATCTTTTGATTAAATTGCATATCTTACTTGTTTCCTTGTTGACAAGCATCGCAAATGTGATCATTTTTATATTTTAGTTTTGGCAAACTAGATACCAATTCCTTGGAGGATAGCTTTAATATCAACTACATGTTTGTATACCTTAGTATTATATGCCAAAGCCAACAAAGATCTTGTAGAGAAGAAACACATTTATAGGATTCTATTTTATTAGTATGTAATATATAAACATTCACATTTCTTCTTCCTTCAATGATAATGTAACCTTCCTTTTAGATACTATGTAGGAGGTAGAGTTAAATGCAACATTTTATCTGTTGTCACACAATTGGCTAATATTAATTAGGTTATATTTCTAACCATCAACAAGATAAACATTGTTAATGGTTAGAAAAGAATTTATGAACACTTTACTAAAACCTATGCTTCTTCCCTTTTTACTATCACCAAAAGAAAAGGTTCCAGAATTTTCTTTTGCAAGAATGATATAGTAACTTTTGCTTCTAGTCGTGTGTCTGGAGTAACCAGAATCTAAATACCATTGTCCTTTTCTTCTTTTGGATTCTAGTAAAGCCTACAAAACAATTTAGTTAACTTTGGATACCCAACATTTCTTAGGTCCTGAAGAGGTTAGTGTGTTGGTCATCAATGATTGTTTAGCTAGAGAGCAATGGTTGGATAGATTACCTTTCTTTTTACATGTATAACATAACTTAAAAGACTTCACAAATTCCTTCTTTTCATATACTTTAGATGGTTTATTTTAATCATAACCTGTTCTAGTTTTATCAAGGTATTTCTTTTGACTTCCAAGAAGGGCTTTCAGATGTTTATGATACTCAACAAATTTAGCTAAATCATTTGTAAGATTTGTTTTATACTTTCATTTTTAATTCTTCATTTATTTAATTTTATTTCATTCATTGAAAATCTTTCGATTTCCTTTTCAAGATGTTCTTTTTCTTGCTTTAAGGAACCAAAGATTTTTAATATTTTCAAATGATCACTTTTAAGTCTTTTGTATTTTAACATAATTGTGTTAGAATCATCTAGTACTTCATCAAAAGCATACAACAGATCATCATAGGTGAATTGTTAAGTTACCTTATTTTCAGCACTTTCCTCTAAATGATCACTTGTCATGAGACATAGATCATTTGTACAATTGTCAGCAGTACTCTCTACATCCTCAATCACCAACAGGTATAAGTTTGTTATATTATTTTTTTTCATTGTCACTAAAGTCTAAAACTAGATCACCATCACTTTAGGAGGAATTTTCCACCATTGCTTTCCTTTTGTCATTGCTAGATCACCATTACATAAGCTTGTTATGATAGGCTAGCTCATTTCTTACAGTATCTTTCTTGGTTTGGTTTTCTCTTCATGTATTGTTGTTCTGGTACCTTCTATGAAATATGTATAATCTTTTGATGAGAAGCGTCATTTCTTTATCTTCAGTTGGTTCCTCAAGGACTTCCTCTTCAAAAAATTTCGATGAGGATTTTAGTGCAATCCATTGATTTAAGTTATTCTTATATAGATAACTTCCTTCATAAACTATGAGATTTTCTTTAAACTCATCAAACTTCATAATTTCAAGTTTTCCACATGTGATTGTTGTTGCAACTATGGCCTTCCAAGATGAGTTGAGACTCTTTAATGTTTTTTTGATCAAATAGTCATCTGGACAGCATTTTTCAAGGGTATCAAAGTCATTTATTATTCTCCCAAATCTATTCAATATTTCTCCTACACTTTTTTCGTCAATCATGTGAAAAAGTTCATATTTTTACACTTATATATCTATTTTTGTCTTTTTAACTTTTGATGTTCCTTCATATGTGATCACCATCTTTTCCCAAATTTCTTTGGCTAAGGAGCATCTTACAAGCTTTTTGAAATCATCTACATTCACAACACAAAATAAGAAATTTTTAACTTTATAATTTACCTCGTATTTTCTTTTCTCCATGTTGCTCAGTTCTAGAATGGTTTTTTTAACTTCTTTTCCATCCTCTTTGTTTGTGAACATGTACAACTTATATTGGATCATAACCTAAGCATTAAGATCATTTGATTGAATGACAATTTTTATCCTAGTTTTCCAGTAGGTGTAGTTCATTCTATTGAAGTGAGGTGGTCGGTATATTAAGTGTCCCTTAAGGGTTGACTGAGTTGTCATTCTATGTAGAATTTTTCCTCAAGGTAGTTTTACCTGAAAAATATAGAGACAGAGCTTTGCTACCACTTGTTAGCACAGATACAACAAAATAGGGTGAATTGCAATATAAAACTATGTTATATTGACAAATGTGAGTTCAAATAAATATCAAAATAATTGATTCATGAGGAGGTAGTAGTCCATATGCTTCCCACATAAAAGGTTAGTACATGAATTAAAAAGATAAATTAGAGGAAATTCAACACACCGAAATTTATAGTAGTTATATCACCATTGATCCTGCTTATAGCTATGTGCTTCACTAAACAAAATGTTCCATAAATACAATGGTCAACCTTAGAATATTGGGTAAAGCTACCAAGCTTTAATGCAAACATACTAGCAAACCAGAGCTAAAGACAAGTCACAATGACTTTTATAGACACAGTAACAACCACTAAAAGTTCACCTAATTCCATAATACAACTAATTTGAGAATAAGAAGTAAACTCTCTTCCTCACACAGTACAAGCTTTCACATAGAAAGATTAGTGAAGAAAAACAAAAAGTCACATAGACACAAGTGTAGATAGCTGATAAATATTTTCATTCAAGATTGATTATCTTAGATTTCTAGCAATTCTTTAGCAATTAGGTTGTTATTTTGGGAAGTTCATCACTAGTGCAGCAATTTTTGGAAAGTCCAATAATGGTGATGGCTGATGATGCAAAGATCATGGCATTTATTTCTAGTGATCCTTTAGAGTTGGTAGCGATTAAGAAAGTGGATATTTGTAATCAGATTGGGCTATTACTACCCTAGGCCTTTCTAAATGTGGTGGACTAATTTGGACTGGGCTTCACTAATCTTTCACATAGAAAGATTAGTGAAGAAAAACAAAAAGTCACATAAACACAAGTATACATAGTTGATAAATATTTTCATTCAAGATCGATTATGTTAGATTTCCAACAGTTCTTTAGTAACTAGGTTGTTATTTTGGGAAGTTCATCACCAGTGCAACGCTTTTTTGAAAGTCTAATAATGGTGGTGGCTGATGATGCAGAGGTCATGACATTTATTTCTAATGATCTTTTGGAGCTAGTAAGGATTAAGAAAGTGGATATTTGCAATTAAATTGGGCTTTTACTACCTTAGGCCTTTCTAAGTGATATGGTGGACTAATTTAGATTGGGCTTCTATCAGATATAATACAAGTCCAAGTAATGAATTTTTGAAATGGTGAACAAATAATAAAATAAAGATATTATTTCAATATATTACTTTGCAATTTTTTTATTACACTAAACCAAGCCATTAAATTCTTTGGCTTTCTCTTCTCCAAACTAAATTTTTATTCGTGGGAGGTTCGATTTGTGAAACATGCCTGAAAATTATTGAAACACTTTTGAAGTTGCAAAGAATTAAAAATTGTAAATTTCTACTTTTCCATTGATTATCTAGTTGAATATTATTAACCCATTTTTTAGGTTGCACTTTTGTGAATTCTTATTTGTTGTTGGCTTTATATTGATTAATAATTGGCCCAAAAAAAAAAGAGCTTTATATTAATTATCAATTCTAATTATTTGTTAACTTTAGACTAAAATTCCATTTTAATATCTCTTATAGATTATGAATATTCCTCAATTAAACTCATCAAATTATTATTTTCTCAATTTAATTTCTCATAAAATTACCTTCATCATCTGATTCCTTTAAAAATAATTATTTTTAATTTAGTCCTTTGTAAATAAAATCATTATCAATATTATCCTTTTAAAATATGCTAATTTCAAAGTGCCTACAATTACATATCTCTCCTCATTCAATTTTAAAATTATTACACTAACTTTTCCAATAATATGTTTTCACTAATATTAACTTGACATTTTTATGATATATGTTATATTAAATAAGACCATGGATTAAGAATTTAAATGAAAGAAAATGGGTAGTGTTAAAAAAATGTACAGGTATTAACATCTTTATTAATAGAGAAAAGATATATGTATAAATTAAAATTAGAGAGAATATAAATTTTTTAAAAATACATGAGAGATTAACTTCGACCAAGAATCAATTGAGGCGAGAAATTTTTAATTTCGAACTTCAAATATAAACATAATGGAGAAAAGTAGACTTGTAGTCCTTCACTTTTTGCTTCAATACTAATTTGGTTCTCTATAAATTTAAAGTATTAAAATGATCGTTCATAAATTCAACATTGATAAAAAAAAAAAAAATAGTCCCTTGTTAAATCAATCATAATCCTTTTGAATGATCACTTTTAATTAATATTAAATTTTTGAGAGATCATTTTAACATTATAAATTTGTGAATAATCAAATTAGTACTGAAATAAAAAGTGAGATAACAAATTAATCATTTTCTCAAGCATAATATGGACACACATTTTATTGGCATGAGATTATATTGACTAATTATTTAAGAAAAGGAAAAGATAAACAAGAGAGCCATAAACATTTATGTCTTGAGGAGTAATCATAGACGCATGAAAGTTAATATTTGACAATTTGTTGTGTGCAAGATGCCACAGTGGAAGTGTACACCGTCAACAAGTAACTCTTGTTAAGACTTTTACTAAGTACTAATGCTATCGCGGTTACCTTATCCAAGCTAATCACACTATGTAATTTATCACAAAAGAAAATAAAGTAAAAGAACTAATAGAGTGAGACTAAGGGATATGAGTATATATCAAAGAGAATTCCCTAGGATAATGATCTAATTTGAATTTCTATTGCAATACGATTACTTTTTTAACTTGAATTCAATGCTCATGAGTTAGTCTTAGCCCTTAATATCATTATAAGAGTCTGTCAATCCCTTATAAATCTATCCCTCTAAATTGATTTCTTATACTTCTATGAGAACCACTTAGAGAGATGCATTAAGTATGGCTAATATGATTCTGTATGTCTGATAAGTATATCCTAAGGAAAATTTAGTTAAATTCAAATAATAATTCAACATCAATCATGCATTTTTCAGTCATATAACTAAATTTGGGCTTTCTTTCAAGAATCCCTAAATTCTCAACATGAACCCTAATTAGTGCCAAGCAAAGAGGGCACAATATGAACTTGAATTGAATGAACTCATTCACAATGACGCACAAGGAGAAAAGTAATAATAATCATCAATCAACATGCCAAATAGCCATAATCCTAGAGAACCTAGCCTAGCATAATTAGAGTTACAATCAAGCTTATCTTAGAAAACATAGTAAAGAGGAAGAATAGAGAAAAGGAAGAGAAGAAAGTGCATTTTCGTTGCTTTAATCGGTTCTTTTCTTGATTTCTCCACTTAGAACTCCTTTTCCAAGCTTGAAATTGCCTCCAAGTTTCTCTCTTTTGTCTCTCCTCTCTCCTTTCAGAGTCTCCCCTCAAAAACCTTAGCATAACAATGATATATTGGGCTCCCCGTGTGAAAGGACGCACTTGCCCCTCTGTTACTATGTTTTGGCACATGGGTGCCAACTCTTGGGTTGATGCTAGACACTTTGGTGCCTAAGTGCTATATTGTAGCCTATCGACCAATTTTACTATTTTGGTTGTAACTTTGCACTCTGATGTCAGAATTTGGTGAACCACCACTCATTGGAAAGTTTTTGAAGAGTTCTACAATTTCAATGACATAGTCATCTCCAAATTCTAATGTTTAGAGGTCCAAAAGTTACCTCAAAGTTGGGACATTCAGTTTTTTGATGTCAAAACACTACTTTCTTTCATACAAGGCCTGAACAAAAGTGGAGACAACATGAGAAATTCTAATTTGCTAAGATTTAAGCTTGTGAATCATGCAAACAACACTAAAACAACTTAAACAAAAATAACTAAAATTAATAAGATTACACCATGATAAAGCATGAAAATGGTTTTAATAACTCTATTTCTATAGAGTTTTCACAATTCCTACGAATTTATTAATCTTTGACTTTGAGCTATCATATAACCTTATCTTAATTATACAAGCACATGCAAATTCTTGATGCATGCTCACGTGAGGTTTGCATAGTCATTGCCTAAACTTTTTTCATAAAATTAGAATTAATTATAAGTTAATCAAAATAGTTTCAAAATTTAATGTTGAGACAAATACTATTTTAATTCTTGACATATCACAAATTGTTATTTTAGTCCCTCACTTACTTTATTTTTTAAAATGGTCTTTATTGATAGAAAATTATTAATTTGGTCTCCTACCAATTGGAAATTATTACTTTTGGTCCCTTGAGTTAAACCGTGTTAACTCACATAAAGGGTCCAAAAGTAATATTTTTCAATAAACAAATAATTATTTTTAAAAAATAAAATAAGTGAAAATTTAAAATGATAATTAAATAATAAGTTAGAAATTAAAATAATATTTTTCTCATTTAATGTTCGTACATAACTTAATTTTTCATGATAGTTGTCTATATTTAAATTTTTTTAAAAATCAAATTTTACAATCAATATAATTCATCTACGACTATAAAATTAAAGTATTGTTTTTATTTTTTTAACTTTCAAGAAGATTTGGAGAACAAACATGATTCTAGAAAGTAATTTATAATGCCAAACCACACAAAAGTATTAGTAAAACGAATCATTATTATAACATGTTAAAAAAAATTAATTTCAATAGTTCACTTGTACAATTGCATGCATTTGCAAAATAAAGTATATTAGTTATTCACGTAAGAATATTTTTACTTAAAAAAAATATATTTTTACATTAATGAAAGGCATAAAGATATTGAGCTTTTACGTTCAAAATAGTAAAAGGTCAAATTTGGAAAACTCAAATAAAACTGTCGCACCTACTGTTCTCTAATTTGTAATCATCCTTAATTGTACCAGCGAATATTTCAGCACGAAGGCGCATTTTCAAAGAGTAAACTAACAATTTAACTCTTAAATTCATGTGCCAAGTTAGTTTTAGTCTTTAAAATTTAATAAAATAAATTTATTAATTTGTGTACTCACTGATTTTTTAGAGCTAAAGCTAAATTTGCCACACACAAAAAAAAAAAAAACAATTTAAGGGCCAACTTGTTGATTTACTCATTTTCAAAATAAAATAAGAAGAGGGTGATATTTGGACGGAGAAGTGAAAGACTCTGCAAAAACAAAAACAAAAACAAAAAACAAAAAAGATCGGAAGGCACCAGATTTAAGGACTGCTGGGAAAATTGAAGAGAGCATGAGAAGAAGAAATCTGGAAACCCAATGATGTTATTCTCGTTAACTTCAATCTCTATCAAACTTTGAGAAACTCAATTTTACGGTTCTTTCTATGCAGGTTCCGAGCATAAAACAGCAGATAAATAAAAGGAATTAAATTAAAATTACACCTACTCTCTAACAAAAGAATTTGTAATTAGAGTGAGTAAAATTGTACTCATAAAAATTTATAATTTTAATATTTTTGAAAATCAATAAATAAATGTCAAAGAGAAATAAATAAAATTGGGAGAGATTACAACAACAAAGTAACAATTAAAATTAAATAAATTAAAAACAAAGAAAATGATTTAAAAGAAACTAATTAAAAGGGATTTAAATAAAAAATGAGATAGCTAGTTAAAGAATGTTTTTGGTTCTTCAAAAATTGATCTAATAAAAAGTAAACTCTATTCTTAAAATAAGCGGTTAAAATTATTTACAAGTTTTAGCATCCTAAATTTATTTTAAATTCATTGGTCGAGGAACACTTTCTAACCAAATTTTAATTAATTAACAATTTTAAATAAGCATTTAAAATATAATTAGTTAATCTCATTAAAACCAAGAGATTACCAACATCAGTTTGTCAAAAATATAAAAGTTATGCCCAACAAATTAGCTCATATATTCCATCCATATAAAAGAAAGCATAGTCATACTCCCTTGTGTTAAATTTCCAGTGACATTGGTTTAAGCAATCAATTATGTAACCAAATTAAATGAAAAATAAGCAGCATCAAGCAAGATAAATAATGGGTCATATTATCTCAAAGATAGCATAAATAAATTTGGAATGTAAAAATGTCAGAGAATGAGGGAGAAGAAAGAGATTTAAGTAGATCTCACAACCAGGAAGGAGCTAAAGTTTCTAGCCCTTAGCTAGATTGAAAGAGTTTAGTTACACATGAGTAGATGCCCCAAAATCTTTAATCAAAATCAAAGTTACAAGGCTGGAAAAATATTTTTTGACAAAGTTTCTCCCACTAAACCAGAAAAATTGAGGAAGATGAAAAGCAACAATCCTAAAGAGAGAGATGACAAAATATAACCTAATATGCCTTTCCCCTCATTCCTAACTAAGTTTCTGATCTAAAATCCACCATAACCTTCTTTTTCCCTATTCTTTGCGTGCACAAAACGTCCAGGAGAGAGAAACAATGCTGAAAATGTGCTATCCAAATTGTTACTGACCTAAAACAGGAAATTAACTCATCCACAACTTACTTCGCAATTTACATTTTCTATGCATTACAGGACATGCCCATACCCATGCCCAATTCAACACGTAATCCGACTAAATCATTTCAAAACCTATAAACAATCCAAAAGAACCATTTAAAGTTTGACTTTTTTAACTTAAAAACATTAAAATTAAAGCCAAAATAAAGATAAAAACATGTAAAAATAGCAACCTAATGCCACACAATAATTAATTTATGGGAAACAACAGAATTCATTTCAAAAATATTGGACATGTGTGTGAGAATGGCAGTCACGAAGAGGCCAAACAAGTTAACAATACATGGAAACGTAGAGGTTATTATATAAAGAATGCAGATTAAGAAAAAGAAAACTGAAAACAAAATTTTAGGAGCACAATCTCATTGTCTTGGTTATATTATACACATGAATGGGTTCCAAGAAGAAAACATCATTAGTTAGTTCTTGCCAACCTTCACTAAGAGTGTTCTGAATGATGGGTTTAGAAGCATCTACAGGTGAATGGTTTGCACCACCCACTATGCTGGTACTTGCTGATAAGTTATGTTGACTTGCCTCTGACCCCTTAGTTGCCAAGCCAGTCATGAAGCTGCTCAGATCATCAAATTCCCAGTCGGTCAAGTATCCGGGCCTTGAAGTTACAGTGCTCACTTCAACATCTCCGGAAAGCATTGCCACCACACGGGACATTGATGGCCTTAATAATGATGATGTTTGAGTGCACAGAAGAGATATTCCTACAATTCTTTTGACTTCTTCCTCATTGAAATTTGACGATAGTCTAGGATCTACCAGTTCATCTATACAGTTGTTTTCATGCAACCACCAAGCCTATGGACCCAGAAATCAATAAAATTAATTAAGCTATGGCCCACACACACACATGGTTTGAAGTTGGAACATAAACTAGATTTTTTTTCCTTTTAGTAAAAAGGTAAATGAGAAATAATTCTAACTCATTGGTAGCATTGGCAAAATGAGATTGTTTGATTTCCTCAACGGTTGTTTAATTTCCTCTATATAGAAAAATGAGTGAAAATGTGCTAGGTAAAGTCTAAAAGGAAATATGAACCTTAATCCTTACTGTTGGTCAAATTAAAAAATAAAGTAAAATTTATGGTCATTTAACTCAGTTTAATAACAATGATGGAAAAAATTTTAACTTCACAAAACCAATCTCTAAATAATAAAAACTGAAATTGTATTCAGAAACCAGATGCATCCTAGCAATCTTAGGCAACAGAGGTAGTACTCATACCCATTCTAGAAGATACATCTTCCCTCCTTCCAGAATATATAGATATATGTATGTATTTATTTTATACATACATACACACACAGGCATATATATATATATATATATATATATATATATAAAGCAGTTTTTCTTTACCTTCATCACCATATCCGTGATGCTTTCTTCTCTGAATGATACAGAAGACCACAAGAACAGACAGAAAGCTGACAACTCCAATACCAACAACAATTCCCACAATCAGACCGGTTCTGCTATTTTTACTGGTTGGAGCTTTGTCACTGACAGTCGGTGTGAAATCTATACAAAACATTAGCAGGCCATATCAAGGTCATACATCGCCCATTTTTGTCTTCTTGGAATATCAGTATTCAGTAATTGAACTTCTGGACTGCCGAACTATTTTATAGAGATTTACCTGCAGTAGCACTGGTTGCTGAAACCAGCGGACCATAAGTACCTTGACTTCCCTTTCCAGCCCAAAAGAGATGGATCCCTAGATAGTTTTCTCTCACACGAACCCGAAATTTCTTTTCAACAGCTTTAAAAGAGGTCCCCCCAGCTTCCTTTTGTATGTCAAAATCCTTTAAAACACGATTCCCCTGGAATAAGAAAAAAGAAAAAGAAACAAATGATGAAGTAGGAGGCAAGAATGAGAAGAAAAAGGAAAGAGAAGGGATTTTAAATAGTAACCACAACAAATTCTTGTTATTTCAAATACTCATACATCTTCCTCTTAGAAAGAACTAATAAGATTCCTCTAGAATCATAAGATAGACACATGGAATCACAAAGCCATGTCTATAACTGATATGTGAAGCAATAATTCCAGTATGCAGTGGCTTTAGAAAAAATATATATATATATCATGCATCGTGTCGAGGACCATCTCAATGCAAAAGCATTAGTTCTTATGGGAAAGCCCTTCATAATTCTAACATGCCCCTCATGCAGAAGCCTTTGCTGGGAATGTGGACCAAGTTCAAATCTACTATACCTTGTCTCGAAATTTCAATTCACATATGAAGAACGGAGCAGCAAGGATCGAACTCTTGAAAACTAGGTCACTAGCGAGTCTGATACCATTTCATTTTTAACTTCAACAAATAAGTTGTTAAGTGAAGGCCCTGTATATAAATTTCTAACACCGATTTTATTTATTAGATTTACAATGTGTCAGTTAATGCAAAGTTTAAATGAAAATATAATAACTTTTGTAATTTTGTGTGGTAATTTTATAAATGTGGACATACAAAATGAATACGGTAAGATTTCTAAATCTTTTTAACGTAGACTTGCTCAACCTCCTAATGTTACTCAAGAACATATATTGCTTAGACATGACGTTGGATTGTCACAAATCCCAAAAGGTCAAGACAAGAGAAAATCAGTCCAATTATGTGCATACAACGAACACTGTTATTGTTAGAATCATAGTAATCAAATCGTGACATGAATCGCGAATCGAAAAACATATTTTTGAATCACGAATCGTATAACATATCGAATCGTAAGATTCAGTAATAAATAAAAAATAACTTAAAATATAAAATATGACATATGTAATATGCATAAAATACTCAAAATAAATTTTTGATAACCTTATTAACCATATGATTTGTTAGTAGTTAATTCTTGAAATAAATTCAAATAATATCTCCTTTGCTTTCTTTATAAAAAGTATAGATTATACTTACAGCAATACAATACTATTATACTAACTCATTGATTTTTTACATTTTTGAATTGCAAAGTCATGTTATTCTACCATATTGGCTTGAATCGCATATTCATACTTAATTCAGTGATTTATTCATATTACTAATTTTGTGACTCGTTGTGAATCGTAAGATTCAATTTGTGAATCGTACAATTTATAACTATTTCTGATTCAGCCAACGATTTATATCGTTAACGTTATTACTCGTTTCGAATCGTAAAATTTGAATCGTAAATCGTAAGATTCTGATTACCATGGTTAAAATAATGAGTGTGTGACAGATATAATAAATTAAATGTGGTAGTGATGAGTACGGCCAGCCTTGTATGGCATATGATAACCCTTGACTGAACCTAATTTATAATTATAGATCAACACATAGGGTGCCTAGCTAAGCAAGTTAGTGACTCCCATTTAAACTACTACAGTTATAATATCTATCAAAGACTTTAGATAAAATCATATGCACCTGGATGTATATATCAAAGACCCGTCTTCCAAGGCTTCTCCATGTGGTTCTAGTATCTAGAATTGATTTTCCTTCCGAATGGAAGGCGATGTTTAGAATAGATGTTTCTGCAAATTGGAGGGTGATGTTGTGATAGCCATTGTCCAGCCCCAGGCCATAATATCTTAATGAAGAAGCAGAGAGCCGCGCTGTCTGGAAGAGCTCTGGGGCCACAGTACCAGTGAACTGATTAGGCGCAGAACTTTGGTATAGAGGATTGAGTTTCCCAGTGAATAATCCGACATTGCTAACTGCCCATCTGTTTGTATCAGTAACAAAATAAGTAGCAGGACCAAGTGTCTCATTATCGTTTTCATACACAATTCCATTTGATGATGTAATTGGAGTGCCACCACAATTGATTGCAAAGTTGTGATATGCACAGCAAAATGTAAGAGGGCTATTTCAATGAATAAAATAAAAGAGATTGAATAGACAAAATAAACTTCAAATTGAGTTGAAATTTTCTTGCATGTTTTACAAAAGCGAAGCAGACTTTCACCGGTCAATGAATTCTAAGAGCCTGTGATACTGAACTGGAATATAATAAATAAAATTTAGTTGACCAATGAAGTAAAAAAATTATTATTCTTCATCCTTAATTGCAAACAATATATCATATATAAACCATTCACAGAAGTCCATTACACAACATATTGATTCTGTAATAAAAGTAAATAATAGTATTATTCTATTCAAAAGGAATACATAGAGGACCTTATACGTGTATAGATATGCCTCTCACAAAAGGCAAGAAGTATGGCCTATAATTAACCGATAGCTGACCTTCTACCATAAAATGCTATAATTACACCATTTCCTATCCTGTAATAATATCCCTTGAATTATATCAATGCTATAAAAGCTACCCGTTGAATTATATGCAGTCCAAAATTAGCTCTCATGAAATTGTGGATTATAGTGGTAACAAATATTTCAGTTTTCCCACACTCCCGCTCAAGCTAGTGAACAGATATTTTCCATCCCCAGCTTGGAAATAATATCTTGGAATGCAGTAGGGTTGAGTCCCTTAGTACATAACATAAGGAGTACAAATCTGTCTAGTTTTTCCTTTATGAAGTCCACTTCAACATGCCTTTTTCTATCCGGCTGTGCTGGATTGTGGGCTATGCTTATTGTTGATTTATTATCATAATACAACTTCATTGGTCCATCCCGCTTGATCTTCAAGTCATCTAAAATGATCTTTAACCACAATAACTCATGGATTTCTAGTGCCATGGCTCTAAATTCTGCTTCAGCATTTATACCAGCCATCTCATCTGTACCCTCACTCGGTCAAACTCAGCATTTAGACCAGCCAAAAATCCATACATTCTGTCTTTTTCAATAAAATTCATCAGGATTGCTGCATCATTCTCACATTTCATCTCCATACAGTGATAGTGATCCATTTCTTGCTAGAGATTGTTCGAGGTTGGCGTATTCTGTGACTGTTTTATTTTTCTGTTTAATGCTTCCAACCTTGACCTTTAGGTCATTCAAAAGAGCAGCATCTTTGGTCTTAGAATAAGTTTGTCTACCAGCATCCCAAATGTCTTTTGATGTGGATAAGAACAAGCAGGTGTCACTGACTTCAGGGGTCATAGATTTCCACAGCCAAGCCATGACCATGGAATCTTCCTCATCCCATGCCTCTCCTTTCTTAGGACCAGTCCCAAGGATATGGGTTAACTTTCCTCTTCCCTTCAGAATTGTTTGAATCAATTGGGATCATTTCAAGTAAGTCCTTCCATTTATGCAATAGTTAGGACGAATGTTTTGTATTTCACCCTCTGAATTATTAACCCCAGCAACTGTGAAGTTAGAAGTGACCGACACTTCTAACATAGTGACAGTCGTAGGACAAAACAAAGAGAAGAAAGAAGGGAATAACAAGGGCGAAAAGAAACTAGATAATGAAGGACCAGCGAAGGAAAAAGGGGGTGATGTCCAAGCAAAAACAAATTGGAAGCATTGTTCTTTTTTTTATCTTCTTTTCTTTTTTGGCCAAAGAACATCACTAGGGGGTAGTGTCCCTAGTCATGTATTAGCACATTATATACTTACACACACTCAGAGAAAGCTCTGTTCTGGAACGAGTAAAACAGAGCAAAATGTGAATGATATATTTTGGAGTGTAGAGGAGTACCTTCTCACAGAAAAGGGCCAAAAAAGGATGCTCTGTTATGGAACAAGTAAAACAGAGGAAGGCTGTATTGTGGAGTTTAATACCCACACTCAGAAGCAAAAAGACATTGGCCTCTCACAAAAGGAAAGAAATAATAGTTGACCTTCCCCAATAAAATGTTATAAATGCTATAATTACACGATTTCCTACCCCTTGAATTATATACATTCCTAAACTAGCTCTCCTGAAATTCTGGGTTATGATGATAACAAATATTTCGGATTTTGCAGAGTGTTACGTATGAACAAGTAAGAACAGAGGGAAAAAGAGAGGAATATTTTATTCAGTAGTTCTGGATTCAACAAGCAGAAAAGACGAAGCAGGAAGAGGGAAATGAATACAATTAGAGGGAAAAGTCCAAATTCACCAAGCCCCACCCATGCAAAACCTCTCTCTATATAAAGCTTAAGATTCCCCCACTTTCCACGTGACTCTCTTGACCCTATTGCTTCTGCGTAATAATGGCTTCTCCTTGGCCCAGACTGTTTGCCACCTACTCCACTTGGCCAACGCAGTCACATGGCCTTTCTGTCATAACACAGAGATCCAAACTTGAAAAAGCATTTGAAAAGGAATCTTTCTAAACAGAGGCCTAATGTTTGCCCACTGTAATTAATAGATACATTGAAAATTGGTTTCAAAATCCAAGAGGAGTTTTAGACGAATCCTTTTATAAAGGTCTGAGACGGTTGTTCAGACAGGTCTGATGAATGTCTGGAATGAAATTCAGAAAAACAAATCCAGTGCTGCAGAAGTGCTGATCAATAAGGTGCAATGGAGTACTGAAGTGCCTTTATCAGTATTGTAGTAAGGATAGGTTAAATCCCTTAACAAGTGATAACTTACTGGTTGACAAGAGGAATTTGTGAGATTTGTGATCAAAGTTGAATAGTATACAATAAAGCTAATTTAAATACACCTATGCAAACGCATTTACTAGAAGTAAATAGGGATGATATAGGAAAATGAATGCTGAGGAAAAGAGGAGTAAAGGAAATGGCCAAACATAGACTCCATGATAGTGTGCACATAATAATGACTATTTTCTCGTCCTCCATCTTATACTAACACTATAACCACACAATGACTCTTTGCCCTTTACTTTGGGTGCACTATGTTGAACCCCAGCCCATTGGGCTCGACACTGAACAGGTCTAGACCAGAAGACCCAAATCGTGTCTTTAGTTGTTCGGAAATGGGTCATCTGGGTCCTAGCGTGATGTAGGACACCAAGGAGAAAGAGGTGGGGAAACAAAGGGAAGGTTGAGGGAAAAAGAGTGAAAGAGGAGGAAAAATCCTAAATTAACACAATAATATTTTTATTCAATCAAATAGAGTCTATCATATAACATAAATTTTTGGACTATTTATAGATAACCTTGACACAATAATAAAATTAGGGTTCCAATAAAATGCCTATTACAAAAAAGAAAAATTAAAATAAAATAAAATAAAATAGGAAATTGAAATACTTAAAACTAAAGCCTAATAAAATACTTAAATTCAAATAATTCTAATTCTTATCCTAAATAACTAAATTACAAATAATATATATAAGTTTATCTCTAATAACTAAATTACAAATAAATAATAACTTATTTCTTATTCCATTCTCCACTACAGTGTTTTGTTGGGAAGTTGGGCAATTATTCGTTGGGGGTGGACCAATGTCTATGAGGGAAAGATACTGGAGAAACGATAAGTGGGCCAGTTACATGGTTGTGAAGGGTTCTGGCCTCTCAAACTACCAGAGAAAGACGCTAAGGGCATTTTTTTTTTATGTTTTTAAAACAGTTTTGCAAAATTGTTTTTCAAAACTGGTTTTAAAAATTCAAAAACTTTTAAAAAAAATTTGTTTGAATTCTTTGTTTTTAAGAATACACTTAAAAATCTAAGAAAAAAATAGAGGTTCAGCACACGCATGTGTAACATATTTATTATGCATTTGGGTTTATGCATTTAATTGTGTGCGCGTGTGTGTTTATGCTACATATTTGTTATATGTATTTGTGTGTATTACATATTCGATAATATATGTGTATGTGTGTGTGTGCATGGGTGTGCATGCATATTTATGTATATGTAGCAAATTCATTATATTTGTATTTGTGTAAATGCATGGGTGTGTGTATTACATATTCGGTATATTAGTATGTGTGTATGAGCGTATATGTGCATTTTAATCAAATCAGATTAGGTATCGGCTTCACTTAAAACTTGGCTCACTTTTGTTTATTCTCTTTAAATTTTAATTATTTTCCAATTCAAATCATAATTTTTATTTCATTTTTTATTTTAAATCTTAATTTTTTTATTTTCAGTAAAAATGTATTTTTCTTAATAAAATGTTAATATATTTTTATTTATAAAAAAAAAAAAGGAAGTGATCTGACCTAGTTAGTCTCAAATCTTGTTCAAACCAAACTCATATTCTTACCTAAATCCCTCTTTTACAAAATTACAATTTTACAATTAATAAAAAAAATTTTGAGAAACAGAGGAAAACATTTAAAATTGTTCTTGTTTTTTTATTCTTAGAATCATTTTTCTATTAGTTCAAAAAAAAAAATTTCTATCTTTTAGTTTTTTAGAATAGTTGATAAAAAACCTATTACCAAACAGTTTTTTTTTATTCTTTTATTTTTAATAACTAAAACTATTTTTGAAATCAATAATGTAACAAGCCCTAAATCTATGTGATGTTTTCTGAAGATGTTTCGCTGGGTTCTCTCAGTTATGTCTGTTAGTGACTATGTTGTCATGTAGTTCTATAGTGTTGATAGAGGTAATTAGTGTTATGTACTGTGTGGAGAAGTAGTGTAATCTGTATGTTGTAAGACTTGTTACTAATAATTTCAATCAATAATGTGAGTATTACTCAAGTAGAATTTTAGGTTCTAAGAATTTGGTATCAAAGTAGGTGGTTTGCAAAATGGTAAATACGAGTATGGAAGGAAGGGTTGGAACGTTAGAGAAAATTATAGGAGAAATGAGAGAAAAATTCACCACTATGGAATTAGTGATGATAGAAATCAAAGAAAAATTAAGTGCTCTTGGTAATGTGGAATTAAGGGTCACCAGGAATAATGAGAATGGGACTAACCCAGGGAATACACAAAATGAATCTAGTGGTGGAGAGGACAACCTATCTAAACACAGGTGGTGATTCGTGTATGTTTAAGATGATAGGTTTTGTTATGTGTGTTAGTGATGTATGTTGTCGTGTAGTTCTATAGTGTTGGTAGATGTAATCTATGTTATGTATTGTATAGAGAAGAGGTGTAATCCGTGTGTTGTAAGATTTGTTACTAATAATTTTAGTCAATAAAGTGCGTATCATTCAAGTAGAATTTTGGGTTCCAACGCACTACAAGTAACCCTTAAGACTTTCCAAAATTGTTTATAGTTGTTTACCGTGAAAAATATTAAACTGACAAAAGACTCTTCATCTCACCAATTGGGGCCATGCCATATGATCCTATCTGATTACATGTTTTTCCACAAAACTCTAAGCTTTTGATAGGATAAATATGTCATAGCTTGCATATAATTTGGACATTGAAATACTAATGGTGGACTTTTGAAAGATATATCATACATGCAAAGGTTCGATATCAATCAAAGAAAGTATAAAGATTTAGTAGTTTGTCTCATAATCATTGAAGTTTCAAAGCTAAAAACACTATGGTTTACACTTGACAATATCTGAAATACTATTCATAAAAGGTTGTGAGATTACTCTTCCTTTACAACTTTTAATGCTTAACGTGACATATTAAAACTTAAACTGACATTTACATATTCTAGTACCACAATTACAGAGAAAATTTGGCTGCAAATAGTTAAGGCTAAAAGGCAACCCACTACAAAAGAAAAGAGTATGCATCGGACCTGGAAAAATGCATTTAGCTTTCAATTATCTATGGCTAGTTATAGTAGCATTTCTAAAATTGTACAAATTAAAGAATTAACTTTAAACTTGTTCAAACTCTTTAAGTGAAACAGTTTCTAGTAGTACCCATTCAAAAGATATGGAAATAAATTTTCCAAGTAGCATAGAGAAATTAAGAGTTTTAATTTCATAAAGAACATTTAACTGCTAACACTTTTACTTCTTATCACTAAACCCGAAAAATATAATCAATTCCTTAATTAAACTCTTTTCGGTCTCTAAATGTCTTTGTCAAGAGCTAGTTCATCCTCAAAGTATAAGCCTTTAAGAGATATCCCTGGAATAATATCTTTAACATAGCCATTGATGGAAACAAAAAATTATGAACTTCTCAGATGATGTGAAACCCTAACAAAAACTGAATTACACTAACAGTAACAGAATTACACCACTAATAGGAACTTAAAACTGAACCAGATACACTAGCACACCAAGACAACTCAAAAGTAATAGAATACAACACAAGCAAATAGACACAAATGCACATAAGACATAAACACATTGAGATACACAAGTTTCCTAGCTTTTGAGAGGCTAGGCCTCTCTCACATAAATGTCTGCCAATTTTTGCAAAAAAATCCTCCCCCTCTGCACACCCCTGAATCCTTCTCTTAAGTCATCTCCCACATTTCTATAACTGATGAATTTGAGTTTGGTAGCTCATCAAGATAATGTTAAAGAGTTAAACAATGTTAACACCTAACTTCAAGCTTTGGCATCAGATTTAACTAACGTGACAGGCAGAGGTGAGATCTTGCATGAATTAAGAAATAGGAAGAATGAGATTCTGGAAAGGAATATCTCAAATGGAAGCAAAAACTAAAGTGTCATTAGGTTCAATTTGGGGAATTAAACTCCAGATACTTTCATGGGTGCGCCTAAGCTCGTTGTCGTCAGATTAAGATTAAAGCTCTAAAGGATGATTCTGGTCAATGGGTGAATGAGAGATCTGATCTCCAGTCCCTGGTTCTATACTACTTCCAGCAGTTCTTTTAATAGGCTCCCAACTACTATGAACCTATCCTACGTCATATGGATAGGAAGATTACTAAAGTCCAAAATGCTAATCTCTTTAAGCCTTTCACCATAGGGAAGTTTAAAAAGGTTGTCATTTAGATGAATCCTAATAAGCCCTCAGGTCTGAATGGCTTCAACCTGGGGTTCTATGAAAAATTCCAACATTTAATAGGGGAGAATGTTTTTTGCTGCAGTAAGAGTTAGCTTGAAGATGGAATTTTCCCCAATGATTTAGCTAACACTCTTGTTGTTCTCATTCCTAAGGTGGCTAATCCCAGCTCTTTGAAGGAGCTTCATCCTATTTCACTTTATAATGTTCTTTATAAGATTATTACAAAGGTTTTAGTCAACAGATTGAAAGGAATCCTTACACATATTATTTCTCAATCTCAATCTACATTTATTCCTGGGAGGCTTATTACTGATAATGTTCTTATAGCTTTCGAACTTATGCACACAATGAAAAGAAAGACGAAAGGGCAAAAAGGGTTGGATACCAGTGAAATAGATGTGAGCAAAGCCTATAATAGAGTTGACTGAGGCTATCTGAAAGCTATCATGAGGAAGTTAGGCTTTTCCAATATCTAGGTTGGGTGGAACATGATGTGTGTTAGGAATATGAATTATTCATTGCTACTTAACGGAAAGGAGGTGGGTCATATTACTCCCTAAAAATAGCTTAAGCAAAGGGATCCTCTCTCACCTTACTTGTTTATCATTTGTGTAGAAGGGCTTTCTTCTCTTATCACGCATGGTGAGAAAACTAGATTGATACATGGGTGTAAAGCTAGCAGTAGAGGTCCCAAAGTGACTCATCTATTTTTCGCTATGATTCTTTCTTTTTCTGTGAAGTGAATGAAGATGAGTGTAGAAATATGAAGAGAATGTTAAATACTTATGAGGTTGGTTTGTGACAAGCAATCAATTTTGGCAAATCTGGCACTTTTTTTAGCTCCAACATAAGTCCAGACTCGAAAACAAGTTTGAGCAATATTTTGTAGATTTCTGCCAAGATTGATCATAGTAGATATTTGGGACTCCCTTCTCTAATGGGTAAAAGCAAAAAGGCCATTTTCTCATTCCTGAAAGATAGATTGTGGAAGAAACTACACAACTAGAACAATAAGTTACTCTCTAGAGCTGGGAAGGAGATTCTATTGAAGTCAATTGGTCAGGCTATTCCCACCTATTATATGGCTATTTTTCTGGTACCTCTCTCTACCTATGAAGAGCTTCAATGTATGATGAACTCCTTTTAGTGGGGTAATATAGGTGGCAACTCTAAAGGATTTAAATGGCTATCGTGGGATAGAATGTGTGATCGAAAAGTTAATGAAGGTCTCAAATTTCAAAACCTTCATTGCTTTAATCTAGCTATATTAGGTAAGCAAGGGTGGAGACTTTGTTTAGTACACTATACTCTTTCATACAGAATCCTCAAAGTTAAATACTTCCCTTTAAGAGATTTTTGGTCAACAGGATTAACTTCTAACCCAAGTTACACTTGGAGGAGTATCTTAACTTCACAGCAATTACTAGAGAAAGGCTCGCATTGGAGGGTTATAAACAGAGACAACATTAATGTTTGGTTTGATCTTTGGATCCTAAGGAAGCCAAATTTCAAACCTGATCACACTAGTATTGACACAAATACTAATATAAAGGTGAATGAATTATTCAGGGAGCATAGCAAATCATAGGATTTAGACAATCTTATATCTTTATTTTCATAAGATAACTAACAAGCTATTCTAGAAATCCCCATAAGCAAATTCCCCAAACAGGACATGAAAATATGACATTTTGACAAAAGAGGGCAGTATACAGTCAAATCAAGTTACTATGTGGAATTCAATGCATAGTGAGCACCCATTAAACCTGCTAGCTGGGGGAAGATCTAGGCACTTCAAATACTCTGAAAGTGAAGAACTTTTTATGGCGTGTCTACAGAGGAGTGTTACTGGTCAAAGCCAATCCTATGGCCAAAGGCATTGGCGAAGATGAGTTATGCCCTCACTATAGAGATATTGAGGATATTTACTACGCCTTACTGCATTGTCCTAAGGCTAAGGAAGTATAAGAGAGATGGGGATCAAACCCAATGTCGGAATCTCCTTTCTTCGTTGACTTCTTAGTTGTTTCATTTGATTCTCTTACAAGAAATAAAATGGATGAGCTCTGTTGTATTGCTTGGAAAATCTGGTGCTGCAGGAACAATTGGCAGTGGAAACACAACACAAGGCCACCTACTATGATACTTCAGGATGCTATTAACACCCTCTGTGAATGGCAACACAATCAAGCATTGAAGAAGCACTGCTTGGTAGGAGTTAAGAGTAAAATGATAACCATTAAAGAGAGACTGACAAGTGAGAGCTCAAATTGGTATTGTTATGTAGATGCAATGAACTTCAGTGTGAAAACAATGTTTGGTGGAGGGATGGTTATCTAAAGCAAGGAAGTTCACCTTCTTCATGTATTCTCTTTTTCCCAGCCTGGGAACCCTCCTCTCACAACTATGGAAGTTATTATTCTAAGGATGGCTCTTAAGTGGCTTAGCTTTAGTTTGTCGTCACGAGGCATCATCTTTTTAGATTCCCTTTCAAGTAGTTAATGTTTTGAAGAACTACTTACCTAATGATTCTAAATTTGGAGTTGTTGTCGAAGATTGCAGGGTCCTTCTAGCTAGTAGACTTGATATTATTTGTTAGTAGATTAAGAGACAAGCCAATATGGAAGCTCATAAGTTAGCCAGAGCATCCATCTCTTATGTTGGTCTTCATCTTTGGAATTTTGTTCCTTAATTTAAGAATCTTAGTTTTTTTCTTTTAAAGAAAAAAAGTTCCTTGAATAGTTTTAGATTTTTGGACAAAAATGGTGTGATTTTTGTGCAACTGAAAAATTCATTTATCGGTGTAATAATTGGCAAGGATATGTCAAAATATTTTAATTGTATATCAATTTAAAATAACTTGTTGTCTTTATATTTTGACTTTAATATTTTAGATTTAAAAAATTTCAATTTACCTATCTACTTTTTATTTTTTTAATAATCCCATAAAACATTAGTTTATAAATTAAAATTAAAAATAAAATTAGAGAGTTGAGGAGTTATTGCAAAAATAAAAAAGTATAGAAGTGAGTTAACAAAGTTATAAAATAATATTTTTGTGTGGGCTACTAAAGAAAAAAAAACAAATTGAAAATTTCAAAAAACAAATTGGGCTTATATATAAAATTTTCAAATAATGGAATTAAAATATAAATACAATTAATTATTTTATGTTATTATACAATCAATATAATATAACAAGTCATTACCACATATATTCCTCTTAATATATCATATAGTGACCTAAACTTGAACAACCAATTTTATAGTTGCAAAGAATTTACCTAAATATTAACGTTTTAGAAATCGCCAGACAACAGACAACGCAACGTTTCTGCAGTGTACAAAAGAATCTCATCTCATCTCATCTTCTGCAAATTTACTAAAACCATATCAAATTTCACTTTATAAATTTTGTAATGACAGTAATTGATCTCTTCACTTTTCTTCGTTTCCAAAAGACAAAACTTTCACTTGAACTAAGGAATTTACGCGTAAAAATTAGAGTATAATAAAGCCTATAAACTTTTTTCCCTTTGATCAACATCTCTCACGGTTAACTACTTCTATGAATATATGCTTATTATTTTCCAGGAAAAACTTGCAACCAGAGGGAGAATTGTTTCCATACCCTATAGCTACAAACATGGAAGAGAGAGATGATCAGACGCATACCTTTAGAAGGATCTGTAGTAGCGTTCTGAGCTTGTGCTACATCAACCAAGCAGCTCAAGAACACACAGACAACAGAAGCAATTGCAAAAGCCCAGATTGGTGAAAAAGAAGAAGAAGGAGGAGCTATATTATATATATAGATATATATATATATATATATATATATATATATATGTATGTATGTATGTATGTATGTATGTATGTATGAGCTGAAGTTGATTATGCAACTTTAAGCTTGCTTGTTATTATTCAGAACCAGAAGAAATTTATAGAGTGAAAGAAAAGTGAATAGGCCACAAGAGGGTAGAGTACAGTCAGAGATGAGTAGTCTATTTGGCCATGCACGCGGTAGAAAAAATTAATCTGTCTGATTACATGTCAATATATTTTAAATTAATTGTGTTTGTAGATATTAACAAAAAATTAAATTTAGTAATATATTATAATATAAAAAATATAATAAATTTAAAAAAATAACAATGAACTTATTAGGAGTGTATTACCAATCTTCTTTATTATACAAACGACGTCCTTTAAAAATTGTAAATTGTACTTTTCCATTGATTATCTAGTTGAATATTGATGACTCATTTTTTAGGCTTCTCTTTTGTGAATTCTTATTTGCTGTTGGCTTAATTTTAATTATAAATAATAATTTTATTTGTAAGGAATTAAATTGATAAAACAATTATATAAAGAGTCAAATGAAAAAAATATATATTCTTTTGTGAAAGATTAAATTATAAAAAATATCAAATTTATGAGAAGCCAAAATAAACTTTTACCCTTTAACTTTATATTCAGCTATCTTTATAAAGTTTTAAAACCTACATTTACATATGTTACACTAACTTTTCTCATTTTACGTATTCATTAAAATTAACTTGACATTCAAATGATATGTGTTACATTAAATAAGACCGTGCAATAAGAATTTTAATGAGAAAAATGAATAAAGTGTAAAAAAAAAAAAAAAGTACAAGCTCAATTGACGTCTTTATTAATAGAGAAAAGATTTCTGTATAAATTAAAATTAGAAAGAATATAAATTTAAAAAAATAAATGAGGGGTGCATGTGATCTATTTTAATAATTTTCTTAATCTCATTGAAATGAACTATGACCAAGAATTAATATAGGCGAGAGATTTTCAATTTAAAATTTCAAATATAAACATAATGTATACACACATTTTATTCACATATATTATATATAAGTAAAGTTGAAGGTTCCCTTTAACATAAAAGCATCACCGACAAGAAGACTTCATTAAGCAAACTTGTAGTTCTTTCATACGATGACTTTTCATATTTTTGATACATGTATCAAGAATTCTTTAAAGTGTCTAAATTCTTCATAGTTAGCAAAAAAAAATAATAAAATCATTATTTTACATAAATTCTTTGTAGTTGATGAAAATAATAATGAAGTAATTAATTAATTGCCCACTAAATCTTAAACTCTAAATCCTCTTAAATTGGAAATTTTTTTAATTGTGAAAATTTTTTGAAGTGAATGAGAAAATTAATAAATTATTCTTTAAAATCTGAGAATTTTTTAGAATGATTAAAAAATAATGAATTAATTAAACACATCTTAAATCAAGAATTATAAATATAACTTGATATAGTCTGAAATTAAAACAAAAGAAAATAATATTTGGTTGAATGGTTTATGATAATACCTTCTCAATGAGTCCATTGTCGGTACTTCTATCTCACCAATCTCACATAACTAATTTTATAAGATTTCTTTAATTTATTATGTTTTTTAATGTAACAATATATTACAAAAGAAATTTATTAATTGTTGACTTTCAACTTTCTTGTAACCTTATCTTAATTACACAAGCATATGCAAATTCCGGATGCATGCTTAGGTGTGGTTTGCATACTCATTGCCTAAACATTTTTAAAAATTAGAAAAAAATTATATATTAATCGAAATAGTTTCTATATTTGATTTTGGTCCATATTTATGTGTATTATAAAAATCTAATTATATTTTTTTTTTCTAAGTTGATGTAATATGTAGATTTAATTTTGATCAAAAGTAAATTTGTATGAAAGTAATTTTTTTTTTTTGAAAAATAATTTTTAAATCAATGTAATTCATTTATCATCAAGTTAAATTATTTTTATTTTTGTACAAAACGATGTTTTAATATGCAAATATACTGCTAAATCTTTTAAATATATACCAAACTAAATAAAGTCTTAGTTTATTACTTCCATAAAAATGCATAAATGACTTTAGCAAATTTTAAGCAATCTCACCCCAAAATTTAAGCGTGGATTTGCAAAATAATATATATTATTGAAGTAAAAATAATTTTAAAGTGTCTTTGAGTGCACCAGTAATTATATTTCTATTTTATAACTAGGTATATTCGTGTATTTAAAATTGTAAGTGTATCAAAAATTTTACTTAATTTAAATTAATGAAAGGCATAAAGATATTCAGCGATTATGTTACATGAAAGTTGGACTTTGGAAGTCAAAATACTAAAAAATCAAATTTGGAAAAGTCAAATGAAAGTGTTGCACTTACTGCTCTCTAATTTGTAATTATCATTATCAATTACCAACCAAAATGGCCGCCAAAGCATACAAAACCGTACAAATATTACTTAGGTCCTCTTTGGTACGATAGAGTGATTTTATGGGAATGAAAATGAAAAAAAGAATGAGAGTGAAAATAAAAATAAAATAAAAAATATGTTTTATATATAATGGAAAGGAATGAAGATGATAATTTTTTTTTGTGTGTGATAGATAAAGACCAAAATATCCTTACTAATAAAAATAAAAATAATATCATTATATTGAAATACCTGCATCTCATAAACTCATCCTCCTTCTCCATCCACATTATTGAATAAAGCCACTGTATATTTATAATAGCATCAATGTCGAACTGAGCAACTTTATCTCCATAGTAGCATCAGTATCGAATAGCCACTCCATGCCCACAATAGCATCAATGGCTCCCATCTTCAAAACAATATTATGCCCAAAACAAAGCAACTCACGCTCTACAGATCAACAAATTTTCTGGGGAACCAAATCTGAAGATGCGTAATGACAAAAACTAGATTTCAATTTGATATTTAGAGTTCAACAATGACAAGCATTGTCAGCGGCAATATGCACATATAATCCCAAAAAAAAATTTCGAAATATTTCTATTCATCAAGGCATTTTCGTTTTAAAAATTTCATTCCCATAAAACAGGTATCATTCCATTACCTCTTTGATGGAAAGATGTCTCTCACACCATACTAGAATCAGCTTTGCCATGGGAGTGTCACGATTGCCTACCAAACAAGTTTTCAATGGCTTCCTCCTCCCTCTCCCTTTCCTAACTCTCTATTGTCTTCTACCAAATGAGTCCACGGAATGAATAACTCAACCCATGAGGTCCTATTAATTTTCTATTTTTTTTAATTTTAGTAAGTACTAATAAAGTATATTAACTTTAACTTTTATAATTTTTTTTAATTTAGTCACTAATAAACCAAGGCACAGGTTGGACTAGGTCGAAAATGGGTTGGAGTCCAACCTGTGGCCCGGCCCAAAATATACACTGAGCCAAAAAAAATTAGCACCGACTCGAGACTCAACCCAGTTGGACCTGACACATAATCGAGAAGAGTCAACTAAGTTACCTTTTTTTAATATTTTTTTAAAATTTTAATCTATAATCTTATTTAAAAAAAAAAAGAAATTTTGATTAATATGTAATAAATAAAATATCTTATGTTGATGAAAATTATTTTTGTGTATAACACATAAAAAAAGTGGTTGTTTTTTTAACATATAATTAATTTCATTACAAAATAAAAAAATTAAAGAAAAAGTATAAATAAATAAATATATATATATATATGTCAAGCTAACACTTTGGTCCAGGATCAAATTTAACATTTAAAAATTGGGCCCGTTTTATTGGTGTGCATTGACCAAGTCTAAAACAACTAGGTCGGCCTAAGTTGATCGGGTCAACTGAATCACTGCACACCCCTACAACTCGACCCTATATAAGTTTTCTTTTTTTAAAAAAAAATTCTCTTATATTTAAAATTTTTTTTTTATTTTAATTTCTCATTTTTAAAAAAATAACTATTAATTTGTTTATGTTAGATATAGGCAATTTTTATTAATGTAAATTACCATATTTGTCAAATATAAGTGATGCATGATTATTTTTATAAAAAATCCAATAACAAATTTGCTTTTATAAAAAAAAAAAAAAAAACTTGACCCGATATGACCCAACCTAATAACAACCAAGTCTACCGGTCAAGTTCGAAATCGAGCCAAGAATGTTGGTCCAATGTTAAAAATGGGCCAGCCATGGATTGACTAAAAACACGGCTCAACCTGGTAGTTAAATATCCTTAGTGCTAATGTTCATATTAGCAGGAACCAAGTTGAAAATAGTTATGATAAATAGAAGACCAAATGGAGAATATAAATTAGTAAGGAATTAAATCAAGACTTTTAAAAAATTATTGAAAAAACAAAAGGAGTAAAAATAATAAATTAATAAATTCAAAAGGAATTTTAGATTCATAAACAACTTTTAATTAAAAAATAGTAAATTTAAAACATAAATAATATAAATTAGTTAAGGTTATTATCCCATCAACTTATTTCATAGGACATTGTCATGTATTTTTCTTATAATGTACGATATAATAATTATACCAATATAACCTTTCTTGAAGATGCATCAAAAAATTTATTTAAAACAAACATTCTCCAATTTCTAAATAGAGGCATTCAAGTAGTGAGTTAACTTGGGTACACTGATCAGAAATTTCGTTAAGTCCTAGGTTTGACCAGGAATTAAGAATTGCTGAATGCCCCACTAGGTTACTGAAATCCTGTTGCAAAGTGTAAGGCCGGTGTAAAGTGTTAGACACAACACAAACTTGACCTTCCAGTTGGACCAAAGTCCAAAATAAAAGAGTATTTAACAGGCTTAGCCCAGTGATCTATCTGTTTATTTTTGACATCGACATACAACCCTGCACTTCCGCTCCAAGCACTTCTCTGTTTCTACCCTTGCTCAAGCAAAGAGAATTGGAAAGTTTTAGAAAGTTTTGCTTATCCTTATAATAGATTTATGCCCCTTAAGAGTGTAAGTTTATTGATAAGGTCGCTTGTCATTTGTTCTATTAAGGCTTCTGTGTTATTTTACTGCTAAGAGCAAAGGAAAATTTCAAACAAAAAATTTTTTTGAGATTTTTCCTTTTTAAAAAAAATATACACATCTCCCCCGAAATAAAAAGTTACTTTACACTGTAGTCCAATTTAGAATTTTTTGACTGAAATATTCTCCACTTAAAATTTTTTTTTAAAACAAAAACAATATGTATTTAAAATCGTGGAATCATGTGCATATGTTGCAAATATAGGGATGATCCGTGTAATTTAATCATAATAAAATTTTATCCCTTGACATCACAAGCTTTTCAATCTTGCAAGTTGCAACCTGAAAGGGCTAACTCAGTTAATGAAAAGAGAATGTCTCGTCCTACGAATTTTGTTTAAATCCTTAAACATACCAAGCCATTATGAGGATGGCCTAAGAAAGAGACTTTGCAAGGACAAACTTAGAGAATACCTCTGTCCATAATGCCAGAAGAAAAATCTTGCAAGTTGCAATTTTGTAGGAGACCTAACATTCCATAAAGTTTTGACATTAAATGACTTTCAAATTTTAGCAAAATTCATAAAAGCAGGTTGAATCTAAAAAGCATATATCAAAATTTCCTCTGCAAGGTAGCAAATTAGAATGAACAAAGAATTGTTACCTGAGTGAGGCTAATATTAAAAGGTGGTACAGAAATACAAAGCTTAATGTCTGGTACAAAATTGGATGGACTAGCGTGCAACTCTTCATGATAGGCATTTGAGTCTTGCGAATGTCAAATAGCCTGTGTGACCTCTAGCTTCACCGTTTGGTCTAGCCATGACAGTAGAAATAGGACTAGTAAGCACATTGTTTCCATCAGAACATTGCCTCCTCTTGCAAGGAAGAGAACCATTAGGACTACTCCCTTCCCCTGCAATGCCATCCAGTCTTTCTTCTCGAATTTCATATGTTCGTAGGAGCACCTCAAATGTCCTTATATCTTTAAATGTTCAAAAATGTGCAACCAGTTAAACAGACATTTGGTTTTTTGGGTAAATAATAGTTAAACAGATAACTTGAAGGATAAGCAAAAGATATATGTCCAACCCCAAGTCTACTATATATACACACACATATAGAGACACACAAGCACACAGAAAAGAAAGGAAGAAAGAACACAAGGGTACCTGTGAAGCTGGTTTGAAGTGTTTCACATGATCGTTGTACTTGTTCAACACATGGGGAGAATGAGCACAAAGTTCCATCTTGTTTTAACATTTTTGCAGCTGAAGGAATGGCTAGCCAAGGTTGGGGTAGATCCAGAAATACAGCATCCGCCAAACCAGCAAATTCATCTGGAAATCCTTCACCCTGGATGTCTCTCACACCCACACTAATTATGCTGCTTAGTCCTGTCCTCTCAAAATCCTCCCTATAAGAAGAAAGGATCAAGTGAACATCTGACAGAGAATTGTTTATTTATTTCCATGTAATTCTTATCAAATAAATAGTAGTAATACAAATGACCTTGATAGTGACCATTTTGAGTGTTTTTTTTAATCTCTCTCTCACACACACAGTCATACTTTAGTTATCAAAATTTTATAGATAATCCACAATGCAAAACTAAGAAAACAAACAAGTAGACTGGTGAGAGATAAAAACAAAAGAAAAAAAATCTACCAGATAAGATCAGCTAGCAATTTCTAATGTCAGAATCTGAATATGATCGTTTTTGTTACCTAGCTGATCCAGCCCTTTGTTCATGGAAATCAAATGTATAGACATGTCCTGTAGGAGCTACAGCCCTCGCAAGAGAAGTAGTTAAAGATCCACTTCCAGTTCCAGATTCCAGAACCAAGCAACCAGGAACAATCTCCAAGTACATAATTACAAAGCTAATATCGGCAATATAGAGAATCTGAGTCCTGTGGCTTAATACTAGAGTCCATAATTCTGGAGTAGGAGCCAACAAGTATACAAAACCACCCTTATTACTGAATACCTTGGACCCAAATGGCTTTCCTATCCAGTCAGAATGCTTGAAAACGCCGAAACGATTCTGGAGAACTGAATTTTCAGATACTGTTACAGGCTTCATGTTGTCATGCCTCTCATAAACAATAACCAAATCGCCATCACTAATTAATCGATTAAACGATAATTTTGTAGCAGGATCACAAGCCAACATCTTTAAAGTCTTAAAACCTTCAGCCCAATCCCAAAATACAAAGTATCTGCCAGAAAAAATAAAGAATAGGGAGAAACCAATGATATATTGATTTCTGCTGTGAGAATAAAATCTTCAAAGCTGATGGAAATTTTCACTACATACTCTATATTCAGTTTGAGCATAAGATACCCACATATATCTTCCCACAATTAACTAATTCGTTCTATTTCATCCGGAAACAAAAAAGCCATTAACCTTGAGCATAAAACAAATGGAAGTAAATCAAAATGAAGAGCATGTAGAAGATATACTTACTTGGAGAAACTGATATTAAAAGTAATATATATTCCCTTCAAAGTCTGATGTAATCAGTGAATGGCGAGTGTCAAAGAGAGGAAGAATAACTGTACTCTCCAAAACCCTAGCTCCCCTATGGAGGAAGAGGAGGAAGTTAGCTACATCTTCTACGGTTACTTTTTGAAACGCCTCGTTTCCGTGTGATTTTTTTGTTTTGTAAGGTCAAAAATGTGTTTAATTCTTTAATTTTATTTTAAGTTTTATTTTTTTATTTTTTATACTTTTAATTTCAACCTTAACTGTTTTATAATTTTTTTATTTTTTAATTTTATTTAATCCTAATATGGTCTATTAATTTTATCATAAGTTTTATTTTATTTTTTTAATTTTATTTGATCTCAACTTAGTCTATTAATTGTATTTTATGTTTCATTGTCATTTCTTAATTATTTAAAAAATTATTTTCATCCTTTAATTTTATGTAACACTCCTAAAATTCTCTACTTAATACTTAGTTTCAGTCGAAAAAAATTAAAATTTGTTTTATAAGTTAAAGAAAATAAGGGCAATTAGATAGGGTATAGATTAAAAATTAAACAATTCTTACCGAATAAATTTTGAAATAGATAGAGAAAACTAAAATATTTAATAAATGAGTATATAACTTGATATTGAAATTGGACTTTCCCATGTTTCTTGGAAGACCCAAGTTTGAATCCCCCTGGGCTTCTCAAATTATTCTTCCTCTTGACGTGAGTACGACAACAAGTTCTAAGAAATCATTTCCTCTTCTTGCTCTGATTTTCATTTCCTTATCATCTCCATTAATTTCCACTAGCTTCATGTTTTCCAACCTATTCATGATGGATGGTGGCTAGAAAAGTCTCAAATCCTAGCAAACATCTCTCATGTGTAATCCCATCAAAATAGTCTCAAATAGGTGCATGTTTCTTGAAATCTTGGTGAGACTTCACATCTTTGCATGAAATTCATCCTTTTCCCCTTAATCTTGCTGTATAAATTTATCATCTTGACCCCAATTTCAAATTTTCCCAACTCTATGACCTAGGATTCCTCAAGAGAATAAATTAAGTGCAATTGGTAAGAGATTTATTCAAATTGTTTTATGTTTTTATTTCCTAACATTAAATTCATTCTTCCCCCTTATAATCTACAATTAATTTCTAAAATTGAAATCTTGATTTTAATATCCCTCTTTCTAGGAATAATCAAGACCTGGCCCGACCCAGTCATTTTGGGCTAGGTCATGATCATCATGAGCTACGAGACTGGTCCATCATAAAAGGACCCAATCCTAGGCCACAACATTATCTTGGCCTGGCTCAACCATATATTTTTCTAAAATTATATATATATATATATATACATATTAAATTTTTATATATTTATATATATATATATATATATATCTAGTATTTTTTAAAAAGAAATAGCCACTTTTTCATTTATGTTGAATGTATATCTTTTTTATTAATATAGGGCATCTTATTTACTACAGAAAAATCATATTTTTTATTTTTTTCTTTTAAAAATTAATTTAAATTTAAATTATCAAAAATATAAAAAAAATATTAAAATAACCACACAAAAAAAACTTGGATGAACCAACTCATCCCAACCCATTCATGTCTTGAGTCCCAAGATTGGGCTATAAAATGTGGCCTAGTGATCACCCCAAGCTGGGCCTCGGGTTGGTGCCAACCAGGCCTGGCCTCAAATTTGAACAACCCTACCTCTTTTCAAAATGTTGGTGGTGTAAATTCAAAATTAGGCTTGATTTTAGTGAGATTTCTTCTAATTAAGTTTGAGTTTATTTCTTGGATGAATTTTGAATGTTTTTCTTCTACTTCCCATGTGAAATTGCTAGGTTTGGATCACCAAGTTTATGCCTCTCTCAATTGTATGAAATGTGTGATGGGATAATGAAGTTTCAAAAATATTTGACCAATTTTTTTCAACAATCACCAGTAGACAAAGAAATTAAGCAATTGGAAGTTGTCATTTGAAATGGTATGTTGAATCGATGGTGTTTCTTAATTTTCTTTAATTTTTTTTTGGTTGTTTTAAAGAAAAGGAATGAAAATGTTACAGTGAATGATTAAATAACCCTATATAAGAATTTAATTGATCATTAAATCTTGAATTGTGATTAGAATAATTTCCAAATTTTTTTGATAATGTTAGGCAATGCATGATTAAGAAAAAAAAATGAAATTATTTTAGGTCATATGTATATGTAGGATTAAATATATGAAAATGAAAACAGCTAAATGAACAATAAATAAATAAATATAAGATTTGAGTGAAGGTGGTGAAATTTATTTATGATATTGGAACGTGAAAGATTAACACCTCATTTTAAGATCAGGGAAACTTAATATGCAATGATTAGACAAGAATTGAGCTAGAAGTTATGAAGTCATTTGAATTAAGAAATAATTTATTTTATAAGAAGTTAAATGTGTGCTATTTATCATGATAGGACTATAAGCCTTGGGTTTGTGATTAAGTGAGATAAGGAAAGAGACTTAGAAATGTTATTCTTGTGTGCATTCCTTCTAGGTAAGTAGATATTGCTAATCATACCAGTTTTTAATGTTTCAAATTGTTCATTTGTAAGGTTGTTTTGTTTTATATGCTCTGTGAAAACTGGCCTTTTGAATTATTTTGTTAATTCTAGCATTTATTTGCACCTTTTGAAATTTGATAAATTTTTTTGTAATATTCCTTCATATATGAATGATGATTGTTTTGAACAATTCACATATTGTATAATATTTTGATACTTTCAAAATGATTTTGTTACTGTACAAATTTCAAAAAATTAGAATTTTGCTATTTGGATATGTTTTTTATTATGTATATAACCAATCTTTCGGGGAAAAGAATAATAAAAAAACATTTAAATTGATTCCCAAAAACGAATCTTGAAAATCAATTTATTTGGAGTTGCCACCAAAATTTTAATGGAAAACTTTGGGAAACTAACTTAAAATAAAAAGAAAAAAAGGTAAAATGGTCTGCGAAAATAGAGATGGGTTTGGGAGTCTGTTTGAGTGTGGGGAAGGTGTTAGGCACCCCACAACACCCATCCGTAAGGACAGTTACTTTAAATTAGTAAATTAAAATAGAATATGGCTTTAAATTTATCTCAATTATCATTTATCAACATGTATGCGCATTAAACAGGGAAGACAAAAACGACAATAATGGAAGCAAACAGATAGATATTTACAAAGGGCAGACTTGACCTAGGATGAAAGCCTAGGGTTTATGTACCCTGTGATAGGGATCAAAGCCCACGTAGTTCGACTAAAATGGCGTATCTATTGGTTGGGGATTTTTAATTTTTGTGCTAAGAACAGGAGGGTTTAAATTAAGCAGATTTTTGTAAATAAAACAAGATTGGAATTTGGTTTAGGTGTTTTACTTTACAACAACCTGATTAATCTCGCTCTCTTGATCTCTTCATTTTCCCTCCTTTTAAATCTTCTGTTTATTTTCAAAATTTTAATATTTATTTTGAAATTTAAATGAAATCATTATAAAGAACGAACTTAATCATTTTGTAAATAATATGATAAAAAAATATTTAATTAAGATATTTATTTTTGCATTATTATTGTTATCATTATTTTAAACAGGCATGTGCTAATTTTCAGGCTCTAAAGAGATTAAAATCTCACATGATCCCAAGCACTCGAAAAGAACAATATTCTCATACCATGATTTTGTAAATAATATAAAATATTTAATTAAAGTATTTATTTTTGTATCATTATAATTTTTAGAACAAATATGTACTAACTTTCAGAATCTAAGGAGATTAAAATCTCACATGATCCCAAGTACTCAAGAAGAACAATATTCTCATACGATGATAGGAAATATTTAATTAAAGTATTTATCTTTGCATTATTATTATTCTTAAAACACGTATATACTAGTTTTCGGAATCTAAGGAGATTAAAATCTCACATGATGCCAAGCACTCAAGGAGAACAATATTCTCACACGATGATGACACGACTTTATTTTTCATGTATTTTTATGAATTCTAAAATTAGAATTATTTAAGCCTTATTTTTAACAAAATCAATTCCCTTAAGCCTACAAGGACCCTAGTCCCATATGACACTTTAATTTTTATAAAACACTGATTTAATCATTTAGTAATAATAGAAAATATTTAATTAAAATATCTATTTTTTTGCATTATTATCATTTATTTATTTATAAATAGGTATGTACTAATTTTTGGGGTCTACGGAGATTAAAATCTCATACGACCCCAAGCACTCGAGGAGAAAAATATTTTCACATGATGATTTTCTTAAGGCCTTACTTATGGAACGAAGATTAGTCTTATATTCACATAAAAAGAACAAGTGAAATAATAATGATGATAATTAAAAACCAAGCAATGAAAACAAATCAAAACAAAATAATAATAATAATAATAATAATAATAATAATAATAATAATAATAATAATAATAAGACGCCCTTGCACAAACTTTCCAGGAAAAGGAAAAGCAACTTCCTACTAGTTCATTTTTCCCCACCTCGTATATATACCTATGCACGCACATATATATATATATATATATATATTAGGTTTGCCTCCAAGTAACCATCAAACATGCAAGGTTTGCATGAGGCCATGATTTTTAAAGATTCGAGATATGCCCGTGGACATCCCAAGAAGAAGATAAAACAACCTCTTCTCATATCACTTTTTCCTTTTTACCTTATATGTATATATACCTATGCACACATATATATAGGCCTATATAGATATCATTCTTGTTCTTTTTTTTTTTTTGGACTCTTGCCCTTATACATACCGATGCACACACACACACATATATATATATATATATATATATATATCACTCTTGCTCTCTATTAGACTCTTGCCTTTATACATATATATATATATATATATATATATATATATATATTAATAACATTAGCTTGCAACCAGTGAATCCAACAAGATGAAGGAACCAGCTTGTAAATATTATGCAGCGAGTTTTAATGTTGTTGGACACCCAAACCGAGACCCTTACTCATCTTCTCTCAAGCACAACCCAACAGCAGAAAAAGGAAGATATCAGCCAAGTTTCTGCATACATTCATGCAAGACCAAATAATGAAACTAGGGATAGGAAAAAAAAAATTGAACAGCAAAATGAAGGAACCTGGCAGACACCTTCAATAGTGTTTTTTTTTTCTCTATTTACCTCTATTTTAATGCATTTGGACATAGGAGTTGGTTCTAACTGTGTTACCTGGTGAGCCAACAAAAGGAAGGCTAGGCAATAGAGTGATTCTTTGGTTTGTGGCTTCGTGGTCTTCAACTCAGATTCTTTTCTCCACATTGCAACCCTTCTTCCTATGAACTAAAGCTCCCTTCTCTCCTTTTGTCCTCCTAGTCTATCCATACCAGCCTCTCGGTTTCTCCACAGCAGCCTCTTGGTCTCTCTTCTCTCCAGTACTCTTCTTTTTTCTTTCCAATAGACTCTCAGCCTCTCTTCTCTCCAGTGCTCCTCTTCTTTCTCTCTAGCAAAACCTCGGCCTCCCTTCTCTAACATTTTTCTTCTCTCCAGCGGACTCTCGACCTCTCTTTTCTCCACTGTCACTCCTTTGTTCTCTGCCACTCTTCAGTTTTCATTACTCTTCAGTCTTGCTTTTTTAATCTCCCTCAGCTCTCTCCCTCTGTAGCCATCATCCCTACCCTCCAGCCTACACATGGGGGAGGCGTGTAATCTTCTTTGTCAGTTGCATGCCGTTTTTCTCGCTTCACGTCTTATCCCTTTTTTTATTTTTATCTTTTTGGTCTTTTGACTATTCATATTATATTATATTTCCTTACCTTTTGATTTTATCTTAATTTCAATTTTTTTGATTTTAGTTATTATCATTATTTATCTTTATTCTTGGATTTTTTTCTTTAATTTTCTATTTCTGGTGTTTATATCATTTTTCATTTTTTATGATTTTTCATTATTAATTAATAATATTTAAAATAATTAAGTAATTTTGAGTGAGGTGTTCACAGTTGCCCCTCTTTGCTTGTCTCTTAAGTTAAAGAAGCGAATATTGTGAAGAGATGACCTAACTTAAGGGCAAGTAAAGACGTGAACGTCATTCCTTATGTTGAGGGGAAAAGAATACAAGGGGCTCTTAAGTAAATCAGAGCATAGATAGAACAGTAAGTTACTTGGACATGATGCAGGACTTTGACAGAAAATGTAAATTGCCCTAGACACGATACAGGACTTTGGCAGAAAATGTAAATTGCCTAAACACGATGCAGGACTTTTAACAGTAGTGGACATTGCCCTAGACACGATACAGGACTTTGGCAAAAAATTTAAATTGCCCTGGATATAATGCAGGGCTTTTCATAGAAGTGGACATTGCCTTGGACACAATGCAGGACTTTGGCAGAAAATTTAAATTGCTCTGTACACGATGCAGGACTTTAGCAGAGAATGTAAATTGCCCTGGACATGATGCAGGACATTTATGTTGATTTGAAAAGAGGTATTCACCTTGCATGGAATAGGCTATCACATGGCGCAATACATGTACTTATGTAGGATGCATATTATCGTGCTCAAACTATAGCGTAATTCATTCACCTATTAAGCTCATCATTTTCATGATCATAGTGTTCCTCGGAGGTGGATAGATCCAAACTCTATCGAGTCTTTGTCCCCGACATTTGTATCATCATCTTGTGATCCTTTAGGATGATCTTTCTTGAACAATAAATATGTGTGTGCCAATGAGGGATGTGACTCCTTTAGAAGCACCTCTTGGTCATCTGTGTGATGTGATGTAACACGTATTCGTGCACTAAATGCATGGTGCACATGTTTTTTCTTTGACGCATTAGTTTTGCATAAGTGGTGGGTGCACGAGTGGTGAATCATGTATGTATGAGATATGCAGGTTTTTTAAGGATAACGAAAATTTTGTTCACTTTGATACATTTCCAAAGTGATGCTTATACCCTGGGCATTAGAAATAAAAGAATGTTATGCGAGCGTAGACCTTCTACCTTTTATTTTGGAAGCTAGAAGGGTGTCATAGTTTATATTGGTTGGGAAGAAAACCATATTGCCTGGAGTGAAAGAATTTGTCTAATCAAGCTTCTCGTGTCATGATCCTTAATCCAACAGCTTGCAGAACTTTTATTTCTTTGAGCCAATACCTGCCAAGCTTAGTTTCCCTTCCTTATAGTAGACCATGGGACTTTGAAAATGCTTCATCTCCTTTTTGTGAAGTAGCCCAGCAACGGAAATAGAAAGGCCTAGACGTGAATATATTTCACAATTTAAACGTCATTCCCAGTAAATGTGTGAAAGCACTTACTTAAAAATTATTGATGTTTATGAAATGCATATCATTAGATAATGACATTATTTACTTGAATATTTATTTTGCATATTGAATGAATGGAGCAATTCTAAAGGCGATATGATTATGTAGAAGGAAGAAGCGTAATAGGAAGCAAGTTTGTAAAATGAGTAAGTGACTTTATTTGAAGATAGATCACATGGTTCTGGGGGAAGTGGGTGATAGATTGGATACAAATACAAAGAAGAACAAAAATGGCAACTGGAATGTCTTTGACTTTCAGCTCCAGGGGGCACCAGTCGCTTGTGCTTGATGTTACCTCGGATATACATATTTCAAAACTGGTTAACAAAGACATCTCTAAGGATCCTTCTAAGTAAGTGATTCGATCATTGTGTGGCCTCACTTCACCCATTACCTATTGCCCTAACTTTTGCTTAAGTAACCTTTTCAGGTTTTTAACCTAACGGGCCTTGATTGTAAGATCTTCCTTTCGTTCCCTTTTTTTTTTTAAAGCAAAGTATTTCTTCACTGCATTGGAGTTAACTGGTCTTCCCAAGCTCTCTTCCATCCATGTCGGCGAAGACCAATGCACCTCCAGAGAATGCTCGTACCACCATATATGGATTTTAGTATGAAGGAGCCCACTTGCCTCTACTATCCTCCTAATTCAGGAGGATCTTTTTTAGAACCAACTCTCTTGGCTCAAATTTCCTAGGACGAATCTTTTGATTGAAAGCCCTTGCAATCCTTTTCTGGTATAGTTGCCCATGACACATAGCTACTAGTCACTTTTCTTCGATCATATTCAGCTGCTCATATTGCGTTCTTATCCATTCACTCTCCTCTAAGTTGGATTCTATCAACACTTGGAGAGAAGGGATCTCAACTTCAACTGGGGAGACCGCCTCTATGCCATATACTAAAGAGTAAGGAGTTGCCCCCATAAATGTTCATACTGTTGTACAATACCTATGGAGAGCATATGGGAGCATTTCGTGCCAGCCTTTGTAAGTGATAGTCATCTTGCTGATAATCTTTTTGACATTCTTGTTTGCTGCCTCGACTGCCCCATTCATCTGTGGCTGGTAAGGTGTAGAATTGTTATGCTTAATCTTAAATTGGTCGCATAACTTCTTAATATCAGCTCCATTCAGGTTGAGGGTGTTATCAGTAATGATCCTTTCAAGTATACCATATCGACATATAATGTTTAATTTCAGAAATTGGAGGAAAACCCTTTGCGTAATATTGGAGAACGAGCATGCCTCTATCCATTTTGTGAAGTAGTCGATGGCTACTAAAATGAATCGGTGTCCATTGGACGCTATTGGATTGATGAGACCAATCACATTGATTCCTCACATCGAGAATGGCCAAGATGCCACCAAGTTATGAAGGGTTTGCGGTGGAGCGTTGATCCTATTGGCATATGTCTAACACTTATGACATCTCCTTACATAGTCAATGCAATCTTTCTCCATGGTTAACCAGAAGTACCCACACCTTTGAATTTGCCTAGTCATGGTATCGCCGTTAGTATGAGTTCCACACGTCCCCTCATGAATCTCTATCATTATTTTTTGTGCTTCTGATGCATCCACGCATCTGAGAAGAGTGTTATCCTATGATATTTTATACAACACTTCTCCTCTAAGGAAGATACTCATCGCTAATCAACGAATGGTCTTTTGGTCATTCTCAGATGCCCCAGTCGGATATTGCTGACTCTGGACGTAGTTTTTTATGTCATAAAACCACGATTGCTCATCGCTCTCTTCCTCCATATTTAGGCAGTGAGCTAGGGAGTCCCAGGTCTCAATCTGTACTTGTAGCACATTAACTCCATAGTCTAGCTTGATCATTACGGCGAGGATAGCTAATGCATCAGTGAACTAATTTTTGTCACAAGTCAGATGTGTGAAGTTTATCTCCTCAAACTTTGACACCAATTCTGTTAGGTACCTTTAGTATGGGATCAGTTTGGGATCTTTGGTTGGCCATTCTCCCTTTACCAGATAAATTATGAGGACTGAACCTCTAAACATGTCAAGCTCTTTGACACCTAACTCTAAGGCAGCTTGCAGGCCATTGACACAAGCCTCATATTTTGCCACATTATTCATGAAGTCAAAATCAAGCTTGATTGCCACTAGATACTGCTTACCTTCAAGCAATGTTATCACAGCCCCTATTTCATTACCGTGTACATTGGCGACCCCATCAAAATACATTGTTCATTTAACCTCCTTTGGTTCATCTTCTTCCACTGTCAAAATATCCTCATCCAAGAACTGGAAATCCAGGGGTTAGTATTCATCCAAGGAACTAGCCGCCAAATGCTCGACTATAATGCTCCCTTTAACTGATTTGCTGGTCATATACTTTACGTCATATTCTGAGAGTATCACCTGCCACTTTGAGACTCTTCTTGATACATGAGGACTCTCAAAGATGTATTTGATTGGATTCATCTTGGAGATCAGCCATGTGACGTGATATAGCATGTATTGTCTCAGTCTTTTTATGGTCTACACGAGGCCACAATAGGTCTTCTCAATTAACGAAAATTGTGACTCACATTCATTAAACTTCTTGCTTAGGTAATAAATGGCATACTCTTTTCTTCCCGGCTCATCATGTTGTCTTAACATGACACCCATGGACCTCGATCGGATTGTTAGATAAAGGATAAGGGGCCGCCCTGGCATAGGTGGTACCCAAGGGGATTCAAGAGGTATTCTTTTATCTTATTAAATGCCTACTGACATGTCTCATCCCATTCCCCTGTTTGATTCTTGCGTAGTAATTTGAATATTGGTTCACAAGTGGCTGTTAGGTTTGCAATTAACCTAGCTATATAATTCAAACGTCCTAAGAACCCTTGAACTTTCCTTTTCGTACTTGGTGGTGGCATGTCATGAATTGCCTTAATTTTATCGGGGTCCACTTCTATTCATTGCTTACTGACGATGAACCCTAAAAGTTTCCCAGATGTGGCCCTAAATACGCACTTACTAGGATTCAATCGGAGTTTGTACTTCCGTAATCTTTTAAAGAGCTTTCGCAACACAGCCATGTGACTTTCCCCCTTGACTGATTTAGCGACCATGCTGTCCACATATACCTTTATTTCTTTATGCATTAAGTCATGAAACAGGACTACCATTGCATGTTGATAGGTGGCTCTGGTGTTTTTAAGCCTAAAGGGCATTACCTTATAGCAAAAGGTTCCCCATTGAGTGATGAAAGTGGTTCTCTTTATCATCGAGGTGCATGGGAATTTGATTGTAGCCAGAATATCCATCCATGAAGGAATATTTGAAGCTTTTTGCTGTATTGTCGACTAGAACATCAATGTGAGGTAAAAGAAAGTCATCTTTTAGGCTAGCCCAGTTTAAATCTCTATAATCGACACCCATTCTCACTTGCCCATCTTTCTTTGGTACAGGGACTATGTTCGCAACCCATTGAGGGTATTTAGCAACTTATAGGAAACTAGCAACCCATTGCTTCATTGCTTCCTCCTTGATTTTGAGGGACATTTATGGGCTCATCCTTCTTAATTTTTGTCTCTTGGGCCTCACATTAGGATACAAAGGTATTTTGTGGACAGCAACTTCAGGATCTATTCTTGGCATATCCTGGTATGACCACGTAAACACATCCATATATTCTTTAAACAAATTGATCATTTCTTGCCTTTCTAGATTATCCACTATTTTTAACTCCTTTTTTATCATTCTCTGTCCCCATATTAATTACTTCAGTGATTTTTTTATGCGGAGTGATTCCCTTTTCCGAAGATTCTATTATTTTAGTGAAGGTTCGAGATAACTCATCATTATTATCAGTTTCTAAGTCATTTGTATCCGAGACAACATGTGGCTCATTTAAACAGTGCCCAAGTGCATCTGCTTTAGACAAGAGTTTTGAGTATTCAAACTCCCTAGAAAGTGGGTAGAAAAGGCAAGAATAAATACGAAAAGATAGGATTTAAACAGGAGTTTGGCAAAAAGATTGAAATTGCTCCATCCATTCAATATTCAAAATAAAATTCAAATTGTTAGTTATTACAAAACTCTTGAAATGATATTCAAAATATTACTCTAATGACATAACATCTGACAACATTTTAGATTCCCAATTGTGAAGTGCTTCTCCTAGCTTACCCAGCTGGATCCACATGGCTTTCATGTGATCTCCTTCTTCTTCACTTGCCATTATAACTAGGTCGCTCGGGTGTATTATCTCAGTAGAAACAAGAAATGTTTCTCGGATGTAGGTTATTTCCATTTTTCCTCTCAGCTTACCCTCTTTTTGTCGCACCTTATAAGTCTCCACAAACAGCTCATATCCTAACCCTTGTCATCCTAGGTTTTTGGGTAACTCAACTGGTTCTCCTATGCCTTGCAAATTTGCACCCAATCCTTTTCCTTTTTAATACCATTATTCATCATGATCTTGGCCACTACTCAGTTGACATCCTTGGTAGATTCCGCTACTCCTAATGGGTTCTGGCTAGCGCTTTTTATAGATTTTTTAGCTTCTAACACCTCCAAACTCTGGTAGGAACTGTCTATAACCTGTTCGACATTCTCAATGTAGGGCACCGTGATCGATTTGCTAATGATCATCTCTTCTTCACCTTTTACCGTGATGATTTTCCCTTCATCAATGTACTTAATCCTTTGATGCACAATTGATGGAACTGCACCAGCTACATGAATCCAAGGTCTTCCCAGGAGCATCATATATGCTGCGTCGATGTCTATGACCTGGAACTCGATGGTAAATAGGTTCGGACCAATTTCCACAAGGAGCTCAATCTTTCCAATTACTTCCCTCCTTGTCCTGTCAAAGGCCTTCACTACCATGTCATTATACTCAATACGTGACTTCTCGACTGGTAATTGCCCTAAAGTGGATAAGGGTAGGATATTTAGGGCTAACCCTCCATCAATGAGTACTTTAGCAATCACATACCTATAGCACTTCAAAGTAATGTGGACGACTTTGGGCTTTCCAGCCAGCGTGAGATGTATCTCATCCTCAGAAAAGGCGATCAAGGCAGAGTTTTTTACCGCGTTTATCATGTTCACCACCTTTTCTGGGGTAATATCAGGACACATATAGGTTTCATCTAACACGCTCTGTAACACCTTTCGGTGGGCCTCTGAATTCATTATAAAGGTCAAAATTGAAATTCAGGCTGGTGTTTTTCGCAGTTGATCGACCACATCGTACTCGCTCTGCTTCATAATTTTTAAGAACTCCTCTGTTTCTTCTCGCTCTCCTTTCCTATGGGCCTCTTTTAGGTTCAAGCTTTAACCTACTTCCAGGTTCGGGTTCGAAGCTCCTACTACGTCCTTAGAGTATACCCAACCACTACGAGTAATTCCTCCTATGATTCCTAAATGCCTTTTTTCAATGACAGGCCTTTCTCTTAATGCCTCATTGTCATGTGAGTATTCTATTTTTAGACTGTAATTCCATGGTACAACATGATTGCTCTGATACGGAAATGGAGATGGCACATGGATAATGGTAGTTGGATTTTTGTCGGGCACCAGTGTAGGTATAACTAGCAAGGATCCTTTCATTGTACCTCGCAGGTCACAATTGCTTTGGCTTGGAGTGACCTCTTTAACTTTGTAAACTAGTTTATTAACTACTAGGAAAGAGCTCTTGGGTTTCGTGGGGTCAGACAATCCCTTGGTCCTGGCACAACCTTTCTCTATGAGACACACATGCTCTTCAGTAGGTTCTTAAGTCTTTTTAATGGTTAAAACTCCAAGCGTCATTATCCTCTGTGCTAACTCTTTAAATTGCCTACAGTCTTTAATGTCGTGCCCCACTTCTCCTTCATGAAACTCACAGTAATTGTTCTGTAACTTTCTAAGCATGTTCTACTCCTTATCCTGAGTAGGGATATAGTTAATGTCCTTCAAGCTTTCATATAACTGTTGCATGGTGCACGACACATCCATCAAGTTTTTCAAGCTGAGCTCTTCCCTGTCTATCATGGACACATATTTCCCCTTATCATGATTTGGCAAGGGGTTGGTGACAATGTTAGGGTCATTACCCGCCTTTATGCCAATATGATTGTTGTCTAATAACGCTAAAACGTGCCTCCTTAAGGCATCACACTTGTCAATGTTGTGCCAGTAGCTCCCATATGATACTCACAAGTAGCATTGAAGTCATACCACCCAGGGAACGGTGGCTGAAGTGGCTTAACAGGCTTAGGGCCTATAAGCTTTTTTACCACCAAGTCGTAGAAGAGCTCAGATCGACTGACATTGAAGTTAGGTAACAGCCTATCATCACGAGGCTGTTATGTAGGCATAAACCCTCTGTTTTGGACCATCATTTGTTGCGGTCCAAAATGGGATTGTGGCGGTGTTGGGTAACTCATATGACTGCTCATAGCTGGACCTCGTGGCTAGTAAGCCATGGCTGGGTTATAGTCGTTAAATGGTGCTTGAGGATATTGATTATGCATGGGGCGAGGGTGTTGGTATGCAGCGTAGACGTTACTGATACCCCCTTCCTTCTTCTGATTGCTTATAGGCCTCCTGGTTTCTGTGGATGTATTTTCAAACAATCCGTCACGTACATCAACATCTATTCTCTCCCTAACGTAGATAAGGTCGGTAAATTCATTCACATGAGTCCTTAGCATGATTTTACGATACAAGTCCACCAAGGTATGAATGAAATAGGAACATAATTCTGAGTCTATAAGTGGTGGTTGAACCTCAGCTGCTGCTCTCCACCTTTAGGCGTATTCCTTAAAAGACTCGATTCCTTTCTTCTTCAACCCTTTTAAGTGCTCTCGTGTAGGAGTTGTATCCAGGTTGAACTTGTATTGCCTCATAAACACATCAGTAAGATCTCTCCACCTCTTTAGTTTTGAGTGATCTAGTTTCATGAACCTATGCAATGTTGCGCCAGTCAGGCTCTCGTGGAAGAAGTTTATAAGGAACTTTTCATCCCTAAACCATACGACATTTTGGTGCAGTATGACTTTAGATGATAGTGTGGATCTCCACTACCATCATACTTAGTGAACTCAGACACTTTAAATTTTTTAGGAATTGGTACCTCCGATGCTAAACATAACTCCTCCAATTCGACAAACTTCCAGTTAGTCAACCCTTGTAAAGCTCACAGCCTATCCTTAACCTCCGCTATATCTTCTTCCCAGTTTTTTTTCTCATTATCCTCTTTCACCTTGAGGTAAGTATTGGTAGCAGGCTGGGTAGGACTGGTGAACGCGACAGCCAGTTCTCCTCCTAGGAGATCATAGGTGAAAACGCCCCCTAATTCCATTCTTGATACCCTTGTCCTTCCACCCTTGAAGTCGAGGGATTTGGGGGTCGACTTACTGCCGCAGGCCTCTATGTCGGTTCTAGCACTCCTGTGGCTGAGGGACTACCCGAAGTTACTCTCGGTATCTCAACACTTGAATTAGGGAACCCATGGTTCGCATTCGTGGTGTTAGTAGCATTTGGCGAAATATTATTTGCAGCCACACTTGAGTTCATATTCTACAATAACTTCATCATTTCTAACATTTGAGACTGCATGGTCCCCATTTGATCTTTCAATGCTCCTACTTCAGCTTCTAACCGTTGCTCAGACTCTAATCAATTATTTTCAGTAGACATAGCTCTGACAAGTGCCCTGGTCAGATACGTTCGGCTTGACGGTTGAGCTTGGTTAGACGGGTTCTTTCCCCCTCGAACAATGTTGGCCTCTTACCTATTTTGACAAAAAAGAAATGATAGACCTTAATAATAAAGCAGTTACTTAGGTTTTTATTTTATGTTTTTTTTTTATTTGTTAGTATGTTGACTTGCCATAAAGGGCATAAAAACCTCAGACCCTTGAATCTTTGAGGGTACATATTATATCACTCAATGAATCAAAGTTAATGGCTAATGCAAGGGATGTTTAATGTCCACATGCGCAGGTCTATTTTGCACCACACAACCTATTCATTCTTTGCATGACTTCTGACACTCCACATATGAGTAAGGAACATATTTAATAAGCCAAAGAAGAAGCCGTGCATTTTACTAAAAACAAAATGTTTGATTACATCACTTGATTTGAGGTTATACATCAAAAGTGGCCCAGCCTATAAATTTATATTACAAAATATGGAAGTGGTCTCCCTCTCTCACTCATCTAAAATTTCATCAACATCTTCAGATCTTCCATAAGGTTATAACACAAGGTGAAAAATTCAGTTATAACTGCAGAAGTCTTTGCGGGGATGGCATGCCCTTCGGCTTCTCTATACGCATAAGTGAATTCAGGAATGGCATCATTGGCGAATAGAATTATCCTTTTAAAGTGCTCTAACCATATTTCCTTCCCAATCACTTGCTCTTCATGGCGAGTCTCCCACAATCAAGTCTTTTCAACTTGATGGTTGAGCTATTCAATTAAGTTTTATACTGCTATTACATTATCACTCTTGACACTGGTCACCTCCCTCATTTTTTCTTCCAACCATTTAGCAAGCATTTCGATTTCTCGTTGGAGGTCATTATACGACTTGAGTTCTTCCACCTGCCTCATCATGGCATCTTTCTCTTTAACAGCCTTCAACAATCGAGTTTGATAATTGAGGGCCTTCCTGTTGCTTTCTTCAGCTCGTTTTTGAATCCTCCTTACTGTGTCTTTTAATTTGTCATTTTCCTCCTTCAATCTCTTCAGCTCAATATTCGTCTTTGACTTTTTTCTCCTTTTTGCTCTCTCATCTTCTTGTGACTTGGCTAAGCATTCCAAGTGTCTTTTGCTTAATTCCTACAGACTTTGCAACTCAAACTTTTTACCTTCTAATTGCTTAGCTAGACATTCATTAACCTCCTGTAGGTCGTTACTCAATAAGGGATGGGTCCTACTGGTCTTCTCCTTGAGCCAAGCCTCATATCCTTTCATAATTGCCACGGTGCACTTCTCTAGCTTGAACCTCCCCTTACACACTGCATCACTCCATGCATCTCTTATCTTATGGATCATTTCCACCTTCAATGGATCACGTAGTAGAAATTGACTCTTTGCACAACCTCTTCAGACAGGATGTCCTGTTCGTATGCAAATTGGCAATGTGTGACCACGAGGTTATAATTAATGCATCCTCGGGTACCCATAAGGGGAATGTTAAGGAAATTTCTGCAGCAATAAATGATATGTTCGTTTTCCCACTAAGAGAGCTTCCACCAAACAGTGGTATCTTCAAGCTCTTCTATCTTTTTGATCCACTTATCACAATTCATTCTTGCTTGTAGTGGAATTGATCCTTCATGACGTAGATAATCTCGAATCGGGTGATGGATGGTGTTAAATCTCGTACCAAGTTGGTATTCCCTGCCATAAACATGATTGAACCACCATATATTCAACAGCGGCAAACAACACTTCAACTTTCCTTTCTTTTCTCTATGGCATAAACTCAATGTCAAAAATGTTTCTGCTAGAAGCGCTGGTACTGAATTCACCCGATGATTTTCTACCATCCACAGGACACTTATCGTTGCCAAATCAACTACTCCCACTGACAATGCGAATAATACTAACCCATATACCGTCAAGGCAAGGACTCTTCTGAAAACCACCTAATTCCCCTTCTCAACTAATGCCTTTAACTTTTTTCTCTAAATGTTTCCTGGATAAACCTTTTATTGCCCCAGAGTAGCATAACTGTACTCGTGTAGGTTCCTCCCCCAGAATTTGGGCTATCACGGGCTTGGAAGGGAGATATCCAGGGTACAAGTAGACGAGAGTGTCTCTGTTAACAGGCATTTTCATCAAGCCCCTGTATTCTTCTATCGTGGGTGCAAGCTAGAAGGTTGGAAATATGAAGCATTTCAATGAATCGGCCCAATGTTAGGCTAAGACTACAAGCATCTCAGGCTGGATAGGGACTGATAATAAATCCAAGATGTCTCCATAATCCTTTTAAAAATGGCAGAGCTGCTTCCCTCTAAGTTTCCCACTCATAGTAATTAAGCTTTCAACTGATTCAGCTTCCACCTTCACTTTAACTCTCTTCCCAGTCAAGGTTATCCTTGTTGGACTTGTGTCTTAAGGTTGTGTGGTGTCCGACGATTCCATCATATCTTTATTCCAATCAACAAAATGACTATTCAGGCTTTGTAACAAGTCCATCAATTAGAAACAAAATGACATGGCAAACTTCTTTAATCAATAAATTATTTGGCACTATATTCACTATTAATCACCAAAAACCTTATTGATTCATTGGGAGTAATAAATAAAACTCTCAACCCAAGGAGAAGTAGGTCCTCACGTGGGCGAGGCTTAGATAAGTGAACCAGATAATCCATTGATATATTGTTTTTACCAAAGTTATTGATTTTCAAAAGTTCCTGATGCCATTGATGCACCATCAAGCCAAACTTCCTATACAAAGTAGGTTTTCAACTTTAGCTCATTTCTTTGGTTAACAATGCATCAAATGGAGACATTGTGATAATTAAAACCATCTAAGAAGAATTTATTTTTTTAAAAAAAAAAACATGTAACTATGCCACAAATAATGTGATAATATGCAAAATGAGAGTGAAATATGCTCCCTTAGTATCTTGACTGGGTCAACCCTAAGTGAGGAAATGTTACCCTAAAAATGACAGGCTCTAGAAAGGTTGTCTATTAATGTGTATAGTTATGAAGATAGGTCTAACACCTTAGAGAATTACTGGTTCCCTGATTGCCCCCACTCAAAAGAGTGAGGATCTCGCAACATGAATTGGACTAAAAGAGGACAGAATCCTACTCCAATCAAATTCACATAACAAGGTACAACCTGAGCGAGGTCTTCATGGTAATCTCTGGAAGTGAGAAGCTTCACAGGAAAACCAATATAAACATCTACTAACCTAAGCCAAGCGAGGACCCGAGTATAGAGCCCAAAATGTGTGTGAGGTACAATGTGAATGTGCTAAGTGTGTGAAGGGAGCATACAAACCTTTAAACCTGTAGTTTATTCAACCCTCATTTGTCAAATAGATAAATTGCAAGATACGACAAGGATTTATAACACAGATAGGAGTTGTCTACCCTAAGGTTTTATTCTGCATGTTATCTATCCTAGCATATGTATTACAAATAAACTAACAAAATTCTATGGCAAATGAAAAACTTTAACCACGTTATACGACTAAAAAGGAAGACATAAGTAAAAATAAATAACAACCACATAAGAACATACAGACATATCATTAACCACAAGAGATAAATAAATAAGAAAACAACGAAGAAGAATAAATAATTAAGCTAAACAAAACATGACAAGGGTACTCAAGATAGCAGAAAGCCATATTATTTCAACTGACTAATTAAACAGGCTTGACTCTTGAATTTCTCCCCAGTGGAGTCGCCAAACTATCGTAACCGACCTTTCGGCGAGAAGAATAATAAAAAAATGTTTAAATTAATTGCCAAAAACGAATCTTGAAAATCAATTTATTTGGAGTCACTACCAAAATTTTTATGGCAAAACTTTAAGAAACCAACTTAAAATAAAAAAGAAAAAAGGCAAAATGGTCTATGAAAATAGAGATGGGTTCGAGAGTCTATTTAAGTGTGAAAAAGGTGTTAGGCACCCCACAACACCCATCCGTGAGGACGATTACCTTAAACTAGTAAACTAAAATAGAATATGGCCTTAAATTTATCTCAATTACCCTTTATTGACATGCATGCTGGTTAAACAGAGAAGACAAAAACGACAATAATGGAAGCAAACAGATAGATATTTACAAAGGGCGGACTTGACCTAAGATGAAAACCTAGGGCCTACGTACCCTGTGATAGGGATCAAAGTTCACGTAGTTCAACTAAGATGGCGTATCTTGTGGTTGGTGATTTTTAATTTTTGTGCTAAGAACAAGAGGGTTTAAATTAAACAGACTTTTGTAAACAAAGCAGGATTGGAATTTGGTTTGGGTGTTTTACTTTACAACAACCAGATTAATCTCACTCTCTTGATCTCTTCATTTTCCCTCCTTTTAAACCTTCTGTTTATTTTCAGAATTTTAATCTTTATTTTGAAATTTAAATGAAATCATTATAAAGAACGAACTTAATCATTTTGTAAATAATATGATAAAAAAATATTGAATTAAGATACTTATTGTTGCATTATTATCATTATTGTTATCATTATTTTAAATAGGCATATGCTAATTTTCGGGCTCTAAGGAGATTATAATCCCACATGATCCCAAGCACTCAAAAGGAACAATATTCTCATACTATGATCTCGTAAATAATGAAAAATATTTAATTAAAGTATTTATTTTTGTACCATTATAATTTTTAGAACAAATATGTACTAATTTTCGGAATCTAAGGAGATTAAAATCTCACATAATCCCAAGTACTCGAGGAGAATAATATTCTCACACGATGATAGGAAATATTTAATTAAAGTATTTATCTTTGCATTATTATTATTCTTAAAACACATATATACTAGTTTTTGAAATCTAAGCAGATTAAAATCTCACATGATCCCAAGTACTCGAGGAGAACAATATTCTCACACGATAATTTCGTAAATGATAGAAATGATTTAATTAAAGTATTTATCTTTGCATTATTATTATTTTTTTTAAAACAAATATATAATAGTTTTCAGAATCTAAGGAGATTAAAATCTCACGTGATCCCAAGCACTCGAGGAGAACAATATTTCGCCACGATGATGACAGCTTTATTTTTCATATATTTTTATGAATTCTAAAATTGGAATTATTTAAGCCTTATTTTTAACAAGATCAATTCCCTTAAGCCTACAAGGACCCTAGTCCCATATGACACTTTAATTTTTATAAAACACTGATTTAATCATTTAGTAATAATAGAAAATATTTAATTAAAATATCTATTTTTTTGCATTATTATCATTTATTTACTTTTAAATAGGTATGTACTAATTTTTAGGGTCTATGGAGATTAAAATCTTACACGACCCCAAGCACTCGAGGAGAAAAATATTCTCACACGATGATTTTTTTGAAGTCTTACTTATGGAACCAAGATTAGTCTTATATTCACATAAAAAGAACAAGTGAAATAATAATGATGATAATTAAAAACCAAGCAATGAAAACAAATCAAAACAAAATAATAATAATAATAATAATAATAAGATGCCCTTTGCACAAACTTTCCAGGAAAAGGAAAAGCAATCCATTGGTTCATTTTTCCCCACCTCGTATATATACCTATGCACGCACATATATATTCATGTATATATATATACATATATTGGGTTTGCCTCCAAGTAACCATCAAACATGCAAGGTTTGCAAGAGGCCATGATTTTCTAAGATTCGAGATATGCCCGTGGACATCCTAAGAAGAAGAAAAAACAACCTCTTCGCAGCTCACTTTTTCCTTTTTACCTTATGTGTATATATACCTATGCACACATATATATATAGGCCTATATGTATATCATTCTTGTTCTTTTTTTTTTTTTTTGGACTCTTGCCCTCATACATACCGATGCACACACATATGTAGGCATATATATATATATATCACTCCTGCTTTCTATTGGACTCTTGCCTTTATACATATATATATATATATATATATATATTATATCAGTAACATTAGCTTGCAACCAATGAATCCAACATGATGAAGGAACCAGCTTGCAAATATTATGCAACAAGTTTTAATGTTGTTGGACACCCAAACCAAGACCCTTACTCATCTTCTCTCAAGCATTACCCAACAATAGGAAAAGGAAGATAACAACCAAGTTTCTGAATACATTCATGGCAGACCAGGTAACAAAACTAGAGACAGGAAAAAAAGAAAATTGAACAGTGAAATGAAGGAACCTGGTGGACACCTTCAGCAATGTTTTTTTTTTTTCTCTGTTTTCCTCTATTTTAATGCATTTGAATAGAGGAGTTGGTTCCAGCCGTGTTACCTAGTGAGCCGATAAAGGGAAGGCTAGGCGATAGCATGATTCTTCGGTTTATGGCTTTGTGGTCATCAACTCAGATTCTTTTCTCCACTTTTCAGCCCTTCTTCCCATGAACTGAAGCTCCCTTCTTTCCCTTTGTCCTCCCGTTCTATCCACTCCAGCCTCTCGGTTTCTTTACAGCAGCCTCTCAGTCTCTCTTCTTTCCAGCACTCTTCTTTTTTCTTTCTAGCAAACTCTCAACCTCTCTTTTCTCCACTGTTACTCCTTTTCTTTCTCTCCAACAGACCCTTAGCCTCCCTTCTCCAGCACTCTTCTTCTCTCTAGCAGACTCTCAGCCTCTCTTTTCTCCGTTGGCACTCATTTGTTCTCCGCCACTCTTCAGTTCTCCCTTCCCCTCGTCACTCTTTAGTCTTGCTTTTTTAATCTCCCTCAGCGCCCCCCTCTATAGCCATCATCCCTACCCTCCAGTCTGCACATAGGGAGGCGTGTAATCTTCTCTGTCAATTACCTGTCGTTTTTCTCGCTTCACATCTTCTCCCCTTTTTTTTTCTTTAGATTTTTCATATTATATTATATTTCCTTACCTTTTGATTTTATCTTAATTTCAATTTTTTTATTTTAGTTATTGTCATTATTTATCTTTATTCTTGGATTTTTTTTCTTTAATTTTCTATTTTTGGTGTTTATATCATTTTTCCCCTTTTATGATTTTTCATTATTAATTAATAATATTTAAAATAATTAAGTAATTTTGAGTGAGGTGTTCACATATACTATTATGGAAAATATGATTTTCTTGGAACTACATCCAATACAGAATCCTGTAGCTAGCTAACGACAATAAATGTTAGCCCTGGTGCACCATGATTTGTTTAAAACCCTAACTAGTAGGATGTGTTACAAGCACCACATGTGGATCTGTTTTGACTATTAACGAGCCATATTGCTCAACTCTAGCTACTATATGACTATGATTCCTACCCTAGAGCTAATATTCATTATAGATTTTGCTCAATTCTGTGAAATGTTTTCCACTTCAGTATTATCCATTTTAAAAATTATTATTTATGGATCTCAAATGCTTTTAAGTATGATATGCTTAGCATGTATCTTTAAATTTTCCTAAGCTTCACGAATTATATTATATGATTTATGATTCTCCTTTTAGAAAAATTTTGACATACATAAGTTTGATGCATTTTGAACTACAAAATGATATAATTGTGAAAAACTCCAGTAGTTTACATGTTCCCTCCAAGTATGATTGATGATATATACTCATTGAGTGTAGTCACATATCCCTTCTCTTTTTAATTTTTTTTCATAGAATTGTGTTGATTTTAGTTATTATTCAAGGATTAAAGGCAACTAAAAGATTTATATGTGAGCTTTGCATTGTTTACAAAGGCAAAGAGTCATTTTTAATATGTTGTTAAACGTTTAGAAATATTTGCTTTGTACTCTAGTAACTCAGTTGTCATAGACAAAGAGTTTAGTTTGTGTAGCCTTAAGTTAGTTGTATAATATTGGAAAATTTAATTAGATATTATACATCTTTTTCAGTTATATCAATATTTAGATCAGTTAGTTTGTCAAATTTGTTGAGCTAATGGAGATGAGGTTTATCTTATTCTTTGTGTCAATCATGCTCTGCTGTTTGGGGCTTGACATTTCATTTAGTTTTAAACTAGTCCATTAGTTTTACCTATACTTTGGTTTCACTCTTTATCCTTTAATTTTATCTTCTTTTAGTTTGACTCTTATGCTATGTTTCGATGGATGGTATGGAATGGCATGGTGTGAAGTGGCTAATTTGGTGTGACATCATATTTGGAAGTTTTTCTTAGGGTGGAATAAAGTAGCAAAGAGGGACTCTAAGACCCCTCCTCCTTGTCATCCAAAACTCTTATTTTGTTGTCCCTATAAGTGTATATTTAGATTGCATTGAGTTAACATGATTTTGAGTCAAATTGATTTTGGTTAAATGTGATTTTGTATCAATGTGATTTATATTTGGAAACTAGCATTTGAAATTTAATTTTTACCATTTATACAATTCATTTAATGCAAAAGTAACTTTTTTAAACTTATGTGCAAATAAGAGTTTGAAGATCAAAATTGATTTTTAAAAAAATAAACGCAAAACTAAACAAAAAGCTTGCAAAGCAAACCCTGTTTAAGTGTAAAAACATGCTTTTGAACTTTTTAAATGTTAAACCAAACACACTAGAAATTAGGGAATGGAGGATGGAATGGAATAATCAAGTAGTGTTATTATAATGATACCGTATTTGTTTAAAAACTTATCATAACAACATTCTATTTATAAAAGTAAATATTATAAAAATAATATGTAAGTCTTTTCATTCTACTAATGGCCCTTCTCCTTCACTTTGTCAAACTTCTAAACAAGGAAGTGGAACATATATTTTGTCACTTCACTCCCTTCTATTAATGATCATTCCACTCATTCCTCACTAAAACTTTCAAACATATTATTAATTTCTAAAAGCTACTAAAATATTTTTCTCCATTATATTTTTACTTATCAGTTGATATGAGTAAGTTTTGTAAAATCTATTTAAAGATTTAATTATACGTCTTACTTTTCTATAAATTATATAAGGTAATTTATTTTGATGGTGTCAAAGGAAAAAAAAATAAACTTATCTTTTAAAGAAAGGGTCAAATTAAAATAAAATAAAACAAATTTAAAATAAAACATGAGGTAAAGATGAAAAAACTAAAGTAGAATTAAATAAATTTAGAAACTAAAAATTAAACTTAATTTAAATTAAAGAGACCAAATTAGAACAAATGAAGTTAACGAATGAAAATAAAATTTAAAGTAAAAATAAGATATCAAATTAATAATAAATAAAATCAAGAAATGGAATTAAAACTTAAAGACCCAAAGTGCATTTTTGTCTTATCATTATTTTCCTTTTTTTATTTGTTTATTTGTTTTATAAACATTTTTTTTTGGTTTACTTAGTCATTTCGTCCTCACACCTATGATACACTCACACATGGTTGAATAGGAATGTAACATTTCATCATCATGTGAATTAGTATGCAAATGGTCAATAAGTTGCCAAATTTTTCTTTGTAAAAAACGACCCAAGTGTTTGAAAAAAATATCTATTGTATTGACATTTCAATTCCTTATTAGATAAGGTAACCAATAGATTCAATATTTATTAAAATTTTGATTATTTTTATAATTTATTTACAAAAATACTTATTATTGATATTATTTTAAATAGTATATAACAAAACAATAATTATATTAATTAAAAAATAATGTTATTTTTTGGAAATTAGAATATAAAGACCACAGTTTTCTTTTTAAAAAAAATAGAACACTCAAAATTATATATATGTGTGTGTGTGTGTGTTTGGAAATTAGAATATAAAGACCACAGTTTTCTTCAAGAAAAAAAATAGAACACTCAAAATTATATATGTGTGTGTGAACAAATGTACAGATATAGATAGTATATATAAACACACATGTACCCATATAGATAGTTGTCCCAACTACATTAAAACAATGATACAGTTTCTTTAACAATTGATTAAATATTTGAAATAGATCTAAGAGAATAAATCAAATAAGAAATAATAAAACTTCATGCAAAATATCAAGATAATATTAAAAATATAAGTAAAGAAAGATAAACTTTAATGTTTAATTGATTCGGCTCCAATCTAAACTTGCATTTTCTTTCATGTATTTACTTTTTGCTAATTTTATATATTTAATCAAATACATGTGAGTTGTTTCTCACTTGTGAGAAATTGGACACACAAGTCTTTCAGTAAGAAAATCATTTCAAAAAAGCAACTCAACTCTTGTTTTATCTTACATGGGATACCTCTCATTAGTAAAATATTATATTGATCTTATATTGATTTATATTATCAATTTAGTATTTTATTGATTAATCCATTCTTAATTTAGTCACATACTTATCATAATATTACTACTTTAGTACATTTAGTCTATTAGCCTTGATAACATACAAATTAATGAACAATCAAAAGTGATAAGTAATAACTTTTGATAAGTTAAGAATAAAAATAAACGAGGCCTCATTTGAGAATGTACTAATAAGTTATTGACAAGAATAATATTTTACTTTTATTTTATTTTACAAAGATTGTAGATAAATAATATATTTTAAGGAAACTCTCTCAATTATTTTATATATATATATATATATATATATATATATATATATATAATATGAAGATCTAGTCATTCAAATGATAAAAATTATGCTAGTTTAGAATTATGTCATTTTCTTGTAGATTCTCTTAAAAGAGCTTGATCTTTTTATTACCTTTCATTTTCTTCACCAAACTCATGTTGGGCCTAATTACCTCTACCATTCTCATTTCTTAACTTTTAAGGTCCTTTAGTTGTTGAAAATGATGAGAATGAGAGAAGAAATGAATTTAAAAATGAAAATGAGTTTTGAAATAATAAAATTTTAAACCCATGTATATTGTTTGATATGATATTAAAAAATAATAATAAAGTTAAATGACCGTAACATCCTTATGATAATATTAGTTATTATTTTTATTAAAATTAAAATAATAATTTTGTTTTTATTAAAAATTATTTATTAGTATAAAAATTAAAAAAATTCATATTAAAAATAAAAAATTATTATTAAAATATTAATAAGTCTTTTATAATTTTTATGAAAAAAATTTTATTTTCTCCTTCTACCGTCTATCTTCTAATCGAAATCTGCTCACTCCGGTAAAGCAATGGCCATGGCAAGATGGGATAAACCAGCGGCGTCTATCTTCTCGCCAGAACTGACGGTGTCTCTCCCTCTGAAGGTTGTATTAAAGGCGACAATGATAGGATTTGAGAACACCAACGACAACAACTTGATTGTAACTTGATGAAATTGCAGTGTTGTAACGCTAACGACGACAACTTAACGGCGGCGAGGCAATGGGGTGTTGAAATCGCACGATTCTGGCATGGAAGGAGGACAGAGAAGTACACAAAAGGGAGGGAGGAAAGAGAAAGAACAGATGTGAAGATTGGTTTGGACTCATTTGATCTCCGGCAATCTCTTTCAACGTGTTTTTGGAAATGTTCGCCGTAGGTGAGTGATAATCTCACCAGTGGAGCAATAGGTTGCGAATGGAATGAGACACAGTAGAGACGTATGGGTGAGAGGCACAATAGAGACACAGGAGAAGGATGCCTGCAAATATTCTGCACCTAATAAGAGATTTTGAAGTAAATTTTGAATCATTTGGTTCAATGATTTAAAATTTATTAAATATTTTTTTAATAAATTTTGAATTATTAAATCTTGATTCAATAATTCAAAATCTATTGAATAATTTAAGGCGTGAAATAGAAGGCCAAGTTGGTTAAAAAAATTTTATTCAGTTGTGTTTTAATTAAAAAGCAGTATAATAATGATATGAAAAATTACACATAATTTTTTTATTAAAATATATTTCTAAAAAATTGAAAAAAAATATTTTAGTTTAATAAAATATTTGTTTAGGTTAAAAGAAGAATTTTGGTCAAATAATTTAAAATTAAACTAAAATATAATGTGCAGTTTTATTCCCAGAGGATTCGTATGTGCTTTAAAATAATGATCAGCACAATGCAATATGCTCCCTTTTTTTTTTTTGTGGCGACATTACTCAACGAGAAAAACCCTATTTTGATCTCTCATTTCATGGTATATTTTTGTTTTGGTCCCTCTTTCTTTCAAAATTTCATTTTTGTTTTTCACTGGATGCTCCGTCTACCAAGTTGGTGCCTAAAGTTATTCTGGTGTTATGTAGACACTAAAGTGGCTATTAATTGTTGAGGTAGACTGTTAGATAATGACCGGATGACAACTCACCTCCTCTTCAACTTATATGGAGTGCCACGTCATGTTCCATTAACCAAGAAGACTAGAGATGCTATATTCAGATGCACATTCATTATCTCCTCTGAGAATAGATCCCTTCTATTAGTACCGGATGAGATTTTCTCCAATAATCTTTAGTGCCATTAGATCTTTGTAAAATATATTTTTTGAAAAATAAAAAATAATTATTTTTATAAATAAATATATATATCAATAATTTAAAATTTTTTATAAAAAATAATATGTAGTTAGAAGAATAAAAAAAATTGAACTATTTTTTACGTTCTCACATTTTATTCGGTATATGTTGAAGCTTATTATTTTTTAACTAAATATTTTTAAAATATTAATATATATTTATTATAAATATAATTATTTTTATTTTAAAAAATATATATTTTACAGAAAAATTAATTTTTCTCATCTGCTCTGCCATCATCGTCAGTGCAGCTGTCGTCACCGTCATTCCATCGAACGCCTTGCCGTTGGTCGCCGCAGGTGCAGGAAGGAGGTTGATGAAACAAATGTATAATTGGAGTCACAGAGATAGGAAGCACGAACTCAGTTTGACTGTGGAAGAGCTGACGGGTTCGCATTACCAAATAACTCGGTTGGACAGTGAACGCTCGAACAAACAAGACCTCTTACCTTGGGGGATAAATCTGCTTTCCTCACTTCCACTTTCTCTTGACTACACATTACACCCATTTTTTACTTTTCATTTGCTTCTCTGAAAATCTGTCACCCAACCCTTTCTCCGAAAATGGCTTCTTATGGTAAACCTTTGAGTGATCAGATGCTGATTGTCAAACATCTTCGAAGGACTTCCAATATGCTCCTTAAGGATTATCTCAGGGTCGATCTGAGTTCCTGCTCATCTAGCGGTTTCAAATCGCTTCCGCGCCGACAGTGCTGCACCACCATCTTATATGATCTCTTCGAGAAAGACCTCCAAGCCAAACGGAATCGAATCCTCTTGTTCATTCTAGATGGCTTCCTTCACCATATCCACTCTGCAAAAGGCTTCACGAGCGGTAATCAACGCTGTTCAATTACTTCCATTTCCCTCCATATCCGCAACCCCATGTTCGTCCCAAAAAAAGAAATCCAAGAGGCGTCTCCTTTCTAAAAGTTTATCACGGAAAGTGTTAAGCAGAAGCTTCTGGAGAAAAGCAGTTAAGAAAGATGAGGGAAGTGGTGAGACTCAACGATGGAGATCATTCAGGGAGTTCCTGCTGGATGAAATAGATAAACCGTCGGGTCAAAATACAGAAAGCTCAAGCACTAATAGCGTGACAATGGGAAGCAGTAGCTGTGGTTCAGTTAGTAGCAATAGTAGTGGAAGTAGCACGAAGAGTAATGGAAACAGCTGGGGGTCGAGCGAACGAATTAACATGGAGATATTACGGTCATCGAGTGACTAGTCCGCAATTGTGTTATATTTATATATATTTTATTTAGAATTTATTATATATTTTGGATAAGTATTTTTAATTTAATGACTAAATAATGTTAATTTAATATATTTTATGGATTAGACTATTTGGTTACTTCCTGTATTAAGTTTATTTAATTTTGAAATGTTTTGATGGAAATTGCAAAAAAATTATTATAATAAAAGGAAGTTAGGGAATATATGATTGAAAGAAGAAGATTCAAGGATATTTGGAAGGCTTTCACAAAGATTTGAAAGTTGAAAGAAGTTAAGAAAAAAAGTTGAGATGATTTTCAACTTACGACAATAAATATTCAACTTCAACACCACTTTTGAACCTAGAAACATTAGAATTTGAATATGGTTATTTCATACAAAATTGTAGTCTAGTCCAAAGCTTTTTAACAAGTATTAATTAGCTGAATTTTGACATTATATCACAAAGTTATGGCCAAAAAACTAAAAATGCATTAGAGAATCTACTTTGGGTTCCTAGGTGCCCAAAATTGTTTACCGGACCTTTAAATTGGCCTTGGGCACCTAGGCGGCTAAGGCTTCGATGCCTAGGCACCCGAATATCTGATCAATGCAATTTCTCTGGTTTTTCAAGGTATAAAAAGAACTTTATGCCATTTTGAGAACGGGGGTAGAGAATGAGCTAGATTTTGATTTTTTCTCTAAAAAAGCAAGGATATCTTCTATTTTCTTAAACTTTCAAGGTGTTCTCTTGAAAGGGAAGACCAAGGGTTGGTCTTTTTATACCTCCCTTGGTCAAACCTTCATGAATTCTTTTACAGAGGTCTTCTTCCACTCTTTCTCTTTTTTATTTTCTATTTTTCCCTTTCTTTTCCTTGATGTAATTTAGATTTAAACTTTTTTTTAGTTATTGTAATGGATATTTTGCTTCTTATTTAGGGCTTTTGTATATTTTTAGTCAATTTATATGATTGTAAGTGGATTAAATAATTTAATTTGTTAATTTCTTTCATTATTTCCTATCATTGAGTCAAGTGTCCACATGGTCTCATTGAGGATTAAGTAAAACATGCCTTAAATGATTGGGATAAACCTTTAAGGTATATTCTTACTTGCATTCTCAATAACTTCCAAAAGCTTAAAGCACCTTGGAATTAGTTTTCCTTAAATAATTAGGATTAACCTTTAAGAAAAGCTAATGGCTAGATATTGCAATTCTACCTAGATAATTGAGATCAACCTCTAGGTAGGTTGTATTTGATAGTTTAGCTCTTAATCTTAATGCATTCTAAGAAAAATGTCATTTAAATAATTAGGATCAACCTTTAAGTGGAATTATAACTAGAATTAGGATAACCGCTGTGATCAGGCTTATTTATTAATGAGTTAGATTATCTAAAAGTGAAATTGAACTATGTGGGTATGAAGTCTAAAATGAACTTGGTAATTCTATTTATCCTTACTCTAACTCTCCATTAGCTTAATCTAGTATACTATCTTGAGTCTTTTATTTTTAGTTGGGTCCTTTATAATTTAGTTTAGCTTAGTTATATTGTATATTACTATTGAATCGGTTCCTAGTCATTGGTTTATCTAGACTACTAGTATAAATATGTAAATAAACACACTAATATATTTTTTGTACATATTATATATTTTGCAAGTAAAAAATTTAATCTTAAAAATAATAAAAATAACACATTATTCTTATGAAAATAATACTGGATCTTTTGGACCTTTTTACCACAATTTGACTTATATATTTGTGGATCATCATTGAGCAATAATTCCACTGAGAACAACATCATATTGAGTAAAAAGAAAACGTCGCATAAAAGTAGCCCCATGACCATTAAGGATTCCAACCAATACATCTTAATGCATGTGAATATAGCTTCTCAAGTCTTTTCAAGTCACCTGGGGGAAAGATGAGGCGAGTTGTCTTCCAGCCATTATAGCTCACCTCAGCAACTAACGGCCACCTTTGTGTCTACATAGCACCAGAGTAACTACAGGGACCAACTTGGCTGACGGAGCATTCAGTGAGGGACAAAAATGAAATTTTGAAAGAGTGAGGGACCAAAACAAAAATAGACCATGAAGTGGGGACCGAAATAGGGTTTTTCTCATTACTCAATATAGCAAGAAATGGGCTTAATCCAGAATGGGCCTTATCCAGCTTCAAAACTTTTGGGAAAATCTGGCGCTGATCCACAAGAAATCTAGTTTATTGGTTAGGGTGCTTTAAGGCCCAAAAAAAGTTTTGTATTTTGCTTTTCATTGATCTCGTCCACTCAATAAATGGGCTTTCATTTATCCAGGCAATAATAGCACTTTCAAATAGCTATCTTCTTCTTCTTATTATTATTATTCATTTATTTTATTACATTGACATCATTAACATAGAGATATGCCATAATTTTCACAGAAATTGTTCAATGTTTTTAATTTTTATGGGCCCCAAACTCATGAAACTACCAAAGTCACCTCTCTATAATTTTGCATTGTCAAATATATGGTAAAACAATCATGGTGTATAATGCTTTGTGCAACAATTGTCAAATTTTCAGTACATTTTTACCAGAATCACCATGGTCCCATCATATTTCTGGATTATTTTTACACTAAAATAGATTTCATTTTAGGGAGTTTTAAAGATTGAGAAAGCTCAGTTTGTTATCGAGTTAACAACAGCTATAAATGAGTTAATTAAATTTACATGTTTATCTATTTAAAAAAAAATAAGACAAAGGGAGATCAACTTTAAAGTCTGTTGATTAAGAGATATATAATTTATAAAAATATAGGATGGATCAGTTGATACGAGCGTAAGAATTTAAAAACATATATCTCTTAATCTTTTATGATAAAAATAATTTTAATTAATAAAAACTTTGAATTAGGAATAATTATTATATTCATCAAATTTACAAAAATTTAGAAATATTAAATAACAATAATTATATAATCAAATAATTAATAGTTTATTTGATTTTCATTCTCAATTTGGTTTCATCACTTATCAGTTTATCCTCAATTCAATCATTTCTTGATTTCATTTTCAATTTAGTCCCTCATTAATTTTGACATTAGCATATCCGGTTCCTTAATCTTAATTAAATGAATGGGACCAAATTAAAAATGAACTAATAAATGAAATGCCAAATTGAAAATAGATTGATAAGTGGTAACTTTGAATCCAAAATCAAATTTACTTGAAATCCCATATCATAAAAAATATTCAATAATATAAAAATAATTTTAAAGGAATAAAATACTTTTTTAGTCTCTCATTTATCATAAAATTATCATTTCAGTCCCTTACTTGTTAAAATACAAAAAATAACCTCTTACTCATTGGAAAATACTATATTTGGTCCCTCCCTTTAAAAAAAAAAAAATAAATTTAGTCCCTTAGATTTATAGATTAAATTTTAGTAGAAGAACTAAATTTTGAAAAATAAAATACCAAATATGATATTTTTCAATAAATAAAGAAACTATTTTACACATTTCAATAAGTACGAATTAAAATTATAATTTTGTAGTAAAAAACCAAAAGAATGTTTTTTCTCCACCAATTCCTATAAAATAAAAGGGTATTATTAATAAAATAGGAATTACAAATTGGTAGGATAAATTTAAGAATAGGTTCATGCATGTTGAATTGAAGGGATTGAGGGCACCTCAAGATCCTTACATTTCAAGTCCACATCCCACCTAACCCCCACTACAATTATAAAATTGGAAACGAAAGCAATATATATATATATATATATAGTCAGCATATGAATTCATCAGATTCCATCCTCACATCGCATCAAACCAACCCTCATGATAATTTGTAATTACTTTAGCTACAATAAAATATTCAAGATTAAGAAACGTAGTCAAAAATTATAAATTTAGACTAAAGTATATGTTATTAAAATAGAAAAAATATATATTTGCAATTTCAGACAAAAAATTTAAGAAAAATATGCATAATTTGATTTTAAAACAATAAGAGTGGATTTTCTTCTGTTAAATACTAAAGTAATTGAGTTACTAAAATTGTGTTGGATTTTTATTTCTCAAAACACACAGCTATGACCTGCCTTAAATCAAAAGTTGTTTCACTAATATTAAGATTTAAGGGACTGGATGTAGTAACTTTTTCAAGGATTTGAAAAGTTTAATTTTTTTATATAACTCTATTTTGTATTTTTAATTTAATATTTTGATCAGTTAAAAAAAGTCTTTCGCCTATTTACCTTATAAGAATGTTCTTTTGGTAATCTAAATTCAATATACAAAATTTTTTTAAAAAAAATTGAAACCTAGATCTATTCCTGATTAATATTATTCTAAAAATAAAAAAATTATAAGCAGTTGGTTTGAATAATCTAATTAAGAAATTAGAACACCAAAAAAAATCAAAGGATGATAAGATAAAAGCCATAAGTGAAAACGACAATAAAACCACCTAGAAATTAAGAGTGATGAAATCTTGAATAAGAATCATAAATTAAATGAAATGAGTAAAATATGTTTTTATCTTTTATTTATTATAAAATTATTATTTTAGTCTTTTATTGATTAAAACATTTAAAATAATTGTCTACTCATTAAAGATATTAAATTTAGCCTTTTAAATTTAATTTAAAATTTAATAAAGGAAAAACTTTGATTTTTTTTTAATAAATAAAACATTAAATATCATATTTTTTAAATTATTTTAAATATTTTAATAAAAATTAAAATAATAATTTTATAATGAGAGATGATTCTCTCTAAAATAATTTTCTTGGAGGTTGATAATGCAGAGATGAAGAGTTAAGAAGAAACTAGAAAGTGATATGTACGGACCCCTAATTCCCTCCTTCCAGGTAATGAGTCATGTACGGTTGTACCACCCTCTAATTTTCTTCTCTTCCTTTAGTGAATTCCCAATCAACCATATTCCAAGTCAATTCTTAGACCAAACTTTATTTTATTCCCCATTTGAATCTCATTATTTTTTTTTTCTCGCCAAATTTTATTTGACAACAGCTGTAAATGTGCCTTGTTTCACACGGCAAATTAATAATTTATGTATATAAGATAAAGTTATTTTAATTAGCATCTTAATACAACTGAAAACGTTGATGAACAAATGACACATTACTCTGAATATTTTTTAATGCAAACATAAGTTTAATTTAAATAAGACTACATATATTGTTTTGATTATACAGTTAAATGTTTTTCAATTTTTTCTATAACTAATTATTTTCCTGATATTTTGTAGATGTACTCCTCCGTAATAATAAATTTTATTCATTCTGTGCTTTTTTTTTTTTTTATAAAACGATAGAAAAATATAATAAAAGAATGGAAGAGAATCCAAATTCAAATTTTTCTCTAAAATTAATTTTATCCTGATATTTTGTAGATGTAATCCATCTCAATCTCGTGCATTTAATAAAATTCTAATCTTATAATACTCTATGGTGAAAAAATTAACTTTCTAATCCATTTGAATAGTAAATCACATTTATTTTGTGTATATCTCCCTAATGTGTAGAAAAAGTACAAATTTGGCCCTTCACAAATCAATTATGACAAATTAGTTTCTCATAAATTTAAATTTGTATAAAACTAATTCCTTATAAATTTAAATTTGTACAATATCAATCCTTTTATTTATATTAATGAAGAACTAATTTTACATAAAATAAAATTTTTAAGAGAGCAATTTGTCACAATTATTTTTTAAAAATTAAATTGTCACAAAATATAAAAATAAAGGACCAATTTAATACCTCTCTACTCTAATGTAACAAAAAAAATTAAAAAAATTTAAAAAAATGGGTCTCCTACTTTTACATTTTGTGACAATTTAATTCATCACAAATTAACCATAACAAATTAATCCCTCACAAATTCAAATTTATAGGAAATTAATTCCTCTATTTGGATTATTAAGTGACTAGTTTTATAAAAAAATAAAAATTTTTGAACAGTTGATTTATCAAGATTAATTTATAAGGAATCAAATTGTGACTAAATATAAAAGTAAGAAATCTATGTAATATTTTTATCCCAAAAAAAAACAAAAAATATATAAGAATTCAAATTCAATTTTTTCTCTCATTTTTATTAAAAAAGTCCTTAAATACAAATCTGTTAACAAATTTTGATATTTGACTTACCGACAAAAGTTGTTAATGTGATTTATTAATATTGGTGAAGGAAAATGCTACAAGATGTTGGACTCTTTGTAGGAGTTTACAACCTAGAGTGAAAATGAAAGACGAAGCCAACGCTTATGTGCCATTAAACAAGTATGAAACTTTGGGAATGGGATGGAAGGAGTAGGGGAGGACCATGCCCTTAATAAGGACCCCTCTTGGATTGTGACTGTGGAAGCATGGGGCATACTGAAGTTGGGAAGTAGGGAACACAGAACAGATATTTTCGGGGATGTGTGGGCCGATTCGTAGAGGCCCGGCCTAGTCAACCCATGTGCCTCTTGGTGGGCCCATCTCTTGAATGTTCGCAACAATAAGTAGATGTCGTGGAGTCTCCTTTGCTACAATGATGAAAGAATAAATTATATTAACCATTTTTTTAGAAAAAATTAATTAAATTATATATAATATTTCTTCATTTTCAAACCTTACATTTATTTGTTTCATATCTTTATATATATATATATTGCAGAAAACCTTCTTTTAGTTTATTTTTTGTATAAAAATCAACTATCTGCAGAGTATGAAATTATAATTTTTGTTTTTTTTTTTAAATTATATGTTTGTTCATTATATTTTTATTCAATTTTTAATTTAGAGCTTATGTTTTTAAAATTGATAATTATGTCCTCATATTTTAAATAATTTACAATTCAATTCATATTGCAGGGAACCATCTTTTAATTTATTTTTGTATAAAAAATTAACTTTTTGAAGAGTATGAAATTATAATTTTATTTGGAAAAAAATATATTTTTATTTTTTATAGCTTTATTCAATTTTTAATTTAACTCTTATACTTTAAACAATTATAATTAGGTCCTCATAGTTTAAATAATGTATAATTTAGTCCATATTACTAAAATTTTTGTCAATATTTTGTTATATGTGTGACTTAATTTTGCTTCATTATCTATTTTTACTTTTATTATTAATATAAATCATACATATTTAAAGAATAAAGGCATTATATAATTAAATACATCAAGATATTTAATAAAATACTTACATAATGATAGTTAAATCAAAATATTTGTACATTATAATGATTTAATTACAAACTATGGGAACTAAAAGTATATAATTTTCCTTTTTATTTAATATGATATGAACATAATTAGATTAAATTTTAATTTTGATACAAAATTGTGATTTCATTATACTTTTGAAAAACCTTATATTACGTGAAATGCTAATTTTACTTGAAACAAAATGATGAAATTAAATACACTTTTGGCCATTCACTTATTAATAAAATAATCATTTTGGTATTTTACTCATTGAAATATTCAAAATAATTCCTTATTCATTAGAAAATGTTACATTTGATCCCTCACTTTTAAAAAAAATACCAAATTTAATTCTTTAGATTTAAGGTTTAGAGCTTGGTAGAGGGATTAAATTTTATAATTTAAAAAAAAGTGAAAAATCAAGTATAATATTTCTCAACGAGTGAAAAATTATTTTTTAACATTTCAATAAATAAACGACCAAATTGGTAATTTTGTGAAAAACAAGGGACAAAAGTGAATTTTTCTCCAAAAGGATATAATTTAGAAGTTAGAATAATTATATATATATATATATAATAAGTTAATGTTAAATTAACAATAAAGTCGGTAATTTCTAATGTTATCATAGGTAGGATGATAAGTAAACCACTTGGAAAGGATAAGTAATTCCATGGTGGGACATATACGTATGGTTTATACATTTCAAGTCGTTGCTTGGACTTTAATCAACCTCCTAACTTCTGTTTTTTTCTTCTTTTGTACTTAGTCAAGCTTCGACCAAATTAAATTTTTTTTCGTCGAAAGACCAAATTAATATTTAATATGAGGGTTTTCCTACTTTTTTTAAAAAAAAAATAATTGTACGTATTTGAATTTGACTATGACAGTGATAGGAAAGGAAAATTACAACTACTTCACACGAAAACTTAATTATATTTTGTAGTCATCCATGTATTACCTACTGATATATTACTAAAATTATTCAACTCCACTTAAAAAATGTCATTTTCATACATCGATAGACCGCTATTTCGATAAATTGAAAGATATTTCTTTCTAGAAGTTATGGTAAATGAAATTTTTTTTTCCATTTTTTACAAATATCTATTGTCATTTTTTTAAAATAAAATTATACTAATTTTTAACTGGTGCCATCTGATCTGAATCATTCGAATAAATATGTTTAGTTTTCTTTACCTCATTATATTATATGTTGTTTTTCAATTAAGACATAATAAGTATATAATTTATATAATTTTTTTATATTATTATTTGTAAAACTTAATAACAATGACATAAAAAAATTTATCCAAGTTTAATAATATTATATATATATATATATATATATATAATTTTCAATCAGATTATATGTCAATTAAAATCAAAACTTTCGTTTGAGCGATATTAACTAAGTAATCTCTTTTTAAATTGAATATTTAAATAATAGAACCTATATTTCTCAATCACTAGACTAAAGAATATATATAATTTATTCATAAATTTTAAAATTTATTATACATATTTATTCATTATTATGAAAAATAAAAAATTTTAAATTTTAATAATGATAATCAAAAGATAAACTCGGTCTAAGTTATCATTGATAAGTTCTTAGTGATCTTATTTTTCCATCGCAGTGACTTACAGTCTTGAGCCACGATATATTTTAATATACTAAGGATTCAATCTCTATCCAATATATATATATATATATATATATATATATATATATATATATAATTAGGTGATATTTAGTGAATTATGTATATGCAAGTTGACGTGGAAGAAAATTAAAAATTTTGGTGATGTTAGAGGAAAAGAAGAAAAAAAGGAAGATAATAAAGAATGAAAGGAAAGTGGCGTGGAAGGGATGGGGAGGTAGGAAGCAAGTAGGGAGAGGAATGCCGTCCCTCTCTCGCACTCTCTCTCTTAATCATCAAAACCACGGCGCAAGTGGGTCGGTGCCACTGTCCTTTCTTGGTACGACTGTACGGTATTACGGAATCAACAACTCCTCACTTTGACACCTCCGCCCACGCGCTCTATCCCACGCGCACCTCCTCTTTTCCACTTTTAAATAGTTTTTTTAATTAAATTGAGTAAAATATCATTTTTGTCCCTAACTTCTTATAAAATTAATATTTAAATTTTTTATTTATTAAAACATTTAAAATAATCCTACACTTTGAAAAATATCATACTTGACCCCTACTTTTTTAAAAAAATATATTAAATTTAGTGTTTTGGATTTAGAATTTAAAGTTCGATAAGAAAAATAATTTTACTTTTTTTAAAAAAAAAGTAAGAGACCAAATATGATATTTTTTAAAGAGTATGAGACTATTTTAAGCATTTTGATGAGTGAAGCACTAAAATGATAATTTTTTTATAAGTGAGTAATTAAAATAGGATTTTATCCTATTATGATTATAATAAATTATGCAAAATTTTCTTGTATTTTAGGTGATATTTTTAGTGTAACTATAAAAGTAATTATACTAATACAATCATTATATTATACATTAATAAGATGACTCGTGGTAACGACATATCAAAATATGTTAACTATATTTTGTCTAAGAATTTAAAATAATTTATTTTATTTTTATTTTAACTCCCATATTATTATATTTTATTTATCAACTAAAAACTTTCAAATTATCACTCTACTTTTTATTTTTTTGATAAATCTACAAAACATTAGTTTATAAATTAAAAAATAAACATAAAATTAGAGTGTCAATGAGTTATTAAAAAAATAAATAAAGTACATGGATGAATTCATAAATTTGTAAACTAATATTTTTGTATGAGTTATTGAAAAATCAAAAAGTAGATGGAATAAATTGAAAATTCAAAAAAAAATTTAAGTTCATAAATAAAATTTAAAACCAATTGAGTTAAAATATAAATGCAACAAATTGTTTTAAATTATTATACAATTAACATATTTTGATATATTAATGTTATATATCTTTATTTTAACATGTTACGTAAGAATTTACTTAAATTTTATTAAAAGTATATAATCATTTTTAAGTGAGAAAATTATACTTTTGATCTCTATAGTTTCAGTCAATTTTTATTTAGTCCCTATACTTTAAAAATTTATAATTAAATCCTTATAATTTATAGATATTTTAATTTAATCCCTACAGTTAAAATTAGTTTAGAATTTTATTAAATTTTGTTAATGTAACTAATTGTTTAACATCTCAATACTTTAAATATGTGTGAAATTCATACTAATAATAGAAGTAAAATAATAATGAAGTAAAATTATCTCATTTTCATTACAAAATATTAACAAAAATATAGTGACCGAGGAAAAATTAAAGATTATTTAAACTATGAGGACTTAATTATAATTTTTTTAGCGTAAGGACCATATTAAAAATTGAGTGAAATTATAAGGAACAAAAATATTTAATTTTCCTATTTTTAATTGTTAAAATATATATATATATACTTTTCATGAACGAAAAATTTCCACTACATGAGAAGTATGTTAATGTCAAAAAAAATTCAAGGAAAATTTATTTAATTCACTCTTTTTTAATGTATAATAAAAATATTCTCAGATGAATTTATATGTTAACTAATATTAAACATTATTCCAAGGGGTCATAAAAATGCATTCTTTCATGTGTTGAGGAAAAGGTAACCAATGTATGTGACAATTGAATTGCTAATTATACATGTGTTTCTCCGTTCATGTGTCAATGAAATAAAACAATTTTTAAAAATTTGGTTTCATTTATTGTGGATGATTTTAGGAGATTAATTTCTTTATCTTGTCTAATTTTTTTTAGCTTTTTTTTTTTTTTTTGTGGCCTAAGCTATGGGACCCCTCTTAGTACCCAAAAAAATCATAGATAAGAGAAAGAGAGAATCCATTCATTAATTTACCCAACAAATTGATGCAAACATAATTAATAAAAACAATTATAAGAAACTTTGAAAGCGAAAGATGGGGCCAATTCTTGAATGGATTAAACACCTTAAAATCGATGTAATGAATTATTGAAGAAGCTAGGGCTCACACGGCACAGGCAAGCCAACATGCTTGATGACATTTGCTACTACATATGCATATTTTTTGTCTCACAACAAAACAACTCATGTTGCCTTCCACGCAACCCTCATCAATGCCTGCCTCACTCTCTAGTCTCCTTCCTATTTTGTATTTTCTTGCCTATTCTTCAGTGTTGAATTGACTATTCAAAACCATTTGTATGTTCTTTACGCCTATATATAGTATATACTATTCCATGGCTCCTACACATATCATTGATTAATTATTAGTACAGTTGAAAGTAATAGGAAAATTAGGTAGGTAAGTTTTTCCAAATTTTTATCTAGTTCTATTCACAGAGATCATCAAGTAATCGTAGTTTATAACATCTTATGAACTCATAAATTTTCATATAACACAATTCAATATTATCCATTTATGGTAGATTTTCATCGATTGTTTAATTACTTAAAGCTTGAAGTAGAACAATATTATTTTCATCTCTTTGCCTATTTTAATTTACGTTTGCAATAGTAACAAAAAGAAAGAGAGATCGTAACATTTTTATAAATTAGTCCATAATATATCCTTTATATATTATCATACAATTACTTTTATCATCCACTTTTATTATCAGATAATTTTTAATTAACAGTTTCCATCAGTTATTTAATTACAAATTTACATTCCGAAACAAACTCTAACATTAGCCAATAAAAAATTAACCTAGTTAATAATTATTTATTTAACCGATTAAGAATTTAATCTTTATGACTTGAACCACTTATACTTTATACTATCCTAAACAATCTACATAACCCATATACATAATCTATAATATATATATATATATATATATTGATAGATAGATAGATAGATTAGATAGATATAAATAATATATTCCTATATATCATTTATTAATTACTAGAATAATATGAAAATAATAAATTAAACTAGATGGGAATCAAAACTCGTTTGCAAATTATGATAATGTATTTACAGAGATCCTCGATTATATTGAAAATTCATTAATTTTCACTTAAGACTATTTAATATTATTAATTTATGCTAGATTTTCATCCATTATTTTATTGCTTAAAGCTTGAAGTAGAACAATTTTATTTCTATCTATTTGCCTATTTTAATTTATGTTTGCGATAATAATAAAAAGAAAGAAAGAACTTAACATTTTTATATAAGCAAAAATAGAGATTAGTGCCCAGTCCATAATATATCCTTTATATATTATCATATAATTACTTTTATTATCAAGCAATTTTTATTTAACAGTTTCCTTCAAGTGACTAATTACAAATTTGCATTAGGAAACAAACTCTAAAATTAGTCAATAAAAAATTAAACAATTTCATAATATTTTAATATCACTTAAACCACTTAAATTTTATGCTATTCAAAGTCATTTATATATTTATATTCCTTACGCATATATATAATCTATAATACATAATATATATATATATATATATATATATATATATATATATATATATATATATATATATACTCTATATCATTTATCAATTACTAGTATGATTTGAATGTAATAAATTAAACCAGATGGGAATAAAAACTTGTTTTCGAATTATGATCAAGTAGATTCCAAAATGTTTAGTAAGTTGAAAATCTAACTTTTACTAAAAGAGAGTAGAGATTCATGAAATAATGCAACCAATTGTAGAAACTAATAAAAATTTAACATTTGGAATATAAAACACGTGCTAAATTTTATCATCAGATTCCTATACTGTTGGAATAATTTTTAATATTTATGGATTAGCATTAATTATTTTATTAGATCAGTACCTAATTAGACAATTAATGTTACAATTTATAAATTGAGAATGGACTGGGTTTTATTTTAATATGTGTATAGATAATCAGTGATGGTTTCGATTATCCACAAGCCCATAAGGCAGAAATCCAACCCACAGCCCGAGAGTATTAGTAATCATCCCGTCAGATTATTAATCCAAGATTGTTATCCAGAGAGAGAGATTTTATGGGCTTAATTTAAATTTAAATTTGTTTTAAAGATTCTGGAGGATTTTACTGAATAATATTGATTAATTATATTGGTTAATAAAATCCTATAAATAACAGAATGAAGCCCTAGTTTTAACATAACATCAAAAAATTATTTTACAACTCTCTCTCTGCCGTCAAGACTATATGAAAAGCACTCTTGGGTATTGTGGGTTGAACTGATTAGACTCAACCAACATTCGAAGTAACGATGTCGTCTCCATCAAGTCAGACTATTGATTTATTCTCCCAAATTATATTTTGAATTACATATTTTGATTCCGCTAAATCCAATTCCGATTTCAAATGGTATCAGAGCCTAGTGGGAAAAGGTTCTTTGAGATCAAGAAAAACAATAAGAAGAACAAGGGTCAAAAGAACAGATTTAAGGGTAATTGTAATTATTATAAAAAGCCTGGCCATAAAATCTCAGATTGCCTTAAACTGAAATACAAGCGTGAAAATGAAGGTATCTTTCCAGAAACTGCCCCCTTAGCTTTAGTTTGTCTTGAATCCAATAACTTTGAAACCTCTATGGATACTTGGTGGTTAGATTCTGGTGCAACTGTTCACGTAACTAATTCCTTGCAGGGGCTCAAAGACAGGAGGAGCCCAAATGAGAAAGAAAAGACCATTCTAGGAGTGGAAAGAAGTTCAGCTGCAGTGGATTGCGTAGGAACTGTAGTTTTGAACTTGTACTCTGGACATACTTTAACTTTAAATAACGTTGTCTATGTACCTTCTTCAAGAAGGAATCTAGTTTCAAGTTCTGTGTTAGACAAAGATGGATATTCATTTTGGCAAGGAAATGGCAGAATTGACGTTTATTTTAATTCAATCATTGTTGGAACTGCTAGATTACTGAATGGCTTATATTGCTTGAATGCGAATGTTTGTTCAGATTCCACTCCTATGGCATCAATTAATACTGTCATAAGACATAAATGTCGAAGAATTGATGAGAACTCTTCCATGTTGTGGCATTGGCGTTTGGGCCATATCTCAAAAGAGAGATTGGAGAGAATGGTTAGACAAGGCATATTGCATGACTTAAATTTTTCTGATTTTGAATCTTGTATTGACTGCATTAAGGGAAAACTTCCCGCTAAAGCTAGGAAGAAAGGGGCTAATAGGTCTGAAGCTATTTTGGAATTGATTCACACAGACATCAGTGGACCAATTACTCCATGTGCTATGGGCAATTACAAATATTTCATAACCTTCATAGACGACTATTCCAGATTTGGCTGGGTTGATCTGTTGCATGAAAAATCTGACTCGCTAGATGCCTTTAAAGCATTTAAGGCTGTCGTTGAATTGAAGTCTGGCAAAGTAATTAAGAGTGTAAGATCAGATAAAGGTGGAGAATATTATGGCAGATATACTGAAACCGGGAGAAACCCTGGTCCGTTTGCTCTATTCTTACAGGAACAAGGGATTGAAGCTCAATATACTATGCCTGGCACTTTATAACAAAATGGAGTTGCTGAGAGGCGTAATCGCACCTTGATGGACATGGTCAGAAGCATGATCAGTCACTCTTTGTTACCAGAATTTCTGTGGGGTGATGCCCTTAAGACAGCGGCCTATGTCCTGAATCAAGTTCCAAGTAAATCTGTTAAAAAGACACCGTATGAGCTTTTCACCGGTAAAAAGCCTAGTCTGAGGCATTTTGGTGTGTGGGGTTGTAAAGCAGAAGTGAGACCCTATAATCCACAGCTCAAGAAACTTGATTCTAGAACTGTTAGCAGATTTTTTATTGGGTATTGTTCAGGATCCAGAGGTTGCAGGTTTTATTGCCCCAGTCACACTACCAGGGTCATTGAATTTGACAGGGCCTTCTATTTTGAGAATGATTTGGATAGTGGGAGTGGTGTCCCTAGAGTAATTAACCTGTATTGTGTGGATAACATCCTGCCCATGCCATCATCGTCATCTCAACCAGTAGAACATGATATTAGAGATGACATCCTTGTTGAAAATTTGATTAATCCTATTGTAGAAGCTCCTGTAATTGATATAGGAGAGCCAGCTCTTAATTTGAGGCAATCACAAAGGATTTGTAGACCTACAATTTCAGACGACTATATAGTGTACTTGCAGGAGTTCGAATCAGACACTATTGATGGCACAGATCCAATTACTTATGGAGAGGTTATAACAGGATCTCATTCATCTGAATGGTTGGAGGCTATGAATGATGAGATGTCCTCTATGTCTCACAATCAAGTATGGGAATTAACTGAGTTGTCGGATGGTTGTAAACCCGTTGGTTGTAAATGGGTCTTTAAAACCAAAAGAGGTGCCAATGGTGAAGTTGAAAGATTCAAAGCCAGGCTTGTAGCTAAAGGCTATAATCAGAAGGAAGGGATCGATTATACGAAAACATTCCCACCCGTATCTACTAAAGATGCCTTTAGAGTCGTAATGGCTCTTGTTGCACAGTTGAATCTTGAACTTCACCAGATGGACGTTAAAACTGCATTCTTAAATAGTGATTTACTTGAGGATGTTTATATGACACAACTTGATGGATTCACTGAGGCAGGGAAAGAAAACTTAGTGTGCAAGCTGAAAAGATCCATTTATGGACTTAAACAGGCCTCAAGACAGTGGTATTTGAAATTTGATCAGATAATCACCTCACTTGGTTTTATAGAGAACATTGCTGATCAATGTATCTATCAAAAATTTGATAAAGATAATTTCATGATACTCGTTCTGTATGTTGACGATATACTCTTGGCTAGCAACTCAGTAGCCATGTTGAATGAGGTTAAACACGTTTTGTCATGCCACTTTGACATGAAAGGTCTTGGTGAAGCCTCTTTCGTCCTGGGAATTCAGATTCACCGTGATAGATCTTATGGCACTCTTGGTTTATCTCAAGCAACCTATATAGAACGAGTACTGAAGAAATTTAACATGCATACTTACGCTCCTTGTGCAGCACCTGTACAGAAAGGTGAAAAGTTATCTAGTTCATCTTGTCCCAATGATGACAATTTGAAAATTGATATGAATAAAATTTCATATGCATCCGCTGTTGGTAGCCTTATGTATGCTCAGGTGTGCACACGTCCTGACATTGCTTTCGCTGTCAGTGTGCTTGGCAGATACTTGAGCAATCCTGGTCCTGATCATTGGAGGGCTGCAAAGAAAGTCATGAGGTACTTACAAAGTACAAAGCATCACATGCTTACTTTTAGAAGATCTGAGCCACTTGAAATTGTGGGTTATTCAGATTCCGATTATGCATCTTGTGTGGATGACCGCAAATCCACTTCTGGATACATCTTTATGATGTCTGGAGGAGCTGTGTCGTGGAAGAGTTGCAAGCAATCAGTCACAGCTATCTCGACTATGGAAGCAGAGTATATCGCTTGTTATGAGGCTACCCGCCAGGCCATATGGTTGAGGAAACTGATATCTGGCATGCATCTAGTTGATTCTATATCACAACCTCTAACCATATACTGCGATAGTTCGTCTGCTGTCAGCTTTTCTCATAATCATAGGAACTCCAGTCGCACTAAACACTTTGATGTTAAGTTCTTATTCGTCAAAGAAAAGATTGCTGAATCTCAGACTCGTTTGGTTCACATTCCTGGTGAACACATATTGGCGGATCCGTTGACCAAAGGCTTGCCCGTAGGAGTCTTTAAGAATCATGTGACTCACATGGGCGTTGTTAAAAATTTTGATGTAGCCTTGGTTTAGTGGGAGTCTGGATTAAAATTCTTAAGGGATTTTGAATTGTTATTTGACAATTTTGAATGTTATTTTGTGTTCCATTCAATTCAGTTGATGAAACTTATTTATGGAAATGTTGACATCACTTGAATCCCTATCAGTTTCAGTGATTTTGTGTATGGTTTCTCCACTGAATTTTGTATGGTTTATAAATATATATACATCCATGTATCTATGTAAACATTATTGTGCCTGATTAACTATTCGTCTATTGATCCAATGATTTAATTAATGCTATCCAAGTGGGAGATTGTTGGAATAATTTTTAAATTTATGGATTAGCATTAATTATTTTATTAGATTAGTACCTAATTAGGCAATTAATGTTACAATTTATAAACTGAGAATGGACTGAGTTTTATTTTAATATGTGTGTGGATAATCGGTGATGGGTTCGATTATCCACAAACCCATAAGGCAGAAACCCAACCCACAGCCCGAGAGTATTAGTAATCATCTCGTCAGATTACTAATTCAAGATTGTTATCCAGAGAGAGAGATTTTATGGGCTTAATTTAAATTTAAATTTGTTTTAAAGATTCTGGAGGATTTTACTGAATAATATTATTAATTATATTGGTTAATAAAATCCTATAAATAACAGAATGAAGCCCTAGTTTTAACATAACATCAAAAAATTATTTTACAACTCTCTCTCTGCCGTCAAGATTCTCTGAAAAGCACTCTTGGGTATTATGGGTTGAACTGATTGGACTCAACCAATATTCGGAGTAACGATGTCGTCTCCATCAGGTCAGACTGTTGACTTATTCTCCCAAATTATATTTTGAATTACATATTTTGATTCCGATAAATCCAGTTCCGATTTCATATACGATAAATCTTGCGTATTCATGATAAGCAAATGATCTGTTTTGCAAGAGCCTTAAGATGAACTAGATAAGCGTACAGAAAAACAAGAAAATGAAAATTAAAGCTGCAAGTCATCACATGCATGTGTATGGCAGATATCATAATTAGGGTTATGTGAAAACGTGTGGATCGTTAAGTTGAAGGGTGGAATATAAGTTTCTTCAAATAACCAATGAAACAACCCTACGTACATCTTTCTTTAGAAATAACGAGAGAGAGAAGAAATAACAATATATTTCCCTTTGCTTCTTTCGTTCTTTCATATATAATATAAATTATACAATATTGTCTTGTCTGATTTAATGAAAGTCTTACACTATTGTCTCCTTAATTTTAATTAGGCTATGTATATATCATCCATTCTTTTCCAAATTTCTGTTTCTATCTTCACTCATACGTAGACTAAAATAAAGTATTGCTGTGCATGTCATTTGAAAACATTAGGAGACGGCTCCAAATTTAGGGGAAATTTTGGGAATGAAAGAAGAATTGTGATGTTTAAAATTAAAATATAGAGTAAAACTATATTTCGGTTCCTTACATAGAGTATTTGTCACTTTAGCTCTTTATAATTTGTTTTCTTAATTTGGTGCTTCATAGATAAAATATTTCTCAGTTTGGTCCTTCATATGTATCCATTTTTCGATTTCACCTCTCACAAATAACATTATGAATGATGTCATCCTTAAAAAATATGAAAGGACATTATCAAGAATAATTTTATTTGTGGGGGACTAAATTAAAAAATATCTATGTTTGAGGAATTAAATTGAAAAATTAATTTTATAAAGGACCAAAGTAAAAAAATTTCTATTTGGAAGGGATCAAAATAAAAAATAATTTTATGGAAGACTAAATTAATAAATTTCTTGTATATATATATAAGGGATTTAAATGATATTTTACTCTCATTAAAATATATATAACAACTATTATACGTTTTGTGACTGAGAAACAATGGTCGAGAGAAGTTTGGCATTAACCTTTTGCAAGTGTTGAAGATGCAAGATAATTAATCAATTAATCACATTATTTAATTTTTATGATATACACTATTATCGTCAAATCATGATGTGGCTACTCATGGATGCCAACTTGCAAAGTAAATTAAATAACATGACGAATAAAAATAATGAATACTTTTTTTTTCCTTCTAAATTTAAATGTCTACAAGATTGCAGTTATGGTTTACTACTACTTTATCCACAAAACCAGTGGACGTAGCTCTAGAGAGAAAGATGATTTGAAAGATGAAGAGACTTCAAATTAATGGGCATTCCTTCCCAGTGAAAATGAACAATTAATTAAAACATGCATATTAAATAATTCATGTATGCATTGCGTTTAAAATACATGAAAAACATAGCAAGTTGCAACTAATTAAAGCACTGCTTTTTCTTTTTAAATACTAATATAATTTACGGCACTCAACTAGTCATTCTTCATAGTGCATTTGGACCACACTCTTCGCCAATCTTTAAAAAAATTGGCTTGGACATGATCCTTTCTTGTTTTCTTTTATTTTGATCCTCTTTTTTTTTTTTTTCAAAATCAATATTTAATTTCTAGGTAAATTGACCAACTGGTCGGTTTGAAAGCATTTGTATTGGTTTTTATATTCTTTTGTGCAAAAATTCAAATCTTCTCTTTGACTATAATATTATTTTAAAAAAATTTATATACAATTCCTTAAATATTTATTATGTTATTTTTTAATTAAAATATGACAAGTGTTTGATTTTATAATTATATCACAATGTGTATATTATTATTACAAATATAATTGTATTGTTGTAAAATTAGATTATACATTAGTATTAATTAATCATATATTTATTATTTTTTAATTAGAGAATAACGTAGCAAAATAGTTAACTCTCATTAGAAAGATCTCTTGATAGTAATTAAGGACTAGTTGAATGACCAAAATGGTCTTTGGAAATAATTCTTTGAGTTAGGCATCTATCTATCTTTTTAAGATCCTGAACATATCACGATGATTTGATTGGAGGTCTTTGAATAATTTACTATACTAACATTCTTATTTAAAGAATAATATTTTGACACCCTTAATTTTTTTTTTCCATAATCATAGCTCATCATAGAGTAAATCACATACCTGATTTTTGACCCTTAATTTTTTTTTCCCTAAACTTTTGTGTTTCTAATGTTACCTTTATTAATATAACTACTCGAACACATAGTTAATTAAATGGCTTTTGCTCTATTAACTATCTATTGATGGGTCGGTATCAAAATTTTGAAGATTTAAATTAAAAGAGTATCGAAATATCGTTTAAGGTATAAAATATCAGTTCAATCAAATTTCTAAAGCTACAAAATATTATGTAATTTTTTAAATAAAAAAATATACATGTAAAAAAAAAAAAAAAAAGGATCATCTAAGGTTATCATTGAAGTAACTAATTTGCTCCACATATAATTATTTTGGCCACACAAGTACTGTTAACTTAAAAATCCAATTTAACACTATGTTATAAATAGTCATTGCTACAAAAAAAAAAAAAACATGAAAATGGAAAACGTGGATAAAAATCTAATTATAGATGTTTCACTTATTAAATACATTTTTAATTAAAGAGTCATGTGAGGCAAAACAGAGAAAACACAGCTCAAATATTAATTAATGCGATATTTTACAGCTCAAATGTTCTACACTATCACAAAGGTTTGACTTGAAGGATTTTTTGTAACTTCCTCAATGTTTGTATTAATGTAATATTGTCAAACATCAATTCCTTAGTTTGTTAAGATTTCTTGTGAATATTTTTGTATTCCCAAATTAATGAAACATCCTCTTTGAACAAATGCGAGGAAGCAAACCACCGAAACCTTAGTCACTGATTAAGGTTATTAATTAAATTTAATAATTCTATCTTTCTTTTCAACGCATTCACATGCATTAGTAATCACATGCTTATGGCCTGTGTTGGAATCTTTTCAGCATCTTCCATCTATGAAAATGAATCAAAATAATAAAGAAACTTAGAAGAACAAGATTTGATTAGTGACTAAAATTTTAAATATTAATTGTTGTTATTTTTGTATTTTGGAGCGCACTTTGCACACGTTATGGAGGAGCACAGTTTCATTTATAAAGAAATCATTTTCGTTCAAAATTAAATATATAATTAAATTAAACCATTTTATAAAATGAAACATATATTAAATTACATGATAAAATGTGAATGACCCTTATCCAATGGTCTAACATTTGGTACTACATAAATAGCAATCTAGATTTTTGGCATTTGTTAAAAAATATATAGATCTAACGATGCAATTTGACTATTCAAATTAAATTTGTTAATTGTGGTAAAAAATTTAAAATATTAACCATATGTAGTCCAAAATTTCAATTAAAAAAAATTATATAATTCCATAGCCAGAAATTTCTTTTAAGCATTGCTTAAAATTCAAATTCTAAAAATAAGATGGTTCATACATGATAATAACATTAATCCAATTTAATTTTACGCCAAGAACAGGCAAACTAGGTTTGGCTGGATCACTTTTTTTTTTTTTCACAATTTTCATAATTTAAAAGATGTCATTTTTATCCAAAAAAAAAAAACTAGAATTGCTCATATTAAATAACAGAGATATCTCATAATCGAAAAAAAAAATGACATAAAATGTTATATAAATAAGGCCATGTAAAATTTACATTACAAAGCTAAATTCTGTATTTATTTTTTTGTTTAACCCAACCATACTCGACCTCATATCATTGGACTAGTTAACTAGATTTATGAAAACCCTTAAATTTTACAACAAATATAATAAATAGTTGCTAGACAATATGATAATAGACTCAATCCATCCAACTGAATTCGAATTTCTAGTGTTGTCGTTGTAAATTTTCTTATAAATTTTGAGAGAGATTAAAAAAAAGAAAAAGGAACTTCATGTATTTTCTTTTCTATATATTTATATATCTTCCAAATTTATATAAAACTTAGAAAAAAAAAATATATATATATATATATATATAAAGATCTATTCTATTTACGATCAAACATAGGTATTATCATATATTTGATTAAACGTATTACCGAGTTCAATCTATTAATAATTTTTTTAAAATAATTTAAAAATAGGAACAAGATGGAGCAGCAATAATTGCGAGGGAATCAGAGACCAATGAGAGGTGGCCAACACGAAATTCGCGGTGCCGCGTCTGAACGCTCTTTGGGTTTGAACCTCGAAATGCTACTGACTTCTGTGTGTCAGAACAGCTCAGCTAAACGCAGCACTCCCATCACTTCACACTGAAAAGATATCATTCTAAGTGTTTCCATATTAATGCTTTTTATTTTCTTAACCATTTAAATATCGAAAAATTCTATCCTGTATTACACCTTAGTATTATAATACCACTTCTGCAAGTTATTATTTTATATTATATCATATTATATATTCTCACGCTATTTTTATTAGGATAATAGAAGTTGTACAGTTGTATGGCTAGCTTCCTTTATTGGTGGTTGCTTCACTGGTAGTTAAGTATTTATAAGGAAAAATAAAGAGTTTTTAAATAAATTATATATATTTTTTTAAAAATTGTCTTAGAGTCAAACTGCCAATGATGATGTTAGATTTAAATAATTAAGATGAATTAATTTTTTATTTATTAAAAAATTATTATTTTAAATTTTTGTTTATTAAAATATTTAAAATAATCTTTTATTTATTAAAAAATATCACACTTAGTTTTTTATTTTTATAAAATTAATAAATTTAGTTTATTTATCAAATTGTAAACCTTAAATCTTATATATTAAATTTAGTATTTTTTAAAAATAAAATTATTTTAAATATATTAATAAATAAAAGATTAAAATGATTAATATACTCTAATACAATATATACTATGGTAGAGGCTATATATGCAATAATATTACTCCACTTTCAAGGCAATTATGACTTAAATTTCTATTTTTGTTATTTACAAAATAAAAATAATTTTTTAATTTAAATTTTTATAAAATTGTTTCGCATCATTTACAAATAAGTTTAATCTCATTTTTTCATAGATGAGATTTTCTAAATTTAATTCATTAAAAATATAAAATTATTAATAATATTATTAAAAAAATATGTTAATTTTAAAAATATAAAAGACGTTAATTAATTATGAAAAAGTAATTCAAAAAATGTTTATATATTGAAGATCAAAATAAATAAAAATTATTCAACACTCCATCACATCACACCTCGCTTCCACAATATCAATATGCTTTTATTTTCTAAACCATATAAAAATGGAAAGATTCTATATTAATGGGCACCACAACAAGAAGTTATTATATTATATTATATATATATATATATATATATTATTTTCTCGGACTATTTTTTATTAATAAATTAGGAAAATAGAAGTTGTACAGTTGTATAGATAGCTTCCTTTTTATGGTGGTTGCTCCGCTGGTAGTTAAGTATTTACAGAAAAAAAAGGAGCTTTTAAACCCTACTATATGTGTATATATATAAAAAAAAAAATTATATATATATATATATATATATATATATATTTAAATATAAGACTTATAGTCAAAGTGCCAATGATGTAAGATATAAATAAGTTAGGTGATTGATATACTTTATTCCAAGATATATAATGGGAGAGGGCAAGAGAATGCAAAGATATTACTCTTTTTTTGAGACAATTATTTAAACCAATAAATTTTTATTTTAGTCTTTCATAGATGATTTAATTATTAGTTTACTCCTTCAAATAATTTATATTGTTTTAAAATTTGATTTCTCATAAGTAAGTTATTTCTCAATATGTTCCATCATAAAATTACTTACTCAATATTGTCTATTATATATAGGTCTTTCTCAATTTAATTAGCCCATGAGAAATAAAATAATTATTAATAATGTCTTTAAAAATATGATGGGAATTATTAACAATAATTTTACTTGTGAATGGCTAAGTTAATAAATATTTATACGTGAGGAATTAAATTAAAAAAATTAATTTTACAAAGAACCAAAATTGAAAGATTCCTTACATATGAGGGACTAAATTAAAAATTTTATTTTATAAACAACCAAGATAAAATTTTTATTATCACAGCATTAAATAACCATAACCTCCAACCATTTTGAGTTAAATATTATTTGTATATAAAATAATTTGATGTGCTTAATATATATATATATTTATATGTTTTACCATAGTCATGTGGTGACATAAATATTTTATTCACAGGATTACGTGAGTTAATTTCCAGTGACAATGTTATAAATATTCCTTAGAATATTCGGTGAAATAAAGAAGGGAAAGTAGAAACAGCAAGGAATTGTCCCCTACCATCATCAATGTTGTAATTTTCCGCACCCGAATTAAAAAAAAAAAAAAAGCATATTAAAATCTCCAAATATTAATTTTTTTAATTTCCACTTGCAAATTGACTAATTAAATATTTATTGCTTAATACATAAATTGAAAATAATATCCAAATTTAAATTTGTTGCTACAGAATTTGATTTAACGCATTTATAATATTAATTTTTATTAATTTCTTTAATATTTTTAAAATTTCTCAATTCATCGCAATACTCTTAAGTAAAACAAAATTAAAGAGTTCGTTGAGGATACGAGGGGAACAATGAGTTTCATATTAATTTTCAGGATTTTATTTCATTATCATTTTTATTATTTTTAAATTTCCATCATTTAAAAATTCGTAACTTTGATAGTCTCAATTAAGTAGCTATATATGGTACAACTTATAATTTCTTATATTGTTATTATCAAAATTTTCAAATAAAATAAAATAAATATATAATTTCTTATTAATAATACAAAAAAAATGATTTAATTGAACAGCCATATATAAAATCTGTAAATATCATACATTTAATATGTTGTTATTGAGAAATTATAAATTTTTTTTTAATTAAGGTTGATTTAATTAAGCAGATTCGGAGTAGAGAGTGGATGAAACGCGCGGGGAGAAAGAGTGAAGGGATCGAAAGGAAGAAAGTGACACGTGGAAAGAGATTAAAAGGACAAGTTAAAGAGGAAATGGACACTCGAGTCATGGAACTGTACTGCAACGGACTACGGAAGTTGATTAGATGCCCGCAAATTCCGCTGTCATGATGCCTCGTTTTTTAAAAATAAATTAAAACTTTTAAATTTTATAAGTAAGGTATGATAATATTTTATGCATAAAAAATAAATGTGTACACTTTATTTTAAAAATACGCCAAAGATTTCTGCATAATTCCAAAAGGAAAAATGTCCTTTGCATATCACAGAACTCGATCCCGTGATCCCAATCAGATCTTATTTAACACACCAAATCTCAATTTTTTTTTAGGCCGTAAAATCTAAATAATTTATAAACAACATGTTGCTAGTTGGAAATACCAATTGAAGTTGAGTAATTAATTAAAATATGAGAAAGATGTAAGATAGCGAGGATGTTATGACATAAAAAGGTATATATTTTGGTTATGAGGTAATAATTATTAAGGCCAATTTTTTTATACAATTATAAAATTGGTTATATTAGTACAATCATTATATGATATAATAAAAAAAAAAGACAAATAACAATAATGTTTTATATTATATTGACTATATAATAATTTAAAATAATTTATTATATTTATATTTTGACCTCATCATTTTAAAAATTTTTTTTTATTTTTTATTTTTAGTAACTTACACAAAAATATTAGCTTATAATTTTGTTAACTTACCATGTATTTTTTTTAATTTTTAAATAACTCAATAACTCTCTAATTTTATTCTTATTTTTAATTTATGAATTAATATTTTTTAAATTACTAAAAAATAAAAAACAAGTAGGATAAATGAATTTTTTTGTAATAACCCAAGCAATTAAAAAAAATTTTGAATGCAACTGATGGTATAATATTGTGTTAGGTGAATCAATACAATGAAATTGAGGCTGGCTCAGTGGTCAGGCCTCAGGCTGCATTTCCTCAGGACGTGGGTTCGAGACCGGGAAGCTAACCTCCAGTGTTTTTTTTCTGGAGCTGCCACGTGTCCCCTCCACAGTGAAAGGACGAAATTGCCCTCGTAAGTCTTCTTCTTCCTCCTCCTTCCTGCGTGCAGCCGAGAGTGAGAGAAGAGAGAGAGGCTTCGCGAGAGAGCAGAGAGCCGCCGTGGTTGAGCCTCCACCTCGCCTGAGCTGAGCTGCACCCCCGAGCACCACCGGCCACCCTTCTCCGCCATTCCAGCCGGCAAACCGCCACTCCTTTGGGAGAAAACCACCGTGGAACCGCGAGGTCTCCTGGCCGTTGGTGGGCTGTTTTCCCGGCGTGGCTTGGACGGGTTGTGAGCCTCACGTTTTGGCCGGTCCTTTCCACCTGAAGACGAGCTCAGTTGGCCGCCGTTGGAGCCGTTTTTCCGGCGAGAAGGAGGAGTTCGAATCTTGAGCATTTTGGGACGATTTGGTACGTTTAAGCTAGTTTTCTCTTCAGATTGAGCTTAGAAGTAGCATTTTCGGCCCTTAAACAACAAATTTGAGCTCTAAAATCATGGATTTTGGCTGCTTGTAAGAAGAATGGCTGACAGGGACCAAAGTGAAAATTTTCGAAAATTTTGGGTTCTTGAGAAAATGGAAAATTTCTGACTTGTAATTGATCCATATTTACTCTAGATTAATACCTTTAAACTGTTAGGCATGAGAACTAAGAAATTTGCTGGATTTTGCATTAAAATGGAGGTTAGGGCTTGAAACAGGGACCAGAATGAAAAATCTGGAAAATATATGGGGCAGAAGTGTAAATAATCACACGTTAAGGAATGAAAGATATGGAATTAAAGAGATGGGGGAGTTAGGTCCTAAATTAGGATAATGGCCCGAACGGCGATTAATCCCTGCGTGAACTTCGGTACAGGTGGATCGTAAGGCCGATTCTGGCACCCCAAGGAGGGGGCAGCATACCGCTTGCGTTGATCAGAGTTCAGGTGCGCAGTAGCACCCCGAAACTCTTATTATTGCCTAGGCTGTTCTTGTTTAATTGTTTTCTAAATGTAAATAAATTCTTTCTGATTTTGCCTTACCGAATTGGGAGATTTAAAGCAAGGGACCTCTGCATGTGTTGAATGATTGTAATTACGGTAATTGACTTGTGATGGGATTAAAGGTGGTTACTAGCTAGATATAATAGAACCACAGAAAACTTTCGTATAATTTCATCTTTGTATACATGCGTGATGTAAATTCTTTGATTTTTGGAAAATGACGAATGATAAGCTTTCGCGAGACGTAACTCGCGCCTGTTGGTTAGTTACCCTCGAGGACTGAGTGTTCTCGCCTGTGGGTTAGTTACCCTCGAGGACTGAGTGTTCTCGCCTGATGGTTAGTTACCCCGAGGACTGAGTGTTCTCGCCTGTTGGTTAGTTACCCCCGAGGACTGAGTGTTCTCGCCTGTGGGTTAGTTACCCTCGAGGACTGAGTGTTCTCGCCTGTGGGTTAGTTACCCTCGAGGACTGAGTGTTCTCGCCTGTTGGTTAGTTACCCTCGAGGACTGAGTGTCCTCACTCGTTGGTTAGTTACCCTCGCGGATTGTGTATCCTCGCTTGTTGATTGATGCTTTCGAGGGTTGTGTACCCTCGCCCGTTGATTCTTAGCAGTCTTAATCCTGATTGTTTGTCACAATTGATTGCTTAACTGAGAATGGTTGTTGACTTGACGTTTATGATAAATGGTTATTTCGTTCGACCGTTAAATTGCAAGTTTATGGATTTAAACACTATTGCACTGTATTACTCCTTGATTTTTGTTAAAGCTTTCGTTTATATATGAAATGGTTTACTGACTTGGGGTGCTATCTGCCGGAAAACTTTTGGTCCAGAAAGAGAGTTAGGCGATCTTCTGGAGCCAGTGGAGCATTGGCCGAGGAGCTGCATTGAGCCGCTTGATTGGGTGCGAGACGTGCCCTTTTTGTTAGATTCCAAATTTGACATTTTCTTTTGGGATGTATATATATATTTAGTTTGGTAGCCATTACTGTATACGGGATTATTTTGTGACCATAGCTGAACCCGCCCTGTTTTTGTCTTTTGTTGTATTCGTGGATTTGGGCTGGTGGGAGCGGAGCTCCCCTATTTATGTATTGCCTTGTAGGACCCTGTAGAAATTTCGGGACGTCTTAATTACTGGGGAGGTGCTGCCGAAATTTCTACAGGAAGCTTCGTTTTGTATTGACATTCTCACCATATATACTAAGGCAACGGCATTATGGGTATTGGTAATGTATGTTAACGATCGTCCCTTTAGTGTAGGCTTGCAGGTCATGGGAATTTTCTCGTGATCTGTGCCAGTCACATCCCAGGGAATTCGGGGCGTGACATTTTTTCAAAAGTGTTGGGTTCATAAAAAAAAATTAAAAATATTATGGTTAAAATATAAATATAACAAATTATTTTAAATTAGCATATAATTCGCATTTTTTGACATATAATTATCATGTGTCTTATTTTTAGTATGCTATGTAATAATTACACTAATCCAACTAATTATTTAATATACAATAGTATGTTATGATATTGGTTTAAAGTATTAATTTATTTAGTCGTAAATACCTTTCAGTATCATTAATTTAATTTTTGTATAACTAATGTGTATAATCATAACAATTAATATGATCATATAGAAAGAATATATATTTTTATACTAAAGAAATATTACTTTATGAATAGAAAATGTAGTGTTTTCATGTTCACGGTATTATCTTTCTCTATATATAAATATATAATTGTAATTACAAATTAGATTGTAGTTTGAATATAATAAGGAGGCCAACTTCTGGTAATTGATATATATGCCTAATTTATATATAATGTGAAAATTACTTTTGTGTGTGGGGACAATTACGAACGTTTTATATATGTTTGATGTGCCTTTAATTTGGAATTCGTTGTTATACATGTGGATTTATGTGTGTGTGAAGCTTTGAACGCAGATTTATTATAAATCAGTGCTTAAAAATTCAAAGTGAACGGAAAGTGATAAAATGATAAGAGAACTTGATATATAAAATAGGTACATTGCAAAGAAACTACTATATAGATATATAGTTGGCATATGAAGAACTTACTTATGGATAGCCAATTTAACACGTAGCATGTTTTGTTATAAATAAATTAAACATGGCTATATCAGATAGTGAATGGCTATAAGTACTATATATTCATAAAAGAAGCGAAAGGGACTATATCTTAATTTTAAGTTAGTCATTGTTCAATTTGTAGAACATTAATTAGTTTGTTTTCTATTTTCATGTTCTTTTACATTTCAGAGGACTAATCTTCATATCTTTGAATGAGACAATATTTTAAATTGGTAGACAATCACTAAAGAGAGTTATCATCGTTATTGAAATTAAGACTTACATCAAAGTAATTTATAGGGTTTTATTTTAATAATAATAATAATTAATTATAGTATTAAAATAAAACCCTGAGATATACATTAAAATAATATCTTATTTCATTATTCAAAAGAAAGGAAGCCCATTAACTCTCTTTTAGTAATTAACTCTTAATTAATAATCTAATGAGATAATCACTAATATTCTTGGATTGTAGGTTGGGTCTTCACCTAATGAACTTGTAAATAATTTAATCCATCATTGATTATCCACTATGAATATAAACCAAATCCATTTTTAGTTTATCAATTATAATATGAATTGTCTAATTAGTTATAACGAGAGATTAATCTAATAACATAATTAATACTAATCCATATAATATTAAAATATTTTAACATATTTAATATAAATATAATTTTTGAAATAAAATATTATTCAAATTAATTAAATTTAAAATTTGTTATGAATATGATCTTTGTGTTAAAATTTTTTTATTAAAAAATTTATGAGTTTTAAAATAAAAAAGAATAAATAATTTTATTATTTAATTATATATTTAATTCTTTTTATATTGTACAAATATTATTTTTAATTTTTTATCAAAATAAATATAATTTTAAAATTACAGGTAAGTTTAGTATATCTTTCCATTTGAGAAAAAAAAATTAAAGCATAAAGAGTGAAATAAGCGAAATTTATACATTTTTTTTAAGAAGTAAACAAAAAAAAATTGTAGATAGCAACAAAGCTTAAATGAAAGGGACAAAATATATGAGAAGCCATAACAAGTGTTCATCAGTTAATTGGGCCTTCAATGGGATTGATAGAGAGCATACGACCTATATTATCCCATAGTTTTCAACCCCTTTTATGATTTTATCTCAACAAATAATTTATTTACTTTAGAAATAAAATTTGATAATAATAATGTTTTTGAACGGTGATAAACATTCTGACATTCACCTATTCCATACTAACTTCCAAAACCTTCATAAAAAGTCAGTAACAAAAAACCAAAGTAAATAAATGTCACATTAAATACAAAAGTCCAAATTTTTCGACATATAATCTCTAAAATTCTTTTGGAATAAATTTATAGATATCCCAAACATTTCAATTATATATATAATTATTTTTAACTCTTAATTTCGTGACATCTTGTTGTGACATTTCTTTATAGCTACCCGTGATATTTATTTTGTCCATGTGATACTTGTTTAAGGTGCCAAATTGAAATAAAAATAAGTTTTGTACAAGAATAAAGAAAAGTCATGTAAGCCCTCAAGTTAAGGGAGTTACCAAATAGTGTTGAATAAATTTTATTAATTTAACGTGGATTAGTATTACTTTTAATTTTCAATGTAAAATTGAGCAGTTGGTCATTTGTTTAAAATATAAGTAAATTATATTTATGTTGATTATAGATAGTTTATAATAAATTAAATTACTCACAAATTCATTGATAGAAATTTCAACCTGAAATAAAATTAATTTTATTATTAACTTAATGAATTATTATATTTTTGGAGAGCTGTAATTTAAATAAAAAATTATTTATTAAAATTATTATTTTTGGTAATTGACAGGATTTAAGTGGTACTTTTTTTTTCACCTCTTTCACCCTTTGGAAAAAGAATAATAGTATTGTAGGTTAAATTTATCTACCTAATTTTGCTGTAATATTATGGCTTTTCTTTCAATCTTTTCTAGATAAATATAATTTTATCATATTATATAACTTTTGTAATATAATAAGATGTATTTAAAATAAAACACCTTTAAAGGATCAAAGAAAACTTTAATTAAAAAAGGGGAATCAAAGTAGAATTGTGACGCTAATTCTTTCCATTATTTATTTTATCATATTTTTGTTTTTATCTCATTCTATTCGATAAATTCAATTGTACCTGCCAAGTACGCTTACCTGTACCTCGCAAACTTTCTTAAATCATCGCCTTTACTCTCGCCCCTCTTACACTACTTCCAACTGCACACACTATCCTTCTCTTTTATATATATATATATATATATATGTATCCCCTTCATACTCCCTTTCTCCTTCACACCCACCACGCTTTCTTGTTCCTCATTTCTCTCTCTCTTCAATTCCTTACCGTTCTTTCTCTCTCCACCGTCGATCTCCGTCAATCTCTCTCTTTATCGTTGGATTCTAGCTGGCTCTAAAGGTTATAATGAAGCAGTTGATTTGCAGGCTGTCGCGAGTGGCGGACTCGTCGCAGTACACTCTGCTCCGATCGGACCAGCAGAACCGGCGAGCTCGGAGGGCGGAGTCATTCCGATCGGTGGCGGCCGCGAAGCTCCGGCTCTCACGTGCGAGGACGGAGGTGCCGGAAGGTCACGTGCCGATCTACGTAGGGGAGGAGATGGAGAGATTCGTGGTGAGCGCGGAGCTGTTGAACCACCCGATCTTCGTGGAGCTTCTGAACAAATCGGCGCAGGAGTACGGGTACGAGCAGCAGGGCGTGCTCCGAATTCCCTGCCACGTCGTCGTGTTCGAGCGCGTGCTCAAGGCGCTCCGTCTCGGCCACGACGACGACGACGACGCGCGTGCTATTCACGACCTCCTCAATTCTTCTTCCTCTGACGAGTTTTGCTACTAGGATATTATGGTTTCGCTCTGAAAAAGGGGAAAGGAAAAAAGAAGAAAATCGAGACAATTAGGAGAGTGTACTTACATATGGTAAATTAGTGAGATCTTCTACTTTTTTTCTTTTTTTAATTTTTCTTCTCTCTAGTTTGTTTTCTTATTTTTCCTGTGTATATACTCTTCACCGTCATCAATAGGAGCACAGATATTTATTTGTTAATTATTAAAGTCTACTGCTGAAGCAGCTGCTTCTCTTGCAGCCTGGTTTCTCGAGAAACAAACAGAAAATTAAATTGCAGTATCGGGAAGATTTTTGAGATCTTTCAACTTGCCCTTCAATTTACTGCAACTTCAGTTTCAGATTGTCTTTAAATTAGTAAAATATTCAGGAGTGAAAGAGAGAGACTATTTTTAACAAATTCAGAATTTTCCTCTGCCATCTTGAAGTTCAGAGTTCCATAATTTTGTTTTAACTTTTGGTAGGGTCAATATATCGGCGTTATTTTAGTTTCTAGAGACGCAGAAAGTAATACCATTGCGAGAAAAAACGGAAGGAGGGGTGGGAAAATTAGGCATGGGAACATGAATTTGGACAAAATTACGAGAAAGCCAAAGTAGCAGCTTCGCAGTAACGTTCCTGTTAAGTTTTAACTTTGAAATTTACCACGAAGTTTAGGTCATGTTTTTATGACTGAATTAGTCAAGAAATCAGTGTGTTTTAATATATAATTAAAATAATTCGCCTTAAGTAATTTTGTCTGATTATTTCTTTAACCAAAAATTTTACTCAATCTATAAGTTAAAATTTGATTCTTTCTTAACTTTAGTTTCAATTTAATTTCTTATTCAATATTTTCACATAATTATTCATTTATTTTTATTTATAATTCAGTTTAAATTAAATTAAAGTGAAAAAACTAAATATACTAACATCAATAAAAATCAACTAAAAAATAACATATTAATTATAAATAAAAAATATATTAATGTATGAGTGAGTATATTACCCCAAAAAGGGGGTATTTAGAAGTGAAAGACTGCGTAGTGGAAGAGTGATGCGTCATGATTGATTGAAGCTTGGCCGTTGGCGGGTCAACTATGTAATTTCGATGACCTTCGGTGGCCTTTCCCCAACCTTTCTGCGAAGGGTCGGATATTCGAATACAAACGTCATGAACTTTGGTCGAGGATAATTTCGTCATTCTCTTGTCCTCACCTTTGCACGAGGAATGTACCAATTTATGCCCCCCACACACGCTAGGATAGGATTAGCTCTCACTTTTTTTCCTTTGGAAAAAGTGAGAATTACAATTAGTAAGTTAAAAGATAGTCCGAAGAATTTGTGATCCAAATTTTTGCCATTATGATGGATCTTATCTCAGGATCTAGGAAATATACATACAAATTTTTTTTTTTTAAAACAAGATCCAACATATAAAGTTAACAAAAATATGTTTAGTCATTTAGAATCTTACAAAATAATTTTAAAATGTAAAATTCCTTACAATAAATATCTGAATCTTACGTGTTTTTTAATTGTATTTCTTAAAAAAAATCTAAATTTTAAAAAACAATTGGAGGTACTATTGCAAGACAAATTATGATGAAATTAAATATTTGAGTGATTTTAAAATTGTTTTCAGGTACAAAGAGAAAATAGCCGAAACTTGAAAAAAAAAAAACATGTTCATACAAATATATACATAAAATTGATGTTATATCTGGGGATTAATTTTTATCTTTTGAGAGTTGAAAACTCTGATGAAGTTTTACAATATATTGGAATTTGAAAATGTCTAACCAAACTATATGGAAAAACATGGTAATATGTGGAAGTTAAAGAGCTAGCTAACTCGTATGCAACTACTAAAACGATGTTATTGTCAAAACCTACTCCATACATTGTTGCTTAGATTTTGTCTTAAATTGGCGTTATACATCGCACAAGTCAAGGTAGGCCAATAAATATATGTGACAACCATTATGAGCTGCCTTGTTGTGAACAAATGCATGCCACGAAGCCACCTCTAGTTATTAGGTTCACTGTTCATGACTTGAAAACCATTTCAAATTTCCGATATAATTTAAATTCTATATATTTTGACAGAAATATAAAATTATATTTAATAAAATTAAATTTTTAGATAAAAAAACAATAGTCTAAATTATATATAAATTAAAAAATATAACTATACATGGTCATATTAATTTTATATAAATATGAACTATTAAATATTTATTTACCCGTTTACTTTTATAGAACATAAAATTATGTTAACATCAAAAACATAAGAGGATGGAAGTAAGATCTCCTTAGTACCATACTAATCAAGGCATAAATTTACAGGAGTACACGTACGTGAATCCCAGACATGTTACTACGAAAGGGCAAGTATAATGTAATACTGACACACCAATGTTTCAAAATTTTCATCATCCTTGTTCCATGATCAAAGTACGCTTCATTCTCATGTACTAGTTTCAAGACATATGGGAGCATATTACATCACATAAAGGTAATTATAGTTACACAACGAGGTTTCAAATATTTCATCACCTTAGAGTTGTACTATCAACGCTTCATTTTCGTGTTAAAATAGTTAATTTCAAGGCTTATGTGAGCATGTATAATAAACGTATGTTTGGGTTTGTTGTTCCAGGTTGGGCCCAACACTCTTTAAATTTATCTGAGTATTGGTTTCTAAATTTGATCATATATATATATATATGTGTGTGTTTTATATTGTGGTGTGTTGTGTAGGGACTTGTGTGAAAATATGTATAGAAGTGGGCTACATGTGCATATGAGAGAAGAGGGGGTTTAAATAAATATGGTTGGAGATCATTAATGGTGAAGTGATGTGGCAGCAACCTCACCAGAATAGTTATGTTGCTCATTTAATTGTCGAAGAAGTTTTGGTAAGTCTTTCCTAAATTAATTTCAAACAAGTGTTGGTTGGTGTTGGATATTTTCCTTTGGAGTTTGGTGTTCCTTTGTGATTAGGTTAATCAAGAGAGCTAGTACGAGTACGGTATATGACAAATGGCAAGACTAGAATGTAACATATTAATTATTTTTTGATTAAGTTTTCTATACAAATATATATATATATATATATATATATGTAATTACTTTTCACTTTTTTTTCTTTGTCCGTATGACAAAGCCTCGAAGGTTATGAATTGAGTGATTGTACTTCTAATTATTACACTTCCATTTGTGAAATTCTGTTTAATAAATCCTAGAGCTAGATAAATAAATAGTGGCCTATAAAATTCAACTATGTGAATGTGAAAAATTTTAGAACATGACGAACATATTAGCACATATATTACCAAATTCCATCAAATTATATGCTGTGCTTTTAAGAGAAAAAATTTTATTATCCTTTGAATGTCTCATTATTTCACATGTATCCTAGAGGAAATTATACTAACATCCCTTAAGATTTAGCTTAATTATATATATATATATATATATATATATATATGATATTTTTTAATAAAAAAGTTCCCTGGATTCTCTTCTCATTTACGTTTTTCCTACATAAAATATGCTCAAATAAAAATATAATTACTTAATTATTATTATTATCATATTAAGAATGGAATCACAATCTTACGCCTTGTAAAAAATTTAAATTTTTTATAAAAATAGATTGGATAACAGATTTTTTTAATATATTTAAAATGAGGAAAGTCGACTGTAATTTTCAAAATGAAAGAAGCATCAGATATATTTTAGCTCAACTTTGAGAAAAATCAATTAATTTAATTTATTATATATCCTATATGTTTGAGAAAAAAATCGCATGCATTGCTACATATTAATTGCCCAATAGCATGTGATAGTGTTTATGGGGTCACAAATAAAGATGGCAAGGATAATATTTAGTGGAGGACTTGTCGATTTCTTTGGTTTTTGTACTCCTAATTGACCCCACAATAATTTGGATTAGCTTCAACACACAAACGTACACCAATCATACAGGATTTTGACACTAATTGTAAATTCAATTAATTTATTTAATTAAGGAGACAATCGAGCATAAATATAAGCCGAAATGAACGATGCATGCGTACGGTTTGAAGTTAAAAACAAAATAACAAAATGAGCCGTCACGTTTATACAAAGAGATCGATGTTAAAAAAAGAAAAAAAAGACGACGAAGAAGAAGTAAGTTCGAAGTTTACAGTGGATACAGTCAAAATGACTAATTCTTCCTGAAATCATCAAATTGTGTTAATTAATCTTAGCCTGAGAACCGAGTTTGATATGTATAAGAAAGTTTATTAATTAATTCACAGCACGATTTTCTACTTTGATCTTATATTTAATATATATTTGATAATATTAAATAATAAGGCCACGAAGTTGAAATCAGTAAGCTACTGCTTTTCTAAAATATTTCATTAACGTCGTAGTCATACATATGATATTGTCTAAGTTTCCGTAAGCCTATTTGATTCTGTATTCAACTTGATCTTCATATATATATATATATGTGGTGCATGGTGAACTACAACAAAAAGGGTATTGGAAAAATTTATTAGTGACACTGCTATTTTAGGTTAATTTTTTATGGTAATAAAATTATTTAAATTTAAAAATATTGTCAAACAACCTAAGCTTCTTACACTAAATTATTATACATCGAATAACTTTATAGTGCTGTATATGTTTTTCATAAATAGATTCCAGTGGGTCAATAAATAAACTTTTATCTCATATTGTGGACAAATGTAGGTAAGAGAATTCAACGGACATTATGGTTTGTCAAATTCATGCATGTGATTATACATACATGATAATGTAGATTATACATATTAAATATATGTATAGTCATCTATAAACTTTGAAATATGACGATTTTATGTCACTAATATATGTAATTTGGTCAATTGTTTGGTATATATTCTTAAAAAGCTATATTTAGTATGCCATTTGAAAATTTGTATAAAAAAAATTAACCATTTATGTTCTCTCCTTTTTTGGGTGTTGAGTCAGATCGCACTTAATTCTTGATTAGCATTATCATTGAAGTGGATTATATCACCCTCGCATGATCATTAAAGTTACTCATATGCTAATCCAAATTTGTAACTACGTTTCACGAATGAACATTAAAAAACAACATTGTTGGACCAACCAGAAAGAAGGTATGTATACACACACAAACAGATATATATATATATATATATATATATATATATATATATATATATATATATATATATGTCCATCTAGTTATTATAGTCCGAGTCAGAAAGATCATTAGTGACTGTTGCCAGCTGAATTCATAAAATACATAAATATATAAAGTGAAAGCTTGATTCTAATTTGATCAATAAAATATTATATCTTGTAGAGAAAATTAAATCTGATTTTTAGTGGCAATTCATTAAGAAATAAATAATTTCATCTTATGTTAGTATAAATTTAGAAAAGATTAATTAGTCTGTATACGAAAAGGAGTTATTAATTATAGCTCCTTTTGTTGTGATTAATTCCAACATTAGCTACTTGAGACTTACTGATACCAAAATCATAATACTAGAATAGGTAATCTCACGCACACACACGTGTGTGTGTGTATGTATACATATGCTCTCCTGTAATTTAAGTTGTTTCATTAACTTTTCTGTTATATATATATATATCCCAAACCACTTTTACTTATAATAAATATAATCAAGTGAAATTTAAAATAATAAAGAATAATTAAAAAATACTTCACTTTTACTTCGAACAATTTCATAATCTTTTAAAACTATTTCTTAAAATTAAGTTAACATTTGAAAATAAAAAACAACTATCACCTTAATCTCAACAATAGTCTCAAAATGATAGAAAAATATTTAAAGGAAACAAGTGTGTGATAATAAATTATTAATTATTTTAACATCCAAGTGATTATTTTTTTAAAAAATTTCAACATAGTGCCATGAAGCAATAATTCAAAAAACACAAATCAAATCACAAAGAGTAGATCATAATTTATCTTTTTGTCAAAGTAGAAATTATAATTTATCCTAACAAATACGGATCTATATATGTTCGAAAACTAATAAAATCAAAGAGATATATATGCAGGACGCACATGCAAGTCAACATCGAGTTGATATCAATGAATCTGGCTCTATCTAAATTCAAAGCTATGCTGGCTGGTAGCTATCACGTTTATATTAATTCTTCTGCTTCATCATCAGAGGGAACATGCTGTTCATGGTTAGTTTGAAGATCCCAGAAAATAACTAACCTAGCAACACATGGTTACATTCATTTCATGTAGATATGGCCACATTCATTTTATTCATATTTTCTACTGCACTAAGTTGCCCTTTGCTTGAAGATCCCAGAAAATAACTAACCTAGCAACACATGGTTACATTCATTTCATGTAGATATGGCCGCATTCATTTTATTCATATTTTCTACTGCACTAAGTTGCTCTATGCTTTTTGGCTTTTCCTTCTTATAGTCAACAATGTAGGTCAAAATATACCCTACGTCCTGCAATTTTACTTATTTAATTTAGTTTTTTAACTTAATTTTATCTTTTTTTTTTCATCATTTATCGTTATCTGATTTCAGTCTGCAGGTTCTTAATTTTATCTCGTATTTTACATTTGTCCCTTAGTTTTATTATATTCTAATTTGATTCCTTATGTTTAAATTCTATTTAGATATTTTCCTTTAACACCATCAAATTTCAATGGTTAGTAGAAAAAGAAACATTCTATGTGGCTCAGTGGTTACTTAACACCAACAATCTCTCGACATCTATACAAAGGAGCCATATGATATTTTTCTATTAATTGACTTGGTAATGGTAGAGAAAAGAAAACATTTGAGTGATTTTTGTGGGTAAAGGACCAAATATATAACACAAAATAAAATTTAAGGAATGGAAGTGAAACATGATGTAAAGTTAAATATCTTAAACAAATTAAAATCAAATGAAATTAATAGACAAATATAAAATATATGTAAGTTAAATTTTTTTATATACTCGTTGGCCTATGGGATTCCGACCTAATAGTTTTACAGTACTGTTAAATTTTCGACGTATATGTTTTCTTCTGTAAGCAAGTTGCACATAGAGATAAAATAGTAATTCACAACGGTGGATAAGAAGACTTGAACTTAATATTCTTGATTTATTGAAGTTATTATTTATTTAAGTTTTTTAAAGCCTTTTGAATTTACTGAAGAACTTTTTATTTAAATTCATCTTTTTAATCATTTAAACTTAATTAGAGCTTATTGAAGAGAATGGATCCCCTCCAGAAATTGAAAGGAATTTTTTTTTTAGCAATGAATGTATAGGGCCACTGGATTCCCAAATTTTTTTTATCAAAAGTATTTTATTTAAAAAAATAAAGTATCTTTTAAAAGAAAATAAATAATATTTAAGATATCTTTTTACACAAAATAATATCTGGTTAAAAAATTACTAAATTGCTTCTAATATCTCAAAGTATATTTTATATATTTTTCATTATATTATTCTTTAGCAATAAATCATTTTGTATTTTAAAAAATCTAAATTATTAATGTATTTTTATTTTAAAAATATTTAATTTTAATTTTTAAAAAATATTTTTTATAAAAAATTTAGAACTATTGGATTTAGATCCAATGGACTTATGCATTTAGTACCAAAAAAATCTCCTCCTGTAGGGGATCCAATATCCTTAATGAACAATGACTTTGAATGTTAGATCTTTAATTTTTAAATATATAGAATTTTTCAATTTTACTAAATATTATTTATAATTGTTATCTTTATAATAAATTCTAGCTCACCTTAAAGATCTATGAAAATTTGTATTCCTGCTGAGAATGAGAACGAGAGAAATATTCTTCCACAATGGAAGTGGAGAAAGGGATAGGGAGTTCAAGAGCCACTTCCTGCCTTATTCACAGGATTAAATAAACTTAAAGAGTCTATTATTTTAAGATTATAAATTAAGAAATAGTGACAAGTCGCTAAGTACATATATATAATTCCTCGTAATGCCCAATTGAAGACATTCTACAAAGCTTCCAAACTTTCAACGTACATGTTTAATTGTTTATATACAAGAAGAATAAAAATTTGAGCTTGGATTTGAAGAACCATACGTACAGGACATATAGGACATTAAAGCCAGCAGGTGAGATTTGATACCTCGTGAAAAGATGCTAAAGATAAGAAAACAAATGGTGTCCGTCGGAAGTAGAATCCAATAGAATTTGTGTTTGTCTTCATATTCTTTTCCAAGTCATGCTGACAAGAAATTTCATGCCTTTGCAAAGGCATGCATGTGAGCATATATATAGGGTTATACCTATAAATTCATATTCATGTCCCATTTCATACATATAAGAGCCTGATGACATCAAATGTCATCAACTCTACTTTCCGTTAAATGAGTAAAAATTTTTATTTTTTATTTATTAATTCAGTCTTAATTTGATATTTTAATTAATTTTTAATTTTAATTTTATCTTTCACTATAAATCTAGTTTCAATTTATTTCTTTATTATAAATATTCGTATATTTAATTTAAATTTAATCAAGATCAAAGGACTAAATACAGGAATAGAATCAAGGAAGGCATGAGACTGTCATCACCCTTTTTGAATTTTTAAAATTTTAATTTTTATATGTAATTTTATTTTATATTTTTTATTTGATTTTGTAATTTATAAGAATTTGCCCCCGTTATGAATTATAAGAATTTGTCTCATTTGTTGAAGATTCTCAACTCCTTAGAATGAAATTCTATCCACCCCTTATTAAATATGTTAACTTCATATTGGTGAGATTAAAAATTAATAAAAAATTAAATTGAGATTAAATTTATAAGTGAAAAACTATAATAATATTTTACTTGAGTGAAATATCAATAAAAATTATACAAACTAAATCTTTGAAATAACAAATTGAAAAAACAACATAAGAATCTTCTTGTGAGCATGTTGGTATGCGTACTGAATCTATATTAATTTGGATGAGCGTTATGAGGTTTTCGTTGTTTTGAAGGTTCGTAGGTTAAGGGGTCACACCAAGGCATCCAACTAGCCAAGAGAATCGTCCTTATCTTTTTTGGCTTTTGCATGCATGCAAGACCCCACAAAACACTCAAATTTTTATGGCCAAATATTATTAAGTTTCATATTTGCAACAATAATTTCTAAATTATTTGCAACTAACGATAAAATATATGATGTGATTGCCCTAAAATGATTTAGCCAAACAGTTCCAGAGAGCTTAGAGATATATGATTGCATCACATTAACGTCTATATATGCTTAATGCCATTATTAGATAATATTATTTACTTTATTAATTTAGAAGCAAGGTCTCATGGGTTTCATAATTCAACAAATTCTATACAAAATTGCATATATATATATATATATATATATATATATATATATATATATTAATTTGATCCATTCATTTTGAAAATTTTGTAGTTGACTTGGCCGTTACCGTTCTTCTACTTCTGCATCATATATTCTACAGAATTGGAACCCATATATATAATATTTACAGTTGATGAAGTTGTTATGTAATTAATTATGTTTTAAGATTTTTATTAATTATAGATTGGATCTCTAGCAATTACAGTAGAAGATGTTGTAACTTAATAAACTAAAAAATAATTATGCATGGTCATTTTGGATAACATGTGCTGTTATTTTTTTCGTAGTCACTTAATTATAATTAAATTTGTGCAAATAATTAGACCAAGTTGGGGGTTTACATCCCTATGCTAGACTATTGTATCATGAATATTCCAAATTGAACGGCATGCTTTGTGTTTTCATCTTCGAAAAAAAAATCCCATCTTAGTGATATGGGTTCCATTTTTTTTCGTTTTATCTAAGAAAATCTTGGGAAATTTTTTTTAAATACACTGTATATATATTCCGTTGTGAGAGATCAGTGCACTTTTCAAATTACTTTATGTAAAATTTATAAGCTCAGACAATGTATTAGGTTACCAATGATTTAATTAATATTAATATAAATATATATATGAGTGTTTTGTTTTGAAAAATCTTTTAGTTTATAATTTAGTTACAACTGGCAAAACTTCAATTAATCTGTGACTTTTAATACAAACCCTAAATAGTTGCTTAATGTGAACTGGTTTCTTCTTTGTGGACTTGACTCCATATAAAATTGTTCAGTCATGGCTAATAATTATATACAATATATTATATATATGTGCTTGGGGCTTTCAGTTTCTTCGGTCAGTCAAATTATTATTAAATAATAATTTTTTAAAAATTATATAGAAAAATATATTTAATTTTGTACACCATACCATACCAGATCTCTGCGCGTGCCAGCACGGTAATGGATAACTTTACAGCCTACTATTTTCATATGTGCTACATGTTAAGGACTCATCGACAATCAATTTTAAAATAATATTAAATTATTCTTCTACAAAAAAATGAAAAATTTAAAATAATAATAATAATAATACTAATAAGTGACCCTGATATACTAATTTTTTCATGTATGATCAGTAAGTCTACGTTTATAAAAAATTTTCCATTTTAATTTGATAGAACTTCTCCAAGATCCATAAGTGACCCGTATTAACATATATAAAAGAAAGCTTTATACACTCACACACACACACACACACACACATATCATCACTAATCTAATAACATAAATAATAAATTCAATTAAAACAGAAACTGAAGAATCAAGGGCGTCGTGTCATACTTCAATTATGTATTTCATCCCTTATCCATATTTGGTCTGTGCTGCTGGGTCTAATATATAATATGAAATCAAACTTCTTAGGTTGGCTAAAATTTTATATATATATATATATATATATATATATATAACCATCTTTTAATGATTATATTTATATATGTAAAAGATTGTCCTTATATGTATATATATGAATAAAATTAAATACATACAAATTAATGTAAAGAGAGATATGTCATAAAGTAAGAAAGAAAGGAGGAGTGAGGAATAAATTATTTCTGAAAGCTTTCTTCAATAATTGAAAGATCGATATGGTTGGACAGAAACAGAAGCCAGAACATGTCCGAAAAAAGAATAATATTACCCTTTACAGCCTATTGCTGCAATAGGAGGGGGAGATCCAGATAAATTTTCTAATTATATCAAACTGAGAAAGAAAAGAGAAGCCAATATATATATATATGTAGATAAAGAGAGAATCAGAATAATTATAAGGAGCATTTTGAAAATTCAAACCTACAAATCAACTCCAACTGTAGGACGCGTGCTTCAACAGTGCCATCTCTGCCTATGTTCTTCACAATCATTTCACACATCTTTCAAGTTTGAAATCATTTTAATTGTTTAAAGATTCGAGAGGCCAAAGATACTTTTCCAGTTTAGGGTATATATGTAATGGATCCAGCGCATTCAATGAAAAATGTGCAGATTTTATGGTTAAAATTTTAAAAAAAAAATACATGATTTGATAATTGTATATGATCAAAAAGTTATATTTTTAATCGGCGTATGATTTTCAAAATTTAATTTAACTATTTAGAGTGACTATAACCAATCTGGATTCGAGTATATAGCATGCGTGATGAAATTTGACTACACTTCATCAAGCTTGAATTTAAAAGAGAATAGTGTCATTGGTTCAACACGCTGAAAAAAATATTAAAGAATTAGAACTATATGCATTGCACATAGCATGTGAGTTCGTGGCAAGGGTCACATGCCCTACAATTATGGGTTTGTGTTACCCAAGGAATTAAGGGGATCCTCTACCCTGCAAATATATATATACTTTGCACTTTTGTTTAAGATTTAATGCGAGTTTTTTTTCCTTGCTACTTGCATGATATGATATGTGTATCTTTGAATTTGAATTGGGATAGTGGTATTTAAGTTTTTAATTCTAATTGTGAATGTGTATTTTTTTTAATTGGTACAATGTGAATGCAGTTAGTGAATATTGATGGTACTAATTAATTAGTTAGAATCTGTGAAGTCTAACAAAATTTTCTAATCCAGAATCAAATCTATTCACATGTACATTATGATTAGAAAAGACTAACTCATTTGATTATAATTAACCAACACGGAGTTTCACCTTTGATTTATTTTTGTTCTCACTATCCCTCTATCCCTTTTTTTTATAATTTTCAGGCCAGAATTTTTATCATCTTTTTTTTTTTTTTTCATACATTAAAATTCTAAACCCTAAGTTCTAAAATCGTAAATAAATTTACATTCCAAGGCTTATCTTTTATGTTAAATACTTGATTTTTTCTGATTGCAGACCTGCAATTCTCCGCTTAATTAGTTATTTTATACTTTGACAATTTAAACTGATATTTTGGATGTTCAAATATATCTAATCAAAATGATAATTTAATACTTGACTAACTTCATATATTAAAAATGAAATGCTTGAAATTTTTTCAAACAATTTTTTTTTATTTTGGTATTAAATCTGCATGTGATTTTTTTTTCAAACATATAGGATATAAAAAAAGTCCAAATTTAAATGTAGTATAGTATCCTGTTGAAATTAACATTTATCAGATATCTTGGATGTCCAAAGAAATCTAATTAAAGATATAATTTATATGCTTGACTAACTTCATATATTAAAATGAAATGTTTAAAATTTTTTAAAACAAATTTGGTATTATTCGATTACTCAAATATATTTTAACTTTTATTATTTTTGTTTTTAAGGTACACGTACCCAATTTCTTAATGGTGAAGAGATGGTCCTTAGTTTCAACTAAGCTGGGTTTATTTTGGGCCTTTGGGCCCAATATTTATGTTGGATTTTTTTATTGAACTCCACAACACTCTTGATGGGATCTAGGCTTTGGGCCAACAGATGAGTCTCCTTATTTGGGCTTTTGGGCTTCAGAATAGCGACCTGGGCCTGAACTCTCTGATTTCATTATAAAAGATGCCCAATTGAAAATGGACATTGATGCAAGTCCACTCGACATCTTTGACCCAAAAGGCGAAAGATTGTGCTTAGAAATTAATGGTGAGATTGGTTCCATACAAAATTCAATTCAACAAATTCATATTCAAATGGAAAAAAAAAAAAAATCTCTTATTACTAATTTCAACTCTTGGCAATCTCAACTTTTTGAGTTTGAGGCACAAAGTTTTTATTTTTTTTCATATACTTAATAATATTTAGCTTTTAGAATTGTAGAATCTATTAAATTTCACAGATAAAAAGTATTATTGAATTTTCATCTACAAACGAGTCAGCAATTAAGTTATTATATTAGCATTTTATGAATGAAGTTATTATTACAAGGTCAATGGTCATGTTTGCTTTGCTTTGTTAGTTTATTATAATAATTCAAATTTAAAAGTGTGAGCAAGCAAAAAAGATATAAATTTAAAGGAATTAAAAATATATAATGTAATATAAAAGATATAAATTTGAATTATTTGAACTTGATTGTTGAGTTACCAAAACATGTCAAATAATTTCAGACATGGACATTGATTGCCCTATTTTAGCCGAGAGAAGAAGAAGAGAACAAATCCTGTCATTGATATATAAGCATAATCTATATTGTTATGAGTAATTTTATATTCAACTTAGCTCTATCATAAAAACTAATTATGTGAAAATAAATTTCCAAATATAGATTATATTTATTTTGATAATTATAATTATCAAATTATATTTGTAGATAATTGATTTAAATTTTATGTAAATTAAAAATATATTATTAGAATTTTAGGGTAATAAATTTATCAAAATAAAAAAAATGTGAAAAAATTAATCATTTGGTCCCTATAATTTGCATTAATTTTTAATTTAGTCCTTACACTTTTTTTTTTTTTACAACTTCCTATACTTTAGAAAGGCGTTAAAAATGGTACCTATCCTTAAGTTTTGTTATAACTGTTAGAATATTTTTAATATTATATGGATTAACATTAATTATTTATTAGATTAGTACCTTATTAATTCTAATTAGGCAATTAATGCTATAATTTATAAACTGAAAATGGATTGGGTTTTATTTTAATATGTGTGGATAATCGGTGATGGGTTCGATTATTTACAAGCTAGCTGGGCAGAAACCCAACCCACAGCCCAAGAGTATTAGTAATTATCCCGTCAGATTACTAATCCAAGATTGTTATCCAGAGAGAGATTTTATGGGCTTAATTTAAATTTAAACTGGTTTTAAAGATTCTGGAAGATTTTACTGAATAATATTGATTAATTATTTAAAGATTCTGGAGGATTTTACTGAATAATATTGATTAATTATATTATTAAATAAAATCCTATAAATAACACATTAAAGCCCTAGTTTTGATACATTAAATTTGTCGCTCTCTCTTTACGTCAAAACACTCTGAGAAACGCTCTTGGGCATTGTGGGTTGAACTTATTAGATTCAACCAATACTCAAATCAACGATGTCGTCTTCATCAGGTCAGATTGTTGATTTATTTATTCTCCCAATTTGTGATCATGTTCAATTACATGTTTTAATTCCGCTTTCAAATGGTATCAGAGCCACGGTTTGATGGACTATGAAATTTTTTAAATTTCCTTTCTTTAATCTCGTCTTCGTAACATGATTTAGCATATTCTAGTTTCTCTTCTTCCTTTTCCTTCTTCTTTTTTTTGAATGGTCTTCATGGTAATGTAAGGGTAAAAGGGTTGGCTATGGTGTGACAATATAGAACACATCATAATATTGTATAACCAATCTCTTTTGGCCTATGGTCATTTATCTTAAAATTTTGTCACCATGACCTTCCATGAGCCCATTTAAGGTCTAAGAAGGGTCGAATTAGAAAAGACTGAGGTTAGATAAATATTTTGAAATATCTAGGGAAATATTGTGTAAGCTATAACAAGCTTAGGATAAGAATTTTGAGATGAAAAATTTTATGTAAAGACTAGACATAATACGGAACAATATGTTCATTTCACTCTCCCTGATTATGTGTAAATAAATTATAATTAATTTCTTTGCATTAATTATTAGATTTTATTCCTAATTTAAGCACATGCGTTAAAAGGAGTATGTTGTGCGTGGAAATTGTAATGACTATGGTTCACATACGCCTATTGATTATGTGCTCGCCTATCGTGGGCCCAATCATGGTGATATGTCTTTTATAAATTTTATATTTGTCATTTAATTTCCAACACTTTTTTGCATAATTTAATTACCATTATCAGGGATGATTCTGAATATTGTGATAAGTCCACTAGAGAGAGTGTATGTAAATATTATGTTGATAATGGACATGCCATATTGGTGTGACATTGTCAATATAATTTTGTTAATAAGGCTTATTTGTGGCTTGTTAGCGGCGATTTGCTGATTGATGTATTCATGGTTTCTTATATCCTATCGATATGGAGATTGTGGGTGCATTTTGTGTCATTTCTTTCGATAATGAGCTTTCCTGATGTGCATGAGTTTTCTTGATTTATCATAGTCTGAGCCCTTAGGTAGGATATGATAAGTATTTTGTTACATAGTTGCTGAAACTGAGTCTTGTTACGGAAACTTTGTTATATATATAATTATGTGTCTGGGACATAATTATATGTTTCCTATTTGTTTTCCCTCAGCTTCTCTGTTCTTACAACTATTTATGGTGAAAACTCTGAAAAGAATAGACTACGATAATTGGATTGAGTCCCTTAATATGTATCTGGTGTTCACCAAGGGAAGTTTAGGTATGAGAGAATCTAAGCAAGTGAATCTCACCGCTGAGTCTAGCGCTGTTGACAAGGCTTACCATAAGCAATGGTATGAGTCCAATAAGATTTGTCTGTCTGTGATTAAGTATACGATTGTGAAGACTATCAGACAATGTATTCCTAAGAAGGACACCGTAATTGAATATCTCAAAGCGGTCAGTAAGAAATTTAAGAAGTTTGATAAGACTTAAAAAGGCCTATTGTCTTTCTTTGCTAGATAACACTCACTATAATGAAGTGTCATGAGTGTGTGAGCACATGATGAAGCTTGTTAACTGTTACAACAAGCTGAAATCCTAGATGTGGACTTGGATGAGAGCAACCTAGTTTATAAAGTTCCCTAATTACTTTTTGCTGAATATGAGTTCTTGAGAACCACTTATAATTCCTAAGAGTTAAAGTGGTCTATTAATCATATGATGCCCAAAATGACTAAAGAGGAAGAATCAATAAAGAAGGTGAATTCTTATAATTAGTGAATTATACTTCACATGGTCCATCCAACAAGGCTAGAAATGTGAAATTGAAAAGGAAAGAAAAGTGAAGGCAATGCCTATGGTAAGAAACCGTATGGACTTAAGAAAAGCAATAAGAATAATAAACCGTCCTTGGATTGGAAGGAAGTTTGATTACAGTTAGCTATGTAGGCACTGTAATCGCGATGAAAACTTGCATGAGGATATGCTGTGTGTGGATGACATCCTATTGGCTAGTAACTCAATGTGCTTATTAAATGAGACAAAGTACATTTTGTCATGCCACTTTGATATGAAAGATCTAGGTGAAATTTTTTTTTTTAAAAAAAGGAATTTAGATTCACCGTAATAGATCTTGTGGCATTCTTGGTTTGTCTCAAGCAACTTATATTGAACAAGTGCTCAAGATATATGATATGTATTCTTACACTCCTTGTGCACTTGTGTAAAGTGATGATAGGTTGTTTAAATAGTTATATCTTAAATAATGAAGAGAGAACTTTGATGAGCAAAGTTCCATGTGAATCAATTATTAATAGCCTAATATATAGGCTCAAGTGTGCACACGTTTGAACATTATTTTTTTTTTCTATGTTGGTGTGCTTGGCAGATATATTTAAGTAATTCTAGGCATGATCATTAGAAAGCTACAGAGACAGTTATGATGATCTTGAACCCACTTCTAATTACATCTATACGATATTTTTGAAGGAGTTGTTTTGTTGAGAAGTGTCAAATTGACATTTATAGCTATCTTTTATATATATATATATATATATATATATATATATATATATAAGTGAAGAGTATGTTGCTAGTTTTGTGATGGTCACTCTTTAAGGAATATGGTCAAGGAAATCAATTTCCGTCATATGTATATTTTAAATCTTGACCATTTTGTTTCGACATGACTCTATTATACGCTTCTCTCAAAGTTACAGGAATTTCAGTTGTATCAAATTTTGACAGTCAATTCCTGTTTGTTGGAGAGAAGATCTGTATATCTCATACTCATTTTAGGTGATCCGTTTATCAACACAAACCCATTAGAGTTTTGGAAATATATGACTCTTGGGTATATTCGAATTTTGATGTGTTGTTTTAGTGAGAGCCTGAGTTGTGTTCTTAAGGAACACTTTGACATATTTTGGCACTTATAACATTTGTTTCCCTATCGGATTCAATGTTTTGGTGATACCAAAATTTTAGATATAATTTAGAATTGAAATTTTGCTGGCATTTATAACAATGCTTTCATTATCAGATTTAATATCCTTGATCCATGATTTCATTTCTGAATTTTTGTTATCTCAGACTCGCATACTTCACATTTGTAGTGAGCGTATGATGACAGATCTATTGACCAATGCCTACCCATAAGAGTAATTCAAATTGTATAACTCATATGGGTCTTATTGAATTCTGATGTAGCCTTGGTCTAGTGGAAATATGAGTTGAGTCCTTAAGGGGCTTTTGTGGTGCAATTTGACACCAAATTTATGAGTTAAGTCCTTAAAGGGTTTTTTGTGGTGCAATTTAACACCAAATTTCAGAGTTAAGTCCTAAAGGAATTTTTGCATTGTAATATGATGCTTCAAATGTCATTTTGTATTCCATTCTGTTCAGATATTGAAACTAATTTATAACAATGTTAATATCACTTGTTTCCCTATCGGATTCAGTGATCTTTGTGTGTAGTTTCATTTCTGAATTTTATATGGTTTATAAATATACACACATTCATGTGTTTATATGAATATTAATTGCTTAATTATGTATTTGTTTGTTGACCTAATAATGTAATTAATGCTATCCAAGTGGGAGATTGTTAGAATATTTTTAATATTATATGGATTAGCATTAATTATTTATTAGATTAGTACCTTATTAATTCTAAGTAGGCAATTAATGTTATAATTTATAAACTGAAAATGGATTGGGTTTTATTTTAATATGTGTGGATAATCGGTGATGGGTTCGATTATCTACAAGCCAGCTGGGCAGAAATCCAACCCACAGCCCAAGAGTATTAGTAATTATCCCGTCAGATTACTAATCCAAGATTGTTATCCAGAGAGAGATTTTATGGGCTTAATTTAAATTTAAACTTGTTTTAAAGATTCTGGAAGATTTTACTGAATAATATTGATTAATTATTTAAAGATTCTGGAGGATTTTACTGAATAATATTGATTAATTATATTATTAAATAAAATCCTATAAATAACACATTAAAGCCCTAGCTTTGATACATTAAATTTGTCGCTCTCTCTTTGCGTCAAAACACTCTGAGAAACGCTCTTGGGCATTGTGGGTTGAACTTATTAGATTCAACCAATACTCAAATCAACGATGTCGTCTTCATCAGGTCAGATTGTTGATTTATTTATTCTCCCAATTTGTGATCATGTTCAATTACATGTTTTAATTCCGCTTTCAATAACACCTTAAAGAACCTGTTGAGATGGCCTATGGAGATAATGTGGCATGCTTACATGTGTTAACCTTAAGGTTCAATGTTATAAGTTTTGATGATGATAAAGATGTAACAAATGAGTTAGACATATAGTATTAACATGTGTTTAATTGATTAATTATTACCATATAATACTTTATACTTGAATCATTCCTTATGTTTGATATAAGTACTTATATTATATCCAATACGCTCATTATTAATTTTGTTAAATTTAATTTGACTTTTATTTATTGGCCTAATACATTTTGGTCATCACAATATAAGTTTGGGCCAAAAAGATAAGAGAAATATGAATTTTAATGAAGTTATTTTTGGACCTTGGACTACTATTTTTATCATATCTCACAAATCAAAGAGAATTTTGAAATGAAACATACTACATCTAAAAATATACTTAAGCATATTTTTAATCATATATCACATGCTTAAAATGGAGTTAAAATTAAGAAGTTATGATTGTCAAAAGTTTAGGTATGAATATCACACTTTTTTTAAATCTCTTGTCACAATTTCAACAATATCTCACCAATCGGTAAGAATTTTGACATTAGGTTTCTTTTATATGAAAATAGACTCATATAGATTTCTAGTTGTATATCACATGCATAAAATGGATTAAAAAATGAAAGAGTTATAAGGTTTTTAATGTGCGACTATGTATATCAATTTGTTATCTGACCTTTTGTCACTCTTGCAGCAATATCTCAACCACCAAATTGAATTTTGAAATGAAACTTTTAGGATAGAAAATAGACTTGCATAGCTTTTTGGTGATATATGATTTTTCCAAAATGAAGTTGAAATGAAGGAGTTATGAACATTTAAAATTGCAATTACGGAATAGAGGATGGCCACAAAGTCAACAAATAAAGTTATTTACTTCCAACAATCAAGTTGTACAAGTTTGAATTTTTCCTTGACTCCAAATGGTTCTCTTGCTTTTTTTGGCCTATAAATACATGGCTCAAGAGCTTAGAAATCCCAAGAAACAAAGTGAAAAACATCTTGAGTGATTCATACTCTTAAAGCTCTCTATTCTTGCTAGTGAGCTTTAATTGTATTATTTGCTCTTTTGAGAGTTTTTATTATTGTGACTACTTTCTTCATAAAAAGATTTATTATTTCAAGGAAAGATATTCCTTAAGAAGAGATTAAATTCAAGGAAAAGTTTTCCTTGAAGAAAGTTTGGTTTTAGGGGAAGTATTCTCGAAGAGTTGTAACTGATTGCAAGTTAGTGAAAATCTCAAGTATTTGCCTTGGGACTGGATGTAGGCTTGGATTGAAGCCAAACCTTGATGAATCTTGGAGTTTACTTTCTCTACCCTTATCCTTTTTATATTTTGAATTGTCGTATTTCACTTTTGTTGTTGATATTTCACTTGAAGTATTGTAATTTCTTACTGGACATTCTTTTATATTTACTGCAAGTAATTCAATTGTTAAAGTGATTGTATGATTGTTGGAACCTACATGGGAATAAGATTTTGAAATAAGTAAACAACATATTGTTAAATGCTCCATTGTTAGGAAACAAATTTATTATCTTCATACTCTAAGCATTTAGATTAAATCTTCCTTGATTAATATAATTGTAGTTTTGCTTCGTACATTTCCAAGTACCTTTCATAACATGTCTTTTGTAAAGCAATTTCGAAAAGAAATGAAATTATTGTAAACACCCAATTCACTTCCTCTTGGGTGTTGGTTACTTTGTTCTAACAAAATGGAAGTAAACATGACAACCTTTAAACCCAAACACTCATATAGATTGCATTCTAGTTATATACCTTCGTGAGATGCATATGGTGTAATATGAAGGCGAGAACACAAACATGAGAAAGAGGAAGGTTGCATTCATGGCTGCATAGGAGAGAAGGCATAGGGTTCACTTCTATGACTTCAGGTGTAATATTCCAAAATTATACTTCTAAAATTTTTAACTATAAAGGATAATATTGCGAATATTTACATAAGTTAAGGGAAGAAATAATATAATTAAGGAAAAATATAAAAATCTAATTAGTTGAGGAAATGAGAGATTAAAAAGAGCTCTTATAGGTTAATTCAAGTATCAATTTTCATGCAATAAGAGACATTTGTTCGAACCCCACCAACTTTAAGTATGATATTTTTGTCACACCCCGAAATTTCTGGGATGGAACCGGCACAGATCACGAGGAAATTCTCATGACCTGCAAGCCTACACTAGAGGGACGATCGTTAACATACATTTCCAATACCTATGAATACCGTTTGCCTTAATATATATGGTGAAAATTTCAATACAAAACGAGGCCACTTGTAGAAATTTCGGCAGCACCTCCCCAGTAAATAAGGCGTCCCGAAATTTCTACAAGGTCCTGCAAGGCAATACATAAATAAGGGAGCTCCGCTCCCACCAGCCCAATCCACTATATACAACATAAGACAAAACATGGCGGGTTCAACTGTAGTCACAAAATAATCCCGTATACAGAAATGACTACTAATCTAAGTCTATATATACATCACAAAAAGAAAATGCCAAATTCATAATCTAAACAAGAGGGCACGTCTCGCACCCAAACCAAGCGGCTCAACGCGGCTCCCCGGTCAATGCTCCGCTGGCTCTAGAAGATCGTCTAACTCTCTCTCTGAGACCAAAAATTTTTCGGCAGATAGCACCCCAAGTCAGTAAACCATTTCATATATAAACAGAAGCTTTAACGAAATCAAGGATTTAATACAGTGCAACAATGTTTAAATCCATATGCTTGCAATTTAACAGTCGAACTAAATAACCCATTTTTCTGAAACATCAAGTCAACAACCATTCTCAGATAAACAATCAATTTGTGAAAAACAATCAGGAATAAGACTGCTAAGAACCAATGGGCAAGGGTACACAACCCTCGAGGGCATCTAATCAACAAGCGAGGATACACAATCCTCGAGGGTAACTAACCAACAGGCGAGGACACTCATTCCTCGAGGGTAACTAACCAATAGGTGAGGATACACAATCCTCGAGGGTAACTAACCAACAGGCGAGGACACTCAGTCCTTGAGGGTAACCAACCAACAGGCGAGGACACTCAGTCCTCGAGGGTAGCTAACCAACAGAAGAGGACACTCAGTCCTCGAGGGTAACTAACCAACAAGCGCGAGTTACGTCTCGCAAAGGCTTATCATTCGTCATCCTTCGAAAATCATGGAATTTACGTCAAGCATGTATACAAAGATAAAATTATATGAAAATTATCTGTGTTTCTAATATAACTATCTAGTAATCACCTTTAATCACATCACAAGTCTAATACCGTAGTTATAGTCATTCAACATATACAGAAGGTCCCTTGCTTTAAATCCCCCAATCCGGTAAGGCAGAATCACAAAGAATTTATTTATATTTAGGAAACAATTAAATCAAGAACAACCCAGGCATAATAAGAGTTTCGGGGTGCTATCTACGCACCTGAACTCCAGTTGACAAAAGCGGTACGCTGCCCCCCTGGGGTGCCGGAATCGCCCTTACGATCCACCTGCACCGAAGTTTACGCAGGAATTAATCATCTTTCGGGTCATTATCCTAATTTAGGACCTAACTCCCTCATCCCTTTGATTCTATATCTTTCATTCCTTAACGTGTGGTAATTTACACTTCTGCCCCATATATTTTCCAAATTTTTCATTTTGGTCCCTATTTCAAACCCTAGCCTCCATTCTAATGCAAATCAAGACAATTTCCTAGTTCTCATGCCCAGCAACTTAAAGGTATTAATCTAGAGTTAATATGAACCAATTACAAGTCAACAATTTTCCATTTTCTCAAGAACCCAAAATTTTCAACAATTTTCATTTTAGTTCCTGTCAGCCATTCTTCTTACAAGCAGCCAAAAATCCATGGTTTTAGAGCTCAAATTCGTTGTTTATAGGCCGAAAATGCTACTTCTAAGCTCAATCTGAAGAGAAAACCAGTAAAAACGTACCAAATCGCCCAAAATGTCCAATGCTCAAGCTCTTCGGTCTCGTCGAAAAAAATGGCTCCAACGGCAGCCAACCGAGCTCGACTCCAGTTGGGAATGGCCGGCCAAGAAGCGAGGTACACAACCCGTCCAAGCCACACTGGGAAAACAGCTCACCAACGGCCAGGGAAGCTCACGTTTTCATGGTGGTTTTCGCTAAGGAGGTGGCGGTTTTCTAGCTGGAACGGTGGCGAGAGGTGGCCGGTGACTGGCCGGTGGTGCTGGGGGGTGCAGCTCAGCTCAGGCGAGGTGGAGGCACGACCACGGTGGCTCCCAACTGCAACCCGCGACGTCTTTCTCTCTCTTCTGCATCTCGGCTGAACGAAGGAGGGAGGAAGAAGAAGGAAAGCTCTAAGGGCAATTTCATCCTTTCACTGTGGGAGGGGACACGTGGCAGCTCCAGAAAAAAAACAATGGAGGTTAGCTTCCCAGTCTCAAACCCACGTCCTGAGGAAATGCAGTTTGGAGCCTGACCACTGAGCCAACCTCAATCTCATTATACTGATTCACATAACAGAATAATATACTATTAGTTGCATTAATAATCCTAATTACTTGGGTCATTACAGTTTTTGTATCTTTTTCCTAAATACCCTCTGCCCCTTAATAAAATGACCTTTATACCCTTCATTTTTACTCTTCTACACGTTGGATTTTTGCTTTACGCACAACATCTTTGTGCTACAAGAGCAGTGAAATTCCTCTCTTCTCCCTTTGAAGTTTTTGCTCTGATCAACTCCTCCACTGGAAGTCCTAGTGTTTTTTGGCCACCACCAGTTAGTTCCTGGTGAGAGGTAGGTTAGAAATGCTAGAATTTCTAGCTAGGATGAACATCAACTAAGGGCGCGATTTTAAAACGAAATAGAAGCTCAGATTGTAAGTTTTTTTTTTTGTTTTTTGTTTTATGGGGTTTTTGTTCCAGTAGGTATTTTAAATGATTCTGTCTCATTTACAGCTTCTAATTTCAGAATTTGGCCTCTAAATTTAGGAAGGATCTGATTTGGGTGAGAATGATGCTCAGTAATAGAAATCTTCAAAATTTGGCTTAATTCAGGTAAAATTCCTTCATTTCACATGAAGGCTTTTGTTTAAGAGTGAATTTCAAGTTGTTCTTTACTCATTTGAGCTTCCAATTTCATGAATTAGTGCTTGAATTTGAAAATCCCTAATTGTGGATGAAGAACATGAATAGTAATGTAAATAGTATCTAAAACTCAAAAATTGAAATTGAGGTGTGATTTGAAGTTGTTTTGGGAAATTTCTTTAGGGGTTTTGATCCTAAATGAGATTCTAACAATCTTCATGTGTTAATTTAGTGTTTGGAACATTGAATTAAAAGCTTTTATTTCTTGGTAGGGAATTGAGGTGTGTAAAGTACCGATAATTGAAGAAATTTTGATCCTCTGATGTTATTAAATAGGGCATTAAGAAGGATAATATGAGTTATAAGTAGTTGACATTTAGGTGGTAAGTAATTTTGAGAATTTGCCTCAAACTTATATTAAATTACATTGTTATGCGAGGGTGTTTTATAAATAAAAGTGCAACAAAAGTAATTATTGATGTTCAATAATTATGTTGATAATGACTAGAATAATTTTTAGACCCAATTGGTAATATTAGGCAACTCAAGGACTATATAGAGTATTATATGAGTTTATTGCCATTTGAGCATTTTCAAAAGCCTTGGAATATTTTTAGTGCAAAAACATCAGTGTTGAGCATCAATGATGATGAAACTTTAAGTTTATGGATCATTAGGTTCCCAAAGTATTTTCTAAGCATATGTATACCATTATGCATGAATTATGTAAATTAGGATTATTAAGAGGAATAATGGGAGCATAGAGGAAATAAGTACAAAAAATTTGGTTAGAAAAGCAAATTGGTTTGAATAGGTTATTGTGATAATTTCTTTTAGAAATTATTTTAATTAACATTTTTATTAGTATGGAAGATGTAAGATCTATTAATTGTTATATTTATAATATTAAAGTTGTCTTTTTATACTCAGCGGGTAAAAGGTTGAATTGTATGTACTCTGACCAGGTAAGTAGATAATCCTAATTATGCAAGATTTTTGTTTTAAATTATCTAATTTCAAATGCAAATTTTTGTTATCTCGGATATCTTGGGGTAGGCTTATGACTTTATAAATGTCATTACATCTTTTGAAACTTGAGAAGTTTATTGGCTTTTTAAACTTTATGATTCTACATTTTGAATTATTTAAATATGAAATTCTAAAGTAGTCTTATTCTGAAATTTTGATTTTTGAATATGGATTTTTTAATATTAACAAAACTTTTGAGAATGCATCCAAAATAGGACCTTATAGCTAATGGCAGTAGACATTAGCTGTAATGCATTACGATTGATATTCTAATATGATTGGATATGATGCCCTTATTTCCATATTCTATTTGAGGTGTAAGACCATTGTTATGATTATTCAGAGCTTAAGGTTGTTAATGGTTGTTTACTCTGATTTGATTATACTAGCTTTGGGTTAGTTCTATATTATGTGCAATGGATGGTTCTATAGGAGATTCCCAGGTATTTTATTAGATTTGGATATTTTAAATTTCATTATATATTGATTCATTAGAGTTAAGAACTTGTTTTAGATATTCAAGGTTAGACTTTATTGAAAATTAATGGTTTTTTTTTCTACTTTTGGAACTGTAGATTAAACCATGAAGGGTATTCAATTTTAAACAACGGATGTTTTGGTGATAACTCTATCATTGTCAGTCTATCCCTTTCTTTGTTTTGTATAATTAGCATTATCAGCACACTTAATTTTCACTCACTTCGTTATTTCACATTGTTCAGATCCCAGTGTCAGTCCAGGATACCCACCTATACAGTAAGAGTTGTATTGTTTCTATTTTGGTGAGCCTTGCCTATTGCCAAAACAACGGTCTCTTGTTGTACATTTTGTAATTAAACTTAGTTGTTCCCTTGTATACAAGCTGGTTGTTTTAATGTAGTTCTACGGTTGTGCGTTGTTTTGTATGTATTTTTTTGGAGAGTGGAGCTCTCTATTCTGTTGTATATTATATTGTTTTGTTATAGAAATTTCAAAATGTCCATATTTTAAGAGAGACTTTGATGAAATTTCTAGACAGAGACTTATGATTCTTTTGATATTTATATACAGATGTATTGGTTTTAAATTTATTCGATGATGATCTATGTATTAGATTAAGTTCTACTATCTTTGAGCAATCTAATAGGCTTACGAAAACGAGAGTTATCTTGTTTCCCCATGTCAGTCATGTCCTATAAGTTAAGGTTACGTCAGGAATCCCACAAACACATATTGGTAGGTCTTTAGCTCCGTGCATATAAGGGAGGCCTCTTGGGTATGGTAGTATTTGTCAAGTGAAGCCTCATGATTTGTCTCTTGTGACAACCATTTGTGAAACAATCACGAGAAAGTGTTGAAAGGTGTGCTTGGGATTATAGGCTAGTTGATGCACCAAGTTAAAACCAAAATCATGTAGAATTGGAGATTTGATTATTAAGGTTAGCAAAGTTAGTGCTGCCTCTGACACTAACAATTTGCCCCCACAATATTGACACAAAATACAATGAACTAAGTTGGAATAGTGGACATGATGTGATAATAATGCTAGAACTATTGTAGGGTATGAAAACTAGACACATTTAAACTTATGCATTGAGAATTGCAATCTCAATGATCATCACATTTATTCGCAACCCAGAAATCTCACTCCACTTACTTTCAATGAACAAGGGAATAGGAGACGAGGATGGAGTGGAGAAATTGTGAAGAAGGGAATTGCGTGAAGAGGAAGAAAGTCGAAGAGAGAAATCGAGAACTGAGTTGCTGCCAAGTTCCGAACAAGGAAAAGAAGGGAAATTCATTTTGAGGTAAGCTCTGGTATGTACCTTCATCTTTTATTTCTCTGGTACGAGGTAATGGGAGTTTGTTGAGTTTGAAAATCTTGCTCTAATGGGCAGAGGTTCAGAGAAACCAGAATATCAGTAATTTCAATCATTTTTTTTTTTTTTAGTAATATGTGGGATTCGGTATTGGGCGAATGTAGATTCATTATGAAACTCAATGCCCAACACGAAATCGTCCAAGCGCTGGCTTCCTTTTTTTTCTCTTGTTAGCATGATGCCCTTTTTTTTTTTTTTTTTTTCATTCAAGTTTTTTAGTTACTGTCGTGGAAGCATACTTGTTTGGTGTGCAGACATAGATTTTTCTATTGATTGATGTTAACTCTTAACATATACTTAGCTGGGTATAAATAAAAAGGACTTATTTATCAGAGTTAGCCAAACCAATCTCACCTATCCTGCGAAGGAGAAAGGTCTAGACACTCTTCCTAGTCTTGTAGGTCCATGTTCTGCCTTCTGCTCTTGAAATCAACGTTTTCCCTTTTTTTGGATTCACTATTATATCGTAATTCATAGTATCTGTTTATATTAAAATTCAAGTCCTAAACCAGTTGAATAGACGTGAGGAAATCTACTACTGAATTACTTCTGTTATGTTTAAACCAATGTTGATTATTTCTGCTCTTGAAACCTACGATGATTACGGGTCAAAGATGGTGTCAAGGATGGCAATGACATTGCGCATCAAAGCAACAAGTTTGGTTCCAGCACGTTTAAATTGTTACAGAGGAGTATATCCTGCTTAGGTGGTGGCAGGGGTTGCCACGTCTGCTTCCATGTAGGCATGCCACCTCATCTCCATAGGCCACTTCAGCAGGTTCATGACAGTGTTATAATAGAACTTAAGGGTGGGGACTATTTTTAAAGCCTTTGCAAAGTATAGGGAGTTGTTTTATAAAAAATAAAGTGTAAGGACAAAAAAAAAAATTGGTGCAAAATATAGGGATCAAATGATTAATTTTTTTATATTATATTTTTTGACATGTAATAAATATTGAATCATAAGTGAATTTCATAATAAACTTGAGATATAAATACTGTAATATTACATAAAATATAGTACTATCTAATTGAAAAGTCAAATCCTGAATATCATTTACATTACTTCCTCAAACAGACATTATGATATATACCAAACAAAGCCAAAAATACACAGGGACAACGTAAGAGATAGGTAACCTCCCACAATAATAATGGTGCCCTCCAAAAGGATCATTTATTGCTCTACTCAGATTATGACCTTTCATATATAGACTTGGGTCCCAATTTTAATGCCTATATATATATATATATATATATATATATATATATATCATATATATCATATCTATATCTATATATATATATTATGACGATAATCCTAACAAGAATTGAAGCAAAAAAAACACACAGAGCTTCTAATTTTTATTTGAACACCCACAACACTGTAAATATATTGATAATTCACATGGATAACAGTAGATTAATCTAATATTTAGGATTAAAATAAATTAATTTATTACCAGTTGTCCCTTACTTTGCAGGTCATTGACCTCTCTATGATATATGCATGAAGTCATGATGTTAATTAATTTTGGAATGAGGGTGGTCACTTTCACTATTAATAGTTAGGTATACTCAAGAAACATGTAGTTCTAACTCAGCTTTTATTACATCTAGACGTATGCGTATGCATATCCTTTCAAGTCAACATCTATATTCCCAAGCCATGCCAGCATTATTGATGGCACTATAACAAATTAAATTCATATTATATATTAATGATCCTTGCATGATTTACTTGAAGACTCCCAAGTTATTTTGATATTCCAATTTATAAACCTGACCCAGAAAAAATAAATGTTAATTTCAATTGGATACTATACTATATTTAATTTGGGCTATTTTTTTTATTACTTAGAAAATATTGTTTAATCACATATATACCTTCCCTTAAATGAGATATATATGAAGATGATAAATTTTTGCAGAAGGTGCCCTCCCTTATAGGTATTTATTCCTATTTTTGGCATAATAAAAGGGTACTAGCAGATGAGTGAGAGAGTATGATTTTTGTGATTTTCTTTTCCTAGATTCAATTGATCACAATAAATGACTTTATTCATAAATAGATAAAAAAATAAAAAATAATAATTAGCAAATTCAATATAGCTTTTTTTTTTTTGGCTTTAAATTATTAAAGAAGGCTTCATATTCTAAAATTCTCTATCAATTTAATTTATGAGGAAGGAGAAGTGATTACATCAAAGCAATTTTAGTTGATTAATTAATGAGGTAGTAAATGAGAGTGCAATATCTGAAAACTGTGAGAATAAATATCAAAGTCATATGAGAAGTTAGGTGAGGGACTTTAATGGTTATGATGAAAATTAAATTGGCCATTTAATGTTATGTTAGGTATATTAGTGAACTGGTACATAGTAAATGGCCTGAATTGATTTCATGGAGCATTAACAACACATCAGTTTGACAAAATGTAGGTGAATGCTCTTTTCATATGTAGGTGACAAAATGTAACACAACACACCCTTCTTGCAGTATGGCTAATAATTTTTATAAATATTTTTATTTTTAAAATTGAAGTTTAGTAGTTTGGTCTTCATATACTCATCCTCTAATAAAGTTTAATCATTCTAAATTTTTTAATAAATATTTTGTTATATTAAGCCAATTATGTTGTCATGAAAATACATGCCATACCAAGCATCATCTTATATTATTTTAGTGCATTATCATGATATGTTTCAATGACAACTGAATACTCAACGGACATAATTGTTTCACATTAGGCTATATCACCTATGTGTTTAACAAGAGAATGATATTGAAGTTGAAGCACTATTTGAAAGATGTACATAAAGAATTCAGATTTTTTACAGTTGAGATAGATTTGATAGTTTGTATTAAAGTAATTGTGTAGATCTTACTGTTGAAATTTGAAATTAAATTACCAATATTGATAAATTTTTAGAAATCAAAATTGGTAATTCCTATTTGACAATTCAGATTATTATAATTGTCCTCTGCAGTTCAAACTGAGATTAGAAAAAAAAATCTATTTTGGCTGAAATCAGATATTCAAAAATTGATGAATCATGTTGCGATGAGGAGCATATTATGACAGAATATCAATCACTATAAAGCTAAACATGAATGGCTCAACATAGTGTTAAATTAACGATATTTAAATTTTTTTATTAAAAATATTAAATATTTTATTATTTTTGTTGTTGATTATGAAACATTTATGTAAATTAATGATTTCAGTATTTTTTTTGAATGATTACAAAAAATTTATGCACTTTATAAAATTCTTAATACATAAAGTTGGAAAGTTAGCACACTAAGAGTGAGGGTTATAGTTGATTATAACTTGAAAAGGTCGTTAGCATGATAAGTTTGACCTAAAACAAATAAAGTTTGAATATAAAAAACCCAATTAAAAATACATAATTTGTAAAACGGGATAGGATTGAACTTTTTTTAAAGTCTAGTCAAAGCTTAAAAAATACAAATGAATATTTTTTTAATAAATAAAAACTTATTTTTTAAAGAAAAACTTAGTGTAACATGATATTTTGATAAATAAATAAAAATTAATATATCTTATTTAAAGAATTTATGTCAATATAACAACTCATTTGTATTTATGATTTCTTTATATATATTCTTACATGTATTAATAATAATAATTAAATATATTATTAATCTTAGGTCTTAAGTAACAAATTGATTTGACTATGACTTAAAAAACCCTGATTGGCCTAATAGGTTTAGTCCAAAAAATATGAATAAAAGTTTAAATAAAAAAATTTAATTAAAATACGAGCTCAAACTTTTTTGAACCAGAATTCAAATCCAATTTTTAAAAGTTCAACTTAATGATAAAGTTTAATGAGTGTTTATTTAATAGAGCCTTCTCATCAATCTACTGAGCTCCCAAATTAAATGGAAACTACTTTATTTATATATAATGTATATGTTTTAAATATAGTTTAGCAATATGAATAAGGATAAGATTTAGTAATTAATTTTTTTGTATTTTTTTTAAAACTATACGTACCTATTATAATTTAATTTACAATTTTGATAACAAAATAGTCTTAAAATACTAAATTCATGTACTTCTCTATATATCCATAATGTGTGAGCCATCTTCTTTTAATTAATTTTCTTTTGAGGTGTGTAGCTATGAAGGATAATTACTTGCAGCATAACTTGTTGGTCTAATTTATTGCAAGACGGGGAAAAGAAGGAAAGTGCATTCATAAACCCAAACCTGAATTTGCTTAATGCTTCCATCAAGTGTGTGTAACTCATGGACATGGGCAATGATGCTGCCCAACAAATTATTATTATTATTTGCACAGTAAGTGGTTGAACCATCCATTAATGTTAGTCAATGCCAAAATGGGAACTGGTGGTTTGAAATTTTGAAAAATATAATGTCTTACATATGGAAATAACTCAATGCTTTGATTGAAAATTCTAAAGAGCATGGGTGTGGTGGAGATTTGAATTCATTACATTAAGAGAGACATTTACATATTGAAGGAAATACATGATTTAAGAGTTCATATTAATTTTGATAATCATATGCGTATGATCTTTAAAGTTTAATCTTACAACTCAGATGAAAAAAGAAAAGTACGTAATGTAATAATATACAACTCTTCTAAAGAATCCAAATTCGTGTGGTGGAGACAATATGAGTTGCTTAGACCATATAAATTAATTTGTTTATTTCTGATCAAAGTACAAGGTGATGCTAGTTTTATGATAATTCACTTTTTTATATAATAAAATGACATTTTTGGCTGAAATGTGTTTTTGGAAGAAAATTTTAGGTAAAATTAGATCTGATTATAGGTTAAATTCATCCCAAAGAGGTTAAGCTTTGTTGGGAAAAAAATGTCCAAACCCACTTTTTAATCAAACTTTTTTAAGCTCATATTCATTTTTTGTTGGGTCTATTAAGCCGTACAAATTTGTAAAATTATGATATGATTTATTTACTATTTATAATTTGAGATAATTAATATATTAATGGAATGAACCTCGATAATAAAACCTTAATAGAATAGTATACTTTATAAAACTATCCAGGCTTACCTTGTTTATAAGTTTAGCCTTCATAAAAATCCATATCAATATTTTTTTAAAATAAAAAAAATCCGTTATTCAACAAACATTAAGTTATGATCAAGTCCATTATAATTAGATTAAGTTATTTATGAACAAAAATTTTTTGATACAAACCTTTCAATTAAGGACAGGCTTTAAAAAGTTGTTCCCATCTTATTTTACAAAACATGCTACTTTAATCCAGTTATATTTTCTGGGCTTACACTCATTTTTGTGTTAGACAATATTTTTAAATTATAATCTTATTTATGTCAAATCAAGTGACATTATTAGTGGCGAATCTTTGTTCCAGTTACTTTTAAAATTTTCAAACATCAAATTAAACATACTAATAATTATGTTGAACCATGAGTATACTAATTTTTTTTTTTCAAACTTTTAACATTCAATGTATTGATAAATCTTCAATGGCTCTTATTCAAACGCTCAAGATCAAAAAACTAAAAATCAAACGAGATTTGGAGAGGTTTATATCAATCAAACCCAACTTACATACATACATACATACACACACACACACATATATATATATATATATATCATTCAGAGACTAGAAATATGATTTTTCTGAAGCAAATATTTCAGAAGCAGACAGCAACAGGACATGAAGTGATGATTTTCTGAATCGTAAGGAAAGAGAAGAAGAAGGAGAAGAAGAAGAAGAAGAAGAAAGTCATTGGACGGTTGAATTATGGTACTTTGAAAGCATGGAAGTCAAGTAATTGTACTCATAATTTGGTGCTTTATTATTCCTTCTTTATTTTCCCTTTCGTGTTGGATAAGCCAAGCCATTCAGATGTGTCTCTGTACTGTGTCTGTCACTCACATTATATATTTTCATGGGTTTCATGTACCATTGGACATTATGCAATTATTATTATTTTTATTATGATTATAAATTATTATAGAAATGATATAATTGTTGGTTTATAGAAGTTCCTAGAACTAAAAAGGATATGTTATACAAAAAATAAAATTAAAAAAGATGTGACTTGATGTTTTTTTTTTTTTTTATGACAGTATAAAATATCACACAGAATAATATTATTCTATAAATGTTATATGGACTAATGTTTTCAATAGAAATATCTTCTATGTTGCCTGACATCTCTGAATTACAACTATACCAAACACGAGTTTTGTTATTTGAATAAAAAACATGATGGTCAACACTTGTTATTTTGTTTGTATTTAGGAAAATTTTAATGCGAATCTGACTATCTATATTAAAATAAATTAAATGTTATGAATGATAAAATTTTATTTTATTCAATATTATATACCTAGCATATTTATGCCTCTTGAGAATTGACTTGAATTTACTTAAATTTTGTATACAAATAACATGTTTATTTTATTTTTGCATCTATATAATAAATTATACCAAAACATAATTATCAAAACTTACAACCTTGATATACAGAAAAATGGTTTTGGACTTTTTTTTGTTTGCAAATATTTGAATAATGTATCTATGATTATTTGTCGTGACAATAAAATTCTATTTTAGATAATCCAAAGTTTCATACTTTGGTGCGTCATGTATTATAGATTGTATCAATACAATCGCTGCATAACGCTTATGAAAATACACATGATATTTATGATTTATAAAAAATGTTAGTTGGATGTTAATTTAAAATGATTTGTTATATTTATGTTTGAATCATAATATTTTTTAGATTTCGTTTGTGGAAAAGGTTTATTCATTTTTTAAACCTTTTTCAACTTATCCTCACTACTTTTTTAAATTTTTAAATAATCCTAGTAAATTTTATTCTGTAAAATTATCAACTAGCCTCTCTATTTCCTTTATTTTCCTTATAATTCCGAAATCCCTTACCCCACCCTACTCCTAGTTTACAAATGGACCTTTTTTTGGGTGTTGGAAAGATTAATTAAAAAAGTAAACAAAGTAAATTCATAAATAAAGAACTTTGGGTTTGTGAACAAAATCTATTAGGATAACAACAAACTATTTTAGATTAGTATTCAGTTAATATATTTTGATATGTTATTATAATGTATCTTATGTTTATGTTATGCAATAATTATATATAATCACTTTGGCGGATCCACCAAAACAAAAAAATTAAATTAAATTATCAGATTTTACCCATATATGAATTATCAACTATATATTGGGAATTGTCAAATAAGGAATTTCATAAAATCTGTTTTTAAATGACAATAAAATGCATTAATTGTATCTCCGTCAATTACTTATGTGTGCCTGCTGCCGACTTATAATGGGTGCTATTTAATTCAACAACCCCAATTTATTACAGTTATTACTATAGCAATTAAGAGAAAGAGAATCATTCAAAGTTTAACGTTGGAGAATACAAAACAATATTACATATATTTATTCTATAAGAAAAATAATATATAAAAGTAATTAATAATGTTATAGATTAGCGGTTATTTGTTGGAATTTACAATTACGACCCTTTTATTAATAAATAGTATTTAAAACGATGCCTTGGTTGGTCCAATAGAGCATCGTACGTCTATAGATATTCATTACTATAATATATATAATATTTAAATTCTTATATTTGGCATGAAAATTAAAAAAATAATATTTATTGAAAATTAAAAAAAAATTTAAGATATGTAAATTTCATACTTTTTGGGTGTATAAAATATTACAAAAAATAATTTTATGATATTTCATTTGGTATCTCAAATAAAAGTTTGAATAGAAAAACTTGGCCTTAGAGTTGAACGCTGCTGATTTTATTCAGCAAGTCTATCTTGTCTTTCTCTTTTGAACTGTAGCATCTGAACTATTTCAAATAATAATATTGATTTTTTAGACATTAATAAACTAAACACAAACATCTTGAATTTCTTTTGACATTTCAGATAATATAATAAAACAGTAAAACACCTTGAAATTTCAATTGAAACAAGGTTGAAGAAGGTCAAGAAAACCACAGAACCAATACGACAGATAGCGAGAAAGCATAAAATTTTCCATCAGCTTCGCTAATAAAACCGCAATCCGTTTGCAATATACATAAAGCCGGCCAATATTTCTTAAATAAATAATTCTATCCCAACAACCTAATTTTATATATCATTTACAAAATCAAAAGAAAATTTTGATGCAATTATTAGATATCCTCAATCTCTTGGATTCATATATTGAGGTCAATCCTAGGTTTCTTCACCATTGGAAAAGGAACAACTGAGTTACACCTGGGGCATTTGGGATTGTTCTTCATTATCATAACATATGACAAGCATCCAGGGCATCCAGCTGCCATCGGAGATGACATCAATTTCTCTTCACCTTCTTCTTCCTGAGTTTCTCTAATGGAAGAGGATGAAGATGAGTACGAAGGTGATGGTGAAGACAGTGATGAAGATGATTTCCAGAGTGAATTTCGCTTCTTGATTGGCTCTTTCTCTGCCCTTTCAAGTGCTGATTTCACTTTGTCAAGGGTGCATACACTTTGATAATTTTTATTTGATGGCAAGGAAGATGAAACAAGCTTCAAATCTAAGCTAGTTTCATCAAAAAGGTCCAAAGGTACCTTCAATGGCGAATTGAGTTTTGAGGGTGTTGATGCGGTTCCTTCTGGGTTCATTTGGAGCTTTTGCCCAGACATGGAAGTTGAGCTTGAAGTGCTGCACCTCTGGATATAGACTTTCCCAGACTGCGGCCATGGACAGAGATCAACAAATACCCATTAGTACTCTTTCATAGAAAAACCAAAGATAACATTAAGTATTTACTTATGATCCCATAAATATGAAACTAAGCCCTCAGTTTGTTTGGCAAAAATATAATTGTAACCTTCCACATGTCTGTTATTAAGATCTTTAATAAAACTGACATGTTGAAACTTTTTACAGATCAGCATCACATACATGATTGCTTTTTGAAAAAAGCTCATCTTCATGTTATAATTTCATCAGAGAACAACCGTAGTACCAAAGATATATGAGTATGAAACTCAAGAAATTCATCTATGAATTAGCATAGAATTAAGGACGAGATTATTACTAATATACAAATTTTACTAATGTAACGAAGTAAAGTTCAACTTAAATCTAATCAATGATGATGTCACAGCAGGAAATTTGGTGTAGTTAGCATTAAGAAAAAGATCTAAAAAGCTCTGAAATGATACCATATAAACGTATAAACTCAGAAAGACGAAGGCCCGGTGTTTTTTTTATTTATAAATGCTAATCTAACAAAAGAAAACTGATCGATTGGAGGCTGCTACATTAAAAGCCAAACGATTAACGTATCCCGAAGAGATCAAATCAATAAAATTTATGTGATTTTTTAATTATAAATCCTTCTTTCCCTCCAGGTTCTCAGCAGCCAATCAGAAGGCCACAAAATCAAATCACAAGACTTCTAAATCAAGCATCTATAACATGTATAAGAAACAAAGTTCACAAATTAAAAACCACGAAAAAAGAAGAAGTGAGAAACCGTTCCAGTGGACGAAATTTGAAACACAAACCATAGCAAAACAATAATTGAACAGAACAACATCAAAGAGGAATTGAAAATTCCACTCCATATTACGAAAATTTAATAGTTCAGTTTCTGTAAAAGACGATTCAGATATATAATTGCGACATTAACAAGTTGATTTTCCACTATCCATAAACCACAAGTTTTCTCACTAGGCTATCCAACAGCACTAAATTTTATTTTCCCGGAAAACAAACAGAGATAAAGAGATAGATTTAACGCACCTCGAGGTCCAAGCGCTTCTCCCATCCACAAGGGACCTGCAAGTCGAGGTCCAATTCCTGGGATTCGACCACACACTTGGAGGACCCCCCGAGCAGGTCCCTCGTAATCAGCGCCGTCGGTTTCTCGCCGTTCGGTTCATTCCCCACCGTCCGATGCTTGTCGTCCTTGTAGCCTCCGCCACCTAGAATTCGAACCAGTGAGCTTACGTCGGCAGCCATTACTGGACTTCACAGAGCTTCTTCTTCTTCCTCCTTCTTCCTCTTGATGCTTTCAGAGAGAGAGAGAGAGAAATGGAAGCGATGTGTCATCCATATGCGACTATGGGGTATATATATGTTGAATGGCACTGCAGAGAGAGTTTGTTATTAAAAATTAAAACAAAAACAAAAACAAAAGTGACGGGTAAGAGAGATATAAAGAAAGAAATATTAAATTTAATTTATTATTATTATTATTATTATTATTTTGAATTTTGGTTAATGGAATTAATTGTTCATTAAATGTGGGGCAATTAATTAATGGGCAGTGGAGGAGTGGGAGGGAAGGGAATTCAAGAAAAAAGCGTCATGTATGTGATGGGAGCATTAAATGCAAGGAATGGTAGAGAGAAAATAGAGCTTCAATTGGGTAATTTTGAATTAAAAACACATTTGCTTAAGTGCTTGCAATTTAGGTAATATCTTATCACTAAATAAAATCCGTTTCTTTTCATATTTATTCTCCAACTAATTTTAATTATTTGTTAATAACTACACCCATTTTTAAAATTAAGATAAATTTATAGCGAGAAAAGTATCTCTCATTTTTATATTTTAAGATAATTTAGTTCATCATAAATTAATAGTGATAACTTAGTTTTTTAAAAATTATATTTTATATAAAATTAGTTTTTTATTAATTAAAAAAAATTAATTTTATATAAATTTAAATTTATAAAAAATTATATTTGTATAAATTTAAATTTGTAATAGATTGATTTGTTACGATTAATTTATAAGAAATTAAATTGTCATAATGTATAAAAATAAAAAATCAATTTTATGCTCTTATCATTTACTAACTAAAATTTTATTTCAGTCATTTAAAAATAAATTATTTGTCAAAATTGATTCTTCATCAAATTATATTTTCTATTTGACCCTACATAAATAAAATTATTATTAACAATATCTTTATGTTAATTTACTATCATTGAAATAATTATATTTTCATTTACTGTGGTTTCATAAAAAATCTATTTATATATGAATGATTAAATTGAAAAATTTTAGATTAAGAGGGATTAAACTGAAAGAACATAATCACATGAGAAACAAAACTAAAGACTACCTAATTTGTAAGAGATTAAAATGAGGTTTGAGTCACAAATTTAATGTAAAAAAACCTCTTGTTGGTTGAAGATATTGAACAAGTAAATAAGTTACTAATTGAATTATAGTTTATTGGATGAATTTCATTTTTTAAAATTTTAAGGTCTAAGATCTTTTTAATAAAAAAGAAAAGTGTTTAAATGAGTATTAAATTGTCAATGGTTTCAACTTTGGGGGCTATAAATTAGGATTGGACGTTGTAAAAGAATGACGTTGGATTGGTATTATGAGGATTCAATAAATTGTGGGACTATACAGTTTCAAAACGCATTTACGTCGTAGCTGAGTCTAAGGTGAGGGAGAGGTAACTTGGGAATCCACGAAACGGGTGGTCCACTTGTTATTATACGCGGCTCATACACATTAAATAATTTTGTTTTTTAAAATGTAAGGCATTATAAAGTATTATATTTTAATACTACCTTTTAATGACTTGGATCCATTTATTCTAATTCAAGCATGATTTTTTTTTTTTAAAAAAGTAATATTAACTAGAAATAAGAAAGAATGATTCCGATTTAGTGCATAACTTTATATATATATAAAATAACTCAAAAAATTACAATATGAGTCCCATAAATTTCTTTTTATAAATCAACCAGAATCAGAAATAATCATTCTGATTCACTTAAAACAAAAAAAAAAAATTCAATGGGATTCGTTTACATTTCGTGCAATTTCTTTTTTTTTTTTTAAATGTAATCTTTTAAATAATTTGATAAGAAGAAGTGAAATTAATATAAAAAAATTTGTTGCTAAGAAGGAGGGAAAAAAGTTTTTGAGTGTGAATAATAAAATGCATGTTGAAAAAATATGAAAATTGAAAAAAATAATAAATATATTAGGTAGATTATGGAAATTATATTTGGGAGTAGACTAGTAAAAAAAAAAAATTCCAAACTACATGTCATGAGTATAAGGTTTTAAACAGATAATAATAGGAATAAGGTATAGAGGCTATTAATCGAAATAATGGCTATCGGTTCCATAACTAGGCCTTTTCCTTGCTTGCTGTGGTTGTCGCGGCTCTAACTGTGTAGCCTTTTCTTCTTGTTGCTCATCTTGTGCATCTTGTGGTACAACCAATGGTGTATTTCAATCGAAATCAAGGACTGAATTGGAGGAATTGGCTGTTGTGGTGTGAAGAACTACTGTTGGGATGAATCACCAAATTCGAAGAAGGCATGACCATACTCAGCAGTAAAGGTTGAGTAAATGTCAGAGGGCACTTGCTGTGGGGTGAACAAGAACGAAGACAACGTAGTAAGTATATAACTCCATAACGTTGGAGATGGAACATAATACGATGGTCTGACGCTATCAAAATTACCATATTGATAGGTTGTGGTAAGTGTGGAAGGACCAACAATGTTGAAGTCTTGATGTAGTGTAGCTGTCGTGGAAGAAGAGGGAGATGTATCTCCAACAACTATGGATGAAGTTATGGCTCAACTCTGGCTATGTCTTAAGCCTTCCTCAACAACAAAGGGTGACCAAAATGATATATACTTGTATGCTCGCTTACTGGGCTTGCTTTTTAGTATGTGGGGTCACTTAGGAAAGTTTGGAGCTGGTGGTGTTGACTGGTCAACTATTGAGAAGTGTTGTTCCCTGAGTACTTTCAAGATAACTTGGCAATCCTAGCTAACAGTTCCATGAAATTAAGGGTACTCCAAAGGTGGAGGATCATGCAAGGTCAATCTATAAAGGTCCTTCGTAATGTCAGCCTGCAAACAAAGACACAGAATTAAAATTTGAAGTCTAGTGAATGTCGAAAAAAGGTTAAGAAACCATATAAGTAACCATATAACCGTTGACCACTCACGAGATGGATCCATCAACCTGTACATTGCCAGTATCACCACATGTATGTTGAGTTATGATTGGTGGGTGTGGTAGACATAGGTGCATGTTCTAAAGAATCGCACAATCTATCCTACATATCTATGAGTTGTGCGTGCTCTTACTGTCAATTTTTCATGGTTTTTCCTTTCAATTGCAATGTATGAAAGGAACCCAAGTTAATTGGATTTTTATAGAGGAATTATTGTTGGCCAAATTGTCGAAGAACACAATTTGGTGGATGCCATTCAATAATGTGGAAATAGATTAGGGGCACCCAAGCCATCCATATATTAGAGGATGCCAAGCAATACTCTAGAATTAATGCTCGAATATCGTCTGGTTGATAAGGTTGCCATATAATCTGCCATTTTCAACAAACAAGGTTATTCACAGTAAATTACAAGAAAAAAAAAGTGGATAGGTACATAGAAGTATGAAAACAAATCTCATTATCCTCCATCTGGTCTAAGAAAACTCAGTATTGCTGTAATGTGTGTTCTCCATATCGATGAGGGTGACCAACATTCATCCACTTATGATATTGAAGAAATATAGATTATGCATTGTAGGCGATAAATAGAAGAAGAGGTTTGAAGTACTTATGTATACCTAAAGCCTAATGGTGGAATAAAGGGGTAGACATCGATATGGGCATCTGGGACAGGTGGTCTATATGGTGCAAGCATTGGAAAGCGATCCCATGCCCAAAGATGCAAGAACGTCAAACATCTACTAGATTTGTAGAATTACACAGCTCCTGGTGTGCTAAAACTGCAGATCCCCAACTACACTGATCAACCTCTTTGAAGTTTTAAAGTAAAGGCAGGTACATCAAGTAAACTCAGCGAGATGACCTATTTGGGACAATAATACCCCCTATAAATCTAAGGATGTATGCACAGGCAAAACACTGAACCTGTTCATCATTTGCATTACCGAAGAGCTCAATAAAATGTTATGCTAACCACGTCATGTTTAATTGTTGCCCATCAAACTGGTTAGCTGGTGGTTACACACTAAGTAGTATCTCACATACATTTGGCCACATATAGCTTGTTGGTCCTATAACTAGCAATCCCTCACAAGGTAACCTAAGTTGCATGACAATGTCCTCCAGTGTTATAATGCACTTTCCATGTGTAGTGTGGAATGTGTGAGTCTCTGGTACCAGTGCTTGATCATACTCAAATTGACCAAGTTGAGCAACACTATAGAAACCGGCTTAATAGAGATAGTTTACTATGGCAACACGACTTAATAGAGATAGTTTACTATGACAACAAACGGGTCATGTAGTCAATCAGCATGTGAAAAACATCTAGTACGCAAAAATTGATCTCACTACATGGTTAAGTAAATGTTAAGAACAATAACACATAAGTTGTTAGTTAATAAATTATAAAAGAATGCCATACATGTTGAAGCCAAATTGCTTGTGAGATATGTTATGTCTAAAGATACAACAAGGATCGGTCATCTAGCCTGGGACTCACAATTTTTTGTTGCTTGACCATTGATTAACTGTGAATGCACGTTGTCAGTAAAAATGGACATATGTTAAAACATTGTGTGAAATGCATAAATGGATAGAAAGAAAAGTACAAGCATATAATACACAGTATGACTAAAAAATGTTATTATTTTGTTTAACACATGGAACATAAATGTAACAAAGTAATGGGTCGACTCCATAGACTACTGGTTGGCATGACGATATGGACAAGTGGCATGATTATGTCTAGTTTGCCTGCATAACCCACATCTATTCAGTTCCCCTAGTGTTCGCCAATCCATTTCATTACGTATTTGGCTACACCTAGGTCACCCTTTCTCACATATCATTGATAGGTCAGGCACTAACTTTAGATCATCAGGTTGTGGCCAATACGCTTCCACTTCAAGTGGGCAGAACTTACTACTGTACGCATTACGCATTGTCTCCAAAAGAAATATGGGATCAACGTATTGACGCTAGTCAATCGCTACTTTTGTACACGCAACAAAAACATGTTAGCATGGGTATTTTTTAGCTTGAAATTCCCCACAATCACAAATTCGATCACTGAGGCTTACTTTGCAACGCCGACCATATTGGCGGTTTTGATGATCATACGACTTTTCCACTTCGAAAAAAGCATTATGTCAGTCAAATGCCCGCACAAAACAAGCATTAGCTGCACATGAATTTGCATTCATCCTATTGCTTAATGTCTCACAAAACACCAATCTTGCTTGTATATATGCATGCACCTTTGCTGAGCGCCTCACAAAGTATCATTTACTTTGTAAAAGTTGGCCTTTGACAGGCTAGTTATAGGCAATGCCCTAACACCCTTAAACATTTCATTGATGCTCTCAGTAAGGTTAATGGTCATATGCCTATACCAACAACCCTTTATATCATATGCCCTGGTCCATTGGTGTTTGGGGATATCAGTGATCCATGCGTTAGCTTGTTAGTGCAAAAAGGCAAGCTCAACTAATTAGGTGTCGACAACGAGTCATTCATATGAATACTCGATATTTATAAACTTCTCCTTTAATCATGTTGCCTAAAATGTTTGTTCAGGTTACTTGCCACATGACGAATGCAAAAGACATGATAAGCATACGGTGGTTGCCACCTAATCCGTGGGTTCAATACTGCAGCTAAAATTGATTGGTGCTAATATGAAATCAAGCATATCCCTTTTCTATCTCTCACCACATGTCACCGTAGGTTTAGTAAGAACCATGACCACGCAACTTGGGTATCACCTTCCACAATTGCAGATGCAAGTGGCACGACATTCATATCCTTATATTGTGAAGTAGCCATTAATAATGTTCCTTTATATTTACCACTGAGGAATATTTCATCTACATGTAAAATCGGCTTCAAGTATACAAACACATCAATGCACGATTTGTATGTCCTGAATACACGTCGAACCTTATCGTCGGTTCCCCCTCTAAACTACTCTAAGGATAATCCTTGTAACAAAATTCTATATATAACCCAGGCATAAAATGTTTAATAGTAGCTAACCACTTAGGCAATAATTCATATGAGTTCTCCCAATTACTAAACGCTACGCCCATCACTCGATACTTTACCTTCCATGCTTTTTGGTACGACACAGTATAGCCAAACAAGCTCTTTTTCTTTTCAATTATCTGAGATACTGACACATATGGTCTATTTGTCACCATCCCAACTATCACGACCTGAGCTAGTAAGGCATAATTGGCACGGGGATGAGGTGTCATTCATTCTCGTGAACCTGTTGGAACCCATATAATGGTATAAATTATATAAATTCACATTAAATAAACATAGATATCATAACTCTTCATACAGATATTTTCTAATATATATAGTAATACATTAAACATTTATCCTATACACAAGGGAGAGACTAAACAGAATCATAAAATTGAGGGAAAGACATAGTTCTAATAGTAGGTTAGGCTCACCAAGAAATTAATCACCAAGATTAAAATTCTGTAAGTGGGTGTTTTGGATCGGTGCTAGAATCTGAAAAATGCTGAATAATGGAGTGAGTGTAAACTTAGCGAGCAGATAATTCTAATATTGTAGAAAATGGAACAGACTTACAATGGTACGCCTTTCAAAATTTAAAAACTAGATATCATACATTCATAATTTAATATCTCTAAAGCAGAGAATAATCATTAACATAATGCATTTGGGAATCTCCTACAGAACCAGTCATAATTATATAATACAGAACTAGCCCCAGGCTAGTGAAACCAAATTAGAATTGATACTCATTTCAGCCATAAGCTCTGAGTAATTATAATAATGGCCTTAGACTTCATATAGTATAAGGTGGTAATATCATTATGCTCAACCACATCAGATTTTCAATCGCAGTGCACTACGACTAATGTCTACTGCCGTTAGCTACAAAGTTATATTTAGATACATTCCCAATAGTTTAGAAATAATTATACATCCATGTACAAATATCAGAATTTCAAAATCGTACAACTTCAGAGTTCAAATTTCAGTATTTTTAATAATTCAAAATTTAGAATCATATCGTGCATAATTAGGATTATCTACTTACGTGAGAGGAGTATACCAACCTCCTCCTATCCTTGATTATAATTCCTTTGTTGACCGTTTTCTTAGCCACCTAAAATATTAAATAAAATATTTTAACATCCAATCTTCATGAATAAAATAATTATATAATTCTGATATCGACCTAATTAATTATTCCATATTCACCTTTAACTAAATCACCTCTTCAACCCAATTTGACCTTTTTTCTTTACTCAATTTTATGAAATTAAATTTGTGGCCCATTTTCCATAATAATACTCTAAAAATACTTATTCCCTATATTTCATCATTATTATTATTATTATTATTATTATTATTATTATTATTATTATTATTATTATCATCATCATCATCATTATTTTATTCAATTTATTTCATTATGCACTTAGTAAATTTCTAACACCTACCATCACATAAATTACATTTAGGGGTCATTTAATAAATTCCCAAATTTCCATTTTACTTCAAATAATATTTATTATTATCTATTCAAGCCAAACAAATTTTTCCCTTTTAATTTCCTCCCATTTTCTTCATGAAAAATCTAGAAAAATTATGAAAAATTAGAAATTCATCTTAAAATTAAAATAAAATTTCAAAAAATTCTAAATCACTCTCTAGATGCATAATAAAATTAAAGAAGCCCTAAGAACTCAAATTTCACTTATTTTCAAAATTACCCCTAGACCTAAAATTTGGGGTTTTTTTAATATGAAAGCTAAAATTCACAATTGATCAGTGATTTCAAGGGAGAAATGTGCGAAATTCACCTATGATATGTAATCCTAACTCAATTTAATGGGATTACACCGATTAAGTTCAATTTTATCACTTTCTTGCATGAACAGTGATTTTTACAGATGAACAGTACCAGAATTAGGGTTTCTTCAATATGAGGCAAATTGGATCAAATTGATTAGTGCAAATAAGGGAGAAAGGACCGAAATTAATGCAAAAAGTAAAGCCCTAAGCTAAATCAAAGCAAAAACGCACCAAAATCATGAAATCAAGCTTGAATTTTTGGCCCATTCGAACCGCCAAAAAATCCTAAAATTTCCAGCCACTTGGTGGTTGTTACTAATAGTTCACTTGCCAGTGGAGTTGTTGGGAGACCGATCAATCTCTGGCGGTGTTGAACGGTGGTGGGCAGTAGTTGTAAGTGGAAGAACTCAACAAGCATAGTGAAGAAGCACGGTTACACGATGGGTTGGAGCGAAAAATGATATTATGATGGGGGTTTTATGATATAATTTGGGTATTAAAATAATATGAGTGGGGATAGTGGGTATGATTAGGGTATTAAATTAATTTAAGTGGGTTAATAAAATTATGTTGGCGGGAATAATGGGTATTAAAATATTTTAAGTAGGGAATGTAGTATTTTATCATATCAAAAATTTTTTGATAGATACTTGGACACCATATTCTGTTGAGTTACAAGTGCTAGAAATGCACAGGGTAAGTCTTAGGTACTCACTTCGGTTACAATCCCAGATAAAATGTTATCTATATCTACATCTAATACTAGTTGAGTTCCCTTTTAAGTACCCTTTTTGAGTTTTAATTTCATGGGTATTACATCAACAATGACATTAGAATCAAGCTTCGGATGATCTTAAAGAAGGGAAGCATTGAGGCATGTATGTGGTCCCCCAAATTTTGTTATTTGTTAGTGATTCCTTCTTAACTTTTTACATGTTGTAACCCTTTAGTTGTAGTTGTCACTGTAATTTACACAACGATATTCTTCATATTTTGCTGATGAATAGTACACTAGAAAGGTGTAGTGTGCACTACGGAATACAGTTTGACTGCACGCCTTAATGCCAGGTTATCAGAATATTGCAAACCGACGTATAGCTCATTGTAATCCAAAACGCTATTTATTCCTTGGAAATCACAATCGATGGTTGCCTCAATATTCACTTTTGAGAAAAAGATTGCTGTAGGATCTTCATACTTAATTATAAAGGACGTTGACATGGGATTTGGAAGATCTCCAGTGTCATTGCCATGATCATTCTCCTTATTCTCTTTATCTAACTCAAAAGCATTGTCGTACTCTTCTCCGTCCTCAACATCATCAGTTATACATTTACTTCAACTAGTGGATGGGGTGAAATACTATTAAGGCAAACCAAAGGACCCTCTCCTATATAAGAACTAATAAAAGTTGTTTGATTATTCGACTCACTGAAATAACTTGAAAATGGTTGTATGTCTGGGATATAGTCCTCTACTGCTTGGTGTTCTATGTTAACTACTAGTTCAACTGTTAAAATGTGTGCATATAACTCAACCCCACTTAGCTATGATCAAAATCGTGACACTACACAGCACTTGTTTTGCACATCAAAATTGCCTTCGAATGTATTTGTGTCGTACTGTATTGGGTTGAGCAATGCTGGGTACCTATATATCAATTAAGACACAAATTGATTTTAAGAAAGTTGTAATTTTCGCCTAATTGCTTATTTTAAGTCCACTAAGTTGATGTTTGTGTCTACTATAAGTATTTTTACATCGGTGCATTCAAATGTTGCACCTTGGTTACTTTTATAAATTCTTCCATTCGCATATACACATACAAGTTCATTCGTGTTGTCCATTTCTTACACTACAATCACATTCTCAAATAAACAAATACATTTTAATCAATTAAAATTAAATGATCAAATGCTAAATTTCAATTCCATTTTGTATAGCATTTCAAAATAGAAATTATATTACAAGTTGACTTTTTCACCATTATTTTTTTTTAATCCTCCACTTAATAAAATATACAATTTAATTTCTATAAAATGCTAAATTGAAAAAATTCAAAATTTTATAAAATAAGAAAATTACAATTATTTTTCAATAATTGTTATATAAGTAAATAGTACATATATTTTCAAATTTATATAATAAGAAAATTTAACTAAAGCTTACACCTTTTAGGCATTCACCAGCAAGTCAATGATGATGCAGAAGTAAGAAAAAAATATGGAAGCAGACAGACGAAGGAGAAGAAGAAGAAGAAGAAGTAGAAGACGAAGAAGATGGGATGAAGTGCTGCATCTGGATAGGGAGACCGCAATATAACCTCCCCGTCAACAGTCTTTTGCCTCAACAAGAGAGGACACTTCAGTGTCTTGTCATGTCCGATAGATATGCTAACTTAGAAACATTGTTTCAGAGTCATCGTGAGCCATTGGAAGTCATAATGGTCTTCTTCGATTCTCTATATAGTATTTATTGGGACTCTGACTCATTCAGTCAGAGTCCCAATTTTTATAGTATTAGAATGTAATATTTTTTTATTCGTTGCATTAAAAAAATTATTTTTTTAACATTTACTAATAAAAAAGCCTATTATAAACTCTTCAAAATTTACCCCAAATTTAAAATTTCTATCAAAAGAAAGATATTTCAGTGAGAAATTATAAAAACAACAATTATTTTAGGGGATGTTGAGATTTTTAGTTCATAAACACTACAAAAAAAATTGTAAAAGAAAAGTCGTGTGAGTCTATGCTTGAATATTTATTAGTAACATTTGGAAATTTTGAAGATTAGCAACAAGGATGGATTTAAGAAGATGTGAGGATGCATTTACTTTCTTAAGTTTTCAAAAATTTTAAACTTTATAAGTAATTTTATTTGGTATTTTTGATTTAGTCTTTTAATTTATAAAGCACCTTAGTTTATAAAAATTTTTCCATTTCATTTTCCTTAAAATTAAATGAAAAAAGTACTATTCTAATCCTCTATTTTTGGACTTAATTTCATTCTAGTCCTTTACTTTTAAATTTAGTCTTGTTTTGGTAATTTACAAATTGAAAATTTTAAAATGATTTTCCACTTTTTAAGATTTGAGTCAAAATAGTACCTCTCTAAATGAGAGTAAGTTTAAAAATAAAGAATTATTTAGGTCAGCTATTAAAAAATTGAGGATTATCTTAAGATTTTCAATTTTTTAAAAAATGAAAAAAAATAAATTTCAAAAGTGATATATCACTTTGAGAATCTCAATTCATAAACGGCCAAAATAAAGCTAAATTCAAGAATAAAAAAAATAAAAAAATTTCTTTTTTCAAAATTAAATCCAAGAGCTGTTCCAATCTAGTAACATTTGGTAATTTAGCAAGTTCCTTCGGGCTTCATGTGTGTTGTGAATTTTGCATGTGAAGTGGATTACTTGTGCTTGAGGGCCTACTCTTCAGGATTGAAATTGTAGGGAAACATTCTATGCCAAATGATAGTACTCATTGTATAGATATGCTACCCATTGTATCAAATAAATATAAAATAAATTATGATCATTGAAGGTATCTACACAGTATACTCATACATGCAAGAAAAATTTAGTTTCAAGTCTATGGAATTGTAATCACCAACCATATTAATTTAATATATTGTTTGACTTTAAAAAGTATTTATTTTACAACTTTTTTAGGTTTAGCTTAATTATTTTTAAAAAACTTCGGTGATAGTTTGAGTTTTTTCCTATAGAAGTGTAGAATTATTTTTTTAAGAGAAAAAAAAAATATCATCACTGGAAAATTTTAATTACATAATATTTCCTAACTATTTTAACTCAACATCTGTTCTATATTGTCTATTATAATTTTAAAAAATAATAAATATAATTAAAATAAATTTTAAGAGTTTTTTTTTTGAAATTTTTTATATTTATTATTCAAAATATTTTATTCATATTTCAATTCTAGAGAGTAATTGTATATTTTTAAAATTAAAAAAATCATATAATTTGAATGTCTCACACAAAATGAAGGAATACATTTATACAAAAATTATATCGATAAAAATGCTTTTAATATAAGTCTAAATAATTGAAATAAAAAATGAAGAAGTAAAGGAAAGAAATAACGCTTATATAATCTATCCAAAAGGCCTTAAAACGAAACGGTGCGGGAGGAGAGTGAAATTGAGTGACAAAGAGTTCCATAATAGAAATTAAATAAATTGGATAAACAGAAATGTAGAATGCCCTAATATTTAATGTAATTTCTATTGATTAGCCTATAAAATATTACATAATCAAATGAATAAAAAGACAAAGTGTAATTATAAAATTATAATTTTGTTATTAGATTTTTGAATTTAAAATATTTCAAAATTGTCACCTAAGTCTGAAATTTAAAGTATTTAAAACTTAAATGATCATTTTGAAAGGGTTGGAGTCTAAAGTTTAATTTAAAATAATAAATCGTTGACCAAAAAAATATAAAATAATAAATCAAATTAAGAAATCAAAATGTTATTTTAACCAATGATAAATTATATTTAAAAAATCCATGATTTTGTTATAAATGATGACCGCGTACACTAAGTATTTTTTTTTTTTTTTGTTGAGAAACTATGTATTTTTAGTTATGACATAATGGTTACTACATATTATTAAGATAGAATAATTTTTTGTTTGTTTTGTAAATTCTTTTTTACTATAGTTATGTTTATTAGTTATATAAAAAAAATCGTATTAAGATATATTAAGTATTAATTAATTTAACATTTTAAGTGATTATATGATAACAAATTATTATATATTTAGAAATTATAATGTTGTAATTATGGCACATAATGTTCCAATGAATAATATCATTACTCATTTATTGTCCTTAATATTGTGCGTGGAGATTTGGTTTTAGAAACTTTGAAGATATTTAATAATTTTTATATTAGAAAAAATTTCTTGAAGCATAATTTTTTATGTTTAAATCCATTTATTGTTTATATTTGCGTAATTTAAATTTAACAAAGTTATGTACACACAAAATAACATTTTAAATTAATGTGTTATTAAAAAGAACTCAATAAAACGAGAGTTTTATATATACAAACATTTTAATTTGGGATACACAGAAAAGAAATTTATTAAAAAAATTCAATGACTTGGAAAAAAACTCTCATTTATCCTGGTTAGATAATTTAGTTAATTTTCAGTATTTTCCTATCCAACTGGTTAATAAAAAGGATACAATACCCAATGCATACAGAAATTAAAGATACGTACAATTAATTAATGACTTAAAACCAGGTATTTACTCCAAAAAACAGATATGAATAAATAATATATATTTTGTCTCATGCATTTGGTGCTTTTATGCTAAGGAAGGTGTGGGTATTTAAGGGGAGCCTTCAAGTTTTAAATGCAACATTTAATACCAAAAAACCTACTCACTTGAGATTATCGATATTGACTCTTATTTCAAATATTTAAATTTACAAAAAAAATCCATTTTTGTCCACTTTTAATTCAGATTAATTGCATATGAATAAAGGTGTGAGGTAAAAAAAATATGAAATAGGATGAGGAATTAATTAATGTAGTTGGAAAACAGTTATGTTACATACTTAATGCTTCTCTTCTTTCTTTGGTAAACATTAAATTTCAATATTTAATGCTTTAAAATATTTTCATTTACATACAGAATTTTTTTCTCATGAAAAAAAAGCAATAAATAGGCCTTTTTGGGTGTACCTTCCTTTCTTAGATATTGGAGTAAGGCATTTAAGGTGAACCATAAAATTCAGCACTCCTCATTTATTTTCCTTCATGATGCCCAACTCCAAATATTTATGTTCGCTTTTTCTATTTTTTTTTTAAATTACGGTTCACAATTTTTCCTTTTTTTTTTTTTGAGCAAAATTATTTTTTTAACAATTTTAGCAGTATATTTTTTAGTAAAAGTATTTTTATAAAGATTTAAACCAAATTAACATCACTATGATTATATTAACTGTTTGTAGATATTTATATTTAAAGTTATTTATATTTATTTGTTTGAATTTAAGCCATTAAAGCTCTGATATTTACTTAGGTCACGTTGAATGTACTGAGATCTTGATTATATCATTTAACATACGAGAATATTTTGAATGTTATAAGTAAATGATTGAATTTGTCTACTTTATGTCATAATAAATTAGTGTTTAAGATGATACTTTGTTATAATTTTAAATGAAATGATGTTATTTAATGACACTAAAAAAATTATATTATATATGTATGTCATGAGGATAAATAGAAAATTATTTTTGATAAAAGGTAAAAAGAAAAAGAAAAAGAAAAGACCCTTTTAAAGGACCAATAAAATTAAATTTAAAAATAAAAAATCATATTAAAATTTAATTCCTGAATAATTAAATTAAATTAAAAAATAAAATAATGTTTTTCTCTTATAAAATATAATACATAAATTAATAAAAACAATCATATCTTATATTTTTTTTGGAGTAAATTACACAAACCTTTTCTATATATTCAAAATATATAGACCTCAGTGAAACATTTTATCAGGCACTGTATTACCTTAGATTATTTAATGTTTTTTTTTTATTAAAATACTCTTTCTTTAATTATTTTTAAATGAAAAAAAATGTATTTAAGTCTATAGAGGATTTTTTTTAAAAAAATTTAAATTATCTAACAAGAGAGAGGTTTGTATTTAAGAGGAGAAATTATTTTCTTCACAGTAATTCTCTTCCCCATTACTTAGAAAAGTGAACCACCAGTACAAATACAAGATACTATCATTAATGCTTAAAAAATTACATAATATATTATGAAAACAAAAGAGAGATTTGTAATTTCAACAATTCAAAATATACATATAATTTTCTTTATTTTTTATATTTCATAATATAGTATGATATATAAATTAACAACATACAGATGTCATAAAATCATAGTGCATAAATTAAATGAGCGCTGTAACTGTTCAGAAAATTAAGGTATGTTGGTAGCAAATTGTACTCTACATGAAACGTATCATAATTAAAATTACTGTCAAATATTTATTGTAATTGTTTGCTTCTGGAATATATTTAATTTGCAACAACTTGCTTGAAATTAAAAAAAATAAAATCACCTAATAGTGCGGTTATCTGCCATATATGTACAGATGGCCATAAACACCAATACCTACCTAAGATATCTCATTTAATGGTTTGCACTTTATTCCTAATCCTAATTACTTTCAGGACCCTTATTCTTTTTTTGTTTAAGACTTTTAAAGGACACTTTTTTTTTCTTTTAATATTTTAATTTGGTACACTAATGATGGAGTTTATTATTTTACACCAGTAACTTGTTTCAATACATGAGGACATGTTCAATTATGATGAACTATTGAATGAAGATTCAATGATTCAAATTTAAAAGTATATATTAAAAATAACAGACACTTTATTTTATAAAATATAGTCTCATTATAACTTTAGGACATAAAACAATACCTATTAAGATGGACAGTCCCATGTAGTTGGGACTTGAGAATATGGACTACTGAAATTTTAAAAAATTATCATAGTATATAAAGATATATTAATATATTAAATCTTTTTTTTAAAAAAGGATATCATATCATAGAGAAAGGAAATTAGATCATAAGATGCGAAAAATATATTATAAATTGTTAGATAGAGAAAGGAAATTAGATCATAAGATGCGAAAAATATATTATAAATTGTTAGAAGCTCATTAATGTTTTTTTCCTCTTCAACGAGATTTATTTTGTATAAGGAAAAAAATTTAAATATTATTATGTCGGTATATTATGATAAATATTTTTATGAAAATTAATATTTATAAAAGGAAAAATTAACCATTTTGTCCTTATAGTTTTACCAAATTTTCAATTGGTCCCTATATCTTATTTTTTAATTCACTTCTTATAGTTTCATAAATTTTCAAAACGCTCCTTCCCATTATTGTCAACACTGGCACTGTTAATGGTGAGGCTGAGATAGCAAATTTATTCTGATATAGAATGCCAAGGTGGATCATTTATACCACATACTTTGCTATCTATTTAAAAACAATTAATTTTTTTGGAGTAAAACCTCCATTTCAGCTTATAGGGATCACTCGGCCCTGAAGCTTGGACTTAAAGGAATATTTACAGAGCAGAGGACGCGAAAGCAAGTGACACCACCTAAATCCCCAAGTTTATCCCTATGAATTCATCCTCCGCCAAGTTCATCCGTTGCAAAAACCCCAAATATGGATGGATGTTCGGCTTTAATTCTCAATCTTGATGCCAAAATTGTAAATCTGAAGCCCAAAATTGCTCCCAGCTCTGTCCTGCTTATATAATTCAATATGGCTTAGGCTCCATTGCTGGCTTCTTACTCTCAGAATGTCTCAACGTTCCTAGGAAAATTGTACCCGATTTTGTCGTCAAGTGCTCCAACAAGTCTATATGGCAACCTGTGGGAATCACCAGCTTCGGTTGCCGGCCTGAATAGCTGCCCTCTTAACTGGGTCTCAAGAGATTCTCCTATTGTTTGATTTCTCACCAGTTCGACGACTCCCCCGAAAGCAGTGACCTCATTTTGCAGAGTGGCTCCTTCGATGAGACCAAAACCAATGGCCTTAGCTACACTCCGTTTCTAAAAGTCCCAGCCGTGAACAATTCAACATTCCACTAGTACTATTACTTAACTATTTGAAAATCATTATCGGCAGCCAGCGATTCAAGGTTCCATCCAAGTTTTTTGAGCCAAATTCAGATGGGAATGAAGGTGCCATGCTGCATTTTGGCTCTACCTTCAAATTTTGACAAACTTTTCCCATGGCTTTAACACACATTCTCTATCTATTTAGTCTCTTTCATGTCTTCGTCTTCACGTCATTTCCATCGCCCGACACCATTACTCTTCCTATCTCACCCTTGTTCGCCAAACACCCATCTTCTAATCCCTCTCAGGCCCTCAAAGTCTTTAACTAGAGGCAACGCAAATCTGGTTCCAATCCTTCCCTCGTCAAAACACAAAATTACCCCAAAAGCTGCAGCGGTTACTTGCTTTCTCGGGTCAGCTCTGCAAATATTCCCTTAGCCTAAGCCTCAGAGGTTCCTGTAAGTTCAGCAAGGAGGTTTAAATTAGGTTTATAAAAAAAATGAAAAAAGTGCTTTTAAGTGGCAGGCAATATAAGTGGCATAAGTGATCCACCTTAGCATTCTACATCAGAATAAAATTACCACATCAACTTTAATGATTAACAGGGTCAATGTTAGCAATAATAACAGGGAGTATTTTGAAAATTTATGCAACTATAATGAATGAATGAAAAAAATAAAATATAGGGACTAATTGAAAAACTTAGTGAGATTCTAGGGACCAAATGGTAAATTTTTCCTTTTATAAAATTAAGTTAAAAAGCCACGTAATACATATTATATTTTTAAATGAAAATTTAATAATTCAAATTACCAACTGCTGAAGATCCTTATCCCCATTTAAACTCATATTTGTATGACAATCTAAAGCAATTTATAAATTCATAAGTTGGGACTTGAATTGTAGTAATAAATTTGCAATTGTAGAGCTAGCATAAGAAGCCCCCATGTGTCTCATCTTATATTTGTCGATGATTCTTTGTTCTTCTATGAAGCAACAGAAAAGGAAAGGAATGTATGAACATCAAAGAGATATTGAGAACCTACGAAGTGGCGTCGAGTCAGTCTGTAAACCTTCAAAAGGCTGGTATCATTTTATTTTTTGTCCAAATGTGAATAATGCTCTCAAATGCAAGCTATCTGACATCTGAGGAATCCACAACTATCAATCACGAAGGATATTTGGGTCTCCTATCTCTTACTGAGAAGAGCAAAAAATTCATTTTTTCTTTCAGGAACAAACTTTGGAGAAAGATCTAAAATTGGAAGACTAGATTCTTATCACAGGAAGGACGTCAAATTAAATTAGTTTTCCTAGTTTTTGCATGGTTTCTCAATCTTGAGTCACTATACGAAGAGTTACAACTTATGATGAATTTATTTTGGTGGAGTATTGCTCAGGAAAGGAACAAGGGGATTACGTGGGTAATTGTGAGACACAGTAGGTGCACAGAAGAGGGAAGGAGGAGGGGGTTTTAAGAATCTACACTGCTTTAATAAGGCAATGTTGGGAAAGCAAGGATAAGAACTTGGGTAGCTAACCAACACTACTGTTCGTGTTATGTGTCGTTAAAGCTAAATATTTTTAGAAGGGGATTTTGGTCCGCTCGGTTGGGGTATAATATGAGCTTTACTTGGAGGAGTGTATAGTCTTCCCATCTCTTTTAAAGCAGGGTATGAGATGGAGAGCAGGGGACCGGGGAGAGCATAAAGATTTGGTAAGTTTATTCTGACAGATATAAATGAAATTGGAGAGGAGCAAGACATGGTAGAAAGTCTATTAACCACATATGGGTTGAAGTGGGATGCTGGGGAGCTGGAGGAGCTATTTTTGGAAGAAGATCGCAAAGCCATTTTGGCAATAACAATTAGTGAAACAAAAGGAAGTGACAGGCGAATCTGGCACTACAATAAAAGGGGTAATTATATTGTTAAAACAGCTTATCACCAGGCGTTTAATCAAGATTTTGAGAATGCTTTAATCTAGGAACAGTTGCCTTGGCAAAGGATGTGGAGTCTTGACTTACCCCTAAAGGTTAAAGGTTAAGGGCTTCGTTTGGAGGGCAGGAAGGGACATACTACCAGTTCATGAAATTTTGCCAAAAAGTGAAGTCGATATCAATGTAAAATGCCACTTCTGCGAGGCAAATGAGTCCAATTTTCAAACGTTACTTGGGTGCCAAAAGATAAAAGGTACCAGACTGACCGGGGGCTTATCGACAAATTACAAGAAAGTTACAACTTCAAAGAACGTCTAGCAGAAGTGTTGAAGCATTAGCACAGTCATGTCCTGGAGCAGTTCGACATTATAGACTGGAAAATCTGGGAAATGAGAAATCAAGCAGCGTGCGGAGGAAGATCACAGTACCGTTTAATGGCAAATAGAGAAGCACTGGAGTTTCTATCCGAGTGTAATAGAGCAAATGAGACTTACACAACCCACCAGACACTAATGCTCGCAACGTTTCTTTGGAACTTGCTTCAAGACCCTAGGGATGGAGATGCTTAGTAGATGGAACAGTTTTTAAGGATGAAGGTAATTCAGGGTTTGGAGTTATATTCAGGGATCAGAATGGAGAAATCATACAAGTAATCTCTGGCTACTATCAAGGTGTATACAGAGCAGACATCATCAAGGCACAAGCTCTACGAGCAACCTTCATGTCGGCCATATCAAAACTACCAGTTTTTATGTATGGGATTTGAACTCTAATGCCTATGTTCAGTTCTAATAAATAATATTTGGTATTGGCTTCCGAAGGAAAAAAAATGGAAAGAGTGGAAAAATGTTGAAGATATTTTTTGTTGTTTAATTAAAATTTTAATCTACGTCCTAAATAAAAAATATGTAAAATAATTAACTAATATAATAGAAGTATGAAATATTATGTAACAATCACATGAATTTTGATAAAAATGTTTTTTTAATTAATATATTACATTTTCATGTTTTATAAAATTTAAGGGGATTAAAATGTTATGTCTTGAAATTCTTATATTAAAAGTTGTGGTTAACCTATAACTCATGAGAACTACAGGTACTATGTCTATATAAAAGGGGCCAGATGTCATATTACGTTGATTACTATTATCATTAACAAAAAACCCATTTTGGTACCTCATTCAGCACTCTTTTCTGTTTTGGTCCCTCAGTCTCTCTAAATTTCAAATTGGTTCCTAACTCAACCAGACATCCTTCACTTTGGTTCTTTAGTTAACTCTTCATCCCAGACTGGCTAACATGACACGTTTATGCTTATGTGAAAATTATGCAGTCACTCATTTGCCACATAAGCAATCCACGTGGCCATATTTTATTTGCTGTAGTTAATGACGTGGCCCTAAATTAGCAGTACAGACTGCATCCCTCCTTTAACGATGCATTCATTCGCAAGGGAAGACGAAGATATTTGTTCGCTTTATTCCACTCGGCGATACTTGTCGTCCCCACGCATCTCCCCATCAATTGAACCTATCTCAGCGGAGTTCTCTCTGTTTCAGCGTGTCTGCATAATGAAGAAGAAGGGTCCTGCGTCGACTAAACCTGGGCATGGCTAAAGAAGGACATCAGACGTTCTGAAAGTAAACGAGGTCGGTGATTTCCCTGGTTGTCCGAGGTAAGCTATTAGTTTCTTCAAGTTTTCTTCTTTATTAGTTGAAATCCCTTGTTATGATTCAAAATTTGACAATGATAGAGACTTGTGAGGTATATGGTTGCTGCCCTTCATATCTTTTCATTTGTTAAATTTTTCCTCTGTGATGCGCCTTTTGCTTCAAATCCCCCTTATTGGCTTGTGCAAATTTTGATTATGACAGATACTTGTTGGTTTGCATAATGTTCAATTTAGACAACGATTTTGGTTATTTTTTCAAATCCCCCTTTGATTGAATGCTGAATCTCCAAATACATGTAGTGTATGATTTTGCAAATTTTTGGTGATTGGGTACTAATTATGGTGATGTTTTATTGGGTTGAATATTGATGGACAAATTAAGATATATTTATTTGGAAAGAGTGTATGATTTGGCAAGCTTGAATGATTCCACACTTTTTCTATCTCTCATAAGCTCAAAGGGTATGTATTGTGGCAAGGGAAAATTGGTTTAGGTATATGCTTTATGGTGCATTTTCTTTTTTACTTTTGCCATTTTTCTTTCTTAGTGCACCTTGAGCAAGATTGGTTCATTGACTCATGCTTTTATGTCTTGCATTTGTTACCTTATTATGGATCTCTTTCGAAGATAAACGAATAAGTATACAGTTACATGTTTCAGCATAATATAAAAAAGGAAACAGAATAATACTCTAAAACAGAAAAACCATCTATCATCATAAAACATAAACATTTAAGCACGTAAGAGATTATCATTTTGGAGGCTTTGTCATATCCATGAATCCTAGGATTCCTATATCAGATTTTTTTTTTTTTTTCTGTGCATAACAGTAAAAATATAGCTTACATATCAGATTTATTCTCACAGCTCGAGTGTGAAAAAGGATGAGAAAGGTGAAAGAACCAAGAAAGAAATAGATAAATTCCTGTCATATTTTAAAGCCTATTAATTAAGTCATATTTTGATATATAAGAAATTGTTAATTTATATATCAAGCAAACTAATGTATCTCTTTTAAAATGGAGCCCAAAATGTGCATCAATATGTTGGATTCATTTCTAGACCGTATCCACAATGTGCAATTAAGTTGTCATTGGATTCTACATTTTTTCATTGTGAATAAAACTATAAAAATAGGAGAATGAATTCTCTATTATTTTTCAATTGGAAAATGATGAATATTAAATTTGCTGCACGAGATGATATGCTAGTTGAGGGTAGTAACTAACTATGATATATCAATTCAATGTGTTGGATTCGTTTCTAGATCTTATCCACAATGTGCACTTGAGTTGTCACTGTATTCTACATTTTTTTGATTGTAACTGTAAAAATAGGAGATTGAATTGTCTGTTATTGTTCAATTGGAAAATGATGAATATTAAATTTGCTACACGAGATGATATATTTTAGGAGCAGTAACAAACTATGATATATCAATTTCCTGTGTGGTGATCATGTAGTGTAACAACATAGTTATTGTAAATTTGAAAAATTGATCATTATTATTGTATAGTATGTCCCTATAATTATTGGTGTCTGAAATTGTTATGCAAATGCATTGTATTGTTATGCAAATGCTTATCACCATCAGGAGCTGATGAATTTAAGGATGATTGTATTCAAGGAATTGAGAAACCTGAAAATAGTGGGTGAAGCACCTTCTAAATTTGCTAAGAAGAAAAAGGAAAAGGTTGCAGCTACTGCTTAAAGAGGATGTACCTACTAGCTATTGAGGCAACCTGGGTATCTTAATGAGTTTTGACAGTATGATGCTATGTAATGAGCATGATTGTAGTTCAGATAAGCTACTTTTAAGCTTGACATTATCAAGCTACTGTGTGACTGAGTGCTTGTGTTTTAAGCTTTTGCTTGGACTAAAACCACTTAGATATCTTTGGATACATTTTCAAAATTACCAAATTGTTATTTTAGTATTAAAATCTAATTTGGTCAGAATGTTTATATAATCTGCACAATAAGCTGGTTGCAGTCGAAAGTTTCTCATCTCTTATGTATTGTTAGTTATATTTTTTGACTCCAAAGCTTCTCATATTTGTAAAATCCATATGAGAAATTGAAAGTACAAGGAATTTTGCTGATGTGAAGTGTTTTTCCCCTTTATGAATTCCATGGAGATCATAAAGAACTCATCTATTTGATTTACTTATTATATTTTATTCATAAAATATTACTAATGTTTATATAATCATTTGAATTGAAAACATTCTTGGTATGGGGTGATCAAAAGATAAAATCATGCTTCAACAATAATGATAACAACCATGAGAACCTAGCTTGCTCCATTATAAATCTGCAATACTCAGAGGCCATTCTAAATTAGCAAAGTCTAAGGTTCTCTTATAAGATGTTGTTCATGAAGTTATGGGTCAAGGCAAGTCTCTTTCCTTGATGCCGTTCAAAATCAAACTCTTCTTGACTTGTTAGTATCCATCACGTGTGTTATATACAAGTCTAGGGACCTTCTGGATAGGGGCAATGACTAATGGCACATAGGCTTACTTTTGGATCGATCATGACTTCTGCATCTCAGTTATCAAGATTCATGCCAATCAAAGCTACAGTAAGTAATTAGCATGAACATCAAATGTTCTAAAAAACAAAAGGTTCAAATTTTGAAAAATGCCCCATAAAAAATAGACATATATGTAATTAAATATTTATAAGAAAAAACTTGTCATCAAATTTAACTAATGGTATTAAATTCATGAAACAAAAATCTCAGACATACCAAAAGACTTTGAGTTTGGCCAATAAAGTTAGTAATAATACAAAACTAAATCTTCACTTCAGTGAATAGCTTCACCCAAGCCTCAAGACTAAGCTACTCATCACTTGGCAAGATTGTTAAACTCGTGAGTTTAAGTAAATTTTTAAGAGAGAGGTAAATTTGTAACGTAAATTTGTAAGAATTTGCCTCGATTAATAGTTATCAAAATATGTAATTTTATAGTTTAAATGTTATTTACATTAAAAAATTATTCAAATTATACTTAATCAAACAAAAATTATTCATATTTCATAATTTGTAATATTTAATATGAATATTTTAAGATAGTCATACATAAATAATTAATCAATATAACTAATTAAATAATATTTATTTTAGTTTATTTAATAAGTACATGTTAAATGTAATTTTATTATTTTTTATGCATATTCAAACTTGTAATAAAATAAATTGTAAATGCTTTATAAAAAAGAAGCTTGTCTATATTTTATTTAGTCTTGAGTTGAAATTATTATGTTGCTAACTTTACAAACTAGTTGACACGTTAAAATCGTAAACTCGATAGACTCAGTAAGTCAACTTGCGAGTTTATTTGAGTTTTATACTAAGTCTGAATTTATAATGAGTTGACTCGTTTTCTTTATGTACAATCGTAAATTCGGATTATAAACTTGCAAGTTTGACAATTATGCTTGGTAGTATTGATCCACTAGAAGTTTAAAATATCCATCCTCATTTTTAGATTAAACTGCCTTGGATTGCAAATATTCCTTTCTTCAATATGGAAAATTTTTATAGCATCACCATACAAACAAAACCAAACTAGTTAATTACCCATGACTTTAAGGTGAAGCTGCATACGCCAATATCTCATTTTAGTCTCATCTATTTCAAAAAGGCTCTAAATCAGTTGAATCTCTCTTCTTTCCATGCCATTATCATTTCTCTTTTTTTTAATCAATAAATGCCCTAAATTTCTATGTATTTAAATTAGAAGCAACCAAAAATCAAATTAGGGAAACCCCATCAATCAATCAATTTATTGTTTTCTATAATAAGACACCTAAAAACAAGAAGGAGAAGGGAGAAGAGGCATGCCTAGTGTACTATTAACCCTAGAATTAGCAGAAGGAAATTTAGAGAACTAATTATAGACAGAGACTTTCAAATCAAAGCTAAATAGAGATGCATGGCTACCTCATTTCTCAATTCTAACAGATGAATACAAGAAAAAAAAAGAATAAAAAACAGGAACGAGAAAGAAAACATTGGTATATACATACAAATACGTACATACATGTATACAGGTTTTCCCCACTAAATCTTGAAGGATATCCTATTCTTGGAATTTAACAACTCGATGATCTACTCACATATAGATATTAGTTTCTAGTTGCCTAGTTTAGTACTTTCCATATAAACATGGAACGTTGGTAGCTTAGAGTTTGAGAATAACACATTTTAAGGAGCAAACAAAGCGTTTTCTTGCCCTGAACCCTTAGGAAAACATAATTGGTCCCAAAATCAAAATAAGGAGTCAATAGGGGTTCTACCTTGGTGAATCTACTAAGTCATTTGAAGCTTCTTCTTTTCCCTTCCTTTGCCTCTGAGTAAGGTTGTGCTTTTTCTTTCATTGGCATCCTTCCTTCAACAAACACGACCAAGACAATCTTCACTACAATCAAATGTGACAGACGACAACAATCTTCACTATTAACACATGACAGACGCCACCATTTTTATTAATCGTTTTGAAATGGTGAACGTTTGGATCAATAAGAGACTAAAATGGAGTTTTTAAAGAGTAAGCGATCAAAATAGAAATGAGCCACTAAGTGAGGGACCAAAATAGGATTTTTTTCATATTATCATTATTATTTTCAAAAACTCGTTTGTGCCATAGGATGTTAGTCCCTTCATCGTAAAGTGAGTCGTTCCAATCCAAGCCTCTGTCTCACTATGATAAAAGGAGGGAAATTCTAAGCCAGGTCCAAGTTTCATAAATTCAAACAACAACGTGTAATCTTAAAATTTAAACTAAAACAAAAAAGGCCCAAAGTCTGTATTATTTTTTTTATTTCATGATTACATTAAGTGATAAAGTATTGTTATTCAACCTCCTCACAATTATGACTCTTAGGAGTTGAACTTAACCCAAAATCCACATTTGTCCCATTATTCTTGTAGGCTTAGACTTGGGATTGATTGCATCGGTTTTAGGTTTAGTCTATATATTATTTTAAAAATTTTTTATTATATAAAAACAAATATTTTATTAATAAAAAATAAAAATTTTTAAGATTTGAAATAGAATAAAAAATATATTTAGATATGAGATACAAATTTATTAAAATTTAAAAAGAATCAATAATTCAAAAATTTATTATAAATAAAAAAAAAAAAACCAAGTCGGGTCTTATGTGAATTTTAAATCTTGATTAACTTGATTATGTGACCTGGCTCTACCTAATAAAATTAGCAATTTTTTTATTTTGGCTTGGGTTGGACTAGGTTAATTGAGCTAACTAGATCCATAAACACCCATGCATTACACTCTTTGCCAAACCATTCCTTTTCATTATCTAAATTCTAGAACATAGCCTTATCTTATTTGGGAGTTTAGTTAAATGAAATGGTTAATACTAAAAGAGAGTGTAATGTCAATGAGTGAAATGACAAGATATGTTACTCCATTATTTAAAAGTTTAAGGAAGATAATTATTAATAAAATGGGATGACTTACATATTATTTTTATTATATTATCCTTATAATATAATGTTATTATAATAATCTTATAGCCAAAAAAGATATTATAATAATTTTCATTAGGCCATCTCATTTTATCATTGACTGCCCTTATGGAATAGCAATAAAAAAGAAGATTTTGGATAACAAAAAGAAGGAGGGACTTAGGAGTCCTTCATTTACTATATTATTACATCTCAAAATAAATTTCTAAACATATATTTATATACCATTCTATTTCATGATACTAAGAGTGAATACCAACTCAACCAACCTCGCCAATTAGGCCAGGTTGTGACCAAATTAAACAAAAGAAAATTACCATTTTGATTGGGTCAGACTGAGTCTAATAAATAGGTGGGGTTGAGTTTTAGAATGATATTAGGTCTGACCATTATGATTTTTTTTAAAATTTTTATTTTTATAATATATTTTTAATTTTATTTAAATTAAATTTTATCTATAATTAAATTTTAAAATATCAAATCTTGTCCACTTTTAATTGTTTTTCATTCCAAATCCTAAATTTTTTTTCATTTTATTTTATTTCCTTTAAAATCTTAAATTTTTTTTCATTTTTCTTTAAAAAATATTTTTACTAATAAATTTATTTTTTAATTTTGAAAAAAAAAAGAGACTCACCCTAGACTTGGTTGACCTCGACTCAGCCCAGTCACTAACCAAGTCTAAACAGGCCTGGCCTGATCTAGAGTTAAAACTTTTGGCCTAGTATAAAATAAGGTCACGTCTCAGGTCAACAAAATACTTTACTTGACTCAACTCATGTGCACCCCCACGTGATACTCCCTTGATCACCATCCAAAGGATTTCTCTTTAAGACTTTAAAAATATTTAATAAAAAAAATTTTAATCCTTAGGTTTTTCAAAATAATTTTAAAATTTAAAGCTTTATATTAAATATTTTAAAGTTATAATCATTAATTGTTCTCGTCCAATCTTTTGGCTAATGAAAGCACAAATTCCCAAACCCATAACATAACATTTAGAAAATATATCATAAAAAGATTCCAAAACAAGATTTTAGGATTTTTTTAAAGTAAAAGAATTTTTATTCTAAATCAATCAAAATAACTTTAAATAAAAAATATTTGATAATAAATATTTTAAATTTATGGTGTAATTTTTCCTAGTTCTTTTCTAATAGAGGCACAAATTCCCAAACCCAAACCCAAACCCAACGCCATGCCTCCCGACAAATCTACGAATTGCTCTTACTTTGCGTAGTTCTTCCATTTCTCTCACCATAGACACTGTCTCTGGAAGCTAGTCCTTTTTGCGAAGAAGAAACAACCACAACAAGATGCAGATCTTCGTGAAGACTTTGACTGGAAAGACCATCACTCTCGAGGTTGAGAGCAGTGACACCATCGACAACGTCAAGGCCAAGATTCAGGTTCTTTTTTTCTTTTCCCTGCTTCACTTTTTTTTTTTGTTATCAATTATAATTTCATCAAATTGGAAGCTAAGTTGGATATGATGCATTTATTCATGGTTAGTTTGCTTGGGAATGTTACTGGGACTGTTTATGCTGTTGTGGGTGTGTTCGTTTAAGTCTGGGGGATTTTGGAGCTACGATTATTAGGTATCCGACCTCTTACGGCTTTTGATGATTGCTTTTGTATAGGATTTTGCTGGACGTTGAGTGATTTTAGTGATATTTGATTCTTATAATGTTTCTGCACTGATACACGAGTTTGCCTGATCAAGAGATATTTTATAACGAATTGGTGTTCGGGCATGAAATTGGAAGCCTTTCTGTGGAGAAAAAACTGAAATTTGAGTTATCCTATGGAGCCAGACTCTATGCCTGGCGTCTAAAACAACAGTACTTGCACTACATACAAGAGATAGGAAACTTTTTAATCTAGACATTTTCTTCTAAAGTGGGTTAATATATGTCAGAAATTGCTGTTTGGGTGTTGGAGATTGGATTCCCATAGGCTGATTGGTTGAGAGCGGCCCCTATTTTATGGTGGATTGTGAAAACGGTACATGAGTCTCTTAAGACGGTTTCCTCTAGGTCCTAAACCTAGTTAAACCTAGGGAGTGGAGGTTCTAAATGGAGATAAATGGCAATGGACGGAGAATAGATAACTAAATTGCAACTAATAATATTGCTTTAATTGATTCAATACGAGTACAAGTGCAAACAATATCGAATGATGACTGAAAAACTCCAAAACACTAACTATAACTTTGATAATGGGTTGCTAAGAACGATAAAAGAAATAGAGGGCATAAAGCGAGTAAACAAAGATGATAAATAAAGTTGGAAAAAAGAAACGCATAAAGCAAATAAAAGTTGCGTAAAGTAATGTAAAAGTAAGTCACTGGATAGTTTTTGGAGATTTTTCAGCGTGTGCCCTTGTGTTCTGGCTTTTCTTTGCGTATACAATGTCTTATTCAGCTTGTAATTGCTCATCATGACAGGCTGTAATCCATATTTTATGCTTCCAATAACTTTATGGCCTCTTTTATGCTTAAACAGGATTTTTGAGTGGACATCGTGCTGAAATTGTACTGAAATGGTTTAAGTCTCATGTACTGCTTTGTTAGTTTTAATGGCTTCTTAACTGTCAAGTTTTCAGTTAGTTTAGTCAAGACCTCGACTTGTTAGTTCTGACCTTGACTAGGCAGCTGCAATTTTGGCTGGGCTCTTTGCTAGGCAGCCATAATCTTCGTTGGGCTCTTGACTGGGCAGTCGCAATCTTGGTTGTTTCTTGTTTCGGCTAATTAGTCAATTGCAACCTTGGCTAAGCTCATTATTTTTTAGTGCTAACAGTGGGTGTGTTTGGATTACTTTAGAGAATGGTAGTTTATTCTTATTTGTTATAGAACGACTTAAAATGTTCCTTCAATCTCATTCCTATTGAAATAAAAATTTATGACAATTATATAGCTATGTTTAGTTCTTGAAACATATGTGCATATTACTTTTCCCCTGGCATAAGGGTGAGGTGAATTTTACTTTATTTGGATGGTATTAGAATTTGACAGACTTATTGTGCCTTTATTGTGCCTTGTCTGTCATATATTTGTGTTTTTGTATGATATAATAAAATGCCACTGACTTAATGGGGGATTTATTAATCATAAAATTATAAGTAGCAGCATTAGTTTCTAACTACTTGTTGAACATACATTTGCAGGACAAGGAAGGTATCCCTCCTGACCAGCAGAGGTTGATTTTTGCTGGTAAGCAGCTGGAAGATGGTCGTACTCTTGCTGATTATAACATCCAAAAGGAATCAACGCTTCACTTGGTTTTGAGGCTTAGAGGAGGAACCATGATTAAAGTGAAGACTCTAACTGGAAAAGAAATTGAAATTGACATTGAGCCAACTGATACCATTGACCGTATCAAGGAAAGGGTTGAAGAAAAAGAGGGAATTCCTCCTGTACAGCAGAGGTTAGCCCTTTGTTTACCTTAACTTTCTAATTGAACTTGAGCAATTGGTTGATAAATATGTTAGCCCTTCAGGTGATAATTCGTGGATGAAAAGCTGTATGTGGCTCTCTGACTGCTGGCAATTATGTGTTTCTGCTCATCTCTTTCTTTTATTTTTGCATTAAAAGGTAAACATGTGGGATATTATTGGTTTATTATCTTGCCAAAATGTTAAAAGGTTTAAATAAGCTGGTTTTTGCTTGCTGGTCTTGTGGTCTAGTAATTTAGATTAAGTTGTCATCTCGTCAGTCAGAATTCAGAAAGTGGATAACATCAGAGCTTTGTTTTATTTATTTATTTATAATGTAGCATATGTGTTTTTTTTGTCTTTGTAAATTATCTATTCAATAACAGATAACTAATGCTAGCTTAAGTTTTCTAATTTTAAATTTGTTTGGAATGCTTATTCTTCTTCAACAAGCATATGGATTAACAAGTTCCTGTAATTGCTTCATCCTTGGCTTTTTGTAGATGATATTTTAATATAATTCTCATCAACTGTGTATATTCAAATTGCTGTAGATTAATCTTGATAATGATGCATATATGTTCAATTATAATTGTCTCTAAGCTGCTTCATCTTCATGAGCAATTGTGGAATTTTATTTTTGTTATCTGCTGAAAAGATTGGAAATTACTATATTTGCTACTCTTTGCAGGCTCATATATGCTGGCAAGCAGCTCGCAGATGACAAAACAGCTAAAGAGTACAACATTGAGGGTGGTTCTGTGCTTCACTTGGTGCTTGCACTGAGGGGTGGGAGTCATTAGGTAGAATGCCCTTCATATCTAGGAACTCTGCTTGTCCAGGCTTGGTCATGTACCGTCCCTTGTCGAATGTATGAATCGTCTAAAAACAAGAGTGGAAGCTCAGTTTCTGTCTGTCTCTGAAACTATACATTTTTATTTCTTTACTTTGTTTCTTAACTTTGTGGCTATCATTGGTGTATTATAAGCAAAGTTGTTAAAATCGTAATTCAATTCGTTAGAATCGTCGATTTTACGATGTTAGATAAAAATTTTGAATAAAATCAGATGAAGAATAATAATTAATGCAAATTTGGTCAAAAGCGGTATTGAATTGTGTAAAATCGTAGAATCGTGTAAAATCGGTAGAATCGGATGATTTTAGTAATTTCAGCATTTTTAATTCAAAGTGATGCATTCCAATTTGTTTCATTTTTTTTGTTTGATACAGAATTTAGGAAGCTTAGCCTAATAAACATAATAGCCTAAGAAAAAACTCTCAAATTTAAATGAAAAATTTTGCAATTATTATTATATTTTTTCCTAGTGATGGTAATATTAAAGCAAGAAAGAAGAGTTCTATTGTATTATAGATTTTATTGTATTATGAATTATAGATTTTAAATTATGGAGTTTATTAAAAATTATATGTTGATAAAATAAGAAATATGTAATACATAAAATATATAAATAAAATAAATATATAATATAATATGTGTGTGTATATATATATATATGAAATTATATATTTATATATAAAATGTTACGTGATTTTGTGATATAATTTTATTCAATAATTATTCAATAATAAATTTAAATAAATTTTTACGATTCTACCATATGATTTTAAATTATGATTTCACTCATCTTTCACGATTCTATCAAAAATTGCAATTTTGACATATTAATTCTGAATGTATGCTTTCAAACCCACGGTGGCCTTTAGAATGAACTCTTGAAGTGTAATTGATAACCAATAGTAACGAACTTAATTTGCTTCAGTGTCCGAGTCATTCTGTCATGGAAGTGCATCAGATGTTTGTGTGTCTAGGGATAAAATTACTTGTCAGATATGGTGATTGACTGATTGCTGAGAAATTTAACATCTTGGTTGTGAAAAATCTGTCCCCTTATTTGCTTCTATTTCTTTCCCCTTTTTTTTTTTTGGCTTTTTTGTTTTGGGCCCACATAGTTGCTATATTGTGGATCATGTAGTTGCAGAAAGCCACTTCAATTCCAGACCCTAGCTATTACTTGATTAAAATTGTTGTGCAACTCAAAGAATCTTTCACATATTAATTATGTATGTTTTCCTTTTAATATAAAACATCTACAATTAAACCCTGTCTGGCTGCGCATGAACCAAGTGGGCCTATCTGATAAAGTTTTAAGTGGGCCCAGGTGAATTTAGATGCAGCCATGTGATAGTTGTGAGGGTTGTGAGAGTTGAGTTGTGCAAGTAACAAAGTTGCTCAATTAAAAAACTGCTACAAATCTGTCATATCCAGCCAATCAGTCAGAGTACGTAGCCTATGGTCTCAAAACCCCACAATCAAAATATGTCTTCTTCCTCTAACGCTCTCTGCCCATAACCATCCATTTACCAGACTCAAGCCCCACCAAAACCAGCAGTACATAGTTGTCTTTTAGTTTTCTTGCTTTAGCTGGAAGTTGAAGTGTCTCTACTGAGTTAAATCTAATCTGTTGTATAACAAGAAAGGTGGGGTGTGTTCTAATCAATCACCCCTCTCCCCACCGAAAGAAACAAATTGCTTTCTCTTGGCTTCTACTGGGTATCCAAACACTGCAATAGATCAGTTTGAGTGTGTTTAAGTCTGGTCGTTGGATTAAATAAATTTTTCTACAGTTTGTTAAAATTATACGGATTTCTTTTGATTTAAAATATACACAGGTTATCCTTAAAATAAAAAGGTATTGTACATTTTAGTTCAATTTAAAGTATTTTGGTCAAAATACCCAGTTAAAAAAATTATAAATTGGACTAGAGTGTGGGATAAATTTTTGTTTAGGATGAGTTTTGTATTGTATATATATATATTGAAAATTCCTAATTTGAATTTGAACATTCATCAAGTTAAAAGTTGTAAATACTCTAATGAATGGAACTCAAATAATTCACGTATGTTACTTATAAATTTGATATATATTTAAGTTTCATTACTACAAGTTTATGACCTTATATATATATGTGAGTATGTATCTATATTTATGTATGTATGCTTTTCGTACATTTATTAATAATTAAGTTGCTTGTAAGTTTCACCAATTGAACTTGATAATAATAATTTTTTAAAAGAATTTGGTTCTTGTAAGCAAATAAGGAGCACATGTTGCTCAAGTTCATTTACATTAATAAAAAAATTGAGCTTAATTCATGCTTTTCAAAAGGCCAATCGGAATAACATGAACAATTTGATTTATTTGCATCCTAAACATCAAATCAAGCACCAATTATTGAGCTAAAACTCAAAGTTGTTGGCTAAGATTATACATACACGTACATGCACACACGCTTGCATATATATATATATATATATATATATAATATATCAGCCAATTGTTGTATAGATACCAAACAGTACAGGCTAAGCAAGTTGATGAAATTAGCCAAATACTATCTGTTAAAAAATAATACAGGTTTAATATTCAGTAGTTAACTTAAACCACCTTAGCTCACTGGTTTAAATGAATCATTAATGTATCAAACTGAACTAATTAAGAATAGCAAAGCATGGCGTTATTAGCAATCCATTTTTCTTTATTTTTTATAATGCGAATTACAGTGACAATGAATTCTAATGACTGAAACAAACAAAAATGACATATCTTGTCAAACTTAAACTCTCAAGTCTCACTCTCACCTACAAAATCCTAGCACTCGTGTACCAGGAGGGCTTGTGTTCACAACTACCAAACGCAACTTTAGAATACGTCACACCTATGCAATATAGTGTCATATATAATTGAAAAAATTATATATTTTTTTTGTCTTTAGAGTCTTACTTATTTTTTAATTTGGTTATATACAGTTTAAATATCTGTAATCAAGTCTTTGAAGTTTAAACCCTTTTTAATTTAGTCATTGTCATTATTATTACTAAAATTTTGTTATGTATGTGAGTTAATTCTACTTATTTTTTACTTTATTTTTTATTAGCATAGTTATATATATATATATATATATATATATATATATATATATATATTCAATGTCAAGATGATATAATATATATATATATATATATATAGAGTTAAATTAGTAAAATTTAATAAAATATGAACAGTAAAAATTAAATTAAAAAATTGAATAAAATTATAGGGATTGAAAGTATGATTTTTTTTTATATTTTTAAATTTTTAAATAATTAGTTTTTGTTTCTTATAGTTTTCAATTTTCTTGAATTTTCTCCCTCCCTACCTCTCTGAACTTAGACTGTTTTAGTTTGGTAGTCACAAAAAGTCATTGATGGCAAGTGAAAGCTTACTAACCCATAAGAAAACATGTCAGGATTAGGTACGCAATGATATACAAAAATGGATTGTAATTGCTGAAGTCCCTGACAGAGACATGAGGGCACTAATTAATTTAATTATGAATCAATATTTGATTAATTAGGGTGTCATTTTCATGTGGGGTACACTGATATATTATACTAATATGTGTAGGTAGGATTGCATTGCATGGGGCAGAGGGATTTGGAATTTTACTTAATTGAATATTTTGTTTTAGCCAATGAGTACTTTCAATTTTATATAATAATATTATTTTATTTAAAAAAGTATTAATTTGGGATGGTTACCTAAATCATGAGACTTCTGGGTTTGCCACCAATTAATGTCTTAATGTTTGACATGCAAGCCCGCCATCAAATCATCAATCTTGCGACATTAATATTACATCGTTGGCTGTAATATTTATAAATTACGAGTTGGTAAGAATATTTGATGATGGAATATTAAGTCATATTAGCCATGGTGGCCTATAAAAACTTAGCCATGTTAATCACATTTAAAAAAATTCTAGTGTGTTGATTATTTTAAGATAATTTACTATCGCACTGAAACATTTTCATCATGCATGCGTCATATTCCATCAATCTTTTTTAATGTTTACATTTACAGACTTGATAAATGAAAACTTTGTCCGTGTTTGCCATTTGAATTTGAATTAGATGAGTTTTTTTTTTTTCGGTTATTAAGTTTTTTAATGAAGATATGATGCGTAAATTTTTTAAGGATGCTAATTGAGTAATGCTGAATGGTATAAAATTTACTATCTTTAATAGAAAAATTGATAGAATAAAAATAAAAATTTATTTGAATTTTCTCTTTTGAATTATTTGTAGAAATTAATGTGGAAAGAAGTCCTAAAATGCAACTCAATTGGCATGAAAATATTTTTGGATTTGATTTTTGCAGTAATTTTCTATTGGAAACATTCACCAATGGTATGTATATTTCTACTTTGGAGTAAGAACAACTAAACTAGCCATTACATTTGTTTTTTTTTTCTCACCAAATTTATTGAATAAAATCAAAAGGCAAAATTGGTTTCCCAAGTTATTAAGAATCAATGAGGTTATTTTAGCAGGATAATTTTTATACGAATGACGTGAAGTTAATTTATTTATGAAAATGTAATTAAAATAGTCAAACTCAACTCTCTAAATTACCCTCTTTATAAAAGTCCTCAACCCTACGAGATTCCCAAAGTTATGAGTTATATATAAGACTGGTTGGAATTAGTCATATGGGGTAAATATTTTTTATTCAAAAAAATGTAAATTTCAAAGAATTAGTTGGCTTATATGTGTTGACTTGTCTAACTTACCTATGACATTTTTTTAATGATTTTCAATTTTAATTGAGATATTTGGCATAATTAAAAACAATTTTATAACATTAAAAATGTGATTCCATATTTTTGTATAGATTTTTTAAAATGTTTTTAAGGAATTGGTCCTCTAAATTCTCGGCCTCTTTAAAATAATTTGAATTTGTAATTTATCGACCATTCTAAAGACGATCAACCCAATCTATTAAAGGACTAAAACTCTATTAAATTTTTTTTTAAAAAAAAATCATATATCACTATACATAGATTGATATAATAATGATATTAATGGTCTCATTTGTGACTGATAAATCTAAAAATATCCATCAATAAAGGATTAAATTAAAAATATTTTTTCCATGAGGAATTGTATTAAAAATAATATTGTAAGAGATTAACTTCAGAAAAATATTCTCTCAATAATGAAAGTTGAATAGAGTATTAGTCTTTATTAAAGGAAGAAGCAAAATCTAGATAGAATAAGACAAAGCCACTAAATTAAACAAATGCATTTTCTCAAAATAACAAAAAAATTTGTATTGGATGTTGAGAGGAAAAATAAGGTAATTGACCATATAGATTAATAACACGATAAGGTGCAATTGACTTAATAACAATGTTATCATTACCAGTTATTTTCCAAGTAATAAGCTTCTCTCTCTCACACTCATAGTGAGCTTTATTAATTTTATTATTAATTTATTATTACATCAAAAATAAAGTTGATTCGTCAATTCATATTGTCACTGGCGGAGTCAAAAGCTTGAGGGTTACATCAACTATTGAAGAGATACATACAAAGCATTTCGACCATTTTTTAAAGTGGAATACATACAAAGCTTGAGGATCATCTCTTGCTACGAATTTGGATTCCTTTTGTTTTTTGTTGTCTTATTGGGTTGGAGGGAGATGAATATAAAGTGAGTTAAATTTATCAATCAAGTGAATTTTACATTTTTGAATAAAAAATTATTTGAAATGGACTCTACTTATTATATATCTATTTATCTTCGATATAATAAGAATGAGATCCAAAATTCTCTTGCTACGTGGAGTTTTCTTAAAGGAAAAGTAATCCTGCTTCAACCTACAAGCTTCTCTAATAATTGTGGTTGAGCTTGCTGGTCAACATGTGATATAAAAGAAGGTGAAAGTGAAAGCACCCCAAATAACGAAAGTATTATTTTTCCTAAAATAAAGAGTAAGTTATTCTGATTTGCTAAATTTTGTTAAAATTATATAAATTTCTTTTATCTTAAAAATAAAAAATTTTGGTTAATTTAGATTTTTTCTGACAAAAATATCCTAATAATTATGAAGATATTTAATTACAAAAATATGTATTTAAAGCAATGAAGAATATTAATTTTAGTCATGAAATTTAAAATTGGAATAAAGTAGAACATAATTTTTGTTTCAGGAGAAGTGAGTGTATACTTTTTAAGTAAAAATAAAATTTGTGGAATTTCAAAAAAAAATTTTATGTAATTTATTCTAAAATACATCCCATTGGAGATACATAACTTCCAAATTACCTAATCATAATAAGTTTTGGAATAAACTAATATTTTAGTCCTTAAATGATACGTATTACTTGAATTGAATCTATTATTAAAGTTTGAAGCTTTCAATTTGGTGATTCAAAATAAAAATTTGGTCTCAAATATAGGTAAGAAAGTAGATGATATGGCTTAATATGGAAATTAGGAAATATTATATCTTAAGAGAACCAAAATGAATGTCAAGTCACTCTAAATTTAATTAATAATAGCTTTGAGCTTATAATGTGAATAGGGAGATTGATTGAATTTAATTAAATGGTTAAAAATTAAACCTAAATAGTTTAATTAACTGTACATTCCTTTGAAAACCAACAAATTAGTATTCAACTACATTTTGTACTATTGAGATATTTGTTTTCATCGAGTGGGTGATAAAGTGAGAAACATAGTCCACAAAAAGCTTAAAGGGTCAAAAGCAGCCAAAGAATTAGGCTAACCTTACCAACAATATTTGTACTTTGTGATAAGATATGTACATACATTGTTACCACAAATTTTTAAATAAATCAATGGATTAATCTAATGGTGAATAAAAATTTAATTGAATATATTAGATGTGATTTTTTATTGAAAATTATACTTGAGTTATTTATTTGTTTATTTATAATTAACATAATCTATCAATTTAATTTTTTGAAACTATACTTATCTATTCTAATTTTAGTTTGGTTCATATAGCAGTTTCTTTCTTAATTAACTTTAATTTTTATAATTGATCCACTGATTTATTTATTTTAATGCAAACATTTTTTGGTCTCAATTGAACCTTTTTTTTAATTATTGCAAACCTTTTGCACGTATAGAAAATCTTGACCTTTACGCTAAATTGCAATTTTCTCCTTAATTAATTAACTGAAATGGGATAGACAAATGAATTAGTGAATTATATCATAATTAATGGAAGATGGAAGAAAATTATTATAAGAGGTAAAAATTAAAGTCAATAAATGTAATTCTTCTCTTTCTAATGTTATGTCAAATAGAAATAACATATAATTCAAACAGGCAAAAAACTTTGTAATTGGACACATAAGTTAAATCAAATGTTATTTGTGTTAATTAATTAATGGCGAAGGAGAATTACAGGACTATAAAATAGAGATCAACAAATACCAATTTTCTTTTATTTCTAATAGATGAAATTTTTTAAAAGCTTTTATAAATTTTTTATTAGTTAGAATTGTCAAAATGGGTCATTTTGACCAACATAAGTTGCTTGTGCAGGTTGCCCATTTAATCTATCTTAATTTTGTGGGTTAAGATTCTAAATTTGATATATTTAATTCACAAAAAAATTTAAAAAACCTATAACCAAAATTAAAAAGAAAAGTAATAATTAAATCAAATTTTAATTTTAATTCAAAAAATTCATTTTTTAATTATTAATCAAATATTGAATATTTAAAAACAAAACAAGAATAAATGCTAATTAAGACTATAGAATACTAAAACTTTTACGAAAAAATTTCACAAGATATTTTTAATAGGTCAACCCATAATACACGTTAAATTAACTCGTTTAACTAATAGATCATATATTTTAAGTTCATTTGCCTCACTTAAATGCTTAACCTAATCCACCAAAAACTGGGTCAATTGATTTAACCCAATGGATCATACCCCTTTTTTTTAATAGCTCCAACACCGATATGATCTCTCTTTAACATATCCCAATATGGCCAAAAATTCAAAACCAGAGCAACTACTATAACTTATATTTGATTAGTTATCTATACGTCATTCAATAGACACACTCGTGAAGTAATATCTAAGAATAAAAAATTTTTAAAAAAATTAAATCAAATCTCCTCAAGAAAAAAAGAAAAAAGAAAGAGACAGACAAAGGAGTCAAAATGATCATGCATGGACTTCACACTATGGCAGCGACAAGTGCTAAAATTTCAATTTTAATTGTTATTAGTTGGTGAATTTCCACATTGAGTAGTCAAAATGAGGCCAAAGCACTAATTAAATTTATTTTTGTATGCTTCACATCACTTCTAGCAGTTCCTCTTTCTACTAATTAATCTGATTGGTTTTGGCAGTTTATATAATAAAAGTCATATGGGGTTGAAAATCTAATACGAAATTATATCATCCATGACATCACTAATGAATCAAATAGGACCTGGTTGTTGAATGACAAGATAATATTGTATTTAAAATGAATATATTTTTCATGTTTTATTTTTGTTTTCAATAATATAAACCTAGGTAATGAGTATACTGTTTAATTATAATTTTTTTATGTGTTTGAGTGTAACATTGTGGATTAATGTTTATAAAAATATGCTACTGAAAAACGCAGAATAATATTCAATTAAATAACTAATTAAGAATGTATATTTATTATATGATATTACTGCAATAACAGAAAAAAATATAAATAGAGTAGGATGGGAAAAAGAATGGCCGCATGCATGAAAAAACAATTAATGCAAAATTCAGAAGTGAAAAAAATAAAGGAAGAAGAGGTAATATATATTATGAGATTTTGCTCTTTATTTCAATCACTGGGAAGAGATATGCAGGTTTTTCTTGCCATAGGTGATGAGTAGAATTATTGAAGTCTATATAGTAAGAGAAAAATGATGCATGAGAGGAATTTTAATAATAAAATAAAACTGTAATATTTGGTAAAGTATATACTTTTTGTTTGAGACGAAATTGGTAAAGTATTTACTTGAAATAACATTAACTGCTTTTGAAGTTAATTAATTAAGGAGGGAAAAGTAATTTAAATAAGGGAAGCCATGCTGTCAATTATCAGTTCTAAATGGTTGGCTCTAATCTCAATCCCCACCTTGACTTTGAGGATGGATCCCCTCCACTTAATGGAGGATTTGTTTTTCTCTACTAACATCTCGGCTTCAAATTTAAAAATTTTTTAAAAATAAAATATATTAATATTTTAAATTTTTTATATAAAATAATATTCTATTTAAAAAAAGACTAACTATTTTTAATAATCTATTTCACATGTCTTACAATATAATTTTATCTTTTCTTGCTCAACAAAATATGATCACGTATAAAAAAGATTTAAAATATTATTTAAATCCAATGGTTTTAGATGCTAACGAAGAAGAAGATATTCTCCGAGGGATTCATTCTCCTTGACTTTTGGTAGTCTGGCCTATATGATAATAAAATTTTTAAATAATAATAATAATAATAATAATAATTATTATTATTGTTATTATTATTAGTTTTAAATCTAACTACATGAAGGCTCTTAAAATCAAATTCAAGTTGGAGAGATTTCCGAAGGAGCAATGGAAACATGAAATTATATTTAATTATAATAAACTTTAAAATATAAATTCGATGGTATAAATTTATAGATATAATATATAACTGTATGCAATTATATTAATTTTAATATAAATATAAATTATTGAATTTTTATTTAATAATTTATTATGATAAAATATAATATCATGGTCTGGCCAAAACTGAGGGTACCAAATTGTTAAAAAAATAAAAAAGTAAAATGATCACAAATCATAAATATAAAATATACCACATTAAATAATGAATTAATGCTAAATCAATATTTCATGATCCTGCCTAGATAGCTTTCTATTTATTGCACCGTAAAGAGCCATCCTAATTTGTGGGTTCATATTTGGAACAGCCTTCTCTCTCTCTCATCTCACTTATGAGTTACTGAGAGATATGCAAATATATATATACATGTGAAGCAGTCTAATATATAGTCTATGAGCGAAAACCAGAGAAAGGCCTTCTGGGTTTCTTTCTGAGAGAAGAAGAATAATGGGAAAAGGAAGAGCACCATGCTGTGATAAGAGCAAAGTGAAGAGAGGACCTTGGAGCCCCGAAGAAGACCTTAAGCTCATCAACTTCATCCACAAACATGGCCATGAAAACTGGAGAGCTCTTCCTAAACTAGCAGGTACATATATATCTGATATCTCTCTCTCTCTCTCAATCTGAATTCTCATTGAAAATTTGCAGTTTATCTTCAATCATATCCTTCGGTCCCTCTACTTTTATTTTCTGTATTGCTTCTCTAAAATCTGCAACTTTTCTCATAACTAAAAAATCCCACTTTAGTCATTTGCTTGGAGCTGTATTGAGATATTCGTATACAATACTTTAAATTATAATCAAATATATGATATTGATCTGTCGTATTGTGTTATGTATCTGAGTCTTTCTCGTTCTTCGCAATATTGTTTTTTTGTTTGTGCCATTTTTATCAGTATACTTATCGTTTCTCTACAAATCTGCAGATTTTTTTTTTTTTTTCTTGAGTCCACTTCAAACGTCGGTATTGAAACTGTACTATGTTTGAAATGTTCTTCGCAGAGATAATATAATGTTTTTAATCATAATTGACACTTAATATTTGATCATATTGTGTTTTGTTTAAGTATTGATATCCATTCTTCGCCTTGTTCCCAGCCATTATTATCAGCAAATGTATTACTTCTCCAAGTCCGTAATTTTGAATTTTTAAAATCACTTTAGACTTTTGCATTTAAATACATTAATTGCTTTGAATATGTATATTATACGATACTTTCAATTATAATATAATTAATTCTTGTTATAATGTAATTAATTATTATATATTTCTAAATATAATATTTATTTAAATATATTTATTATTATTAAATTATTTAATATTTAATTATTAATTACATCACAGATAACCAACATGTATAAGATCACATATATGTTACAAGCAAATGCAATATTTCTCTACAAATTTGCAAAAAAAATTCAATCATGTGAGGGTGGGATTTTTTTATTGGGTCAAATTGTGGGCCCTCCCTCTACCAAAATTTGGAATCTTGGACCCCAGAAAATCAAATATATTCTACATCTCCTATTACTGATGATGCATGTCCACCAACCTAGCCAGCTTCAATCTCGTTCCATGTATGGAAATTTATATCATAAACAATTTTTTGCATTAAGGAAGCTCTTAATTTTTCTCCATGCCATTATGTCGGTAAAAAGAAATTTGTAATTTAAATTTGCCTTGAACAAAAGAACACTAAAAATTCATTTTCAAACTTTTCTGCCCTTATTGTATTTTTTCCATCTAATGCCAAACCACTATTTTGACAATCGGATAATTTACCTATTATCAATTGTCTTTTTCTTTTTAAAATCAAAGGGTGCTTTCAAATTAATGCCTTTTTTTCTCTTATTTTTGTGGTATTAAGGTTAGAGATAATTGGGACCCACTAGAATGCCTATATACGCTTCTTCTCTCTCATCTTTATTATTATTATTTAAAAGCACTCTTCATTATTATTGAATGCTCTATAATTTTGTTGAGGATCCTCTTTTAAAATATATAGGATTTCATCAATGGGCTAAATTTATTCTTTTTTCTAATTTGGCTTTGTACAATTTATGTATTTCAGGACTTGTACGGTGTGGGAAAAGTTGTCGTTTGAGATGGATCAACTACTTGAGGCCTGATGTGAAGAGAGGCAATTTTACTAAAGAAGAAGAAGAAACCATAATAAGACTACACGAGGCTTTAGGAAACAAGTAATTTTCTTTTATCTTCTCTCATAAATATGTATAATTTTTAATTAAATATTATGCTCAGAGATATTCTCAGACTCTATCTGGCATAGATATTAGTTCTGGATAATCACGAAAGTGTACCTTTTCATAGTAGTTTAGTACTTATAAAATTTTACTCATAAATTATCCATATAAGTTGCTTAAATTTTAAGGAAAAAATATATTTTATATTCAATTGAGCTAATTTTCTAGATGAAATGTGGTTGTTTTTTATAAAAAAAAATATGTTTATTTTTATAACAGAGTGTGTTATTAATTATGGTCTTGAACACATTTGTTTTAGGTGGTCAAAGATTGCATCCCTTTTGCCTGGTAGGACAGACAATGAGATCAAGAATGTGTGGAACACTCACTTGAAGAAAAGATCGAAGCCCAAGTCTTCGCAGTCTAATGTTGCAGATGAATCATCCATCACCACTCTGTCCTCTGATTCATTTTCCTCTGAGAAAACTGAGCAAGATTCAGAAAAACAAGTTTCCAATGAACTCATTAATGGCATCACAGAGGACCCAAAAGAGTCACCAGCTTCATTTTCTTCTACTGATCATTCTGATCTCTCAAAGCCAGAAGAACATGTTATGGATTCTCTGTTTGACTATCTCACAGAAGATCACAACCATCTGCTTGAAATACCAATGGAGACATCAGACTATGATATTTGGAACATTCTAGACTGTCCACAATCCTTCCAGTCAAATGGTGTCCAAAACTCAAACAATCTAAGGCCAGTGATCAGTGGTGCTGAAGATGCTGAAAAGAGTAACTGGTTCCATGAATTGGAGAATGAGCTTGGATTAGGAGCAACAGAGGAATTTCCAAAGAATGATGATGTAGACATGGCATTTTTTGAATCATCATGGTCCTCTTGGCCTGAAATTACTGGTCTTTGATTAATTAAGTCAATATATTAATACAAGTTATGAGTAGTTTCTTAGTGGTTAAGTCCAAGTGATTATTAATTCAAATCACTTCGTGATTTTACTTAGTGGGATATTTCTGATTTCTAACAGAGTGATACATTAATCAAGTTGATTAGATAACACTGATGTATAATGATTAGACAAAGTTTATACATTAAACTATACATAGATTATACAGTTTATCCATCATTTCAAGCTATGACTATGAAGTGTTCTGAAGATTTGTGGGTAAACAACAACTATCAAACACTTTGCAAGTGGGTTGGTAGGTAGGTAGGTAGGTGATATTCTCCACTTAATTACTACCATTAGTGTGACATTTTCTCTTTCAATTTTCCCACCCAATTTGAAAAATGAAAACAACCTTGATTGGACAGTACTACTTGGATCTAGCATGTTTACAACAAGCCAATTAATGATTGTGATCTGACCCCTTGTATGGAGTAATATGGTGAAGTCAATAAAAAGAAAGAAAAAAGATTCACTATAATTTTCAAATGTGTTATTAATTTATAATAAAAATAACAATATTACAAGTAGAATTTTAAAGAGAGAGTTCATTCTAAAGTGACATCTTTCATGACTCCATTCATCTTTTAGTATTTAGCATGGTTACAATGCATATTAATCCATCTCATAGGCCACCTCCTTCATGTTTTGCTCCTTTCAATAATAGCACTAGTGTCACAAGCATATGTTCAAAAGGAGAAAAAAACCTATCTAAAAATTCTAATCCATTAAATAAAAGAACTTTTTAGACTTATAAACACCTTTCTTTAGGTGAAGTTTGCCTATTTGCAACTTGCAACAATAACATGCAAATATTTTTTTAGTTTAAATTAGTATTTAGTAGCTTAAATTTATTTATTATTTTAACATCAAAGTAATTCTTTAATATCTAATTTGTATAATATGCATTATAAATTTTGAATTCTCTATAATTATGAGGTTAATTGGCACAAAATGCCAATGAAGCGAAACATATCTATTTAATAGAAATAATTAGATTAGGCCGAGTTCATTGAATTTTATGTACACTCTTGTAGAGGAGATTTAATATTAAAATGCAAGGGGTAAATTTTATTCTTTTAAACTTTCAAAACAAAGGGAATCCTTGGTGGGGGTGATCGTCTTATTTGAATTTTATTTTATAATTTTTATTTGGTCTCTTAATTAATAAAAATTTGTCCTCTTATGAGAACTTGCAACCCATAATTCAAATTTTGGAATCGAATTTACTTTTCTTAAAATCAAATCCCAAATCTATTTCTACCTAATGGTTTAATAAGAGGCCTTAATCTCAAGCCGACTCTCGATGAGAAATCACATGGCCTCTTTTGGAGAAAGGTCTTCTCTTAATCATGGGATCTATTACATAAACACAAACTTTTATTTTTGGACAAAAAACATAAACTATTTTTAACACTCTGTAATGTTTGAATACATTGAGAGAAAATTTCAGTGAGGATTTGACCTAACTATTCACTTTTTCAAGCCTTTTTGTCTCCCACAAATAGCTAGCCTTCAAAACAAGGAAGAGGGTTCTGAGTCTATTTTGACAATAGGAATCTTACCTATCTAACTCTATTTCTTAATACCCTTTTGAATTTCCTCCTTTTCCAACACGATGGGATCTTTACTCTTTTCTTCTTCCTCTTGATTGAAGTGAGAATGATGGGTTCTGAGTCTTCTAATTTGTGGATTGGGGAATTAGCCATGCATTTTTGTCTTCTTCCACTGTATTGTAGTCCAGTAGAGACAGAGGTTCTAATTAAGTTTTCTTATCTATGAATTGGGTCTCCCTAATTAACCCCATACATCATCGAACCCTAAAAATTTTCTTTACTTGTATACTATGTTTTTGTTAAAATCATTAGTAACAAAATGTAAAATTCTGCACCTTGTAGAAAGCCAACCTGAATAATGAATAATCAAAGGAAAGAGGATAAGAAAACCCATTAAGTGGTAATATAGTGGTGAATGACATAAGTAATTAGGGCAATAGATCACCTATAGTTAGGGCACCAGTTGTAAGCTTTGTTATGGGTGAATCTTGATCGTCGGAGTTTTAACTATTTATTGATTTATGTTTTTAAGAGTTATTAATTTTAGACTTTAAATTTTAAATGTAAACAGTCAAATCTGCATAGTTATGTTAATATAAATCACCGAATTCATGCAATTAAAAATAAATTGCAGAAAATTTGAATTAAAGTCGGGATGAATACAAGTGGTGTTTTGTAAAAATTTAGTACCTGACTCGATTTTAACTTAATAAATGACTGAGATGAACCAGATTACAATGAATCTAAGCTGTGTTTATTTATTATTTTAAAAATAATTTTATTTTATAGAAACAAAATTTTTATTAATGAAAACAATTGATTTAAATAAAATATAAGATTTGGAATGAAAATAAACAGAATAGAAAAAATGTAAAATTTAGAATGAAAAGTGATTGAAATTTGAAAATAAATTAATATTTTAAAATTATATTATAACTAAAATATAAATAAATTTTAAAAATAAAAATAATACTCAAATTAAGTTGAATTTTATTTGAATTCAAAAAGTAATCGAACTTGATAAAATTTGTAAATTATTTTATTTTAATTTAACCTAATCTAACCTAATATAATTCCAATATAATTGTATGGAGTTGGATTAATCGGATTAACCAGGTGTATAATAACCTTTTGGTTTAAGTTTAAGATGCTTCACTGTATTATAATTATAAAAAAGAAGAAAAAAATACAAAAGGAAGTGGGTGGTGAAGGTGAGGATGCATTAGACAAAGGTAGTAAAAGGGAATCTTACCAAACTAGAGCCTAACCATTTGATGGGATGTGTGATGATTGGGTTGGAGTGAGAGAGAAGCAGTGTGTGTGCATGTGTACGAAACGTGCAAAATTGTGGTGCAGACAAAGTACTGTCACTGACCAAAGGGTGAGCAGTGAACTTCACCCTTTCATTTTGGCTTTGCAAATCTTTGAAGTAAAGTTGTCAATACCTTGAAACTGTGCGAGAAAACCAAAAGAAAAAAGAAAAAGCAAGTGTCATTATTAATTTTACCTTACTTTGGATTCATCACCCACGGTAACTTTGTCAAATAGGTTGGCATTGTTCCATTGGAAATGGTAATGAGTAACGTTAATGAGTAAAAGAAAAAGGAATGACTTACCTACAATTTCAATTTACCAATATTTTGTTTTACAGTTTAAACTATGGTTTAATAATAAAATCAGTACGTAATTTCTGTTTAAGGAAAAAAACAAAAGACCCGTACTTAACTGTCTCACATCTCATCAAATAATAAAAAAAAAAAAAGTAAAATAAGTCACGGAAATGTTCAAATTTCTTTATCACGAGTATGTGAATCTTATCTCGAAAAATCAATTCTTGTTAAAATAGTAGAAATATTATTTTAATTGTAACTATTAAAATTAATGAAATAATCATATTATGTGAATTGGCTGTGGATTTTGTGGGTTGTGCCAAAATGATCCAAAATTTAAAGGTTGACAAAATTTTAACCGAACTTATCAAAATTGTGTGTTAAACAAGCTGAGTTGGTGGGTTTAACTCATTTAGGTTGTTCTATTAATTATGAATATATTTAGTTAATTATAAAGTTAAAAAATATTTTTTCATATTTTAAAGTTTATATACTAATTTAGTAATTAGGTGTTAATTTAAGAATCAAATTATAATTCTTCTGTTTCATACATTTCACATTTATTACTAGTCCAATGGTAAGAGTTTTGTGTGAATGGTTATTTTTTGAAAAAATATTACCGTATTACGTAGTTATACTTTTTTTAATTTATAATATACTACCAAACTAATTACCATGTATTTGCCCGTGAGCTTCATAAACAAACTAAAATAATTTGGGCTCAGGAAAAGATAGAGTCCAAATTATGGTTGCAAGTTGGTTTAGGAATTCCACTCTCTTGGGAATTTTGACTCCCACATCTATGGTAATCTCCAATCCCTTAACGGTGCATTTGGTTGTGGGAATTATCTGGGATAGAAATGAAAATTGGTTTTGATGAAATAAAATTTTAGGCTCATATATTTTGTTTAGTATGATATTGGGAAAAAGAGTGGGAATGAGAATAAAAATTTATGAAATTACCATAACAAATTTATAAATTATTATTTTTTAATTAAGTAAAAATAATAATTAATATTTTAATTTTTTAATAAGGATATTTTGGTAATTTGATTATACTTCTTTCCCATTCCCATTTTTTTTTCAATATCATACCAAACATAATATGAGCTAAGATTTCATTCTATCAAAGCACATCACCATTCACATGCATATTCCATTCCATTCTCATTCCTATCCTTTCTAACAATCAAATGAGGCCTATGCGTCGTTATATAAAAGTAGAAAAAATAAAATAAAAAAAGAATCCTACACATATTTACATCCAAAGTGCAATTAACAAAGTATATTGTTAGAATAATTTTAGTATATTAGCATTAATTGAATTATTAAAACAATTTTGTGTAATAATGAATTAGGTAATCAGTATTAATATAAACTAAAAATGGATTGAGTTCTTGTTGAGTGTGGATAATTAGTGATGGGTTGGATTATCTATTAGTCCATTGGGTAGAGACCTTAACCTACAACCCAAGTTTAATTAGTAATTATCCTATCAAGTTACTAATTAAGAATTGATGATTGAGATATGAATTGGGCTCATTTAAATGAGTTTTATTAATGGCTTATTTTATAAAATAATAAAACCTATTTTATTATATATATATATATATATATATATATATATAAAAGAGACTTTCAGCAGTTCTAGGAAGCCTTATTTTTAGTCTTTATCTCTTATTCAGAATGATAACTCTTTCTGAAAGAAACTAGGGTTTTGTGAGTTGTTATTCTTTCTTAGTCTTTAACCTTGAACATTTACATCATATATGCCATCTTGTTTAGTCAGACTATTTATCTCTTTCGTATCTCTCTATTTTGTACATGTGTATATGTAAAAATTTAGCAAATTATATCGAAGCCCACTTAAAATTTCGTTATTTCTTTTTAAAGGGTTGTTTTTTTTGGCATATATACATTATAAATGAAGGCTGATCAATATCTGCTTTTCATCTAACCTATTTTGCATATGAATCCCTTGAAATAAAAGCCCTAACTTCTCAAATTCAAATACTCAAAATCATGGAGAAATTTCTTGAAATTATCTAAGGGTTTTCTTTTGATTATGTTTTTCGAGCAAAAGTGATGCATTTTCACTACCTTAATATGCTTTAAAACTCTTGACCTCAGTCAAAATCAAACTCGAGCAAAACCTTATTTTTCCTACCAATATTTCGCTCATGACGTTGCATTATTTATAAAATTGTTTTGGGGGTTTGATGGATCACTTAAAGGCTATCATTTTGAGACTTATTTTGTCCTTTAAAGCTTCAAGAATCATTGGGTTATATAACAAGTTAGAATCAGGCTAGATGACTTAAGTCACAAACCTGGTTGAAATATATATGGATGTTAGATATCATAACTACGAATATGCATTAACAAACAAATGACAAACAGAGGTAGACAATGTCCTCAACCATTAGGCATTGAAAAATCATATTTGAGTTATTCGAGTCTCATGAAGCCCAGCATATGACTGTCATACCCATTGATTGAGTCTCATAAACCCTAGCATAAGACACCTAATCGGTAGCCACAACCCCACCCTAGCATAAGCCCAGTATAATCTTTATATTAAAGATTTCCTACTCAAAGCATCAGCCATAATGTTTGTCTTTCCTGGATGGTATTTAAGTTTAAAATCATAATCTTTTAATAATTCCATCCATCTTTTTTGTCTTATGTTGAGCTCTTTCTGATCAAATATGTACTTTAGACTTTTATGGTCACGATAAATATCAAAAGTGGCACCATATAGATAATGTCTCCAAATTTTTAAGGCAAAAACTATAACAGATAGTTCTAAGTCATGAGTACGATAATTTTCTTCATAAGGTCTCAATTGTCTTAATGTATAAGCTACCACCTTTCTATCGTGCATCAACACACATCCTAATCCTTTCTTGGAAGTATTACTATAAATTTCAAAATGTCTTAAAGGATTAGGAATGTTAATACAGGGGCAATAGTAAGTTTTTTTTTTTTAAGGTTTGGAAGCTTCTTTCACACTCTTGGGGTCTATACAAATGAGATCTCTTTTCTAGTTAACTTAGTCAAAGGTGTGGCAATTTGAGAAAATCCTTGAATGAATCTACGATAATATCCGACAAGTTTAAGGAAACTCCTAATTTCTATGAATGTTTTTGGTCTTTCCCACTTGAGGACTAACTCAACCTTGCTATGATCCACAGATATTCCTTCTTTAGAAATCATGTGGCCTAGGAATTTGACCTTTTGTAACCAAAATTCACATTTTTCCAATTTGGTATATAATTGTTTATCCTTAAGAGTTTGTAAGACTATCCTCAAATGTTCAGCATGTTGATTTTTATTCTTAGAATAAATTAAAATTTCCTAATGAAAACTACAACAAATTGATCTAAATAAGGTTAAAAAGTCCTATTCATATAATACATGAAAATTATTGAAGTATTGGTAAGTCAAATGGCATAAGTACAAACTCATAATAGCCATATCTAGTCCTAAAAGCAGTTTTAGGAATATTAGATTCCTTGACTCTAATTTGGTGGTATCCTTACCTTAAATCAATCTTTGAAATATAGTAGCTCCCCTAAGTTGGTTTATAAGATCATCGATCCTAGGGAGAGGATATTTATTCTTAATTGTTAACATATTCAATTGACTATAATCTATACATAGAGAATTCGATTTCCCTTTTTGCGGGTAGGCTTGGAATTTCTGTAGGAAAGACCTCAGAATATTCATTTACTATAGGGATTTTAGCTACTTCTAGCTCAGTAGCAGCAGAGTTTAAAAACATAGATTTAGTTTCCCTAGAATTTCCTCCTCAACTATTGGATTGGCTTTTAAGAAAGAGGGTGAATTTAGAAAAGATATGAACTTAGTTTGACAATTCAAGACGGCGTTACTTGCTGACATCTAATCCATTCCAAGAATAATTTGAAGGTCAATCATAGGTAGACAAATAATGTTCACGACAGAAGTGTGTTCTCCTATTTAAATGGGACAATTTATGCAAGCATAAAAAGTTTCAACTTTTTCAGTAGGAGTGATAACAGAAAGATTATAAGGTAAAGTTGATACTGATAATTATAAAGTTTTAATGTAGTCAAGTGATATAAATGAATGTGTAGCTCCAGAATCAAACAAAATCGGTAATTCAATATTTTTGATAAAGCACTTACCTTGTATCAATTCAAAAGATTGATCAGTTTCATTTTTATTTAGGGCATAGACTCACCCTTGATGTTGTGGCCTGGGTTTAGATTGGCCTCAAGAATCTTCTTTTCCACTGTGGGCATTTTATGGCAAATATATCTTGTCTGACCACATTTATAACAAACAATTGGCCCTTGGGAGCATGACTTGCCCTGATGTTGTCTTACACATTTTCTACAAATTTGGTTTGCTAAATTTTTAGGGTTAAATGACTTTTTCCCATAAAAATGCCTCTTCCTTTTCCATATATTTGATCCTACCTTTTAGCTTCGGCTTCTTTCAGGCTTTTAGCTACCACTTTACATATGTTCACCAACTTAGAATAATTTCTTGTTACCAATGGTGTGATGACCTTTTTCATTTCAATAATAAGCCCATACTCCAACTTTCTAGATTTCCAGGCTTCATCCTGGTTGTATTGTAGGTAAAAGGAGAATTTTGATAATTCCTCGAACTTGGCCAAATACTATTGAAAAGTTATGTTCCCTTGTACTAGTCTTAAGTGTTCAACTTCTTTTTCATTTCTTATATCCTCAGGAAAATATTCTTCAAGAAATACTTCCTGGAAAATATTCCAAGATATCAAGGTTCCATGACTTTCCAATAGTCATCTAGTTTCATTCCACTAATGTTCAGCATCCCCTGATAATTTGTAGGTAGTGAAAGTGAATTTTTATTCAGCTATAAATCCTAAAACATCGAAAGTTTTCTCTATCTCCCTTAACTAAGTTTCAGCCTTTTGTTGGATGATATTCCTCATTAAAGGAGGGTGGATTTGCTTTCATAAATTCAGACTAACAATTTTGATGTTCTATTTCTCTCATTTGTCCCCCCTTGTTATGACATTATAGGTATTGTAGGATCTGGTGCATAGCAGCTGCCTGCTCCCAAATTGTCAGGGCCAATTCTTGCAAAGATTCAACAGAATGGTTCCAACGAGTTGCCATGTTTTTCCTGGATACATGAACATATATTATTAAGGTGATCAACCTCAATAATAGAAAAGAGAAATACTATAACTTCATGGAGTATCCATTCTGTGTCAATTAACCTATAGGTAAGGAAACACTAGTAATTTCCTATCTATAAACTAACTCTTTGCAAGGTCTGACCCATGAATTTTTTAGGAATTCACCTAGATTGATCATAGTAGCCATAACCCATTGGCCTCTGTTTAGATTGACTTACTTTGATACCACATATGTAACACTCTTCTTCCAAAGTATAGAATTTATTATAAATTTTAGTTAATATTATTATGAAGCAAGAATTATGAAAAATGCATTGTAAATCTAAAAGACAATAGTATAATTATAGATAACAAATGTTCATACATCCATTTGTTCATACATCTATATAGATAATTTAACAAAACTGGAGAAGGGCATTAGGCTTATATCTATGTCTATATATGTATCTGTCAAAATTAGGCTTAATATTAAGGACTAATTTAAGACTTGAAAAACTAGTAAGATTCATGAACTCTTGTGACATGAACATAAGTAGTATGGCACGTAAGGCCATATCACATCTTACAACAACGATCTTATTAACAAGCACTTCCCAATTAGTGGAATAAATACCCATTTCACTTGAACTTTAAGAGAAATTTGGTAATTTGCCATCTAAAAACATTATTAATAGAATGGTGAGAAATGTTTTTTTCAGTAACATGAAAAAAGTATATATGATACTCGAAATAACCATGAAATAATAATATGATTATAAATTATAATATTTATGAAATATGTATGGATGTTAAATATCATAACATATAAATATGCATTAACAAACATATAGCAAATAGAGGTAGAAAATGTCATCAACCATTAGGCATTCGAAAGTCATATCTAGGTTATTTGAGTCTCATGAAGCCCAGCATATGACTGTTATACCTAGGCGATCGAGTCTCACAAACCCTAGTGTATGACACTTGACTAGAAAACGCGACCCCACTTTTAGCTGAGGCATTCCCTAGCATGTACCCAGAATAAAGTTAGGCAATATAATCTTTCTATTAATATGTCACCCAAGCCACCATGCGATCAATATTGGATTAATTTAATAGAGAACTATCAAGATTTCTTTTGTAATCCTCTGAACACTGATGATCTTATGATGGTTAGGAATCTCTTTAGTGCCAATTAAATTTAAGATGTTCCCACCAACGATACATTTTTGTTCTCCCCTAAATTCTTGAGACCATTTAGGTGGCACAACTTGCCATTGATCTTAAAATTCAAGTTGTGCCCCAAGAAGCGTAATAACACCATTTTCTTATAATCATTTAGGCAGTATGACCTACCATAAATTACAAGATTAATGGGGTATAATTCCTTGCTAAGGAACTCATAGGGTTTACAATATATATTAAGGCGACATAGTCAGCCATTACTAATGGTTCACAATATATATTAATGCGGCATAATAAGCTATTATTAAATGGTTAACAATATATATTAAGCTGACATAACCAGCCATTACTAATGGTTCACAATATATATTAAGGCGGCATAGCTAACAATTATTAAATAGTTTATAATATATATTAAGGTGGCATAGTTAACCATTATCAAATGGTTCACAATATATATTAAAGCGGCATATCTAGCCATTATCAAATGAGATTCCAAACTATCAATAAGAACATAATGTACCGAAATTGTTTACTCCCACAAAGAGAATTTCTCTTCCCAAAGAACCATATTGTCACTCCATCATACAAAGTTGAAATGCACAATTACATAGGCAATTAAAGTGCATGAATAACAAAATATTTATGTAAGGATATATAATGCATAACAAAATTCACACATCAAAATTCTTATCCTAAAGTTGTTATGACTTACATAATATTTTCTCTAGATATTTCAAAATATCTATCTAGCCTTAATCTCCTTTAATTCTACCTTTCCTAGACCTTGAATAGGCTCATGGAAGGTCATAGTGACAAATTTTCATAAGTGACCGTAAGCCAAAAAAGGATTGGTTATGTAGTATTATGGAGTGTTCTAAATTCAACTACATTCTCATACCATAACCAACCCTTTTTACCCTTATATTACCATGAAGACCATTTAAGAAAAAGAAGAAGGAAACAGAAAAGAGAAGAATATAATCTAGAATATGCTAAATCATGTTACCTGAATATGCTCTCATTTCTTGTAATTCTCTAAAAATTGCTTCATTCCTTTTTGTTTCCTTCCTTTTTGATCTAAGTGTGGATGGAGAGGTGAGAGAGAGTGAAATGGGTTTGAGAGGAATGTAGGGAATGGTTTGAAGAAGAGGGGTAGGGTGTAAGATATTTTAAAAAAATTCAATGACTATGATTTAACTATATATTTTTAATCCAACAATTGTGATTCAAACTAAAATCATAAATATCTAAGATATAATTATAGTATAGACCTCACGGATATATATTATTTTATCATGATGTACGCCTCACATGTGCGGGCCCTGCAAGTTAAGGTAATGCCACATGTCTCTCCTTATGAATTTACCATTTTACCCTTAATATTTTTTTTAAATGATTATTTTGCCCTTGGACTTGTAAATTTACATTTTTTCCCTTAGCATTTTTCAAAAATGACTATTTTGTCTGTATGCCTTAAAACTAAGTTATAGGTTATTTTCTTTAAATGATTCAAATGGACATATTTATTCTTGTTTAATTCTTTTTTATTTTCCCTAAATAATTTAGCTCATATTAAAAATTACTAATTTATGGATGTTACAATTACAACAATAAAAGATACCAAGGTTGTATCTCTTTGGTTTCTAAAGATATCTATAGAAAGATGTGGTAACTATCACTTTGTGAAAAGATGTGATGTTTTAAGGAAACCTTATATACTGAAAAGGTCTAACTCTTTATAAAAAACTATTTGAACTAATATATGATTGTCATTTTTTATTGATGAGGTATTGCTCCAAGAGGTATCTTTTCAAGAAATCACTTGATGATCTATATAAATCCCTCACCATCATTCCATTTTGGAAACCAAAAAAAAAAAAAAAACAATTTGAAAGTCATTGCCTTTGTCTTTGAGTGCACGTAAAGAAAAAGTCAAATTATTACTTTGTAAAGACTATTATTGTCTTGACTTTAGCATGGAAGTGCAATCCATACTTAAAGATCTTCATTATATCCTGCAGGAAATTTGCCAGTCAACCTAACTTACACCTTATACACGGTCTAGGCATTAAATACCATGAAATCTTAACTGTGATATGTGCTCGTGACACCACCATCTCATATGAGGAACTCTATGTCAAGCTCATTGACCATGAACTATTCATTCAACATGAAAAGTCTAAACATACTCCTCCCCTAATCACTATAGCCATATCACAAAGCCAATGGCCATCTAGTTACAATAATAGAAACTCACGTTGCCAAATGCAATTTAACAATCAACACTAAAGACATAATCAAAATAACAATCAATCTTAGTGGCACAACTTTTAGTCCAATAACACTACTGACATAGTTTGTTGTCAACTATGTAAGAAAATAGGACACACAGCTGATGTTTGTTGTAGCCTGTCCTACAACCATTTCGAAGCCAAAGCCAACTTCATTTCAGCCAGACAAAATGCTACACTAAATTGGATTCTTGACAGTGGTGCCTCGCATCACATAATAATAAAGCCACAAGATATGCAACGATAAAATGGTATGAAGGAAATCTCCATGGGTAATGGTAACAAAATTCCTATCACTCACACTGGTTTGACTCAAATTCATGCATCAAATAATCTCACTCTCTAATACACTTCGTGCTGCATAAATCATGCATAACTTAATTTTAGTATCCAAATTCTGTTAAGATAATCTTAAATCTGTTGAATTTTTCCCCTTTCATTTTCTTATTAAGGACCTACAAGCACGGAAGCCGCTAGTGCTCAACCTGAGTAAAGACGGCCTCTATGAGTGGCCTAATTTCAACTCCATCAACAATCTTCAAGCTCATATTGCCTTAACTAACACATCCATTGTCACCTGGCATCGACAATTAAGTCACCCACATGAAAGAGTTATAAAGTTTACTTTAAATAAATTCTCCCTACCTTTCTCTTCACCGGAACAATTTAATTTTTGTAATTCTTGTTCATCAAATAAAGCACATCGGTTTCCATTTGAAAAGCTCACTTTGTTACGCATAAAACCGTTGCAAACCATTTTTAGTGATTAATGGGGACATTTCCCAATTTTATCACATGGCAAAAAATTATATTACTCTATTTTTGTTGACCAATTCACAAAATATACCTAGCTATATACCTTGAATAACAAAAGTAAGGTCAATGAACTTTTAAAAAACTTTCACATTTTGATGGAACATCATTTCAGTGCAACATTTTTAAACCTTTACATAGATGAAGGAATTGAATATAAATGTCTTAATCACTATTTAGCTTCCAATGGAACTACAAACCATGTCTAACCCCTTTATACACCTCAACGAGCAGCTCTTGCTAAACATCGTCATCGACATATTATTGAAATAGCAAGAACATTACTCAATGAAACATCTCTTCCATCAAACTTATGGTCTTTTGCATGTCAACATGTAGTTTATCTCATTAACCGCATGCCCACCCCAATTTTACAAAATAAATTACCCTTTCAAATGATATTTAATGAAATTCCAAATTATACCTCATTAAAATCTTTTGGATGTCTTTGTTACCCTTGGTTCACACTTTATAAAAAAAAATAAACTAGAACATCAGTCAACTCCTTGTGTCTATTTGGGGTTTTCAACAATTCACCATTGTCATCAATGTTTTGAATTAAACGCTTCAAAAATTTATCTATCACATGATGTTCAATTTTTTAAAAATAATTTTCCATATTAGAATATATTTTCTTGCAAAACAAAAAATTTTGAACCCATTATGTAGGAAGACTCAAGAAATAATAACCTCACTTTAAAAACACCCCAAAAAAATCCAAATACCCATGCACTACCCAGCTCATTAACTCACCCATTATAATAAACCCATTCTCCTGAGGCTCCACGTGATATCACTCATGTAGCAGAGACTGAAAATAAAGGCCAACACCATGCGTTTTCCTTAACGAAAAATCCAGGTAACCATACTAATTCTTTCAATATTTAAATTTCAAATAATCCATCTCCTATATCTCCACAAAATTTGCACCTTTCCTCATCTCAATCTCATCCATCTTAAATTCAAATTTCAAATAATATCTAGCCCCTAATATTTCCATAAAATAAGAACTACTTTAATTTCTCTCTCCTAACTATATCATATGAAACTAATCCCACTCCTACTCCTGAAAATCCATTGAACATTGTGCAACGAGATACCCATCAAACAAACTATCCAATAAACTTCTACAATGGCTCTTTCTATACCACCCACCGCTAGCAAAGATGTTGCAAAAGTACCATCACTCCCTAGTTCACAACATCCTCCACATGATACCACCCAAAATTTTTTAGAATCTTGAATAGTCACTCGTTCCCAAAATAACATCCATAAACTAAGAAAAATTTTAGACTACCTTGCTCACTTACCCACCAAAACCACTCCACATACTTTCAAACAAGCACAAAAATATCCAAAAACTAAATGTGGGAATTAATACCAACTGACCCTATTCAAAATAGTGTGTCATATAAATGGCTTCATAGGATCAAGAGAAAAACATATGGGACAATTGATTGGTACAAAGCCAGACTAGTTGTAAGAGGCTTCACTTAATGTTATGTTGTTGATTTTCATTCCACATTTAGCCAAGTTATTAAACTAACTTCTATTCATATCATCCTATCTCTTGCTATACGTTTAAATTGGTCTCTAAGGCAGCTGAATGTTAAGAATGCCTTCCTCTAAGGACATCTAGATGAAGAAGTATACATGGCTGAACCACCTAGTTTTGAAAATAAATCTCATCTAAACTATGTCTTCTGTCTTCGCAAAGCAATTTATGGCTAGAAACAAGCACCATATGTCAGGTACACTGAGCTCAAATCTCATCTACTCACTATTGGTTTTTTCAAATTTGAATATGAACATTCACTATTCATCTACCGTGAGTACCAAGCTACGTTATTCTTATTAGTCTATGTTGATGACATCATCATCATAAGAAGCCAATAAGCCATGGTAAATTAGGTTATCTCGTCCTTAGCATCTTGATTTTCAATAAAAAGATCTTGGCAATTTAAATTATTTCCTAGGCATGGAAGTCCTTAGAAATACAAAAGCCCTCATCCTTTCACAGGCAAATTACATTAATGAAATTTTAACTAAGGAAAATATGAGTGATTGCAATGGTGTAAAAACTCTAATGAGTACAATTAAATCTCTGTATACACAAGAAGGAGCACCCTAAACATATGCTAATCATTACAGAAGGGTAATAGGGAAGTTATAATACTTGTCTTTTACAAGACTTGATATTAGCTTTGCTACTAACAAACTGGCACAATTCATTCATTCTCTTTCTGAGCTTTACTGGAAGGCCCTCAAACGAGCTATAGATACTTAAAGCACACTATACAGTTTCTCTCACTAAAGTGCACTAATGATTTCAATCTTTACATGTATACTAATGCAACCTGGGCTGGAGATTCGGATGATCAAACTTTTACTATTGGTTATATACTATTCCTTGGACAAAACCCAATTAGATAGTCCTCCAAAGAGCAACAAACTATTGCGTGATCCCTTACTGTAGTAGAGTATTGTGCAGTAGCTAGTGCTCTTACAAAACAACTTGGGTTAAGAATCTATTGACTAAACTACAGATACAGTCATCTCAAATCCCCAAAATTTTCTGCAACAATGTTGACATCACCTATCTGTGTGAAAATTCCAAATTTCATAGTTAGATGAAACATATTGCTGTAGACTTCCATTATGTTCACCGACAAGTACAAAATAATAAGGTTCAAGTAACTCATATTCAAGCATTGGATCAGCTTGTAGACACACACATGAAGCCTCTACCTAAATCGAATTTTGACAGACATTTGTTTAAGCTTGGCATCAATACACCATGCCTTCCTTAGGGGGGTGTATTGGCACAATATTATAGTGCTATTTTTTAGCCTACATTTTAGCTTTCAGTTTCTTAATATCTTCTTATGGTTTTAATCTTTTTTATTCTATGATTCTATTTTGAATTTTGAATGACTGTCCTTGATTTAAGTCTGGTTTTATTCTCTTGATTCACTTTATTAGTGTTTCTGACATGTGCTAGAACCATTGTTATCAAACTCGTGAGTTAACTTGGTTAACTTGATGAATTAGTGTTTTCGAGCCAACTTGGTTACTGACTTGGAGCAACTCAAACTTGCTTTGACTCGTGCTTAACTTGTTCAAACTTGTTCAACTCGACGAATTGAGTCTATTTCAAGCGAGTTGACTCAATGACTTTCTTCTCTGTGTTTTTAAAAAGCATTGCTCCAAGAATCAAACCCAATCCCTCAAATCAGCAATCTATATGCATCTTCGACAAGCTAACATTGTCTTTTGTTATATATGTGCAATGTATTATATATATTTACAATTCATATCTTTAGTTTCAAAAAACACATCTCCTTGGACTCAAACCTAGAATCTCATAAATAACTACAACATTCATTACTGTATAGCCAACAAGAGCTTCATGCTTATTATATGTAATCCATTATATATATATATATATATATATATATATATATATATTTATTTATTTATTTATTTATTGTTGGCCTTTTTTTAAAAAATTTTATTTTAAATTTTTCATTAGTCATGTCTTGAAATGTTATCTATTATTATCTTTTGACCTATTTTGGCAATCTAATCTTTAAATTATATTTATTAATCTATAAATCATTTTAATTCAAATTTAAAATTACTGGTATTTTTTATTAATAGTTATTATATTTAGATTTAAATATATAAAATTTTAAAAAGCATTTATATTTAATTATCACTTGTTCAACTATAATTAAACTAATAAACTATTAATCATTGCCTTTAGTAGTTTAGCTATTAGTCTAAGTTTTAAAATATTGATTTTAACTATGTAATTGTATATTTTAATAATTATTTCTTATTATAAGTAAACTCTTATGATTTTATGTTACGAGTTTATCTTTCCTAAACAATTTTGCCTAAACTTGTGAGTTTGACAACCTTGACTAAAAATGTGTGTTTCATTGAAATAATGCTCCCCATTTTATTTAGGGGATGCCCCAAGTTTATTTGTGGAGGTGACACTCCCCATTTCAGATATATGTATCAATTTTAAACTATAATATTTTTTTTTAAATCTTCATTAAAATGTCAATAATTAATTTGCATAGAAAATAAAAGTAAAATAGTTTAAAATAAAGATATTAAAATATAAATTTCAATTTTGAACTATATTAATTTTTTTAAAAAGTTTCATAAACTATCCAAATTTTTGGATATAACACAAACCAACTAAATTAAATCCTACAATTTATATATTATTATTATTTTTATATATTATAACACACCAAACACAATATTGTAACTTATGATGAGTGTAATTTTTGTAAGTTGCAATTTTGTAATATGTAAAATATGTTGAGAGAGTGAATTTAACAAAATCCTTATATGGAGAAATAAATTTAGTCAAATCAATTAAAGGTTTAAATATATTTTTAACTTATTAAAGAAAACAGAATATATATTATCAAAAGCACTAAAATTAAATAATGAACTAGGTCAAACCCACCAAAAAAAGGTTTGCAGCAATGCTTTTGTGGGTCTGTTTTATTAATAAAAATCTATTTTAATTTTTGACCCTTGTTCAGTTATTAGTAAATAGGTGTGGTAATAAAACTTTGGGTCACATGACTTTTATATTAATAACAATAAACTATCCAAGACTAAATTTGATAATAATTATATCTTTTATAGTCCAGTTAACTTTAATTGATGAATATTTTAGACTTTTAAATTTTCATACATTTATGGATATATTACGTTGAATTTAAATTTTCATTTTTTAGATTTTTTTTCTAAAATTTAATATACAATTTCTTATATTTTTGTTATATTATTTTCCAATAAAAACATGTTATGTATTTAGCTTTTCAATTATATCACATAACTTTATTATTTATCAATTAAATTATATAATATTATTTTTTAATAATACCGTGGTTATATTTTGATTGCAAAACAACACAAGAAAAATAAAAAAAAGCAACATATAAATTTATTTCTTTTTTAATTTATTAGAACCAAGCCTTTAATTAGATTAAGAAAAGAAAAATTTGTTGAGATGGAAGGAATATCACTGTTCTGCATAATAAGAAAACATAAAAACTGAAAAATGCCCTAAAACAATTGGGCTTAATTTAGGCCTGGAAGCCTATAACGATCAAAAAGATCAAATTACTCTCTTCTACTACTTCCCCTAGTCCGATTAGGGTTAACGTAATAAAATTCAAAAATTCAGCTTCATCCAACAAAGACTTTCCTATTTTCGTTAAACTTTCTTAAATCCAAATCTTCAAAGCTATATAAGGATAAAGATTAAAAGCATAGATTTGTACTGGTAATTTCCCTTCACTATTCTGAAATCCTCAGTTTCTCACTATGGTGGAGGCTAAAGTGTTCGCTAAGAAGGATTCAAGTGTTGTTGACGTGGCTAAGAACCAGGGACAACCTGTGAAGTATGAGAAGCAAGAATCTACGAAGGAAGAATCCAACTTTAATGTTCATCCTCGACTTCTATCTTTCTTACGGAAGGATACATCGTTCCTCAGCCCATGGAGTTGGGATTCTAAGGCATCGAACAATTCTGACACTGCTTCATGTTCAACCATGGAAGAAATTCAACAGTTCGAGGAGGGGTCCTATTCTGCTAGACAGGCATGTCTTTGTGTCTTTCTCAGAAAAGTTTTCGATTATATCGAAGGATATGGTATTTAAAACTTAGGGATTGCAATTGGATTATTTCTTTGTGAATATTTTCTAGTTTCTTGGTCAATGGGTTGTCTTCTTTAGGTAACTTTTTGGTCATAATAATTTATTGGGGCAAAAGCAAAATCATTGATTAGTGCTTTGCTTCATTAACTTTTATAGTGACACTTTCTTTTACTGTTTCGTTTTGCAGGTTTTTGACATTGATAAGCCGGAGAAGCCCTCAAACAAGTAAATGATCGGTGGGGGAGAAATCTAGCTTAGCATTGGCGATTCTCGGCACATTGATTGGCTTCCTTAATTTTTGCCAAATTTTTCTACTTTAGGTTTCTGAAATTGTGCCTATCTCTATTAAAACTTAAATTTAAATAGTCAACAAGTAAAGAAACCACAATCTCGGATGAGGGTTCTTTCAAATACAGAGCAAAATCCTGCATGTCAAATGGGTGTGAAACAAGAATTGTGACTAATTTTTAATTGCTTTTATTGATATCGTAGGAAACTGTAAATTGTTTTAAGTTTCGAGATACACAAGTAATTTATACCAGATAAAAAAATTTTATGCGTGTAAAATTGCAATAAAGGAATAGCCCCATGATATGTTATATTAGCCAACTGTTTGAATATCACGTCACGTTTTTGCGTAGGTATTACGTAAGTGAACACTTGAGGCATATCAAATAATGATAATTCTATAGAAAGTTTTGCCCTCGAGATTACATTTTTCTTCTATGATTACATTTATTAAGGTTTTTCTTTTGTAAATTCTTTTATCAATTAGTTCAGGCATAAAGTCAACAAGTTGTAAGTTTGCAACAATTCAATGAACGGCCTGCACAAGTTTCTGTAGATTCAGGAAAGAGTGAACCAAAAGTTTAGTCTCAATTGTATATATATATATATGAAAAAGTCATTATGACTTGATAATTTTAAACAAGCCAGGTTTGTTTGAGAAGTTGATATTGAAGGACTTTTAGTGAGGCTTTTGTCAGATGAACTCATTCTAAAACATGATTACTTTAAACAAGCCATAATTGTTTGGAAAAGTTGATATATGATCATTGAAGGGACATCTAAGTAAGGTTTTTCTCAAATAAACTCACTCAAAAATCCTCTTGTATTAACTTTTCAACAAATTGGGATTCAGTCCTATACAGCATATGGTGCTGGGCATTCTCAGCACGATGTCACTCTAGATCTAATGGCTTAGAATGTCCAATACCATGCTGTACAACACTGGATCCTAACTTGTTTTTTACTACATACTTCTAATTGCACTAAACATTCAAACAAAAGTGCTGCATATTGTAGTGAATTGTTCCTCCTCATTTTCTGAGCTTTGAGCATGCTAATCATGTTTCAGGGTATAGACACCTGCTGAAATTGATGATTATTTGGGTGAAATAGAATAATCTGCAACGGAGGAAGGAAGCCTTCTTGTTCCCCAGGACATGGCACAAGCAATAGATAAGTTGTGTGATATCGAAAAAGCACATATGCGTTGAAATTCAGTATAGCTGATTAAAGCTTTAAAAACAAAATAATGAGAAATGTCAACAAGAAGGCATATTGAACGGTCAAAACTCATCCCAAAAAGGAAACAACCAGCTGTTTTGAAAATTTTGAATGGCTTTTGGACTCTTGGAGGATAATAAGAATCAGATATTATTACTTCGTTCTCAACGAGAAATATCACTTGCAGTGGAAACAAACAAATGTAATGCATTATGAAATTACAAACTTCCCATAGTTTAAATTATCTTCCTTGAATTTAAGGAGCATCGTGACTCAGACTCTTCATGAGAAATGCCCAAACATGTAAAATGTAAAAGCTTACTACTTTCAATTTACTATTCAGAAGTGAGAAAATGAATTAAAATAAATATGGTCACACGGCAAAAAGCTACAAGGTTGCCATACCTGATATCATTGTAGTCTTTTATCGTCAAACCCAGCAACTAGCAGGGATAATCCAGAAGGTCTATCACCACTATCAAGATAAAACACAAATGTTAGAATTTAAAACATAACAAAGGGGAAATCATGAAAGAAGAATGAGTGATTCTGCATGTACAAAAATTAGGCACATGATCCATCTTAGTTCTACAAGTAAAGTTGAAAAGCTTATTTAATGTCCCCATTTCCCCCTTTTTTGGACAAAGAATTATTAACAGTTTATGTACTATAAAGATCGACCAAGTTACTGCTAACATTATAGTTCATGTTTTAAATTCCACATATGAAAGATATTAAGCAAATCAAAACAACCATAGTCCTTTACTATTTTATCACTAGACTCTGGTTCATAAAAACTAGTTTAGTTGTAAAGATAGATGCTCCTAATTTTAAGACACTTGTTTAGACTTTAATTATGAACTTTTATCATTGGACCAATTTTCTTAAGATAATAGAATAATGTGTCACACCCTTAACTAAAGAAGTATGACCGACATAGAGAATGAAGTAAACCCTACCTCTGCAAACCAGAAAAGTCAGACAACCTAGATAGTTTGACAACATACCTACCAAATGAAAGTTATTAGTCTATGCCAATCCATAAGTATGACATACATTATCTAGTTTTTATGTGAAAATTTCGGCAGAGTCTACTCTTAAATATAGAATTTCCAAATTTCACAACAAAAATTTATAAATCAAAAGGTAAGAGAGCTTTGCCCTCACGAAAGAATATAAATGGCATATTCAAATATACAACACATTCACAAATTCCTACCTGTGACAATTGGAGCTCCAAGAGTACAAAATAATATAGGACATAACAATAAAGAGAAAATAAATAAGAAGTACTTGATTCTTCTAAAGCAGCAACAAAGACCGATGAACAAAAGCAATATGATCTTGTAACTCCACAAGTTTGAAGATCAACTCAGGAGAGGAAAGAGCCAATTTGGCACTTAAATTACATTATGGAAGGAAATGTTGCATACTGTCTACTCACAAAAGATAGAGAGCCTTTGATTTTTTAAGAGGCTATGGAAAACTCAAAAACTTCTTTGTGATTAGCAATAATGCAAGAAGAAATTAAAGCCCTTCACAAGAACAAGACATGAGATATTGTTACACTACCGAAAGGACAAAAGGCTAGTAGGAACAAATGGGTATACAAGATCAAGAGAAATAGTGATGCTTAAGTTAAATGATATCATGCTCGACTAGTGGTATAAGGATGTGCTCAGAAAGAAGGCGTACAGTACAACGAGATCTTTTCTTTAGTAGTTCGACTCATAACAATTCAAGTGGTCATAGTAATGTGTGTTACATTTAGCTTACATCTAGAATAGTTAGATGTAAAAACTACATTCTTCATGGAGATCTTGAGGAAGAAATTGCTCCAACCAAAAAAAAAAGGAAAAGAGAACTTGATTTGCAGGTTGAACAAAATTCCGTACAGTCTTAAATAGGGCTGATATGCTAGTATAAGAGATTTGATTCCTCTATCATAAGTCTCGAATGCAACTGACTTAATGCACACTATTGTGCATATATCAAAAGGTTTGATAGAGATGATTTCATTATTCTACTATTTTATGTAGACAACATGTTGTTAACAGGCTCAAGAAAAGATCACATTAATGAATTAAAGGCATAATTGGATAGGGAATTTGATATGAAGGATTTTGAACCTAAACAAGATTCTAGGGATGCTAATTCACTAAGATAGAAATAACAGGAAGATTTTGCTTTATCAAAAGAATTATTTAAGAAGATCTTGCGATGTTTTAATATGTAAGATTGTAAGCTAATCTCTACACCACTTCTTGTTAATTTCAAGTTATCTTCAAGTATAAGTCCTAACAGTGAAGAAAAGAGGAAGAAAATGTTTTAAGTACTATACGCATTAGCAGTGGATAGCCTAATGATCGCTATGATTTGCACAATACCATACATTACACAAGCAGTGAGAGTTGTTAGTCGATCTATGGCGAATCCTGACCGAGAGCATTAGAGTGCTATAAAAAGGGTCCTAAGATACATTAAAGGGACCACAAATGTTGCATTGTGTTATGGAGGATCAAATTTTACCATAAGAGGCTATACAGATTCAGATTATCCAGGTGTGACAATAGCAAATCCACTTGTAGGATGAGCTATAAGCTGAGTTTCAAAACTACAACCTATTATGGCTATTTCAACGATAGAAGCAAATATATTATAGTTAAGCAAGCTAGCAAAAAGGCAATATGGTTGCAGATATTGTTGGAGGAGGTTAGGTACGATACCTGGAAGATTACATTATTTTGTGATGATCAAAGTGCTCTATACTTGGCAAGGATTTCAATATTCCAATTCAAGACAAAACACATGAGTTCAGTGTCACTTTGTTTGAGAAGAAAAGGTAGAAGAAGGAAGTATGGATATGTAGAAAATCCATATTAAAGATATCCTAGTATATATACTAATAAAGCCAATAAAAACTGATAAGTTCATACAGTGTAAATCCTCTATTGGCATAACAAAGATGTAAGCAACAGAAGATAACAAAAAAGGAAAAATGGTGTGAAAATTGATTAATTCTCAATTAAATCTTCAAGTGGAAGATTGTTAATGGACGGTGCTATCCAAAGACAATGATTATAGTTAGTGACCGTCCAAGGAAAAAGGAAGAAAGTTTTTATTACAATTGCAGTTTAGCCCTCAGAAAATTGCATTGAAGCCCTTCATCTTTTTCTATAAATTGAGGGCTCCAAAACATCATTTTACACAACCAAAAAAGGAGCAATCCTACATAGAAAGACAAAAAATATATAGAGAGTTGCGATATTAGTATTTTCCTATTTGCAAGAGATATAAGAACATTGTATTATTTTTGTTATATAAAGAGAACGTATATATCTTATTTTTCTCATAGTAAAACTCTTTCTTCCTTGTCTGTAATTTTTACCCTATTGGGGTTTTCTACGTAAAACTTGTGTATGTTACATTTTTTTGAAATTATTTGCTACAATTTTACTTATATCTAATTTCAATTTTCTTTACCGAATGTTGAATAGGTTTTAGGGTAATGGTCTGCACAATCGAAGGGAACCTTATCCATGCATTCTCAGGTCGAAGGGAACCTTATCCATGCATTCTCAGGTCATCAAGATGGAGAACTACATCCAACAGTACGTTTAAAGCCTTAGTTGTTCGGGAAGCGATTCGATGGGTTCTCGCAAATTTTGCCACTGTAGAAGTCATTTACACATAGGCCCAAGCTATAGTTACTGCTATATATTGTGACTCGCCAAATTTCTTTGAGCTTAACAAAGTCGTACAAGATTGTAAGGATTTACTTATGAATAGGGACAATATTTCTGTTGTCTGAATAAAAGACAAGCCATAATGGATACTCACAAGCTTGCTAAATCTTCCATTGCTTAAGCTAGTTTCCATGTACGAGATTCCCTCCCAACTTCTATTTCTTAGTAATAATAATAGTACATAAATTTCAATTTTTTCAATAGTTATCATACTCAAATATGATCAAAGTACTTACTACATTGGCCATTGCAAAAACTTCTTATTGTTAACTTAGTCTTTAAATTTTTTTTGTCAATTCAATTTTTTTTATATATATATATATATATATATATATATATGTATATATACTATTTTAATTTTGACTCTTATTCGGTTATGAGTAAATTGGTGGCAATAAACCTTTCGGTCATGTTTTGTCCAAAAAAAACCTTTGGATCATGACTTTTAAATTAATAATAATGAACTATACTAAATTTGATAATAATCATATTTTACGGATAAGATAAGTTTAATTTATATATATCTTAAGGCCCGTTTGATTGTTAGAATCAAGGCAAGAGAATGAGAATGAGAATAAGAGACACTCTCATTCTCATATTTGGTTAGCAGATTGAGTCTTCATTCTCATTTCCTAAGGAACATGTTTTCCCTCATATAAGGTAGAATTCTCTTTCTAACTAAAGTTATGGAATGAGATTAGTCTCTTGAGAATGAAAATATATTTGATAAAAATGTTCCCACTTATAACAATTTTTTGACAAAAATACTCTTGTGATACATCAAAACCTTAATTTATTATTATTTATTTAATTTATTATTTATTATTAAATTATTATATTATTAATTAAATATATATTAATATATAATTATATTATTAAATAGTAGTTCAAAGATATGCCTGTCTTTTTTTTTGTTTTTATGATAAGAGATAATATAATAAAATATACACACTATCTAATTGATTCTCATATATAATTTACTAATTAAACGAAGTAAAAGGAGACATGCTCATTTCCATTTCTTTCCAACCAAATAGCATTTTAATAATTTCATTCTCACTCTCACTTCCATTCCCATTCTCATTTTCATTCCTATTCTTATTGTATTAATTTTAACAACCAAATGGATCCTTAAAATTTAAAATTTTCATATATTTATGGATATATTTCATAGAACTTAAAATTTCATTTTCTAGAATTTTTCTCAATTTATTAGAATTAAGTCTTTAATTAAACTGAAAGAAAAATTAATTGAGATACAAGTACTGCTATAAAAACCCAAAAATGCCCTCAAACAATTGGGTTTAGTAATTATCTTCTTCTGCTACTATTGCCACTTCAACTCCGATTAGGATTAACGTAACAAAATTTAAAAGATTCAGCTTTGTCAACAAGAACTTTCTTCTTTGGGTTAAACTTTCTTAAATCAAAATAATCAAAATCACACTTAAATTTAACTTCCCTTCAACTTCTCTACGCTACTCTGTAATTCTCAGTTTCTCATTATGGTGGGGGCAAAAATATTCCTTCAGAAGGATTCAGGTGTTTACGACTTGGCTCAGAAGCAGCGGGGACAACCTGTGAAGGATCAGAACCAAGAATCCACGAAAGAAGAATCCGACATTAATGTCCATCCTCGACTTCTATCTTTCCTGCGGAAAGATGCCTCGTTCCTTAGTCCATGGAGTTGGGAACCCAAGGCATCTGGTTCTTGTTCAACCAACGAAGAAATTCAACATTACGACGAGGGATCCTATTTTGCTAGACAGGCATGTTTTTGTGTCTTTCTTAGAAAATCTTTCAATTATATTGAAGGATATGATACTCAAAACTTAGGAATTGCAATTGGAACTTTTTTTTTGGGTGAATCTTTTCTAGTTTCTTGGTCAATGGGTTATCTTGGTTTTGTAACTTTTTAGTCACAATAATTTATTCGGGCAAAAGGAAAATCATCGACTAGTGCGCTTCATTAACTTTTTTAGTGACACTTTCTTTTGTTGTTTTGTCGTGCAGGTTTTTGACTTTGATAAGCCGGAGAAACCCTCAAGTAAATAAATAATTGGTTGGGGAGAATTTCAGCTTAGCATTGGCGATTTCTTGGTGCATTGATTGGCTTCCTCAAATTTTTTTCCTAATTCTACTTTAGGTTTTCGAAATTGTATCTATCTCTATTGGAGAATTTTTTGTGCCTTTATTACGAACTATATATGGTTCAAATTTAGATTCAAACATGAATTTTACAATATTGAGTGACATTATCTTGCACGTCAATTTCTTGGTGTACAAGAAAAGCAACACAGAAATTAAACCCCTAATAAATAGGATAGTCAAGAAGTAAAGAAACAACAATCTCCGATGAGGGTTCTTTCAAATACAGAGCAAAATCCCACGTGTCAAATAGGTGTGGAACAAGTATTGTGACTAATTTTTAATTGCTTTTATTGGCATCCAGAGAAACTGTAAATTATTTAAGTTTCGATATACACAAGTAATTTATACCAGATAAAAATTCATATGCGCGTAAAACTGCAGTAAAGGAATATTCCCATGATATGTTATATTAGCCAACTCTTTAAATATCGCGTCATGTATTTAATTACATGTATATTTCGTACGTATTACTTAAGTCAACACTTGGGGTATATCATATAAAGATAATTTGAAAAGTTTTGCCCCTCGAGATTATTTTCTTTTCCCTATCATTGCATATGCTGAGGTTTTTCTTTTATAAATTCTTTAAACAATTAGTTCAGACATAAAGCCAACAAGAACCAAGTTTGCAACAATTCAACGAATGGCCTGCACAAATTTCCGTAGGACCACTCAGGGAAAAGTGAACCAAAAGTTTGATCTCAACTATACATATGAAAAAGTAATTATGACTCGATAATTTTAAACAAGCCAGGTTTGTTTGAGAGGTTGATGGATGATCATTGAAACATGATAAAGTCAAACAAGCCAGGACTGTTTGGGGAAGTTGATGATCATTGAAGGGCTTCTTCAAGTAAGGTATTTGTCAAATGATCTCACTCAAAAATCCACTTACACATTGTTTTTAAGTACATATTTTTAACTGCACTAAACATTCAAACAAATATTATCCAGGGGAACAAGAAGGCTTCCTTCCACCGTTGCATATTACTCTACTTCACCCAAATAATCATCAATTTCAGCAGGTGTCAATACCCTGAAACATGATTAGCATGCTTATAAGTCACCATGTTCAAAGGTCAGAAAATGAGGAGGAACAATTCACTATAAATATGCATCACTCTCTGACTGAGCCTTGGGTTTAGATCAGAAATAAACACTCGTTTCCAGGCTTTACCCAAAATTAAATCTCCTCTTTGGACCATTTTAAGGGCGCATTTTTCCACCTTATCATAGTGCATTTAAGATTTTGCCGCCCAAGAGCTTGCCAAAGAACTTAAACCCAAGTTGCTAAGAAAAGATACAATCTTCTTTTACCATTGAAGTACTTTTTGTAAATATGACTAATTAGGAACAATTAAGATACACTTGCCCCCCCCCCCCCCCCCCTCTCCCCCCCGCCCCAAAAAATGGGAAGAAAATGTAAAATGTCTTATGTATGTTAATGTAGCTTGACATATTGCTGCTTCATTTTCATTTACTATTAAAAAAAAAAAAAAGGCCTTCCAGGAAGTTACTTGATTTATACTGCAACTAACAAGCACCAAGTGACATAATGGAACAAAAGCACAGAAGCTAGCAGAGAAGTACCTGAACTTTTTGTCTGCGCCAATTATGCCGATTTCAATGTTTTTGCCTGAGATTTGTCCTTCAAATCTACATGGAACAAGCAATAGATAAGTTGTGTGATATCAAAAAGGCTTGAGATTAATAACACGTGTTGAAATACAGTAGAACTTATTAAAATTTTGAAAACAAAATAATGAGAAATATCAACAAGAAGGGATATTGAACAATCAAAACTCCTTCCAAAAAGGGAACAACCAGTTGTTTTGAAAGTTATGAATGCCTTTTGGACTTCTCGAAGGAAAATAAGAATCTGATATTATTTTTTGCAAATGTTATGTTTACTGCATTGTCCGATAAATGGTATGCTCCTACCCTTCTTTCAGCGTCAATATTGCTGTGTGAACAGCATCATCAAGCTCCATATCCTCTGTGTATCTGCATAATAAGAAATAATCAACTCATGAAATCATGTGAAGAAGAGGAGTTTGAAAAAAAAAAAAACAAAGAGATATGGTATGATATGTTTATCTCTCATTCCAGAGTTCGTTTTATTTGGTCAAAAACAAATCATGAATTCTATAATAAAATACAGGGATTACATTGTAATAAGAAGTTTCAATTATCTCTCAAAATTGTTTGCACATCACATGATAATAATTGTCAAAAAGCCTATTGATGGCTATTACCTATCTGGTGTAGAGGATTACAACTTAAAATACAAATGGATGCAAATCACAATTTTCCTATAGCATTATTATCAGTGATCAAAGCAGTATACCTCTTCTCAAGAAACGTCTTTGCGTTAGAAACATTTTTCCCCATAGCAGAAGCTTTCCAAGAAAAATATGAACCTGACGGATCCACCTGCAGGAATAACATTACACCAAACAGCCTTCATTTCTCTATATCTTATGTTTCTTTTCTTCTGGTAAATACAAATTAATTTTAAACAATTCTAAGAGCAAGAAGAAAGATCCCAGCACAAACTAATCAAACATAACAACACGCTGTTGGAAAAGAGAAAAATTTTTCAATTAAATCTCTAGGCAGATCAATTTTACACTTAAGACAGGATAAATAATAATAGAATAGGCTTTGTTCTGACCGAAAATATCTGTTGCAATGGAAACAAACAAATGTAATGCATAATGAAATTACCAGCTTCCCATAGTTTAAATCATCTTCCTTGAATTTAAGGAGCATCATGACCCAGACTCTTCATAAGAAAAGCCCAAACATGTAAGATGTAAAAGCTTATTGCTTTCAATTTACTAGCCAGAAGTGAGAAAATGAATTAAAACAAATACGGTCACGCAGCAAGAAAAGTTACATGGTAGCATTCAATAATACTTATTGCCATACCTGATATAATTGTGGTCCTTTATCGTCAAAGCCCGCAACTAGCAGGGATACTCCAAAAGGTCTAACACCACTATCAAGATAAAACCAAAAAATTAGAATTTAAAATATAACAAAGGGGAAATTATGAAAAAATAATGAGTAATTCAGCATGTACAAATATTAGGCACATGATCCATCTTAGTTCTACACTTAAAGTTCAAAAGCTTATTTGATGTCCCCTTTTTTCTCCCTTTTTGGACATAGAATTACTAAGAGTTTATCAACTATAAAGATCGACTAAGTTAATACTAACATTGTAGTTCATGTTTTAAATTCTACATATGAAAGAGATTTTAAAGCATTAATTATTTATCTAACATATACTTTCAGAAGCAAATAAAAACAATCAGAGTGCCTTACTATTTTATCATTAGACTCAGGTTCATGAAAACTAGTTCAGTCATAAAGATAGATATCCCTAATTTTAGGGCACTTGTTCAGACTTTGATTATAAACTTTGATCATTGGAACAATTTTCTTAAGATAATAGAATAATGAACAGTTGTCAGTGAATTGTGCAGCTCATATATCACCAATACCATAGAACTCCCTGATGATTTACCAGTAGGCTTTTAAATGTAACCATTCCTTCCATGCCAAGGTTCCAACTAAAGGAGAATCAAATATCCCCTAGTTGCCTTGTAAGGAAGTGAGACTAATTAATGATGACAGCAAACCCATTCCCGGAAGAACTTCAATGACTAACAAGAAACCTCAGTTTCAATGCCCAGAGACAGCTCACAGCTGAGGATGCTGTGTCAGACAATAAAGTATTACATCCTTTTTATGGTTTGTGCCTTGTTTTTAATTGGTTAATCAGGACTGTCTAGAGCAATATATATATACATGCAAATATATTTGCAGCAATTTCTACCGCTGAGTAGTAAATAGAGTCAACCCACCCAAATTGCCAGAATGGGATTGAGATAAAGATCATTTACAAGGAAATGGGGAAAAAAAATTACCCAGACTGAGTAAATTCCTGCATAACAGCAGCAATTTCCCTCACAAGCTGAGTTACAGGGATTGGTTCCTGCAATTTTCCATTAATGCATCAGATATATCCAACACTTCAGAAAAGGGAATACACAAAGTGGTAAAGATTATCAGTAATACACAATTACAATATTTATCTAGTCCTTACAAAACTATACACCAGAATGCTTGTATTTTCAAGAGCATATTTTGCGCTTACACATGTTATGAAATAGTATTGATGATTTCTCTTTGGCAATATATGCTTATTTGTTTAAGGAGTCTCCTTGTCCAATATATAGAGATATTGAGCAGCTTTAATGCATGTTTTGGTCTTCCAAGTTTTTCTTTTTCAATATAAAAATAGTTTCAGTGTAGGAGGATGTATTATCTTCTCCCTTAGAAGTCATAGTTTCTCCATCTTAGTTATGAATTAGTTGCTACTCTTAATATATCACGTTTAGCTGACGAAATCAAGCAATTAGTGCAATTATCTCAAGAGTCTAGAGTTTTATCCCTTCTTCTAAGGTCACTATATTTTACATAAGGAATGATGGGTGTCACATAGCTACAAAATATTATAAAAGCAAAATTCTGTAAAATCTTAAATTCCAGATGAAATAGCTAAGAACAAATAACTGAATGCAACTGACCAAGTCAAGAATCCATGAAAACAGAAGTAAGACAATGAAATATTATAGTAGAAGATGAATATGAACAATACTTTATATAACCGATGATACTGCTCTGCCTGCTTCCTACTTTTTCGAACTAGGACTCGAAAATCAGGACCCATACCACTTAAAAACAAAGAGAAGATTTAGGTTAAGGAGATAAAAGAATAAAAACAATAACTCAGTCCAGGAGAATTAATCAACTTAAGTTACCAAAAAGCTCAAGTGCAATGAAAAACAATGAATGCATAAGGACTTGTTTATGGAGTAATACAAAAGGAAAACTAAAGGACATAAATATTATTCCAGTTTTATCTCTTAAAAGGTGACAACTGTGAATATAAAAAAAGCAAAATGGTGCTGTTTCTATAATGGTGCTCATATTGTTTTTACTTTACAACAAAAATGTTACCTACAAATAACCAAGAAAACCCTATGATTTTGGTGAAGTAATCATTCAGACCAAAAAAAGAATAGAAAGCCAAAGCCCCGGTTGAGGCCTCAAGTTTATGAGTTGGCACCCATAACTTTCTCTCATACAACTTTTCACTAAAATCAGAGAACAGCTTGCTATAACCACATTATTCTTCAATGTTGGACCTAAGACAACAATACTCTCAAACAGCACATGCATATCTTGGGCATAAAAATGCCTTCTATTTAGTACACATCAGCAACCCCTTCTTCCACCACTTCATAATCTGGATAGAACAGTCTCTAACTACATGCTAAAGGACTATTTGAAAATTAGATATTAGTACATGGCATATTTAGTCAATGGCAACACTATATTTTGATTGGAATATATCCTGTTCATCCATCTAGTCTCATATAAATTTGTAATTACATCAACTCCTGCTCTTCTATATATGTCTAATACTTCAAATTTTCTAAAATAGGTGCCTCAGTTCACTTGAGAAGCACCCTCAGCTCCCATCTCGCTGTCTCAATTGCTTAGGTACTTATTGAGTTGTACAGAATCAATTATGGGTGATGAATATTTAAATCAACATGATAGAAAAATGAATCATGAAATAAACCTGTAGACAACGCCAATATTTGGTGTTAATAATTGAATTTTCTGGACCTGCAGCAGAACACAACAAAGACCCGGAATTATTCAAATTTCCAATAAATGATGAGACAGGAACCAAATAACTACAACGATTTTAAACAACAAAATAACAAAACATGCACAAAAGTAGCTCATAAACACTGCATAAACAGGGTTCACTAACTCCTGCATAAATCTATATTGTACATTACTCACAGCTATGGGCAAATTGCAGGCAAGGCTATAAAGCAGCATAATACTGTTTATTTACAGAGGTGAAGCAGAACTTGTCATTTACAATGCCCTTAACAACTAACCAGTTTATAGCTTGGTCAACATTGAGAGATGCTAAATCATTTCAAGGAAATTGGGGAGCACCACAAAAATGGGGAAAAAATAGTAGGGTCTAAGGGCATATGACCTTGGATAGAACAATATAAATTTATGAAATTTTATGCAAAAAGGAAGATCCAACTAAATGAAAGCTCACCGATGTTTCATCAACTAATATAGATGGCAATTTTTTCTCTGTTGCAATGACAACACCATTAGCAGCTGCAAGAATAAGAAGAAAAGAGACTTGTAAATAACAAAAAATGACAAGAAAAATTATATATCCAACATATCTACAGGATATAAGAATCTATAAACAGAGAGTGAGATGGATAATCAACTGCAGAAACAGGTGTTAGCAAACAAAATGGATTTTAATCGTGTAAGAGTCAAACCTTAACCACGAAAATGATGCCACAATATAAGACTTGACCTTTTAGCTAAATTCACTATGTTTTGTAGGAATAAATAAAAAATAAAACAATTCTAAAGTTAAAAAAAAAAAAAAAAAACAGAGAAAGCTCACCACTTTGTCTGGTTGAACAAAGAAATATTACTACTTATCATGCTTTTTCCACAAACCAAGATATATCTAAATTTGTACACAGCAGATAAGCATGGCTTTCACAGAGCTTAAGCAACTTCTGACCGGGACCCCTACCACTAAACTTTGCTAAAACAAAAGATTTAACAATATGCTCAAATGATACAGCAAGAATCCATTAAACCAAATGATATTTATCTAACTTTCTTCGTCTCACGAATCATCAATAGCTTTTTTCTGCTACTTACGAGATTAATCTCTCTAGTTCAAAAAGAACCAGTGCTTTACAATCAAAAGACCTGAGACCCAAAAAAGTAGACAGAATAAGAGCTAGAGTGTCACCTTTAATCCCAAGAGACGTTTGTCCAGACCCCACAGCTGTTAGAGCATGTTCAATCTGAACAAGTTTTCCAGAAGGGCTGTTGAACAGCGTAGCACAAATTAATTGATATAATAGAAATACACTTGCATTGCCCTACAAGCAAAAGTCTACCAGTAGCCATACCTAAAAGTGGTAAGCGAGAACGAGTATTGACTATCCCCCATTGTAGAAGAGCCTGCTCAATAAATCTACTATCAACAATAATCAAAACGGTAAAAAAAACGCACAAGATACAGAATTTTCATAATTAAATTCAAATTTCAAAGAATTATTCGAAGTCACTGGCAAATCATCGTTTTTCTTTTTTAAAGCAACGATTCCAACTCAAAGCGATGACGAGGTAACTCATATTACGTGGATGAATAAATGATTCTTGTAATGCCCATAAAACATCTAATTCAAGCAATGGAAAATGCACACGATAAATCAAATACGAAAAAAATAAAAAAAACCTTCTTTTCAGCTTAGCCCCTTGTGACTAGTTTAGCTGATAACAATAATATGTAATAAACCGAATAAGAAATTAAATTAGCGCTTTATTGCGATTTGGCCTTTACCTTATTGAAAATGAGAGCAAACTTTGACTTCAACCTCAGTACGAATATGTCTTCAAGACTTAAACCTCACCTGGAAATGATGCCTGCTATTTTGCTTCTCTTTTCATCATTGCGAGTATTCGTCGGGCACAAGAAAACGCAGAAATGGGCCTGGGCCATTGTTCTTGTTTTACACTAAACCCAGAATACCCATAAGGCCGTAGCCGCTTCTTTTCTGGACTGGGTCCAAATTACCCAACGCTAAAACAATTCAAAGGCCTCTACTAAAAATTAAAAGGAAACAAGTTGGGTATTGTTTTTATCTTTTTCTGTTAAATTTTTTTCAATAAAAATATGGTAAGTGTATATCTATAAAAGGAAAAAAAATATACTTGAATTAAACGGGGTAAATAAATTCTCCTAAAATTGTAAATGAAGTTAGCTCTTGAAGGGGCTTTCATGCTCAAGGACTCCAAGTAAGAACAAATTATATTTTGCAATCCACTCAGCACAATAATTTTTTTTTCCTAAGCACAGTTGGGAAGACAACCTCCCATAACTATTTATTTTGATCAAATCGAATAACAATGATAAATCCAAAAGCAAACGAACTATTTATTAATAATTTATATTAATTATACCATTTATTATTTATGAATTTTTTTATTATAAAACAATATATATTACTTTAACATTGTAAATATTTATTTTTTATTTTTTAGGTTTCAATTTATATTTTATTACTTTTTATTTTTGTTTCTCTTGCATGTGTTTTTCATAAAGGGGTCTGAATGTACTTTAGGTTCAAACCGTCCATGTCATATTTTGTTTCGGTTGCCTGATCAATCTTTTTTTTTTTTTTTTAAGTTAATTTTAATTCACTTTAGTTATATGGATTTTGCTAATGAATGTGTACTAATTAAAAATTATTTATTGCATATAATAAATAATTCTTAATTAATAAAACTAGGCAAGAATTATTTATTATATTTATTATCAGTAATAATAAATACTTTGTAAACTAATTTTATTAATTAAAATTAATTTATTATAAATAATAAATAATCTTCAACTAATGTCCTTGTGATGTCAAGTTCTATTATTTTGAGAATTAGTTCAGATTAGTCGTCCCAAAGGCAAGTCAAATTAGAGTAATGATTACATGTTGTGGAAAATATTATAGATATGACATTCTCTATTTATAATGTGATTAATAATTACATATTATATAATATTTTATTGACAATTTTGATTATAATAATAAATATATTTGAAAAAGTAATTATTATTTTATAGTTCATAATATTTAATAGACAAAATTATTTTTTTTGTTTTAACTGTATTTACAAATTGGTCCTTATAATTTATCTTTTTTGGAACAACTCCTTATAATTGCATGACATTTGCAAATAAATCCCTGCCATCCATGAAACTAGATCCATTGCCGTACTGTAGATCTACTATATGGCATCGGATCAAAGAAAAAAAAAACAACAACAAAAAATAAACAAAAAAAAATTTGTTTGTTCTACTGTCGTATAATAAATTTACTGTACAATAGCGGATCTGAATTTGTTATCTATAGCATTTAAGTTGCCATTACTTTAATGCTGACATGGCTAATAAAATTCATGTGGCAACACATTTAGAGGATGACTTGGCAAATATATCCACATGGGCTTCCAGATGTGAGAAGGCAGGGTGAGAGTGTGCGAGTTCCAAATACAAAAACAATTCGTAAACAATTCTGAATCGAGTATAGATTTCATCAAGGCTGCCTAAGCCTTGATACAGAAGTGGAATCCAAAAACTTCCCCTTACGCCAGTCACCTCCCTCCTCTTTGACGACAAATCCGAGGCCATGCACTATATCAAATGCGTCAACGAACTCCATGAACTAATGCAGTTTCTAGTCTCCACAGCCTGGAGGATAGAGGTGTCGTAGAAAGATATCTCAGGTGCTTAAGACAGTCTATTGAAATTGAAAGTTCCCTTTCTTGTGGCATATAAGATGGGTCCTATTATTCGGAGTGTGGAATATTTTTAGAAAAATATATGTGGATACCTTTCCTGTGTGAAGAATAAGCATTAATACGGCTAATTGGTATTTTCTGAAATTGATTCACAGGGATCATAATACCAGTCAACGCATCTCTATTTCTTATAAAATAACAACGGAGAAGAAGAAACAACTAAATGAAACTCTGCAAGGTGAAGCTTTTTTTTGTTTTCTGGAATAAGATGTTAGAGTGAGAGGATGAAAATTTTCATTGTTGAGCAAGATTATTGACTATGATGTGTTCCTTTACAAACTTGATGTAAAATAAAGATGAAGATGGAAAAGGGGCTACCCTGATGAGGTTATCATAATGCTGGTATTATTCTACTTACTCCATAGGTGCGAAAAACGGTGGTAAGTTTTAGTAATCTATGAAACTGATTGAATTAGATTGAATTTGTTCCACCTTGATGAAAAATCGCTTTGAAGAAGAAACAAGGCAAAGGATCCATTAGATAGAAACTAAGGTATGCTTCCCAGCCAATAACCCTCTTGTAATGTTCTCGTCACTAGTTACAGTTTTGGATCTTTGTAAGTCACTGGAAATGGATATGAAATCATTTCTTACTTTGACCCACTTCCATCTTTCTTTTTTCCTGATCAATTCACACACTCAAAAAGGTTCCTTATACTAACCTCTAGAACCTTTGACTCCTCAAAAGTGCTCCTTCTTTTTGTTTGGCTTCACATCAGCGCATGGGTAAGGGATCAAACAATAAGTTTATGTCAGTGTAGTTTACTCTGCAGTTTTTGAAGTGGGGTTTAGGGTAGAAGTTGGCGTGGGCGAAGTGCTTTTGTGCTTGCTAGAAAACCCAGAAGCAGGTATCTTTCTAAAAGCGGAGAAGGTCATGTTCAAGCCCTTCAACTTTTGTTTCGAAAATTCATGCTTGGAAGCCTCACAATCTGACCCTGCCTTCTCATATTTGGTAGTCCAGGTGGATCAACTTGCTTCATCATCCAGATGTGCTCCCAATTGGACTATTTTCCATATTAGCATTAAAGTAATGGTTTCTAAACCGTTTAGACGACAGGGACCTGTTTGCAAACATTTTGCAATTATATGAAGTTGTTTAAAAAAAATTAACTTATAGGGACCAATTTGCGAATGCGGGCAAAATATAGGGACCAAAAAATTATTTGTCCCTAAATTGCCATATTTTCGAGAATATTAAATTATCACTCTTAAAATTGGGTAGTGAAGGCAATTTCTTAGGCCTTAGTATAGCATGATTGTGTCATGGTTTCTCAAGCAAGTTTAGGTGCACCTGTATTAAATGAATCATATATAGCTCGGTTTGTTCACATCAATGGCAATTAGTTCATTTCCTTTCGTTGCATGCCACGTGACTTTCACCGTACAAGATTTATGTTCTTATCTATACTTGTTTTCTATACAAGAATTTTTTTTTTATGTAATATTAACCCTAAATCTTCAATCCTATACAAGAATATTAACAATTAAATTTTTTACTTTTCTTCTCAAACAAAAAAAAGAAAAAGAAAAAGGAAAAACAATTGTGAATATCGTATTTTATTTGGATCACTTTTAAAAATAATAAATTTAAATGCTTGCTTCTTATTTAGTTTTTAAGTTATAATTAATTCATAGTAATTTTTAATTTAAATTTGAATCATTTAATTCATTTTTAATTCATGAGTCAATTTAAGTCTTTTAAGTTTAAATTTAAATTTAAGGGTAGTTATATCTAATTGTTTTTTTTTTTTAATTTGATTGAGTTAGTTTCTCTATATAGTTTTCTTGAAGTTTTTTTTTTATTTAAGTTATTTTAAGTTAGTTTCAATTCAATTATGAGTCAATTAAAATAAATATAACAAGTAAAAAAAACAAATAAGTATGAGCAAAAGTAAGATAAGCCAACAAGAGATGATATATTTTTTGAACAAGAATAAACTTTCTATTTTATCTCAATTCTTATATCAACATAAAAAGAAAAGATAAATAGCTTATCTCACATTATTCAAAACAAGATAATCAAGGCTAATAACACAAGTTGGAGTAGAAGAAAATAGGAGAGTTTGGATGCAGTGGAAAATAGAAGAGAAAGAGCTCATGCCAAAATTTGTAAGAGGAGATAATGATGCAGGCTGAAGAAAGAAATGTTAAGATTTATCTACTCTATTATTGTAATGTAAAATTTGACTACACACAGCCACACACTCAAATGACAACTGCATCCTCATTAATTTTTTTTTTAATCTTTATTTCTATTTTTTTGATTTAAATTTAAAATTTGTCACGTGAGATTTTTAAATCTTTGTAAGTACATGGGGTGTCAATTGACATATTTACCTTTTAATAAATTTTTAATTTCAACATATAAAATTAGCTTTATTTAAAAAATTAACCATTCAAAAATTACATTTTAACATATATATATATATATATATATATATTCTATTTTAAAAAAAATTCAAAACATAAAAAGTGGAGAGAATAAAGTGAGTCTAAAAAAGAGAGTTAACTTGATTTCATAAATAAAAAACTATTGACCAATATGTCAATTGTCTTGAATGTGAAGTTAAATTAATTAATAGTTTCCTATCTTTTCACATAAAAGAATAAAATTTAACAACTTTTAATTCCGATTTTAGAATATTTAGCTCTTATATTATTTTCTTCTTTGGTAATTAAAATAAACATTAAGTTTATATTTATTTTGCGCAATTCACTTAAACTAATTGTTTTTATGAAGAAGTGTTATAGAAGTGTCTCTTACTTTATTTTATATATGAATAAACTTTTAAATTTATGTTAACTGACTACTTTTTCTTTTAAAAATAATTTTTCAAAATTTACTTTTTAAAGAATTTTAATGACAACTTTAATAAATTAGTTTTTAGAATTATTAATGAAAAATAATTTATTTTTATTTTATATATATGTATATGTAAAGGACATTGATAATACACTCCAATCCTTAATCAATATTTTTGTTATAATGAAATAATAATTGAAATATCAAATTCTATAATTGTGATTAAATCAATGTAAAATTTGAAAGTATATAACATTTATAAGAATTTAAATGTTTTTTCAAAATATTATTATTCAATCTAATCAAACCTAACGATTTTTTTGGCCTTTAATTCAAACCAATGATTATATTAGATTGATTTAGTTGTGATTATTGTAATTAGATTATTTTAAAATTGGATAAAGTTTTTTCTTGGGTAAAATAAGCTATTAATACCAATGAAAGCTCAACCAATGGTGCCAAAAGGGTATACATGATATTTTACAAAGTTGGAAATGATTGAAGACACCAACAGTGGTAGAGATAGAGGTGTCAAAGTGCTGTACTAACTTATCTTACTTGAGTTGGTAGGTTAAACGGACCCTATAATGTAGTAGGTTGAAAATTTTAACTTGTCCCATCTAGTAAGTTAAGTGGACTGACCTGTTTAATTTATTAAGAAATAAAAAAATAAAAAAATAAAAATTTTAAAAATTTAAATGTAATTTTGCTTGAACATATATCTTGTTTAATCAATCAATTTTTACATCATTATAAATAAAGAAAAACTAAAATAAAAAGTAGGCTTTAACAAATTAAAACAAATAAAATAATTCAATAATTTAATGATTCATTAATAATAAGAATATGATTATGAGCAAAATATTTAAATTTAACAAATTACAAAATAATAGAGACAATACATTACATATATTATGATTAATTTTTCTTTTAATAAAAAAGTACAGTGAGTTACAATGTTGAGTTGAGTGAATAAAAAATAAAAATAAAACAATTAACTCGTTTAATACGTGAACTTATTAGTTTAACTCATGAGATTAAACCGTTCAAATTAATAAGTATACTAAATAAATTTTTAAAAAAATCTCTCCAAGTTAACCCAACTCTTAAGTGGGTTAACGAACTTAAACAGGTAGTCCAACCTGTTTAAGCATAGAAGTTATGGAGAGTGATGGAGGCTACTAAATCCACATTCTCAACAGTTGATTGCTCTTTCATCCAACGGCTATTAGCCTATCAATACAGAAAGCTTTGACATGAGCGCATGCTCACCGTTGTTACGAATCAGTAATCAAATACCTGCCATTTTCTCGGAAAATCTAAGAAAATTTCTTGGGAAGCGAATTCACGCTTGTGAACCCCTCAAGTAGTTTTCCTTGGACTTGCAGAATCAGTGTGTGGTCTCTCTGCCGTCTCCATTGCCCTTGTGCCTGTTTGGTTGCCAAGAAAATGTAGAAGAAATAAAAGAAAAGCGGAAAAAAAGAGAATGTATGTACTAGGGGTCTGATTTATGCCCTGAACTTCAAAATGTTTTGTTTCCTTGAATCTTTTTTCATCATGTTCCCTGGTGATTGCAAGTTTTCTTGTCCACACTTCTGTTTCTTTGCGCTTGTTTATTGATACTTTTTTTTCTTGGGAAAAATTTGAGCTGGTTTTAAATGCTCTTTTTACTTTGATGAAAAGAGAAAGGGTCGCAGATTTTACGTAGTTGAAGGGTTGCAGATTTTACGTAGTTGATGAGGCTGGATGCTGATTTCCGTATACCACATAGTTAAACGGGGTCTGATTTGCTAACTTATAGTGAATAGTTACTTGCTTTGCTAAATATTGTGTTATCCGCACCGTTGCCTGTTGAATTTTCTTTCTTTCTTTTTTAGTTTCTTGCTATTTTCCATACCTATCATCCCTTTGCATTGCTTCATGAAGGGGTTGAACAATTTGGCTTCGTGTCACTTTGCAGATTTTATATGCAGGAGCTAGAACTAGAGCAGTATTGCTGCATATTAGTCATAGAAAGAAAAAATGAATTCCTAAGTTTGCGTATTCTCATCTTGTCATCTTTCATGTTGTCTTATAAATTTCAGTATTCTCATGTCGGTATCTTGGCATAACTGTATCATACTAAGCGTTCTTAGTGTTGTTTAATACATGGAAGAAGTGGGTTCCACGTGATTAATATCCAATTTGAGAAAGAGGTGTGCATTAAAAGCAATATTAATGTGTTCTCTGAAATTTTTTCTATTTTGTTGTATTGTTTGGGATCTGAATATGTGTATTTGAGATTTGGCGCATTTGTTGCATTTGCATTGTTTTACTCTATTTTTTTTTTTTGCAAAATAGATATTAACTTCTGCGTAGAAGAAAAATAATCTTTAAAACAACTAAAAGCACCAAATGTGCCAAATCTCAAATGTATAAAATCCAAATCCATTTATTTGATCACCATTGTATATGTGTGTGATTGTATTTTTTACTTAATTTAATCTGATGGTGTATAATATCTGGTTCAATTCACTCTTTGCTGGATTAAATCTTCCATATAAGTAAATTATATTCCTAAAACTCAATTCAATTTAGAATACTGTTTAATTTGCATGATATATGTAGCTTCTGATTTAGTTTTTATTTTTTACCCAGTGTTAACTTCGGAAGTTCTCTTTTATTTTGACTATAGCATTGAGTGTTAGGAAACAAACTTTTCACTCTCTAATGTGGTTTAAAGTTCCAGAAAATCTAGGAATTGATCAGAAGAAAAAAGATGTCTGGAAGTTATCCTGAGTATGGTGCCATTTTCATGTCAAATAGATGTACTATGAAAGAGTGTTTTGAGAAGAGACTCTTTGGGCTACCATGCTATCTATCTGATTTTGTCAGGGGAGTTAAGGAAGGAATGATTTTGTTTCTTTTTGAATATGAAGAAAGAAAACTTTATGGAGTATTTGAAGCAATTTCAGATGGTGGAACAAACATTGTTCCTGAGGCATATACTTCATCAGGCAAGCGCTTCCCTGCACAGGTAATGCACTCTAAACGCCAGATGCACTACATTGCCATTTGCCATACATAGATTGTCTTATTGTGGGTATATGTGATTGTTTTTGACAATATGAAAATTTAGTATCTTTATTATCATTATTCTTGTTTGTGTTTTTGTTCTATGCGGCCAGGTTAAATTTACCACAATATGGCACTGTGAACCTCTTTCTGAATATGAGTTTTGTGATGCTATTCGAGATAACTACTTTGCGACCAACAAATTCAAATTTGGTCTGTCAAAGGATCAGGTGTGCTCTTCATTCTTTTCCTCATTTTGCCTGACTTCATACATCATTTTCCTTAATATACTTGTCTCATGGATGTGTTTGTTTTGTGTATGTATGCGTATCCATGTCTACATATTGCCCACACGTATAGTTTTATGGTTCTTGTTGTATTGATGTCAGATTCAAAGTCTTCTATGTCTGTTCAGTTCACGAAAGCTAAAAGTTCCAAACTCTTCAATTTTCAACAAAAGTGTGGACGGAGACAATGACTTATCTCCTGCAGTTGGGTGGAACTATTCATTGTCCTCTGGAGACTTAGATACTTCCCGAAAATCTAAAGACATCCGTTGTGATGATGATGCTTATGATCCTGAACATCCTGGTTTCCATTGTCAAAAAGCTTCGGGGGTTCATCAAGATTCTGCCGTTGGCCATGAACCCAGTCAGGTCTCCAATAATTTTGTGGGACAAGAACTTGTTACATTGCATGAGGATAAAGAAAAATTCCATATTTCTGCTGAAGATGTTGAAGAGTTTATACCTTTGCCTTCAACAGATCATTCTGATATTGAAGAAGGAGAAGTTGCCTGCGACGAGTTTTTTGGGGAGGAACATACAGAGTGGGGCGAATTTGTTGATTACACAGAGTCGCTTTTCTCTGTACCAAAGTTACCTCTTGAACCTTTTTTGAGTAGTAAAGAACTTAGCCACATGAAGATGGAGCAGCCACTTACTTCTTCTCATGGGAGTTCATGCTACGGAAATGATGAATCCTCCGTTACTTCTCTACCCTTGTTAGATGCAAGTGACGATTACCAGTCCAAAGATAGAAGTAATGAATCAAAAAAGATGTTGCCCAAGAGTATGTATTCTGATTGCCCGAACAGAAAAGCTAGTATCTTTTCTCGATTGAATTTTGCTTCTAAGGATACAGAACAAGCAGATCAGAAGGCTAAACCACAGAAACCTGAAACTGGAAGTCGTAATATGAAGAAAAGAACTAGTGTGTTCCTACGCTTGACTAGTGCTTCAGAGGCTACAGCACAAGAAGTCGTTTGCATGACAAGACTACAGCAGGAGAGTGGTGGGTGGAAGAAGAGAAATATAGACGACGCTTATCTTTCAGAAAGGGATACTTGTCATGATAAAGCGTACAAACCTTTGAATCATTTTCTGGAAATGGTAGCTTCAGAATGTGACACACAAGTGGATGGTTTCAAAGATGACATTTCAATTCCTGAAATCATGGAAAATTTATTGCTGAGGCAGGCGAATTGGAGGAAGTGTGGTGGAGGAACCAAGTGCTTTGAGCAACGGAATGTATATCGTAGAGTGAACCCGAAAAGTGGCATTTCTCATGCTTGAGTACTAAAAGAAGAGGAGTTTCATGAAAGGATTGTCAAATGACATGTTTGGCTGCATCATCCCACAATGGAAGAAAAGTAACCAGCAAAGTTGATGAACCTGTAAATAGAACGTTGCTGACCTTGCAACAAAATGATAGCCACTGTTAATAGAATGTTAAGCATTTTGATGGGATTTTAGATTAGTTTTGAATTGTAGTGGGGTATTACTAAGTCCCATGCAGAGAATAGGATTATCCGTATTGATAGTTATATAATGCATCAAGTGGAAAGCCCATGAACATCATGGATTATATTGCATACTCGAGTCAAAGCCCTCAAGCAAAACCAAAGATATTATCCTCCGTAATTCTTCCACAGACCATTGTTGAATGCATTTCTGGCTTGGCATGCGATTTTATGATCATCATTGGCCTTTCTTTGAAATTAAGTTGCTGACCTGATGCAGAGGAATCATTGCACATTGTACGTAGCTAAAATGTTCAAAAGTTTAAGTGTTGATATTTGTGTGGTATTTTAAAAGAACAAGTGAGAGGCATTAATTTTAAAATATTTTAATTCTTTCTATTAAAACATTTTTATTTTCAGTGATCGCCCAATTTAATGTTTATATAACCATTGTAATTTATTATGTAAATTATTATTTATTAAAACAATTTATTGCTTATTAAAATAATTTTTTGTGTTAGTTTAATTTTGCCTTAATGTTGCCTAACAACTAGTTTTCAACCTCTATATAAGTCAGTTGTCTCTGAGTTACATGAACACATATCATCCGAGCTTATTTGCCTTAGTTCTCTCTTTCCTATTAGTTCTAATCTTGAGTTTTTTTCTCAAAGGAATCTATTTAATTTTGAAGAAAATTTGCATGCAACGAAATATTATTTAATGACCATGACTTTTAACGTCACTCAAATTAAAATATTTTACTACTTTGACAACATCAACAACAAATTTTCAACAATCATAAAGCATATGAGGCTTGAAAATTTTTTATATTATTTTACTTTCATAGTAATTTTCTATTGAATTCTTGAGTATCATATATCATTTTTTTTTATTTATCCGATGTGAGGGCACGTTGAACAAGTTGGGGTTGGAGAAGAGATTGGATGGAGCTCTATTTTCATGATTAAGTTTGATAATTGATGATGTCAAAGGGGCCTGATATTCTCATATCTCTTTTGTTGCTATGATTTAAATAGATTGATATGGGTGTTTTAGACTTCATAGCCACATATAGCTCAAGTGTTGGTGGAGAAATATGTTTAATGTGCAAGCTTGAAGAATAGCTTGGACAAACAATTTTAGTTTTCTTTATGCAAGTATATGTTGACCAAAAATTTAATTGGTTTCTAATTATTTTGGGAGTATTTCAATCAAGAAAGAATTTTAGGGAAACATTAATTGTGAGTAAAAGAGTGAGAATAATTTTTTTGAAAGAGTTTTTATGATAGTTAGTTGTTAGCTAGTAACTAACAATTAGTTACTAAAGTTGTTAGTAGTTGATACTCAGTGGCATAGCTCTTTAAAATACAAGGGGCATTCAATGTAAAAGGTGTGAAGAAATAAAAGTTTAGTTTCTCAGTTCTTTGCATGCCAAAATGACATTAGAGCCTTTTGGTCCCTAGTGATGATGAGGGAAATGCAAGCAATGCAAGTGAGTGATCGAGAGATTTCGAATAGTAACTAAGCCAGAATCAAGCGGAAGTTTGCGAGATTCATGGTTTTTTGTCAAAACTTGAAAGTTTATTGCTGAGTTACCTATAAAACTTATGCATGTAACAATGATGATTACATATGGCAATGGTGCTCCGACCTCAAGTGGGGGTAGAGGCGGCGATAATTGTCCATAGTTTGGTTCATTCCAACCAAACTAGAACAACACCTACACATTTTCAACAAAGTACTCTTAGATTGATTTTTCAAAATTCAATAGGAGTGATTTCAAAGGATGGTCCTTTTGTTGTAAACAATTTTTTGAAGTTGATGGCACACTAGTTGAGGAATGCATATGCCTGATCAATCTGCCCTTAGTTTCAAGCTCTCTAATGGCACCAAATGTTCATGGCTACCAGGTGCTTAGGAGACATTTTGTGGGCAGTTTAATTAGCTACGGTTGGTGTTCAATTCGGTGATATCAAGAAGACTGGTCCTCTAGCTAAATTAAAGGAACTAAGGTAGTGGAGTATGGTTCTTGAATACCAGGAAAAGTTTGAAGATCTATTGGCCAAAGTTGCCTTACCTAAGGAGATGTAAATTAGTTTTTTCTTGGCTAGGTTAAAACCTGAGATTGAATTTTACATAAGAATGTTTTGTCCCTCAACTCTAGTTAATGCTATGTACTTAGCACGATTACATGAGGACACAATTATGGCTGCCAATGATAGAAACAGAGCTTTTCTTCGCAATTTTCAGCTATCATTCTCTTCCATGGTGAGGCCTAGTAATAACAAGAATGAAGACTCCATGGGGAAGGTTGTAGGACTTGAAAAGACTACTGGGTTAGTTGATAAACCTGTGAAACAATTGCCTAAGAGAGAAATGGATGAAAAGAGACGAAAAGGACTATTGGTGTAGTAAGAAGTATTTCACAAGTCATAAGTGCAAGCCTACTGAATCTTTTATGACTCATGTCAATATAGAAGAAGCAAATGAGGAAAAAGAATTTTCACATAAGATTGAAGGAATGGAAGATGTCACACCCTAAGAACCTAGAGTGTGACTAGCGCAAACAAAAAGAAGAAGAAGAAGAAGAAGAAGAAAAACCCTGCTTTTGTAAGCCTAAACCAATTGTCCCATAAATAATCCATCAAAATTAATATAATTAGGAAACATCATATTGAAATTTCCATTTCCTAATCTAAAGTCAAAGGTTTCCTCAAGTTTCAGATTCGATAGAAATTTCGACAATTTCCCTAGTGATAGGGACCTACCGAAATTTCTACAGGGTGTCTATCAACTCATACCAATCAACAATAGAGAGAGAGCTCAGCTCTCAATTAAAACAAATTCAATTAATCTGGATGGAGGCTTTACCTGTGGTCATTTTGAAATATTTAAAGTATCTATTACATTAATCAATTCTCTATTAATGAAGATATAGAAAAACATGCAAATGATCTCAGCCATCGTGGAACAATACAGGTGCTCATTAGAAACTCTTAGTCTCATCCTCCGATGCTGAGAGCGGCTCTATTTGACTATCTAAAAAGATAAAGGTGAACGAGTAGCATCCCATAAAGATGTAATAACATAATGTAAGCAACAAGAGAAGATTTAAGACAATAATTACACAATAAACTTGGTGAAAATGTGGTCAACATTGTATTAATTCAAAAGCAGTAACTGTAAATAACATTTAGTGGAAACTTTTCAAATTGTCAAAACTGACATCAAATTTTCTTTTTGTAACATCAATGGCTAGAGCTTTTGTTAAACATTAAATACAATAAAACAATTCATTCAAAACCATAAACAGTAGTTTAGAGGAATGTAACGTGACATAAATCGTCTGTCGTAGGCACACAGCCCACGAAGTTATAACCATCTGTTGAAACTTTAAAATAGTATCTATGAGTGTGGAATACTACATAGTATCAAATATGCATGATTCTTGCTAAACCACATTTAGAAACCATACTTTTAATATGAAAAATAGTTGTACTTGAAACATATTCAAGGAGGACTATCAAAGACATCAAACATCGGCCATGGAATACCGGCCCATAGATTATCATTATCTGTTGAGAGCACATTGCTCTCGGGGTAATCAACATCAATCGAGGATACATAGCCCTTAGGGTAATTATTGTCAATTAAGGGCTCTTAACCCTTAGAGTAAAGTAACCATACGGTTGTGAGTCGCAAGCTTATGCTAAGTTATTTGTCTTATACTAATCTTCCATAAATTTAAAGAAACTGTCATGCATGGGTTTTCTTCTCTCAATGTCAACACGGTCAAAATACAAATTTCAATATTTTAATAAATACAATTCTCAATTTACATATCCACAAATACTCAATTTCATGCATGAATTCAATTAATCAATAGGATTAGATAATAATCCTTTTAAAATCTAACTTTGAAAAGAATGAGAAAAACTTCTTACATTAATGTAAGAATGCAAATAAGATAACAACCCTATGGATTTAAGGAGAAGCATGTGAACAAATCAATTCATAAATAGGAATTGGGGAATACTATCTTCATCACGATTCATCACCTTTCATTTCATAAAAAAGAACATGAACTATATTCCTTTTTAAAATAATTTCGGTTGCATTGAATGGACTTTACAAGTAAAACAAAACTATATGTGAAGAAATGCCAACATAAACCTTAAAACCAATATTCAACTGTAATATATAATATTGTTGGGAATGTTACTGCTTACGCTACATCATCAGTCATATACGTGTCATTATTAAAGCTAAATTAATTGTCCTGTATAGGTGTTGTTTCATAACAATAAGATGGTCAATACGTAATATTATATCCCATTTAAGATATAAATTCCCTCTTTCACAGTTGTATGATTCTATGTACAATTTACAATTAGTTAAGGAAAATAATCTAGATCTTTGTAAACAATTTGATAAGAGAAATGAGATTTATATGTGGAGAAATGGAAACATAGCCCTTTAAAGCAATATACACAGAAGTATGTAACACAAGCAAATGAAACATATAACATTATTAGGAGTGCTACTGTTCACATGGTTAATAAAGTAATCCTAGCTATTCATAGCTTATCCTCGTAGCTTTGATGGAGCTTTCAAAAAGTATTTCCGCTATATGGAAGAAAAGCAAGGAAATCTTTAATTCATACACTAACACGGTAATGTAATTTAACTCATACGGTATATCATTACGGTACCATAATTAATTTTATTATCCTTTCTATTAGCTTAGTTGAAGGCCATTGATTTAACATCCTTAACGGAGTAACTCAAAGATTCTATTTGTTATTCTTCAAACTCTTAAGACTTAATTATAAGGGTAGTCTTATTATCCCTTCGTCATTTCTTTTCATGGCTTGGGCCACCATATAAATCCCTTACTATAAGATGATCAAACATACCTCATATTTTTTACTGCAGGTGAGTGAGTTCTCAACTTATGATATTAATAGAAAACAAAACAACTTGTATAATCTTATAATTATCACCCTACATAAACCAAGGAAAGGACTTCACCTATAATCACTTTTAGAACCAAAAAAAAAAAGTTTAAACATTAACCCCACATTCCTCAATCTTTTCACTCCTAAAGAATCCCCACACTATGCTCGCTATAATATATCCATTACTTTATGTTTAACATTCCTTCATACAAGTATCTTTATAAGAAATTTCCTGTCTCCAATTTGTGTTTCCTATAACAAATTATATTTTACTTTTCAATCCAACTACTTCCTTAACATAATTTACATTCTTAAACTTTTATCATCATTATGAAAGTAAAATAAAAGCTTCACCACATCAAATGTTACCTTAGTGATTCTCTTTTCAAACCTAATCTTCTTCCTTCTTTGAAGCTTATAGTTACCCAAATTCAAAATAAAATTCGAATTTTGCCCAAATCAAGCCTTAATTACATTGTCAATGCGGTTTAAGAAATTAGAAGCAAATTTTTGAGGGTTAGATGCTAAAATCTTAAGGGATGGGACAACAATCATGTTTTAAGTTAAAAGAACAAAGAAATCAATGAGATTTCTCACCTGAAATGCACCTTAATCACCCCTTTGCCATAGTGCTGCTCAAATAAGGAAGAAGAAATCTTATCAAAAAGAGAGGCAATGATGGCCTTAGCGTCGCCAAAAAATGGTTGAGAGGATGATTGACAGCAACACACGGTAGAATTGTAGAGATACAAAGGAGACAGTGGTTGTGTAGATTATCCGTAAGAGAAAAAGAAAGAGGTGTCGGGGGGAAAGAGAGAAAAAAAGAAGCTAAGGGTATTTTTGTTGTTTCATGTCATTGCAGCAAAAATCATAAAGTTACAAGCTTTAGGATTTGAACAGAGTACCATGTGGAGATAAGAAGTTAGTATAAACTAACCCAAATCTTAAGTTTAACTCATACTTATTTTATATTTGTCATATTGCTAGTATTTATTCATATATTCCTTTTGACTATATTTAAAATTTTATTCTTTACCCATCACTAATCCTACTTACATCCCTTACTAGGCACCATAAAATTTCATTCATACTTACCTTAAATAGATTACAAAAAGGAGAATTTTCTAGGTGTTATAGAAGGCATAAGTAATAATGAGGTTGTACCTACCCTATCTATCATGCTATTCAATGACTAAATGACTTTTCTGCATTGAGGATACAAAGGGTGATTAAGAAGGAACTAATTATAATTCTAGTAGAGACAGCCAGCACTTATAACTTTATCCACTCTGCATTAATGAGAAAGTTAAGGATCAAACCTACATATATACCTCATTTTTTTGTGTCAGTGGTTAGAGGTGAAAAAATTAAGATAGGAAGCATTTGTCGAGTGTTATAATGGAGTATGCAAGGAGGGAAATTCAAGGAAGATTTTTATGTCATGAACTTATGGGGGCATGATGCAATTTTAGGGGTTCAATACTGTTAACACTGGGCAAGATTCAATTTGATTTTCATCATTATCAGATGTCCTTTGCAATATGAGATAAAGACTCTGGCATCTCAAGACTATTTGAAGGTAATACAATAATGAAGGGTGAGTTGAGAGGAGAAAAGATACTATTAAATTTTGGCTAGTCTTTTTGTTTTACTGTTAAAGATGGAAGAGGGGAAATCAACACAATTATCTGATTTACAATAGCAACACATGCAAATATTGCTAGCTGAATAAGATGTTGTATTTTAGGTACCTAAATCACTTCCTCCTTTATGAGCTTTTAATCACTCCATTTAGTTGAAAAAAGATAAACCCATTGCACTAAGGCCTTATAGATATGACCCTGCCCAAAAGTCTGCCATGGAAGAGTTAGTAAGGAAATGTTGCAAATTGGTATCATATAACTAAGTTTTAGCTCATTCGCAACTCCTGTAGTATTAGTAAGGAAAAAAAAAATGGACTTAGTGAATCCAAAATCCCTGAACAAAAGAAGCTTCACCTATATTTTTCATCTCAAAGTGGCATGACAAGATGTTCTTTGTCTCATTTAATAAGCACACTAAGTTGCTGGCTAACAGGATGTCTTCCACATACAGCACATGGATCACAAAATTGTTTATTTACTAGATTCAATAAATCCATCAGGCTGCTTCATACAAATATCTTTATGTAAATCTTCATCCAGAGATGTTGTTTTCAGCATCCATTTAGTAACTTAGCAAGTTCTCACTTATTATTATAGTGTATAAAGGTTATTTTATTATTAATAATCTCCAACCACTTAGATGAATGAGGACCTGACATAACTTTATCATAGGAGATAGGATTTGTGTCATCTACAACATTTGAATTAAATTCCTACAATTGTGCAAAATATGTAATCATCAAGAATTGCATGCCTACGTATCCTCCTTAACTATCTCAATTCAGTAACAAGTTCCTCTACACTAATTGCAAGAGGTCCCAAGACTGGATTAACCAGATTCTCAATAGGAATGTCATCTTTGCTAGCATAAACAATAGTTGAAGGAGATGATGAAGTTGACAAGTGCAACATGACATCCTCAATATATAAATTGATAGCCCTAGAAACACCACTCCCACTATCCGAGTCATCCTCAAAACATAATGTTCTATCAAACTTAATGACTTTGGTAGTGTGATCAAGGCAATAGAATTTGCATCCTCAAGATCCAGAATAGTACCTAATAAAGAATCCATTGACAGTCCTTGAATCAAGTTTCTTATGTTGCGAATTATAAGGTTTGACCTCCGTTTTGTAATCTCATACATGAAAATGCCATAAACTAGGCTTTTTTCTAGTGAAAAGCTCATATTGGGTCTTTTTAACTGATTTACTGGGAACTTGATTCAAGATATAAGCCATTGTTTTAAGGGCATCAACTCCACACAAACTTTAGCAAGGATGAGTGATTAGTCATGCTTTTGAAAATGTCCATTAAGGTTTAATTCCTCCTCTCAGCAACTTCATTTTATTAAGGATCAGGCATAGTATACTGGGCTTCATTCTTATATTCTTGCAAGAACATGACAAATAATTTAGGAGCTCTACTTGTCTCTGTATACCTGCCACTGTATTCACGTCCTCTGTTCAATTTGACACATTTAATTGCCTTTCTAAATTTCAACTCAACAGCAACCTTCAATGCCTTGAAGGTATCTAGAGATTCAGACGTTTCATGTAACAAATCCACCTAAAGTAACAGGTGTTGCAGATATACCAATATTCATGTGGATTAAATCCAAAATATTTTCATATTTACTAGCCCTATTCCTAGCTCTAGCAAAAGCTTTCCTTTCATATAAGCAACACAGGACTCGAAATCCAAAAAAATTCAAGTCATGTAATATTCCTTGCCTGACTATCCTTTCAAATGTCCCTTGGGAGATGTGACCCTAATGTCGATGCCATGATATAGAAGAATTTTTAATTAATTCTTCAGTGTTTATCTCCTATTACGACATTAACGGGCGTACCAAGTGGAGAATCTAGACTAGTATCCGTATTCAAACAACGTAACCCATTCATCAAGGATACAGATATAACAAACCAAATTAAGAAAAATTTCAATTCTTCCATTTCCTTGTCAGAGTTGGATAACTTGGATTGTCTAATACAACTAGAAATCAAATTCCTCCTTAATGAAGGCATATAGACTACATTATGTAGAGCCAAACAATGTCTAAAATACAAGTTTAAGACTACAGTTTCTACTTTACTAGTTGCAGTTGAACATCTTTCCACTTTATAGATGGTATTCTTCTTTTCATTTGGGCTCCTTCTGTCTTTGACCCCTTGCAAGGAATAACTACATGAACAAGTGCTCTAGAATCTAATCCCAAGAATTCAAGGATATTTTTAAACTATTGGATTCAAAATAAATTAGAGCAAAATAGGCAAAACAAAAGGAAACACCTTCTTTTTTACACTTGTTCTTCAACCTAAAGTAATAAGAGACTTTATGGCTAGGTCTTTTACAATAATGACATTCACGTTTGGAGGATTTTCCTTTTTGATCCTTATTATTCTTATTGTTCTTATTGGGTCTGACTAGTTTCTTGCCATAGGTCATGCCTATACTTTTCTTTCCTTTTAGCTTTTCATTTCTAGCCTTGCTGGATGAATTGTGTAAAATATAGTTCACTAATTACACATGAAAATTCCCCTTCTTTATTGACTCTTCCTCTTGAGTCACTATAGAGATCATCAGATCAATAGAGATTGTTGGTGGTTCTTAAAACCCTATATTTTGTTGGAAGCGATTAGAGAATTCTATAAACTAGGTAGCACTCAGCCAAATCTACAATGTAGGATTTCAGCTTGTTGTAGTAGCTAACTGATACTCTGTCATAGTGAGTATTATCCAATAAAGAGAGGTAATAGGCTTTTTAAGTCTTATCAAATTTCTTGAATTTCTCATTGGCTACTTTCAAGTAATCAACTGTAGTGTCCTTATTGGGAATGCTTTGTTTAATTGTCTTCTTAATTATGTACTTTATGACAGTTAGACAAACTCTAGTTGACTCATACCACTATTTATGATAAGCCTTATTATCAACGTTAGACTCAGTTGTGAGATATGTTGGCTTAGGTTATCTAAAAGCTAAATTCTCCTTGGTGATCGTTATATACATATCAAGGGACTTAATCCAATAATTATAATTTGTCCTATTCAGATTTTTCACCATAGATAGTTGTAGAAGCTGAGGGAAAATAAATAGGAAACATTAATTATGTCCCAGACACATAATTATAGAACAATGTTTCCAAATATGACTCAACTTCAGCAACTGTGTAACAAAATGTTTGTCATAATCCTATCTAAGGGCTCGGACTATGACAAACTAAGAAAACTCATACACACCAAGGAAGCATATTATCAAGAGAAAAAGCACAAAATGCACCTACAATCTCCATATCGATAGGATATGAGGGACCATGAATACATTAATTAACTAATCGCCATTGACAGGTCACAAATAGGTCTTATGTAAAAAATTATATTGCCAATGTCACACCGATAGGGCATGTCCATCGTCAATATAATCTTACTCTCTAATGCTGGTTGCCTTAACAATAACCTCGCCCTAAATGATTCATTATGTACTTTCAAGAGTAGACAAACAATAATCACAACAATGATAGTTCCAAAAACCAACACCATTATGATTGGGCTCACAATAGGTGAACACACAACCACTAGGTATAGATGGCCCAATATGGCCTAAAACAGAGTCCTTTTTTTTTTTTTTTTTTTCACTTTGCACATAAAATTAGGAATAAAATATTTACTAATTACATAAATAAATTTGTTTTAATTCTTCTAAGTATTGTTAGGGAGAGTGAGCAATATATATTGCTCCTTATTGTGTATAATTGTTTCAAAAAATTTTTTAGGTAAAAAAAGTATCATTACACTACATTTTTTAAGCCCTAAATCTCTAAGAAATTTCCAAACTCATACTTATAGACCTAAAAAAATTCTGAAAAAATCATCAAAAATATGAAATGGTGCGTGAAGTAGAACTGTGAAAGCTTGTAGCCAAACGATGAGTGAGCAAGGCACACACATCACCATTCTCCCAATGCACGAGTGGGCTTCGTCTATTTGCACTGTTCATTGTCTTCTTCCTCCAGATGGGTCAACTTAACCTGTTTCGTGACCCAAGACTCGATCGACATTATCTGAGGCTTTAGGGGTTGATTTTGGAGTTAAAATAATTGTTGTTCAATGATCTACAAATCCCTTATGCTTATTCTAGCCAAACGCGAAGCAGTAGAGAAGAATATGGCTCGAAAATTTTTAGGGTTTTTGTGCTTATGAAGCTTCAATGGAAGTTTCAGTTACAGTGAGTGTTAGGGGAAAAGCAGGTGTCAATCTACTCGAAATCACCTCTCCAAAAAAACCCCCAAGTTCATTTTAGCAAACTTGATCTATACATCGAGTAATCTAGCTCGAAACTTTTAGGTCCTTTGGGTATTAATGGGTCAAAATGGTTTAACTTGTTTCAGGCCACATACTGGGCACCATTTTGTTTGCAATACTCTAATCTATAAAAGCCCTAAACTTGTTTCCAGAAAATCTCTAAGATTTGTCATGAATTTTGTTCAAAAAACATAAGATTCATGCTTGCTCTCTACACAGATCTATCAATTGCAAAATAATAGCATACAATTTTACAACTCCAACTCTGATACCATTTCTAAAATGACATTATACAAAATAATATCCACAACAAGAGATTACAAATTAATAAATACTAGCCTAAAGTTGACAATACAACGATCATAACTCAACTACCTGGCAGAGATGAACAACCTACATGTCCTAAGTGAAGGGGGGTGGGGGGGGAGAGAGAGAGACATGCAAAAATAAAATTCTCCACTTCCATAAATTCCTCATGAGTCTTCCATCAATCAAATAATGAAGAATTTATAAAAGATAAAGAAGGAGAAATGATGGAGGTGGTGGGACATGATTGATAGAATCTAATGATGATGTTTCATAGATGAGCTTAATCTCTCTTCATCTCCTGCCGCTCGAGCTTTCCCTTTCAGCCTCTCTCTCTTCATCTACCCCTGTATCTTTCTCTCCAGCTCATATATTTCCCTCCTTTTGTCGTTAGTCTATGCTTTCATTCCTTTCAGACAGAGCATGTTTGCTCTCTTTGTCCAATTGCCTCAGTCTTCGTCCTTTCTCCTTTAGCTGAGCCCTTGCCCATTTACAAAGCTTTATCTCTTTCACCTCCTCGAGCATGCGCCCCTCACATTTCTTTATGGCTGCTACCTTATACTGCCCCGAGCATAGTTGCTTCCTTCTTTCTTAGTCTTGCATTGAGTTTTCTCTCTTTTCGTCACTGCTTCACACAATCAAGAATGAGATTGTTGACTTTTCCCTTCGTGCTATATTGATGGACAATTGAAAAGGGACCTTTGTCTTTTATTTTCTTTCATGTTTCTTTTGGGTCCAAACTTCCTCTTAGAAATGCAGTAGCAGAGTTTGATGTTGAGGACAGAACCTAGGTTTCTTGATTGATGCTACGTGTAGGTGGGAGAGGTTGCTATAGCTCAAACTTATTGACCTGAAGCTTCCTTTTGGCTTTTGCTCTACCTCTCTTTTTTTCTAAATAAAAATTCACATACTTTTTTGATTTTTATGTCTTTGATAATGATTTTTTATTTTGTCATTTTCATTTTTTTTAAAGTTTTTATGACTCTGATTTTCATTTTTGCCTTTTCTTCTTTCTTATTTTTGCTATTTCATTTTCTTGATTTTTATTTAGTTTCAAGTAGTGTTCATTGAAACCTTATTATGTGATTTTATTTTATTTTGTCCTATTTATTTTTCTTTCAATTTTCATGTTTCAAGTTATTTATTTTTGTTTTATTTTATTTTATTTTAAAATTTTCAATTTTTATGGTTAGGTGTTCACACATGATTTTTGTCATGTTTGCTTTTTGTGGAAAAGAATAAGATAGAAGTGTAGATAGAAAACTTGTGAAAGAGATGATAGATTATCAAGTCTGACTGTGTCAATACTCATCTTCATTTCTGAGACTGTTCTCTATGGACATTGCTTTAAGAACCAGAATATTTCAATAGCAATAGGAAACGTCTTCTTGTTGTATGTTTCTTTCTTTTTTCTTAAGGGTTTATTTGGGAGTTGGGAGAAGAAAAGGAGGATGGAATCTGAGGAAAATGGAAGGGAAGCAAAGGACAGGGAAGGGACGGTTAAATGACAATTTTCTTTTCCCTTGTTTGGGAAAATTACACCCTATAAGAGATGGAGGCCTTGAGAGAAATAAATTTATAAAAAAGAATAGCCAAGTAAATGGGTACAGATCTAATTAGTATATCAGAAACACAAGATGACATAGTTTAGAGTAGTCTTTCCATGTTGTCCCTGAAATGTGGTTTCAAGCGAGAGCTATAACTACTGCCAGCATCAAGAAACTTGACCCATGACTGTCCATTACAAAAAACACATCCAGTGCCATTACATAGAAATTTGTGAATCCAAAAAAGCTACAGTTGCTCCAGCAAAAAGCCTTGCAATCACTTAATGTAAGATTTCCATTTTCAAGAAAACTGAAATTAGATATGTCTAAATTTCTCATGTTAATGGTCCTGACATCAAATATTTCACCAACATGCCATTAACATCCATGAGGATATAAGCTAATTCATGAGGATATACCATCCATCCTATATACTTAAAATGTACCATGATATGCCATGATACCATATATGAAATATACAGGAGGATTCAGTTCATTAACATTGTAAGACTTGAATAGAATGTATTTTTATTATTCCATTATCGAGTTAAAAAATAATTATTTTGTTGATATTGCATTCAAAATTTTAGAAAAAAACGAGATAATTAGAATGTGCAATTAAATAATGGATAATTTGGTATGTTCGAAAATTATACACGACATTATGTTATATATATATATATATATATATATAACATGCATTAGCGTCTTTTACTCCCCTCTTGGCTCTTGCAATAGCACGTTTTATAAGTTAAACACTACCAACTTTTTTGGTACTTTGTAATTGCCATAATTGTCTTTGATGGATTCTTCTAGGAATGAATTGTAAGTCATAACTAAATCTATGTCTTCTACACTACAGAGGAGTCAAATAAGCAGTAATCCTCAAGCATGATAGAAAAACGGAAAAACCTGAAACAAAAACTACCTGCCGCATCATCCAATAGTTTTTTCTTCTCGTAAACCATTTGAACCTCAGCATTTAGAATTTTATACCTTTCAGAATTCCAGTTTAATTGTAAGGATGATTAGCAGGAGTTGGATCCACCAGCTTGCGGTCATTCTTAATTTCATAGCGAAAGCATAAAATTAAATAATATAGGAAAAGGAAAAAATATCCCATAACTGTAACCCCTCGGAAGAAAAGGAAGAATGATAAATAATTGTGAAAGTGAACAAACGACATGAAAGGCAGAGATTTTTGCAGCTTATCTGTTAAGAAAGGGAAAGTGAGACAAAGAACATGCAGAATGCAGAGAAATAATAGAAGAGAGAAGAATTCAGGAGAGATTTCTTAAGGGTCACTTACTTTTCAGTACATAACAATACCTTCCCCTTAAAAGCCCCTGTCCTCAAGGGTCAGAACCAAAACAATCAAAATGTGGTCCTTGTCCTCAATATCAGTAACAACAAAATGCAAAGTAACAATTTAAATCCCTGCTAGTCAATGGCTTGGCCATATATGACTGATTCTTGTATTAGCAATTGTTGGAGTTGCTTTAGAACGGAGATTCTACACTTGGCCGAACTCATATAGCTGTAAGTTCTATGGTTCTGTATGTGGTCATAAACTTCCAATATGGAGTTAATTGCTTTGGCTCTTCAAAGACATCTTGGCGTTCTTAAGTTTGCACCCTGTTGCAATTGGTTACATCCTGTTAGGCTGTTAGCTTCCCACTTGAAGGGTCTGCAACTGTTAATTCACTATGCCATTGCACCTCTTCTTCCACTACTACCTTCTCTCCTTTAGCAAAGGTCCGAAACTTCTAAAAAATTGATACTTGCTTTGGAAATTCATCTTTTGGGTGATGAGTTCCCAGATCTCCTTTAAATGCAGGTTTAGGTCCTAAAAAGCCCATACCTGTTGAGCTAAACCTATAATTGCTGCCCATCTTAGGATCCACACCCCCTTGATACGGAAATTTGTTTTTTTTTCTTTTAGCCTGCTAGTTTCATAATCAAGGAAAGAGCTATGTCTAAACATCTCCCCACAGACATATTTTTCTTTAAGGCTAGCCAAATAACAACTAAATGGTAGTCTTCAGACATATTCAACTTATATATGAGACAAATTAGCATTGTCTATTATTGACCAAGAATGCAATTTATTTTTCCCTCTTGCTATTATTGGATTCAGAAAATGAGGTCATCTATTCCTCTTATATTTTGCTTTGTGAGGGTGAAAAGTGGTTCTTTCGCTTTTAGACTGTGATTGGAGTTGATATTAAGAAAAAATGGACTAGGAGAGATTAAAAGAGAAAATAAACATTTTGTCCTCCCACTTTTTGCATGAATATCAATTTGATCCTCCTTGAATCTGCAAAATCAAAATGGTTCCTTAGTAATTCTGAAGTCACTTGAACCAGTCCCTTTGTCTCAATACTGTGCAATGAGAGACTATTTTGCTATAGTGACTTTAGAATTTTTGAGGGACCATTTTGACATTAAAAACTTGTGGATGACTAAATTCACGATGATGTAAAAAGTGAGAGACCAATATAATTCTTTTCTTGAAATTAAAAAATGTGTAGTAAACATAAATAAGATGCTTCTTTTTCTCATTGAACTTCTTTTAATTCTACCTTCCTTTTTCGTTGCCCCTAGGAAATTCCATTGAAGGCCCTCAACCAAACCATGGCTAAATACCTGTCTTGACATGTCATAGCTAAACATAAGTGCTAACATTGAGTTTCCAGCACCATGGAAAGGGAAAAAATTCCTGGTGAAGACCTGTCCATTGACAGAAAGATTCACGGAGAAATCATACTATCTTGCATCTATGCTTGAAATCGACAAGCCGTTTATTGAGTATGTTTGAGGTTCAACAAGAGATTCATTAACTGCATTGACCATACTTCCAAAGTAAAATGCTGGTCTTCTAGGCAGAGGAAGCGTTGCACCTTCATTTGTCAACATTGATAATATGTCTGACATGGTTGGCCTGTCAGCTGCATTTTCTTCTACACATAAAAGACCAATATGAATGCATCTCAAAACTTGAGCTTCCACGAAAGAATCTTCTACTGCTGGATCCATCAAGTTTAGCCCCACACCTTCATTCCATAGCTCCCAAGCCTAAGGCATTGTTGTTCTCAAATCAAAAGAAAGGAAAACAACAGAAAGTATGATATGAAGAAAGGCTCAAATACACTTTTGGATCCACGGGCTTCTAGTATTGTAAAAGTTTCAATTTGGTTCTCCCAGCTTTATTTGAGTCAATGTAGTCCTTCAGCGTTTAAAACTGATGCCTTTAAGTCCTTTCATCATACTTATGTTTCTATGGTAATAAAAATGAAGAATTTGCAGTTAAGTTGTATACATGGATGTGATTTGGGCTATATGGACTTGTTAGATGACAAAGTAATCAAGTGAAATCGCTCAATATTTTACTCAAATTTGGTAGCAAAATGTAATAAGGAAGAGGGATCACATGACTAAAACATGATCTCACTTTGTTACCTATCATTCAATGAATCCACATGACCCAATTGCGTCTATGTAATTAAATTAACTGAAACATCATCTATGTTCTTTATCATAGGAAGAGAACTAAAATTTAAAAGCTTGATTGCATGTTTTCTACATGTTGAAGGACAACATTGACTTAATTTAAACTAGAGGGACCAAAAGTGAATTTAAGCCATGAATGGAGAAATCACAATGAGACTCATTTGACTTACATGTCCCACTAAATTACTTGTGTGGTTGCAATTGTTGAAACTATTGTTTCTTCTACCACTTATAATTTCAAGCATCAGGAGACCAAAATTATAGACATCTGATTTTATGGAGAAAACACCATCTCTGGCATACTCAGGAGGCATGTAACCACTGCTTAGTATCACAATTGACAAGTTACTTATAATAAGTCAATAGGCATATAGAATCGGCAGGCAGCAATGTTCAATTACAATAAAAGAAACTAGGTAGTAGCCAAATAATACTCACCGTGTACCAACAATCCTACTAGTATTTCCCTCTGATTCTTGTGTGAAAATTTTTGCCATACCAAAATCTGAAATCTTGGGGTTCAAGTCTTCATCAAGGAGTATATTACTTGCCTTCAAGTCTCTATGTATGACTCTCAATCTTGAGTATTTGTGGAGATAGAGTAATCCTTGAGCTATTCCATCTATTATGTTGAAACGTTTTCTCCAATCTAATAGCCTTCTTCGGGTAGAATCTTGCAAATAAAACTTAGATGTCATTGACAGCCCATAATTCAAAGGAGAGAAGCAAAATTAATTTGTAGAAGATATGGATATATGGACTTTCATAATAAAATAAAGAACCTCTTTCTAACCAAATAAGAAGAAGTCCAAGCTTTTATTGGGCATATACTCATAGATTAAAATTCTCTCTTGGCCATCAATGCAGCAACCCAGTAACTGAACAAGATTCGTGTGTTGGAGTTCTGATATGAGTTTCAGCTCATTTTTAAATTCGTTTGGTCCTTGTCTTGAAGTTCTTGAAAGTCTCTTTACTGCTATATCTTTTCCCCTTCTCAATTTTCCCTGAAATGATTGTCACAAACATTATTTTCATCAGACATTTCAGTCTTGTTTAGCAAAATGTTTAAAATAGGTCTCCAGAAATACCTTATAAACAGGTCCAAAGCCCCCTTCTCCTAACTTGTTTTCTAATGAGAAGCCATCAGTAGCTGCCATGACAGATGCATAGCTGAATACTCGTAAATCATGTTCTCTGTTTTGATTGTTTTCAAGTTCATTGATATCTGGAAATCCTTAAGTATTTAGTAATCAATATTTGCATTATCCATCATTTTTTTTTCTGTTGACCATTAAATATGGAAGAGAAAGATTACAAATACAGGTCATGCTCTCTACCTTCGACTTTGAGTTTTCTTCTCTTCTGTACCTGGCATAGAATGCTTATACAGCTTATGAAAAGAGCAATAACAATCCCAGCACCAATCCATATCCATATGTTTCTGTCTGCATTGATTTGCAAACTATACAGTAAGTAAGCAGTAATCACCAAATTAGTAAATCTTGTATGATTTTTGTTAGCACTGTTTTATGCGTCAAAATTTCCTGGTTTTGAAAAAAAAAAAAATTATTTTAAGAGAAATTTAAAATACTAGAACTAGATAGATACAAGTATAGATAGAAGAGCTTGAAATTGAGGTCATAGGTTAAGTCTGACTGTGTCTGTGTCATACTCATCTTGTTTCTGAAACTGTTCTCCTTGGACATTGCTTTAAGAACCAAAATATTTAAATAGCAAATGGAATCATCTTGTTTCTTTCTTTTTTCTTAGAACAAGTGAAGGTCTCGAGTAAATTAAGAGGGTTTGTCCCAAGTGAATTAAGAGGGTATGTATGGATTGACAAGAATGAAGTAGGAGAGGATGGAATTGTCTGATCTAGATCTAAATCACGGGAAGGTCTAAAAATCAAATCTTTCCTCCCATTACCTCATCTTTTATTCTCCTCAATCTCAAAAGTTATCAAGTTAATGAGTATAAGACTAATTACCCTTTCAGAAACCCAGTAAGACAGTTTAGAGTGGACTCACCATGTTGTATGCTTACAACCTTGTAATAATTAATGTCGCCTCCAGCATCAGGAATATTCACCCATGACTTTCCATGATAAAAGACACATCCAGTGGCATTAGCATAGTAATTGGCGCATCCAAGACAGCTACAGTTGTTCCAGCAAATGGCCTTGCAATCACCTATTGAAAGACTTGTACTTTTATTATACATGAGATAAGTTGATTCCATATTTCTTATGTCACCAGATTTGACCTCAAATATTTCACCTTTATACCTACAAGTGGGTATATCCCATTTTTGGCATCCGCTGTCAGTGTTGTACCCATAACACTCATCAGCCCTTGCAATACTAATTCGTCGGCCATCAACTAATTGCCCACTACCGTACAATCTCCATTTTGCATAATCTTCATTTATAGCTGTGAATGAGAAGTACTCTTCATCTTTAGCATACTGATAAATGCTTTGGGCTGCTTCTGGAATGTGTTCAAATTTATTGTTTATTAACATTCCACTTGCCCAATAAGTCTGACCGCTTCTACGGATGATCAATTGACCACTTGTGGATTCCCATTCAAGAGTGAAGGAAGCTGATGCAGGGTATTCGTCACTCAAATATGAAACAAGTTTGTGACCGACACCTAACTTCATCTCGGGAAGAAGTGTACCGCTTGGATGATCGAAACTCTGCCACAGTACACTCTTCGCTGACCCATCTGGGTAAAGTTCTTGCAGCACAAAGTTGCCTGAATCGAGCAAAATGGCCTTGGTATTGATAGTTGCTTGAGCCGGAGAGTTGAGGTTTATTGTTGCGTTCCCACCTTGGTGTACTATCTTCAACACACCTGAATTATCCAAAGTCAGTGCCCCGTCACTGTCAAAAATGGGTTGATTTCGGTTTCCACACCATACCACCGTACCCTGAACTGATTTGTCAACTATCACCAAATACGTTTGGCCAGATTCTTCGGGCATTTCCAAAAACGTCAAGCAGTATTTATACTTTGGAGAGCATAAAGGGGTTGTGATATTCACCTGATCACCTGGAATCAAACTATAAATAGATATTGCTTTTGCGGGGATAGTGGTAATCCACAACTTCAAGTATGCAAGCAACAAAATGGCGAGTTTGTTACTCACAACCATGATGAACAGAAAAAGGGAGGTTTTAAGAAAGCGTTGATGTAATTTAGGGTCATTACTTTGAAGATTGAAGATAATCAGTCCCTTCCATATTTGGTTCTTATAAATCTTTTACATTACTCAATGCCAGAAAATTACAGATCACAATCCATTGTGGGCCCAGAAGACAAAGGGTAACTGCATTGTGCACTGCATCCATTGTGTCGTTAGAAACAAGCTTTTGCTCAACAGCAAGCACAGCCATTTTGCTAATGTGCCTGCGACGGAGGATTCAATGGGTTTTGCAATAACAGTCACTTGAGAGTCAAGCTAATTTGAACTTCAAAGATGGGGGCATCAAGTGCTTTTCGACAGTTTCAAAGGGTAAAATATGAACATTTTAATATTTTATGAATGGTTCAATTGTAATTAAGTTCTAACATTCCGGTCATGGCCGGCATTGTAATTTATCCTACATTTGCATTTTTCAAATTAGAATTTAGATCTGCCACTTTAGCATAAGGCAAGAGCCGTGAACAGACAAAATAATATATGATCGGTATTACAATATAATCATGATAACAATGAAATTAAAAGCTCAAAACCAACTAAAACCAAAATTCACAATGAAATCAAACTCTTAAAATTGAATGTAGACCGGAAAAATTAAAACAGTTAGGTTGCCTCCCAAGAAACATCATAGTTATAGTGATGACATGACTTTCTCTAGTTCATTTTATATCTCCTAAAGTGATGGTGGCAACATGACAATTGCTATGGCTTCCTCGATATACTTTGAGCCTTGGTCTAATGACTTTAAATTTGTTACTAGTTTCATTGTCTCGGAAACAATTTCAAACACGGGTTAAATAATTAAACTTATTGTCCTAGCTAAAAGTTTTGGTCATTGATTTGCTTGTCATGCTGCTTTGTCCATTATAACACTTTCATAGGCTGGCCTTCAGAATTCTTTTAACTTGTTTAGCAGCAACATTTGCTTTTCATTGAGGACATTTAGATCAAAATTAAGCTTACTAAAAATTTCTACCTTTACCACTACCTTCATAAAAGGATTAAGCCGACGTTGATGCTTAACTATTAGCTTAAGATTCTTTTCTAACTTGATCTTGGGCTTAATAAAAGAAGGACTAATACCTCGGATATGTAGAGAAGCATACTTCAAATAAGAGGGCAATGACTTCATTTGCAACACTAGTGGCTTTTTAATTGATAACTTTAACTTCCTTGAATACCCCTGTGGTAATTCCAAAGGCTCCAACTTAAGTGATAGTCTCAACATCTTTAAAGCCACATCTTGAACTACTTTAAACTATACAATCTCATCATTTGCCTATTGAACTTAAGAAATCAAAGTAGTTTCCAAAGAGTCATTAGAATAACTATCCTCAAAAGTATAAGAAACAACCATATCAATTAGATTTATTGAAAAACATTTTTCATGACCATTGGGTTACTTTAAAAAAAGAGAGAATATATTAACGATTACCTTTTAATCATTAACTCTTAAAGTTAATTCTCCCATTTGAACATCTAGTAAAGCCCCTCCAATGGCAAGGAATGACATTCTAAGAATAAGTGGCACATCTTTATCTTCCTCCATGTCTATAACAATAAAATATGTTGGGAAAATAAATTTGTCCAATTTTACAAGAACATTCTCAACAATACCTTTAGGAAATCTCAAAGTTCTATTTGCCATTTGTAATGTAACTAAAGCAGACATGATATTACCCAAAGTTAATATTCGGGCTATAGAAGATGGCATCAAATTGATGCTAACTCTGAAATCATAAAGTGCTTTGTAAGTATAGGAACCAATAACAGAAGGAATAGTAAAGCTCCCAGGATCTTTTCGCTTAGGTTAAAGCTCCTTTTGGGTAATTGCATTGGACTCCTTAATAAGTACTACATTCTCATAATCACCTAGCCTTTTTCTCTTAGATAAAATATGCTTAAAAAATCTAACATAACTAGGTATTTGTTCAAGAGCTTCAACAAAGGGAATATTTATTGAAAGCTTTTTAAATACCTTTAGAAACTTCTAAAGCTATTTGTCTAACTTATTTTTCTACGATCTTTGTGGAAATCATGGTGGAGAATATTCTAACTTTACAACCTCTTCTTTTAATCTTTCAATTGTCAGCCCTTTTTGAACCTATTCATCTTTAGAATTTTCTTGTTTCTTTTTAGATTTTTCCTTTTCAAGAGGCATAGATAACTAATTACTCTTACTAACCTTAACCATTGGAGAGACATTTGGTAACTCTTTACAACTCCTAAGAGTGATAGCTTTACACTCACTCAAAGTTTTAACATTGGAAGGAGGTTGAGTGACTAAGGGTAGTGCACCCTGTGGTCTATTATGATAAGCTTAAGCTAATTGACACATTTAGTTTTCTAGTGCCTTTATCCTAACATCAGTTGATACAATAAATTGTTGAAGCAAATCTTCCATAGTTGGCTTCTTTTTAATTGTTGTGGTTAATAAGGTTGCTATTTTTGATATTGATTATGTTGAAATCCTGAAGGTCTTATTGGTCTAGGTTGAGAAAAGTGTCCTTAATTATTGCTTCATGAAAAACTAGGATTATTCCTCCATGTTGGGTTGTAAGTATTAGAGAGCATATTATACTTTTAGTTCTTAATTTCCAACATAATTGATGGCCTCTACTTCTTTTGTTGTTGGTCTTGTGCTCTGCCAAGTGAGATGATTGTCATCACATACTCACAAATGACATAAACTAGCTATGCTATATGGATTTATTTACTTTCTTTTCAATCTTTTCTCAAAGTTGCAATTAAGCACAAAGGACAGTCACAACATCTACCTCTATAACACTAGTAACTCTCTTTTGACTTCCACATGCTTGAGTTGCAGACCATTGGGAACTATTTGATGCCATCTCCTTAATTATTCCATAAGCTACCTTGAGTGATTTAACATTTAAAGAACCATTTGCTGCAACATCTGAATTTCCTCTAATAAATTCCCCTAATCCACTATAAAAGGACTAAAAAAGCAACTAGTCTGAAACATGGTGATGTGGGCAATTTTCTATAAATCCTTAAACTATTCCCAAGCCTCATATAAGGTTTCATCATCATACTGGCAAAAAGTTGTAATGTCAATTCTCATTTAAATTGTCCTAGTTGGAGGAAAGAATTTAGCTAAGAATTTCTATACCACTTCATCCCATGTTGTAATAAATATATCTGGAAGACCTTATAACCAATTTGAAGCTCTACCAGCCAAAGAGAAAGGAAACAACCATAACTTAACAACATCAGCTGAAATGTCATTATACTTAAAGGTACCACAATGCTTAGTGAAATTCCTTAAATGCTTATTTGGATCCTCATTAGCTAAACCAAAAAATTGATTAAATTCAGCCATTTAGACGACAACAGGCTTAATCTCAAAATTGTTAACTTCAATAGTAGAATCCATAATACCTGCCTGAATCCCATCAGCATGAGGAATAGCATAATTTATTATAAAATTCTAAGCAAGAGCATCCCCAAAATCTGATATTTCAAATTTGCTTTCAGATTTTGAATTGATTTTAAGTTTTCTAATTGTTTGTAATGTCATTTCAATTTCTAAATCAAGCATAACTAGATTAGGATTTTGGCTTCTACACATGAAAAATGAAAAATACCTAAAAATAAGACAAAAAAGAAAATTTTGATCTAGGAAAAGAATAAATGTGTCAATGTCAACAAAATTAGTAATTGATTCCTCGACAATGATGCTAGAAACTTGTTGCCCATATATTACACACACAAATATAAATGGATAAAGTGGTCAATATAATGTGCCTAAGATAACAATTTCATCTAGTGCCAACCTATCTTTTCTAATTGAGCATGATTATTAACCTTAGGAACTAAAATTTCTTTAATTCTTTTCTAAGCAACTAAAGAACTAATTTAATATACCAAAAGAACTATATTCCTATGCTCATGAAAGTAAATTAAATTGCGTAAGTTTAGTCCCAATTTGGCTACTTATGATAATTAGGTTTATTCCTATCTTAATTATGAATCAAATGAACCTATTACAATTAATTAATTTGAACAAAGGAAATTCATTCCAAAACTAAAATCAAAAGTCATTTTCCAATTCTTTTTAATTTAATAGTTGGCGAGGCTATCAACATTCAAGAATAAGAATGAATAAATTACTAATTCACAATCAGAAAAAAAAAATGGTATAGGAATAAAAATTTAAATTAATGTTTAGAATCCATTGTAACATTAGAAAAAGAGTTTAAATCATCATAATGTTAAAGAGCTTCTCAAAATTAATACAAGAACTGAACATCAACATAAAGAAAGCAAAAGTGAAGATGCAGAAAGAAAAACTCAGTAACATCATTCTTTTAGCATCTACTCCTTTCAATCCCTTTGTGAAGATTCTTTAATTCTTGCTTTCAAAAGGCTATGGTGGCTCCTCTAGTCACTCCCTATAATAAATCCATTGTTCTCAATGTTGTATAGGCCGAAATTAGGTTTAAAAAGGGTGAAACCATGTATTTTAACAAGACTATGCGTTTGAGTATTTGACGTTGCTGCCCGGGCGATGATAAATGTCAAATCCACCCAAATAGAATTACCTACACCCAAGTGAATATATATTGCAAAAATTATGAGTAGGGTTGAACCCACATGGATTTACAATTCTAACAGTTAAGATCAACCAAGAATAACATGTAAAAGAAGGAAAGAAAAAAAAGGGGGTTTATCACATCTAAGATAACTATAACAACAATTAATTAAATAAATAAAACAAATAAACTCCAAACAAGCAATTCTAATATGAAGCAAATTAAAATGAAACTAATTTAGACGAAAGATCAGCTTTCAACTATGAGAAGTAATGTATGGTTTTTCTAAGTTGAACATAAGCATGGCATAACTCAAGATAAATTCATCTCCCTTCCTAGTAAATGACTATGGTTGTTATAAAGCTTTTATAACCTAGGCTTTCTTAAGGATGTTAGCCAAGAGAAGCTTTCAACTCAACCTCTAATTAGTCAAAAACCCTAAGTAGGTACCTAAAATTTAATTAACTAACAGCTTTAAGAAGAAAAAGCCACCATTTTTATTTTACTAAAGCATGAAGCATGTTCAAGATATCATCATTCACATTCAATTAATGTAAAAGAAAGTGCTCTAACAATCTATACACTAATTTTCCACTAAGATTGGCCAAAATAAACAATTGCAAATTTACTTCAACCAATTAGAATACAATCAATTCTAGGTAAGAAAAATAATGGGCTTAAATCATTCATCCACTTATAATGATGTAATTAAAATGGGAATGTCAACTACCAAGAAGAGAAGAAGAGAAAAGAGAGTTAAGAAAGCCTCATAACATTGAAGAAACTATACAAAATCCCTTAGTTAGAATATATAATTTAGCTATTCATGGTTGTCAACATCTAAAATCTATGCTCAAATTCCATATACATAGTTGTAATTTGAAACTAAGTCACTTTCTCTCACTAAATTCAAAGGAAAGAGAGAGAAGAAGAAGAATACAAAAAACCTAGATTTAAAAGGGTGGCCCCCAAAAAGAAAAGAAAATGACCTAATAACGAAAATCTTTCAACTACCTTAATTTCCCACTAATTTTTTCCTACTAAAATGTGGAAATTACCCCCTAAAATCTATTTTAAAACCTCCCATGCTCCTTTCTTCATTTCCCAATGGCCTAAAGAGTGAAAGTTGTTAGAGACGTTGAGCTCTCCATTTTCAGTTTTAAAAATTAGTATTCTTAGTTGTGCCCACAACTTATCTTCTTATATCCATCTCAACTGCAATATAAACTTTACCCATGCCATACTTCAGCCTAAATTTCAACAATTTCAATAAAATCACCTCCTTAACCTAAAACTAACCAAAATAATTACAAATAACTTGATTTCCTTATAAAAATGCTACAAATTAAACTAAAATAATTCAAATTTATTTTTAATTCTCTAAGATGAAGCTGTTATTGAAAGCCTTTGCCATCCTTTACTGATATAGCAGCCCATAACACTACCATCGTGCGTTAATAGGTTGTCTCAACATTTTAAAGCCCAAATGGCATTACTTTGTAACAGAAGGTTCCCCAGTGAGTGATGAAAGTGGTTTTCTCTAGATCATTGGGATGCTTAGGGATTTGATTGTAGCCAAAATACCCATCCATGAAGGAATACCTAAAGTTTTGTGTTGTATTGTTTACTAAGACGTTAACATGGTGTAAAGGAAAGTTGTCTTTCGAATTAACTTAGTTTAAATCTTGATAAGCAATGTATATTCTCACACCCCATATTTTTTAGTACTGGGACAATGTTTGTGACCCATTGAGAGTTTTTAGAAACTTTCAAGAAGCCGGTAGCCCATTGATTCAATACTTCTTCCTTATTTTGAGGGACATCTCAGGGCTTATTCTTTTTAATTTTTGTTTCTTGGGCCTCACATTTAGATATAAGGGTATTTTAGGGTCTATTCCTAGCATATCTTGATATGACCAAGTGAACACATCCATATATTTTTTATATAGATTAATCATCTCTTCTAAGTTATCAACTATTTTTAACTCCTTCTTATTTGCTTTAGTCCCCATGTGAATTATTTCTATGATTTCTTCATGTGGAGTGATACCCCTTTCGAGGATTCTATAATTTTAGTAAAGGTCCAAAATAACTCATCATTATTATTAGTTTCAAAATCATTTGTATCTATGACAACATTTGACTCATTCAAATTGTGCTCAAAAGCCTTTGTATTAGATAAGAGTTTCAAGGATTCTAATTCCTTTGAAAGTGAGTAAAGAAGGCAATAATAAATGTGAAATGATAAGATTCAAAGAGAATTTGATAAAAAGATATGAAATTACTGCATTCATTCCATAATCCAAATAAGGTTCAGATTTTTAACTAGTATAAAAGTTCTTAAAATGACATTCAAAATATTACTCTAAGGACATGACATCTGATACATTTCAAATTCCCAATTGTTGAGTGCTCCTCTTGACTTGTCCAACTGGATCAACATCCCTCTCTTGAGTTCTCTTTCTTCTTTTTCTTCTTTTGTCATTACAATGAGGTCACTTAGGGAATTATCTTAGTAGGAGCAAGAAATGTTTCTTGGATGTGGAGTATTTGTATTCTTCTTCTTGTCTTACCTTCCCTTAGTTGTGCCTTCTCAACCATGAGTGTTCCTTAAGATAGCTCATATCCCAACCCTTGTCGGCCTGGATTTTTAGGCAGCTTAATTAGTTCTTTTGTGCCTTGTTGTTTCACACCCAATTCTCTTCCTTTTTCATATCCACTATTCTTTATAATCTTGGCCACTACTTGGTTAACATCTTTAGTAGACTCCCTGATCCTTAATGCCTTCAGGTTGGCACCTTTAATAAACTTCCTAGTCTTTGATACCTTTAGACTCTAGTAGGAGTTATCTATGCCTATTCTGCATTTTCATTGTATTGGACCACATTTGGCTTACTAATCATCTACTCTTTTTCTCCCTTTATGGTGATGAGTCTCACTTCATCAATGTATTTGATCCTTTTGTGCAGAGTTGACTGTATTACACTAGTTGCATGAATTCAGGGCTTTCTTAGGAGCATAGTATATACCACATCGATGTCCATGACCTATAACCTAATGGTGAATAGATTCAGGCCAATTTCCAATAGGAGCTCAATCTTTCCAATTACTTCTCTTTGTGTTCCATCAAAAGCTCTCACTATTAAATCGTTATGCTCAATACATGATTTCTCAATCAGTAATTGCCTTAAGGTGGATAGTGTTAGGACATTCAGAGTATAACCTTCATCAACAAGTACTTTAGCTATCAAATACTTATGAAATTTTAGATTAATATGAAGTGCTTTAGGTTTGTTGACTCTTGCAGGTTATATATTATCATCAGAGAAGGTGATCAAGGTAGAGTTCTACACTACATTTACCATATTCACTAGCTTTTTTAGGGTGATGTTAAGACACACATAAGCCTCATCCAACACATTTTATAATGCCTTTCAATAGGATTTTGAATTCATTATAATTGTTAAGATAGAAATTTGTACAGGCATTTTTTGCAATTAGTTGAGAATGTCGTTATTACTCAACTTTAACTCATCTGTTGCTTGTCCTTTCCCTCTTTTAGGCACTTCTCTTAGGATGGAGCTTTTAGCCACTTCTAAAGTTAGGTTTGGAATCCCTTCTAACTCTTTAGAGTAAACCTAACCGCTCCTGGTAATCCCACCTATGATTTCTAAATGATTCTATTCCATAATGAGCTTTTCCTTAGGTGCCACATCATTTTGAGAATATTTTATCTTTAAATCATAATTCCATGGTACCACATGATTGCTTTGATATGGAAATGGGATAGGCATATGGATAATGACTGTTTGATTATTGGTGGGTGTTAGCACTAGTGAAACACGTAAGGATCCTCTTGGCACATCCTATGGTTTGCAATTGCCTAAAGCTGGAGAAATGTCTTTGACTTCATAAATTGGCTTATTAATCACCAGGAAAGAACTCTTGGGTTTTGTTAGATCAGACAATCCCCAAGTCATAAAACCATCCTTTAGGATACATACGCCCTCCTTTGATTGCTCTTCGATTCCTTTGATGCTCAGGACTCCAAGTATCATCATTCTTTAAGCTAGTTTTTTAAAATGATCACAATCTTTGATATTATGCCCTATATTTCCTTTAAAAAATTCATAATAATCACTTGATAGCTCTTTTAGGCATGTGCTGCTCCTCATCCTTAGCAGAGATGTAATCAATGTCTTTCAAGCATTAGTATAATTGTTTCATGATGCATGATACATCTTTCAAGTGTTTCAAAGTGACTTTATCGTTGCCTATCATAGCCACTTGCTTCCCCTTGTCATGATTTGGCAATAGATTAGAGAGAATGTTGGGGTCATTACTTGCTGTTATGCCAATATGATTGTTATCTAATAACGCCAAAACATGCCTTCTAAAGGCGTCACACTTATCAATGTTATGCCCAATAGTTCTTATGTGATACTCACAAGTGATGTTAAGGTCATACCATTTAGTGATTGGTGGCTAGAGTGGTCTCATGGGCTTAGGCCTCATAAGCATCTTTGCCACTACGTCATGGAAGAGCTCAGATTGACTAACATTAAAATTAGGTAATGGCTTATCATCGCGGGGTTATTACACAAGCTTGGGCTCCCTATTTTAAGCCATCGTTTATTGTAATCTAGGGAAAGGTTGAGGCAATGTTTGATAACTCACATAGCTATTTAGGGCTTGACCTCTTGGCTGATAGGATGTAGGTTGGTTCTGGTTGTTAAATGAAGCCTAAAGATATTGGTTATGCATAGAGCAAGGCTGCTAGTATGTAACATGGACGTGGTTGAGATCTTCCTTAATTTTCAATTATTTGTGAGCTTCTTTGCTTTTGAAGAACCACCTTCAAATAATCCATCCCTTACATAAGCATTTATTCTTTATCCTGCTTAGACGAGGATAGCACAATCATGTACATGTTTTCCTGACATGATTTTGTGATATGGATCCCCCAAAGTGTGAATGAAGTAGGAGCATAATTTAGAATCTAAAAGGGACGGCTGAACCTTAGTTGCTATTGCTTTACACCTTTAGGAGTATTCCTTAAAAGTCTCAGTTCCCTTCTTTTTTAATTTATTTAAATGTTTACGAGATAGAGCAATGTCTAAGTTAAACTTATATTGCCTTATGAATACATCAGTCAAGTCAAACAATGCATTAGCTAGTACAAATTCCAAAGACTTGAGCCTAGGTGCTAGAATTACCTAAGGGTTTTTTTTTTTTTGTAATTTTTTAAAGCCTGGGCTTCAACTCTTCATCAAAGAAACATTAAGGGTGCTAATGTAAAAGGAAAAAGCTTAATATTTAAGAAAGAGATGAAGATATATATACAAAAATGAAAATAAAAAATGAGATGGAATAATTACAAAGAAAAATGATTTAATTATTACATGAAAAAAATAAATATTTACAGGATTAGACTTGACCTCAGAAGGTGACCTAGGCATATGTACCCTAAAATAGGGATTAAAGCTCATGCAATTCGTATTAGATAGAAAACTTGTGTACCTAGGTTGGTTTTTTTTTAATTTTTGGAGAAGATAAGAAAATGAAAAAGTAACTTAATTTCCTAAATAATTTAAGAATTGGTTGAAGTGTTTTAGTTTATAAATCAAGTTAACCTCTCTTCCTTTATCTCCTAATTTTTTCTCTTTTCTATTTTTTATTTGATTTTGGAAAGTAATAATTTTGAAAATTTATTTTTCTTTGTTAAAATGAACTGGTTCTTGTTACGTGAACATACCAAAAATTAGTCATAAAATAAAATAAATTATAATCAAATGTACACTATAAAACATGAGTTTGGATCAATGCACTTACCTCCTTCGAAGCTAACTTTCCATGACAAAGAGAGATTTCTCAACATAACAAAAAACATGTTACACTATACTTCCCAAGGTATGGCTTGTGCAAATCCTACATCGATGTATAATTTGCATCATGAATTATCCTTGCCATTTGAATTGTAAAGCAATACATTGGCACCTTAATATTACAATATTCTTTTTTCTCCAATTTCTTCTCCCTCTTGTTTTTCAGCTCACTTTTATTCTCTGAAACACATTTTCCTTTTCCTTTATAGCTCACTCTTTATCTCTCTCTATTGGTTTTTTCCTCTTAAGCACTATTCGTTCTCCTCTTATAGTTAAAAACTAGGGTTTCTCAAAAGAGAATTTTCAAATCACCATTTAATTCTTTCCAATTGTTCCTTTTTAGGAGTTTCTTATTTCATTTCATTTCATTTCCTTATTCTTTCCTCCATTATTTATATTTCCTTACTCATTTCCAATCTTTAATCTTTTGGAGATTTCCTAATTTCGTTTTGTTATACTTCTCAAGAATGAATAAGAGAGATATTTAGTTTTTTCCCTCCTTCTTTTTCTTTTATTTTTAATTATTAGTTAAACAAAAGACTTGATTAGGCTGACACAAAATCAAATTAAAATGATCTAAAAGTAACAATGATTCTAAAATAAAATTAAAATTAACCGCGAAAAAAAAATTAAAATAATTACTTTTATTAAAAAATTCCTGAACAAAATATGATGTTTTCACTATTTGTAATGCATATCTTTAATTGGATTCTTATATAAATATAGAGATTGAATTAAGATGATAAAATTTATAAGGAATCAATGGATTCTTATAATGAAATTAGGGGTTTAGACTAATTCATGAACATCAAATTTAAGTTAGGAAGGTAACCATATTGCAATTGAAATATCAAATTATACCATAATCCTACGGAATTTTCTTTGATACATACTCATATCTTTAGTCTCACTCTATTTATTCTTCTACATTACTTTTATTTAATGTGAATATTACGAATAGATTAGATAAGGGACCACAATAAAATTAGTATTTTAGTTAAAGTTATGACTAGAGTTCCCTAAGGGTGACACTTGATTTTTTTCCTACTATATTTGTTGATGGAGTATATTTGCATCATGGAGGTTAGTCACCCACAACACTAAGTAATCTCTTTAAATTATATTTTAAAGTGTGTTTTATCAATACTTTTGTGGACTTTGTAAAAGTGTTATCTTATGTTTATTAAGCTAGTTTGGTTTAACCTATGCGCGTTACTCATGGTCTATGAAATTGAGTCGTGACAAAATTAAAGTCTAAATGATCTCTTGTTGGTTAAGCTGTGCCAGTATTTGTCCCATGACAAAAACTCATGTGTGAGATTCAGTTATGTCTTGACTAACTATTGGATTACGTGCTTACTACTGAATCAATTAATGTTGCCACATATTGCCCAACAATATCCCCTTCAGTGATTATCATGCTAGGAATTAAAAGATACATTCTACATATTATCCTTCAATTGTTGGGTCAAGCACTTGCTATCAAAGTAAAAGCTATAGCTATTGACTTCAATCATAGCATCTTCTTACTTGAACTAGCTCGTAGGCTTGACTTTCCCTCCTACGAGGTAAGAGAAGACTAGGTTGATTGCATGCTTAGAAAAGAAAAGGGGAAAATCAAACTCATTTATGATTGCCTTTCTTTCTTATTGATATATGACCTCCTCAAGAGTCGAACTCAAGTGCTTTCTAAAGAAGTGAATACTAACTTGCTTAGAGTTACTTTTTTTTTTTTTTCTTTTATAGTTACAAACAACGAAGGGAAGCCAAACTACTTCATTGATAGTAGTAATAACATTCTTTAATGGGTTTTTTAACAGTTGCCAGGGTAGGTGGCAACCTCTATGCACAATTAAAGGAGAAAGAGATATAGAATTGTTTGAAATTGTCTAATGCTAACTATGATATTTATTTTAACTTTACTTCATATCTTCACTTTAATACTAATTAGTTTACAATTACTCCAGCTTCAAGTGAAAATACATTTTTTTTTTTAAAATTAACTTGTATTTTCATTATTCTTGATTTTTGGAATTTAGTTGGTAGAATGTCGGGCATGATTAGTTATGACTTAATTTTTGTTATCACATATTACAATTCTTTTAGCATTTCACGTATTATTCTTACTTTATAAATTGTAAAAGGTGAACTTTTAATACAAAAAATAAACTCACTTGCATATGTATATATATGAGTGGTGGTGAGTGGATATTGATAAGTCCAAATTGTGTTATATTTGTATATGTTTTAATAAGGACTTATCATATATTTTGGATCAATTCATTTAATTTAGTAATCAAATAATGTTAATTTTATAAATTTTATGGGTTGGACTATCTAATTATTTTTTTATTGATAAGAAAAAAGGGTAGAGAAGGAAGCTAAGGTTTGAGTTTCTTCACTTTCTCAGGTCTTCCGAGGTGTTCTCTTGGATGCAGAGGCCAAGGGATACTCTCCTTAGATTTCCCTTGGCTAAACCTTATGGATTCTTTCTTCTATGGAGATCTCCTTCTACTCTTCTCCTTCTTTTATTTTCTCTTTTTCCTTTCTATTTCCCTAATGTAATCTAGATTCGAGTTTGTTATTGGTTGTTGTGTTGGATTCTTTGTGAATATTGAATAGAAATTTTATGGTGTTGTATCAACATATGTTAAAGAGAGATTATTTCTCTTCTCTTGTAATTATTGGTTGATAATTGAATGTATATTGCTCCTTATTTGGGGCTTTTACAATTGCAAGAGGATTGAATGATTTGTTTTGTTGATTTCTTCAATAATCTCTTGTTATGGAGTTGAATAATGTCCACAAGGTATTTGATGAATTGACTCGTTGAGAATTGATTGTTTTTGCTTTAAATATTTGGAGACAACCTAAGGTAATTCATACTCACATTTACAGTGATTTCCAATGGCTTAAAGCACTTTAAGATTATTATTTCTTAAATGTTTGGAAATAATCTTTTTAAGGGAGGCTAATTGTTGATGTAATGCAATTTCACCTAAATTTTTAGAACCAACCCTAAGGTAAGTTGTGTTTGATGATTTGACTCTTGAACTCAATGTATTCTAGGAAAAATTACATTTAAATGCTTGGAGACAATCTCTAAGTGTAATTGGAATTAGAATTAGGATAACCTTTGGCAACAAATTTATCTTTTTAGTGAGTTGAATTATTCGAAAGTAAAATTGAATTATGTAAGTGCAAAAATAATAATGAATTTAATAACTCAATTCGACCTCACTCCAACTCCCAATTAGTTTAATTTATTTAATTTAATGTAGTGTCTTGAGTCTTTAATTTTTAATTTGGGCCTTAATATGTCTTAGAGTAGCTTAGGTGTTTTGTTTACTCTTATTATCCTTAAGTTAATTCCTAGGTAACTCAATTTATCTTGGTCACTAATATAAATATATAAATAATCATACTTACCCATATTATTGTACAATTTATATATATGGTAAACAAAAATTTATTTAAAAATAATAAATATAACACATTATCTCTATAAAAATGACACTTGATCTTTTAGATACTTTTACTACAATTTGACCCATATACTTATGGTTCATCATATCTCTCAACAGAAATGGTTAAAGTAGACTTTTAATAATAGCTAAAATGGTTAGCAACGTTGCACCGTGATCAGATATCCTAGAAATGATATCAGATATAGTGTCTTATCTGCCAGAAATTTTCGGTTGAACATTAAATATCGAAGAGAAATATTACAAATACAAGTCATGCTCTATACCACCAAGTTTGAGTTTTCTTCTTTTCTACATATAATGCTTACATAGCATTGAAAAGAGCAATAACAATCACAGCACCAATCCATATCCATATGTTTGTACCTGCATTGATTGGCAAATTATAAAGTAAGCAACAATCACAAAAAACTAGTCATTTATGATTTTTGTTAGCACTGTTTCATGTGTCAAAATTTCCAGGTTTTGAAAAAAATTTGTTTTCAGAGAAATTTAAAAGACTAGAACTGCATAGATACGAGTAAAGATAGAAGACCTTCTAAATGAGATCAAAGGTTGTCAAGTCTGACTGTGTCATACTCATCTTGTTTCTGAAACTGTTCTCCTTGGACATTGCTTGAACAACCAAAATATTTAAACAGCAAATGGAATCGTCATCTTGTTTCTTTCTTTCTTTTTTTCTTAGAACAGGTGAAGGTCTCAAGCGAAGTAAGAGGGTTTGTTCAGATTGACAAGAAGGGAGGAAAAAAGGAAGGAGTTGTTTGATCTAGATCTAAGTCAAAATCATAGGGAAGGTCTAAAACAAATCTTTCCTCCAATTGCCTTATCTTTTATTCTCCTCAATCTAAATTTTACAGTTATCAAGTTAAAGAGTATAGGACTAATTACCCTTTCATCAGAAACCCAGTACGACAGAGTGGACTCACCATGTTTTTCTGAAGAAGTGCTTACAAGCATGAAATAAATATCATCACCAGCATCAGGAATATTCACCCATGGATTTCCATTATAAAAGACACATCCAGTGCCTTAGCATAGTAATTCGCGAATCCAAAACAGCTACAGTTGTTCCAGCAAATGGCCTTGCAATCAGCTACTGAAAGACTTGTACTTCCATTAAACATGAGATAAGGTAAGTCAAAGTTTCTCATGCTACCAGACCGAACCTCAAATACTTCACCTTTATGCCTACAAGTGGGTAGATTCCATTTTTGGCACCCCCCATCTGTGTTGTACCCATAACACTCATCAGCCCTTGCAATATAGTTTCCTCTGCTATCAATCAATTGGCCACTACCATACAATCTCCATTTTGCGTAATCATCATTTATAGCTGTGAATGAGAAATACTCTTCATCTTTAGCATACTGATAAATGCTTTTGGCTGCTTCTGGAATGTGTTCAAATTTATTGTTTATTAACATTCCACTTGCCCAGTAAGTTTGACCACTTCTCTGCATGATCAATTGACCACTTGTGGACTCCCATTCAAGAGTGAAGGAAGCTGATGCAGGGTATTCGTCAGTCATATATGAAACGAGTATGTGATTGACACCTAACTTCATCTCAGGGAGAAGTGTACCGCTTGGATGATCAAAACTCTGCCACACTACACTCTTCACTGACCCATCTGGGTAAAGTTCTTGCAGCACAAAGTTGCCTGAATCGAACAAAATGGCCTTGGTATTGTTAGTTGCTTGAGCTGGAGAGTATAGGTTTATTGTTGAGTTCCCACCTTGGTTTACTATCTTCAGTACACCAGAATTATCCAAAATCAATACCCCATCATTGTCAAAAATGGGTTGATTTCGGTTTCCAAACCATACTACTCTACAAGCTTCCGTGTTCTCATATATCACCAAGTACCTTTGGCCAGATTCTTCGGGCATTTCCCTAAACACCATGCAGTGTTTTTCATTTGCGGAGCATAAAGTGGTTGAGGAATTCACCTGATCACCTGGAATCAAACTGTCACTTGCTATTGCTATGGGGATAGTGGTAATCCACAACTTCAAGTATGCAAAAGCAAGCAACAAAATGGTGAGCATGTTACTCTCAACCATGATAGACAGGGAAAGGAAGGTTTCAGAAAAGCGTTTTGACGTAATTTATACCAACCATTTTGAAGATTGAAGACAACCTGCCCCTTCCATATATGGTTCTTGTAAACGTCTTATTTTACTTAATGCCAGAAAATTACAGATCACAATCCGTTGTGGACAAGCTTTTGTTGGACAGCAAACACAGCCAATATATATATATATATATGCCACAATCCGGTGTGGGTTCAAAAGATGAAGGGTAAACGCATTGTTCCCTGCATCCATTGTGTCGTTAGAAACAAGACAGTAAACACAGCCAACTATATATATATATATATATGACGGGGAATTCAATGGCATATGCAGTAACTGTCACCAGAGGATCAACCTAATTTTGACTTCAAAGATGGGGCATAGAAGTAATGCGCTTTGACAGTACCAAAGAAGATAAATTGTCTGTTCAATATTTTATAAATGGTTCGGTCTCTGAATTGTAATTGATAAAATCATACTTAAGTTCTAACATTCTGGCCATGGCTTTAGTGATTTATCCTCCACTTAGATATTTCAAATTAGAATTTATATTTGAAACTCTGGCATAAGACGAGAGCCATGAATATTCAAAATAAAGTTTATTACAACATAATTATGATAACAAAGATCCTACGATGATGATTGCATATAAAATTGCTGTTTTAATGAAAGCAATTCAATATGGCAAGACGGAGGAAAAGTTTAATGCATGTTAGTATAGGTCCTGATTTAGATTCTAGCTTGCAAGTGTATATGTTTTGAAAACGATAAAAGGGTGACACTTCAGATGATTAAATTAAATTAATATCAAAATGCAAAGAGTGTTCTTGAATTTAGGAGGTTGTATAATTTACTTTCTATAATTTTAGAAGTCAATTATGGACTCCCAAGAATATACCTTTCCAATAAGATTTTGCTCAAAATTCTAAAGCCACTTATTTATATTAGTTGAAAGAAGTCAAATCAATAAATATACACACACAGACAGATATATATCTATATATATATATATACAACATATTATTTGAAGTGGCAAAATTATTATTTGAAACTTTCTACTACGCGCAGTTTAATCTGAACTGTCAAATTTGTCAGATTGGACAATGTTTTTCAGTTTTAACAGTTGGATCCATATATTTCCTATTAAATACACCAAATTGAGTTAGTCATTTTGCTTGTCTTCCATTCAATTTGTTTCTTGCATATGTTTTTGTGCTTGATGCTTTAATCAAAACGATTTTGATGTTTGATTTTGTTAACTTGTTTATGTAATTTATGATTCAAGAGCTGATTGCATATCTATTTGTCATCTCAAAGCTAGGCTTCTTTCTTTCTTTCCTGGCTTTCATTTATAGATATTGAACTTCCAGTTTTTCGGTGGGGATTTTTTCAGGATTTTAATATGCTTACTTTGCTTGCTTGACTTCAAAGTAGCTTAGATCTGGTCACTTTATGAGAAAAATGGGTTGGTTTAGGGGAACAACATTCAGGGTTTGGTGTTGTTTCTAAGGTTTAACCCTAAGCTGCCTAAGTTTAAATTGCCTTATAGAGTCATAGATGAAATTTTATGGGATTAGTTTTTGGTTTTTATTATAGCCCCACCTCCACACTTCCCCTGCTATTTGCCTAGTCCTGGTATATTTCTTGAATTTCCCTAGGAATGTCTATTCAAAATGAAGTTCAGATATTAAATTTTATGAGTGAAAACCCAGTCAAAGAAAAAAGGGATAGCTATCCTTTATAATGAAGCAGATGTTGATACTTGAAGCCAAATATTTTAGCTTCTTAAAAGAAATTACCAGTGAAGGAGGAAAAAATACAAATTATGACAATATAAATGGAAAAAAAGAAAAAACGATCCCGAGTGATGAATTTAGATGGCATTAGCCAAGTATTCTGCAACCAGGAATGGTAACAAGAAAGTAGGTTTTGTGTGGAAATATAGTTGCAGGTTAATTTAGTGTGCCAGACAGTAACTTGGTTAAAACCCCTCAGGTAATAAAGAAGTAATCCTAGAGACAATAAGATTTGGCAAAATATGATTATGAAATTATACCAGTAATTTCACATACAGATCAGCACTCCATTCTGACCTGTAAAAGAAAAAAAAAAATTTGACGCCTTACTATGTAATAATCAACAGACCTCTGAATTAAACAAGTGTTTAAGCCCAAACCCAGGCTACGTGGCAGTGCAATTCATCTACAAATTAAAATTACGAATTTAGCTAGCCAATTTAAGATTCTATTCAGAACATTGCCTAATATATAGTCTAGTTAAACTTTTAGTTTTCTGCCAATGGAGAAGACAGAATTGTAGTTGGCACACTTGATTTAAATCATTGCCTCTGCTAACCTGATGAAATTGCAGGAGTGAAGCATTATACTTGGAAAACTGAATTGTTCATGTACCAAATGACACTTCATTTGTAAGTTATACTTTTCTAGAGCTAAACTAACTTGTTTATGTTCAGACAGGTAATGCACCAGTAGGTCAGATAAAGTTGAACTATGATGGTCTGTCTTCATACAATGCATCTTCATTACACTATGTAGTTAGACGAAAATAACTTTGAATTTCGCAGTTTTATCTCAGACTTACCGTACATGAAGAGTTGATATAATTTCTAAAATAAGAGGGGTACTAAATATAATTTAATGAAATTTAAGGGGATGATAGTATGGTTTACTCAATAATTGTTTCTCCCACCTAAGATGTATCAAGTGACATGAGTCATAGGCTCTGAATTCGATGAATATGTTTCTAATTACTTTTAAGATTTGGATCTTATGTCCTTAATCCTCTTTTTTATCTGATGATCCAATCATCAAATTGTCTTTCGCCTTCCTTTTTAAATAACAGAAATGGAGGAGCTATCATATGACAAAAGATTGACAATTGCAGTTCAAGAGCTACTAATATCAGCTCAGAGAACAATCTGCACATCCAAGTAAATATGAAAATCGATTATTTTATAAGGATCGGCTACTAAACCCTTACGTCTAAGTACTGAACAAAACTTATTATAATGCATACAGGGCAGCACAGAGCCTTTTAGTTATACCAATGATAGGATGTTATTAAATAGAGAAAAATTTTACAAATTTATTTGCCAAGTCTTGTATACTTGAGATGGCTCTCAGAAGTAATTTTGACAAATAATTGCTAGTTTCTGCTGCAACATATCAAGGAATGAATGTATGGAACATGTACAGATTTTTCTCTTATTATTGAAATACCCAGCAAATATATTATTACTACCTCCAAGGTTGTGCATTATATCTGTGGGAGAAGTTGTCATTTTTTGGGTTTCGACCGTCATTGGAAATCAATTATGTGTGTGTGGTGTCTATATATATATATATATATATATATATATATATATATATATATATAACTCTCCTATCTCTACATAATAAATATAAACAAGATACTTGTTTTCTTCATTACACAAATTATTTAATTCCACCCTCCTTTTTAATTCCCTATATCAATTCCATTGAAAGCCTAAACAAAGCAAGGTATATTACTGTCTTAATACTTCATAGATACCAGCTAAACATAAGTACTAATCATGAGTTTTCAGCAACACAGAGAGGGAAAAAAGTCCTGGTGAAAGCATGTCCATTAATCACAGTACTCACATTGAAATCATACTATCTTACATCTGTGCTGGAAATGAACAAGCTGTTCACTGAATATGTTTAGGGATCCGCTGGAGATCCATTTGGCGCGTTGACCATACTTCCATAGTAAAATGCTGCTCTTCTAGGCTGAGGAAGCAATGCACTTTCATTTTTCAACATTGATAAAATGTCTGACACGGTAGGCCGATCAGCAGCATCTTCTTCTACATATAACAGACAAATGTGAATGCATCTCAAAACTTGAACTTCCACAAATTAATCATTTATTGCTGGATCCATCAAGTGTAGTCCCACACCTACATTCCATATCTCCCAAGCTTGGGGCAATGTTGTTTCCCACATCATGAGTTAGTAAAGCAATACAAAAATATGACATGAAGAAATCACAGTGAGAGTTGTTTGACATACATGTGCCACTAATTTATGTGGGCGATGGCCATTGTTGAAACTGTTGTTTCTTCTACCACTTATGATTTTGAGCAATAGGATACCAAAATTGTAGATATTTGATTTTACAGAAAAACCTCTCACTGGCATATTCAGGGGGCATGTAACCATTGTTTAGCATCATAAATAGCATGTCACTAGCATCTCATTATAAGTCAATAATAGGCATATAGAAGCAGTAAGAGTTAACAGTGTCAAAGTACAATTAAAGAAACTAGATAGTACCTAATTGGTACTCACTGTGTGCCAGCAATAGTGGAAGTGTTTCCTTCTGATTCTTGTGTGAATATTTTTGCCATGACAAAATCTGAAATCTTAGGGTTCATGCATATTACTTGCCTTGAAGTCTTTATGTACAACTCTCAATCTTGAGTATTTGTGGAGATAGAGTAATCCTTGTGATATTCCATCTATTATGTTGAAACGATTCTACCAATCTAATTGCCTTCTTTGCGTAGAATCTTACAAATCTAACCTAGATGTCATTGATGGTCCAAATTTCATGGAAAACTAAAAATAATTTGTAGAAGATATGTTGGAATAATTTAAAATCATTTGTGGATTAGTATTAATCCAATTATTAAAACAATTATATGTAATTATTAATTAGACAATCAATATTAATCTAAATTAAAAATGGATCGAATCCTTGTTGACAATGTGGATAAAATGTGATGGGTTGAATTAACTACAAGCTCATTGGGTAGTAGAGACCCTAATCTATAGACTAGTGTTGATCAATAATTATTCCGTCAGATCACTGATTAAGAGTTGATAAAAAGAAATAGATATTTCTTTTTTAAAAAAAGAAATGATTATTTTATTATTATTTATTTTAATTAAAAAAAAAGGTTTGGAGACCTTCCTTTTTGCACCTTCCTCCTCACATCGTAGAGCTCTCTCTCTCTATGTTTCATCCTTCAGCTCGCAAGGGGCATTGGGTATTGTAGGTTGTTAGCTACTGAGTCAAATTATGGTTGGTGCATCATTAACTCCAAGTCAGTATTTATTTATATGTGATCTCCTAATTTTAGACGTTATTTTTTTAATGTCATTTTAGCAAATGGTATCAGAGCTATTGTTTCATGATCATACATGTTAATTTATAGAGATATAATTTTTTATGTATTGCACCATATTAAACATTAACGAACTTGTTCTTTGTGGTCTTTGTTCATACTCATAAACCATCCATGAAGAGCAAAAACTATGATATATAGTTATGCACCCAATTACACAAGTTATGCATAAGCTTTATTGTGGTGTCCTCCATTAACAAGTGCCAAAGAAACCCCAAAATTTTTCAAAGCCAAATTTGTTAAAGTAGAGGGGTTTTAGTCGAAATCATCATAGGTGTTTTATTAACCTAGTAATTTCGAGTAGAATAGTATCTAAAACTTGCCCAAAACATGTGAAACATCTTGGCCTCTATTGCCGTTCAACCTTAAGAAAAACCAAAAAATTTCGAACTAAAATAAACCAAAATGGAAGGATTTTTTATTGAAATTATCATAGGGGTTTTGTAGATCATAAAAGTCTGAACATTTTAACATCAAGAACAATCCAAAACACAAAAGAAGATGATGAATACTAGCACTTGACAACGCCCAGTTGCAGCCCCTCGTGCATGGAGAAGCGAGGACCCATCTATAGGACCCATTTTGACCCAAATTTTAGACTCTCGCATTAGTTTTTATTTTCTAATTAATGGTAATTTCTTTTGAATTTTTTGAAATCCATAAATATGATTTCTTAAATTTTCATGGTATTACAAACTATATTTCTGATAGGTACTCACAAAATTTTTGTGGATATTCAAAATGTATCCTAGTACCATATATTTTTCACACTCTTTGAGGTGGAACACTTTGATGGGCCAAATAATTTTTTGGAGAAATTTATGCCTTTATAAATTCAATATTATGCTTGATTTAATTCTAAGACCAATTTCTGTGTGGATTTAGTGAACTTGGTTATAGAAATTGTTGTCATAATTATTCAAACCTTTTGGGCAATATACTTAACCATCATAGATGACATATGTTGTTGCAATTAAGGAATTGAGCTAAATTGACTATTGAAAGCCCAAATGTATGCCTAAACGAACAATCTGTTTTTAAATAGGTATAACTTTTAGAACAAATAGAATTTTTGGGCTTATAATACCATTCTAGAAGCTCATTATTGCTGAAGGTGATTTTGTCCTTTGCAGGCCCAAATTCGATCGTTTTCATTGACTTTGAGATTTGAAATTGGAGAAACTTGTCTTGGGCAGTCAATATTACCTTCGAGAATGGTAATTATAGAAAGCCAAATATTGTTTGTTTGTATGTTCTCTAATTTATATAAAATTAGAAATGAAAATCATGATTAGTTTTATATTGTTGGCAGTTAATCATGTATCACTTGAATAACACAAAATTCAAAGTATTGGCTTTTGCTTGCTCTTGTGAATGATTAAGTGATTTTACTAATTGTGAAGATCACTTAGATAATTGGCACCTTGCAATTGTGAGCTCAACTATGGTGGAACTAATTGTACCTATCTTTGTTGGTTAATTTAATTAAGACATCCATGTCAAATTAATATTGTATAGTTATTGTTGGATAAATTGAATTGACAGTGGATACACCCTATCGATGTAACACATACAATGTGATTTGATATTATTGAGGTTCAGCTGAATTGATGTCTTGATATTTCTTGTACCCTATCGGTATAAAGATAATAGAGACATTTAGTTGTATGGGTCTTTTGTTGTATAATGAGTTTTCTTCGTTTATTATAATCTGAGACCCATATGTGGGACTATGATAAACAATCTGGTTAATATAGTTGTATAAATTAAGCCTTTTGGGGGAAACTTTATTTAATAATTATGTGCAAAGACATAATACATGTTTCTTAATTTTATTACCTCAACTCTTGTTAATAGAAATTATCAACAGTGAAAATCGTCAGTGAGACAAACTATAATAATTAAAAAAATGTCCCTAAAATTTGTTTTGGCAATTATAAAAATGGCCCTGGCCTTGAGGTGGATATACTTATTACATTAAGCAACAATTTCACTGTCTTGGAGAGCTTTTATGGAATTGTGACAGCACCCAAATTAAAATGTGTGTGTGAGAGAGTGAGAAGGCATTAATAGGAACAATAGTAAAATATGTTAGGGCCACTCGGGAGATAGATTAAGTAACTTGTTAAAGCTTGAGAAAGACCATCCTTGGAGTGGAAGGAATTTGATTGCATTAATAGTATAAGAACTATAATCTTAAACTTGTATTTTGGACATTGTTTGACTCTATGTAATATAATTTACATACCTTCATGATTGAGGAATTTAATTTCCAACTCTATATTAAACAGACATGAATATCTAGTTTTGACAAGGAAATGGAGGAATTGATATTTTCCTTGATTATGTTATTATCAGGTTTGTTTCCTTAAAGAAATGATTATGTTATTTAAATATGAAAGCTAGTCAAGATTCTCCACTTGATGCATCTATTAGTGTAGTAATAGGACATAAACATAGAAAAATCAATAAAAAATTCTTATATGTTATGGCATTGACGTTTGGGTCATATCACTATAAGGAGATTAATAAAATATGGTCAAACAGAGAACATTACATGACTTAGATTTCTCAGATTTTGAATCCTATCTTGCCTGAATTAAAGGAAAACATCCCGATAGAGCTCAAACTAAAAGGGTAAATATATATATGAGAATATTTTGGATTTGATCCATATAAATATTAGTAGACTTATAACACTTGTTGCCACAAATGGATTTGTTGCATGAAGGGTTTGAATCTCTGGATGTCTTTAAGGCTTTTAAAGCTGTTAAGTTAGAACATGATATGTTAAATCAGATAGAGGTGGTAAATACTATGGCTAGTATATGAAGAGAAGTAGAAATCCTAAATCATTTGCCCTATTCTTGCAAGGACATGGGATTGAAGTCGAGTATACCATGCCTGGTACTCCTTAATAGAATGAAGTTGCTAAATGGAGGAATCAAACCTTGATGGACATTATCAGAAGTTTGATTAGTCGTTCCCCCTTACCAGAGTTTTGTGGGATGATGCCCTTAAAATAGCATCTTATATCTTGAATCAAGTTCCTAGTAAATCAGTTGAAAGGGCCCGTATGAATTTTTTTCATAGAAAGATGCCTAATTGAAGATGTTTTTCTATGTAGGGTTTGTGAAGAGAAGATAAGACCTTATAATATGCAACTTAAGAAAATTGATTCAAGGATCGTCAATGGATTCTTTATTGGGTACTATTTTGGATCAAGATAATGTAGATTCTAATGCCTACTCACACTACCAAAGTCATTGAGTCTAATAGAGCATATTATTTTAAAGGTGAATTGGATAGTGGGAGTGGTATTTCTAGGGCTATCAATCTACATAATGAAGATGTCATGTTACCCTTGCTGGTTTTATCATCTCCTTCAATTATTGTTAATGCTAGTAAAGATGGCATTTATATTGAGAATCTAGTTAATCTAGTCTTAGAATCTCTTGCAATTGGTGTGGATGAACTAGTTGTTAAATTAAGATAGCCACTGAGGATTCATAGGCTTGTAACTCCAGATGATTATGTTGTATAATTATAGGATTTCAAGTTAAACATTATTGATGATATAGATCTTAACTCTTTTAAAGAAGCTGTATCAGGTCCTCATTCATCTAAGTGGTTAGAGGTTATGAATGGTAAAAATGTCTCCACATACAATAATAATGAGTGGCAACTTACTGAGTTACTAGATAGATGTTGAAATAACATCTTCGGATGAAAAACTTGCATAAGGATGTCTATATGAAGCAACCTAATGGATTTACTAAATTTGGAAAAGAAAATAATTTTATGACCCATGTGCCATATGTGAATGACATCTTATTGGCCATTAACTCAGTAAGATTATTGAATGAGACAAAACACATATTGTCTTGCCACTTTGACATGAAAGATTTAAGTAAAGCTTCATTTGTTTTGGAATTCAAATTCACTATAATAGATCTTGTGACATTTTTAGTTTGTCTCAGGAAACTTATATTCATCAAGAGCTGAAGAAATTTAATATATATTCTTTCACTTCTTGTATTGCATCTATGCAGAATGGTGATAGGTTGTTTAAATCATTGTATCCTAAACTAATGATCATAGGACTTTGATGGACAAAGTTCCATGTGCATCTGTTGTTGGTAGCCTAATATATGCCCAAGTTTGCATACGTTTGGACACTGCTTTTCTAGTTGGTATGCTTGAAAGATATCTAAATGATTTTGGGTATGATCATTAGAAGGATATAAAGACAGTTATAAGGTAACTTCAAGGTACAAAACATTACATGTTGTCTTTCAAGTAATCTGAATCATTTGAGATAGTAGGATATTTTGATTCAAATTATACATCATGTATTGATGATCGTGAATTCACTTATGGTTACATCTATATGATGCTTTTGGAGGAGCTATTTTGTTGAGAAGTGTGCAATTGACACTTACAGCTACCTCATATATAAGTGAAAAGTATATTGCCAGTTTTGTGATTACCATTTGTCAAGGAATATGGTCATGGAAATGAATTTCTGTCATGTTCACATTTTGAGTCTTAACCATTTTATTGTGACATGAGTCTATTATGTTCTTATCTCAAAATTACAAGAATTTCAATTGCATTTTGTTACTCAATTCCTATTTGTTAGAGTAAGGATATGTGAATCTCATACTCATTTTGGATTATCCATTTACCAAGACTAACCCATAAGAGTTTTAGAATTGTATGACACTTGGGTATATTGAAATTTTTTGGTGTCTTAGTTCAGTGGGAGTTTAAGTTGTGTTCTTAAAGGAACATTTTGGTGTATGTTGGCACTTATAACATTTGTTTCCCTATCAAATTCAATTTTCATGTGTATGCCATATTTAGATATAATTTAAAATTAAAATTTTGTTGGTGTTTATAACATTATTTTCCTTATCAAATTCGTTATTCTTGATCCATAGTTTTACTTCTAAATTTTTATTTTCTCAAACTCATATGGTTCACATTTACAGTGAATCCATGTTTACGGATCAATTAACCAAAGGCCTCATGTTAGGAGTAATTTAAATCATGTAACTCATATGGGTTTTGTTGAATTTTGTTAAAGTCTTGGTCAAGTGGGAGTATGAATTTAGTCCTTAAGAGACTTTTATAATGTAATATGACACCAAAATATTATTCTGTTATCCATTATGTTCAGATATTGGAACTTAATATGTGATAACATGAATATCACATGTTTCCTTATCAGATTCAGTGATGATGTGTAGTTTCATTTCTAAAGTTGGTATGGTTTAGTATATTTACACATCTATGTCCTCGTGAATATTTATTGATTAGTTTTTCGTTGACTAATTGATTATCTTGATAATTGATTGATGTTTCCCAAGTGGGAGATTGTTGGAATAATTTTAAATTATTTATGGATTAGCATTAATCCAATTATTAGAACAATTATGTGTAATTATTAATTAGGCAATCAATATTATTCTAAACTAAGAATAGATAAGGTCCTTGTTGATAGTGTGGGTAATACGTGATAAGTTGGATTAACCACAAGCCTATTGGGTAGAGACCGTAACCTATAGCCCAATGTTGGTTAATAATTATCACATCAGATCATTGATTAAAAACTAATAAAAAGAGAGAGAACTTATTTTTTTTAAAAAGAAAATGATTATTTTATTATTATTTATTTCTATAGAAGGAAGGTTTGGAGACCTTCCTCATTGCTCCTTCCTCTTCACATCGTAGAGCTCTCTCTCCCTCTCTAGTTCATCTTTTCAGCTCTTTAAGGGCATTGGGTATTGTAGGTTGTTAGTCTCTGCTACTGGGTCAAATTATGGCTAATGCATCATTACTCTAGGTCAGTATTTATTTATATGTGATCTCCTAATTTTGGACGTTATTTTTTTAATATCATTTTAGCAAGATATGCATATAGGGATTTTCTTAATGGAAAAAGATATTATTTGTTACCAAATGTGAAGAAATCCAAGCTTTTGTTAGACATATACTCATAAATTGAAAGCCTCTATCCCCATTAATGTTGCAACCCAGTAATTGAACGAGATCGATGTGTTAAAGTTCAAATATGAGTTTTAGGTCATTTTAAAATTCATTTACTCCATGTCTGGAAGTTCTTGAGAGTCTCTTTAGTACTTTTTTAATTCTCTTTTTTAATTTTCCCTCTAATGACCACAAACTTGTTACTTTTAGTAGACATTTCAGTCAGGTATAGCAAAATCTTAGAAATAGCTTTGCAAAATACCTTGTAAATAGGCCCCAAGCCCCTCTCTCCTAACTTGTTTGCTGGAAAGAAGCCATTTGTAGCAGCCATAACTGATGCATAGCTGAATACTCTTAAATTATATTCTCTCTTTTGATAATTTTCAAGTTCATTAATATCTGGATATCCCTAAAGAATTTGGTAGTCAATATTTGCATTATCCATCTTTCTTATTATCTAAACTCTGTTGAGAATTAAGTATGTAAGAGAGTAAAAATGTAAATGCTATGACTTCTACTCTAGAATATGTGCTATTCTTTCAAGTTTAAAGATCTATCTACCGTTAAGTTTTCTTCTCTTTTGTACTAGGTATAGAATGGCTACACAACAAATGAATAGGGCAATAACTATTATAGTAACAATCCATATTGATTTTTTTATACTTACATTAACTTGCAAACTATAAAGTTTGTAATAATCAATGATTACTTTTAATGTATAGTTTTTGTTAGCATTATTTCATGTGTGTAATTGAGTTGAAAGAAATTTCTATTTTCAAAGAAATTTTAAAGACAAAAACTAGATAGATATAAGAGTAAATGGAACACCTTGTGAATGAGATCATAGATTATTAAGTCTCACTGTGTCTATACTTATATTCATTTATGAAATTGTTATGCTTGGACATTGTTGTGACAACGTATATATTACAATAGCAATGAGAATCATCTTCTTGTTCTTTCTTTTTTCTTAATGGTATAATTATGAGCTGTGAGGAGAAGGGAAGAATAGGAATATAAGGTAAAATGGAAGGGAAATGATGGACAGTGAAAGGATGGTTAAGTGACAATTTCCTTTTCCCATGTTTAGGAAAAATATACCCTAAAAGAGATGGAAGCCTTAAGAGAAATACATTTATTCAAAGGAATAGCCAAATAAATGGGTATAAGTCTAATTACCTCTTTAGAAACACATGACATAGTTTAAAGTAGACTTACCATGTTGTCCCTGACAAGAAAGTGAAAGCCATCAAAACTGCTAGCATCAAGAAACTTGACCCATGACTGTCCACTATAAAAGACACATCCAATGCCATGATCATTGAAATTTGTGAATCTGAAACAGCTACAATTGCTCTAGCAAATAGCCTTGCGATCACGTAATGTAAGATTTTCATTTTGGAGAAAACTGAGATTAGATATGTCTAAATTTCTCATCTTAATGGTCTTGAAATTAAATATTTCCCCAACATGCCTACAAGTGGATTGCTCCCATAATTAGCACCCTCCATTAGTGTTCTACCCATAACACTGATCAACCCTAGCAATATGGTGTCCTTTGCTGTCAACCAACTGCCCATTACTAAGTAGTGTTTATTTGCAAAATCTTTATGTGTGGTTTACTAAAAGAACATATCATAATATGTTCAAAATTAGGAGACAATAAATATAAAATCACTAACATGAAGATGTATTAGCACCGACTATTATGTATAGCTGAAGTAGATAGATAAAGATCATCAACCCATAATACTCAATGTTTGAAGATGAAACTAAATTTATATGTTACGTCTTAATTTATCAAGAGATAGGAGATAGAAAGAAAGATAAGCGATCGGTATTCTGAGTCTCTTCTTACTATATTAGTTGATCTTGGACTGAAGAAGCTTTGAGGAATTTATAACACAAGGAAGGATGAAGTTGTATATTGGTGCTTGACAAATTTCAATCATGGTGGTGGAATAATTTGATAAAGTGACTGGTCATCATAATTGGTGGCTAAGAAAGTTCAACCAAGATATTCAATATTTTTTATTTTTTTTAACAATGATTGATGAAGTCAAAATGATGGTGTTTTATGATTAAGATTAGTTCATTCTCTCCATATATTTGTTAATTCTTTACTAGTAATATGATGAGATAATTACTAGTTTATATGAGATAATCCAAGAAACATAATTATAAAACAAAGTTTCCATTACAAAACTTTGCTTATACAACTGTATGAACGAAAAAACGTTTATTATAATCTCGCCTTAGGGTCCTGTATTATAAAAAACCAAGAAAACTCGTGTACCACAAATTTTAACCATGAAGAGAAATAACATAAAATGAATTCATAGTTTTTCGAAAACATCAATTAAAAATGTTGCTAACAAGTCACAAATAGGCCTAATTCACAAAATTATATTAGTAATGTCACATTGATAGGGTATGTCCATTACCAATATAATATACAATCTCTTGTGGACTTATTTTAATATTCAACTGTATCCCTAATGATTTTAACAAAGTGTCTATTTGGAAAAGAATAGAATAACAACCGTAACTTTGGTTGTTTACAAATCCAAACCTTCATGATTAGGCCCACGATAGGTAAACACATAACCATTAGGTGTGAGTTACCCAAAAGAAGGTCCACAGTAGATTCCAATACAATTATTCCTTAAGACACTTCCTGAAATTGTAATAACATCCATTACTAATACAAATAAATTCATTTTAATTTATCTACTGATTGTTAGGGAGAATGAGCAAAGTATGCTGATCCTCACTATGTATATTTATCATACAAAAATTTTTAGGTCAAAATGAGTTAGTTACATGGCATTTTGTGGCCTTAAACTTTTAAGAAATTTCGAATCTCCTATTTCCAGTGCCCAAAAATGTTTTGAAAAATTATACAAAAATAAGAAAGGGTGAGTGGAGCTGAACTATAGAAGTTCGAAGGTCAAAAGACCAACGTATGAGGTGCACATGCCAACACACACCAAGCTTGCACGTGGGCTTTGCCTTACATGCCTGGTCACCTTCTTCAAGCACCAACTAGGTCTAAAACTAGGTTTTTCAACCTGGTACTCCACCTGTTGTTTCTTCGTGTCTTTAGGGGTGATTTAACTGTCAAAATTTTTGTTTTTATGATCTATCATTCCACTTAATTAATTTGGCCAAAATAGCAATGTTCAGTGAGCAATTTCCTTTTGGAAAATTAGGGTTTTGTGAGACGTCATGCTGTAATGGCATCCTTCCTTTTTTCAAGTTATTAAAAGGCAACGTATACACTAATTTGTTTGAAACATTGAACTAATGGAAACCCTTCAATCCTTTTTTCTAGAAATTGGTCCTAATGAGGAGTATTAAGTTTGAAATTTTGATGAGGGTTTCAATTGGCTTCATGTATTTTGAACCCATAAGAAAGCGAAAGAATTCATAGCACAATGATATAAAAATTAGATTGATATACATACACACAAACAATTTCAAATTAAGGAATCCCATTGGAAAAATAGATCAAAATTTCTACCAGCTCTTATATCAATTGCTAAAATAACATATTATAATATGTTCAAAATTGGGAGACAATAAATACTTAAACACTAAACTAAAGATATAGAAGCACTGACCATTATGTATATCTCATGTAGACTGATAGAGATATTTAAACCACGATACCCAATGTTTGAAGAAGAAACTAAATTTATATACTACCTCTTCAATTTATCAAGAGATAGGAGACACAAAGAGAGAGAGATAGGTGATCAGAATTCTAAATCTCTTTTGACTATATTAGTTGGTCTCAAACTGAAGAAGTTTTAAGGAATTTATAACACAATGAAGGATGAAGTTGTATATTGGTGCCCGACAAAGCTCAATCATGGTGGTGGAATAATTTGATAAAATAACCAATCATGATCATTAGTGGCCAACAAAGTTCAATCATGATATTCCCTTTTTTTTTTTGTAATAATGATTGATGAAGTCAAATGTTAGTGTTTTATGATCACAAATAAGTTCATTCTTTCTCTTTATATTGATTCTTTACCAGTAAACTAATGGTATAATTATTAGTTTATATTGGGCTTGAGGTTGAGGACTCTACCCAAAGGACTTTTAAATAATTTGACTCATAATTGATTACCCATGATTAATATAAACCTAATCTGTTCTTGGTTTAGACAAAAATATAAATTGCCTAATCATGATATAAAAAATTGATCTAATAATAGAATTAATACTAATCTATATAATAATTGAAATTATTTTGACATGGTTGTGTATGTTAAGTACTCTTCATCCTCATTTGAAAAAAAGGTATACTCATACACGTGCTGAGCTTCGTTTGGAATATATTCAAATATGTGGTTCTTTAACTTCCCACTTGCCCAATAAAACTGCCCTCTTCTCTTGATGATCAATTCAGCCCTTTTGGGTTCTCATTCAAGTGTAAAGGGACCTGAAGCTGGGATTTCCGTAGTCAGTTAAGAAACCAATGACCAGTTATGGCCAGTTTTGTGTAGGACACCAAATTTCATCCCAGGGAGAAGAAGAACAGTGGGATAATCGAAACTTTGCCACAACACTCTCTTCACTGAACCATCTGAGTGAAGTTCTTGTAGCACAAAGTTGCTAGTGTCAAGCAAGATGGCCTTAGTGTTGTTAATTGCTTCAACTGGAGAGTAGAGGTTGAATGGTTCTCCACCTTGGCGTATTATTTTCAGATTACCAAAGTTGTCCAAAGCCAGTATTCCACCAGAAAAGTTGAGGATGGGTTCATTTCGGTTGCCAATCCACATAGGCAAACCTTCATCATCTGAGTTATCATATGCTGACAAGTAAGCTTGGGTAGATTATCCTGACACTTCCGTGATAACCAAAGAAAACCTATTGTACGCTAAGCGTAGCGCAGAGGTGTAATTCAACTGATCACCTGGCTTTAAACTATCACTTGGTTTTGCTTCTACTTTTGCATGGATAGTCCATAACCCCAGGAATGCGAAATCAATCAAGAAAACGATATGGTTGCTCAGACGCATGATGGAATATATGCATATATATGGAAGATTTCAAAATATATTGCGTTTTTATGGTGTATATATGGATATCGCTTTTGAGATATTGAAGACAATCTGTCCCTCTCATCTCGTGTATGCTTCCATGCATATCTCTCAACACAGTGGTGCAAAGCATTGTGTCGTTCGTTATAAGCAAGTAATGAGGATATATCATGTATCCTATACATATATAATGCGGGCATATGGTGCTTGCGGATATACCAAAGATTACTTAAATTTGATACTCTCAAAAAGGTTAATCTATTGCCACTATCACATGCATTCCGGCTTGCGACAGCAAGTTTTATTAAAAGTTAAACACTAGGAACTTTTTTGTACTTTGTAATTGCCATAATTGTCAATGAATTCTTCTAGGAATGAGTTGTTAACAAGGTGTTAAAAAGAAACAATAAGACCAAATAAATTATGGTTTTCCGTGTCCAAGTAAGCAGAAATCCTCATGGATAAAGAAAAACAAAAACGTAAATAGAAAACTACCAACTGCAACTTCCAATTCAGAAGTTTGAATTAAACCTTTGAGAAATCCAATTCAGGTAAAGGGAAAAAAAATATCCTATAACTCTGAGCCACGCTCTGAAGAAAAGAAAGACTGAAATCTAATGGTGAAATAAAACAAAGGACATGAAAAGCAGAGATATTTGTAGCTTATCTGTTCAGACTAGAAAGGGAAATTGAGAGAAAGAAGATAGAGAATACAGAGACGGAATAGAAGAGAGAAAAATTCATAAAGATTCCTTAAATCTTAACAACTTCTGCCTGCACACCTATCTACCCATCTGAGTCATTTACTTTTCAGTACATACCAATACCTTCCCCTTAAACACCCTTGTCCTCAAGGGTCGGAAGCAAAACAATCAAAATGCAGTCTTGTCCTCAATAGCAGTAACAACAAAATACAAAGTGAGTCATTCGAATCCCTGCAAGTCAATGGTTTGGCTATATATGAGTGCGGCTCTTGTATTGGCAATGGCTGGAGTTGCCTATGACCTGAAATTCTGAACTTGGCCAAACTCATAGATTTAAATTTTAGGGTTCTGTATGTGGCCATAAACTTCAAATAAGGGGTTATCGGCTTTGGCTCATACCAAACTAGGAAGTTCTAACCCTTTTAATTCAATATTGAAGTCAATTCAATTGCACTTCCAAACAACTTCCCATATTCTCCAAGTTTGACATGGTGAGTCAGTCTTGTTTACTTTATTGAGTTTCTTCTGCACATAAGAGACAAATATGAATCCATCTCAACACATCTATAAGGACAAATGAATTTATTATTGCTGCTCCCAAGCCTAACAGTCGTTGCTCACAATTCACTGCATTTTTCCACTATGGAGTATTATACTATTATGATTTGCTTGTTTACATCCTGTTAACTCATTATAATTTATTATTGCAATTGGTTACATCCTGTTAACTCATTATAATTTATTATTGCAATTGGTTACATCCTGTTAACTTTCCACTTGAATGGTCCGCAAGGGTTTACTCAGTATGCCATCACTTGTCTTCTTCCACTACTACCTTCTCTGCTTTACCAGGAGTCAATAACTTCTTGAATTTGAAAGTTTTTGGGAAATTCATCTTTTAGGTGATGAGTTCACGCAGCTCATTTAAAATGCCTGTCTAGGTCCTAAAATACCTGAAGCCAATGAGCTGAACTAATAAATGCTGCCCATCTTAGGATCCACAACCCCTTGATTCAGAAATTTGCAATTTGCTTTTGTAGCCTGACTAGTTTCCTAATCAAGAAGAGAGCTATGTCTAAACAATGTCTCCCCGCAGGCATTTTTTTTCTTTAAGGCAAGCCAAATAACCACTGAAAGGCAGTCATCAGACATATTCAACTTACATATGAGACAAATTAGTATTGTCTCTTATTGACAAAGAATGCAATTTTTTTCCACTAGTTATTGATGGATTCAGCAATACATATAATTTATTGCTCTTAAATTATGCATCGTGAGGGCAAGAAGTTGTTCTTAGGCTTTTAGACTGTGATTGGAATGGAAATTAAAATAAAAAAAGAAAAAAAACAGGACTAAGAGAAATTAACATGTGCAGTAATTATGAATAAGATGGTTGTCTTTCTCATTGAACTTCTTGTTTTGACTCTGCCTTCCGTTTTCACTGCCCCTAGCAATTCCATTGAAGGTCCTGAACCAAACCAAGGCTGAATACCTGTCTTGACACTTCATAGAAACTAGCTAAACTTAAGTGCTAATATTGAGTTTCTAACACTATGGAAAGGGGAAAAAATTCCTGGTAAAAGCATGTCCATTGACAGAAAGATTCACAGAAATTTTACTATCTTGCACCTATGCTAGAAATTTTACTAGAGATGAGTTTTCAGCATTGCAGAAAGGGAAAAAAGTACTGGTGAAAGCAGCTCCATTAACAACAATATTCATATTGAAGTCGTACTATCTTGCATCTATGCTGGAAATGGATAAGCCGTTCACTGAATATGATTGGGGTCCTGCTGGAGACCCTTCTGCTGCATTGACCACAGTTCCAAAGTAAAATGCTGGTCTCCTAGGCAGAGGGAGCATTGCACTTTCATTTGCTAACATTGATAATATCTCTGACATGGTTGGCCTATCAGCTGCACTTTCTTCAACACATAAAAGACCAATTTGAATGCATCTCAAAACTTGAACTTCCACAAAAGAATTTTCTATTGCTGGATCCATTAAGTTTAGTCCCACACCTTCATTCCATAGCTCCCAAGCCTAAAGCATTGTTGTTCTCAAATCAAAAGGAATGAAAACAACACAAGAGTATGATATGAAGAAAGGCTCAAATACAATGTTTTGGACCGACAGGCCTCTAGTACTGTAAGAGTTTCAATTTGGTCCTCCTGGTTTTTATAGAGTCAATGTGGTCCTTCAGCATTTAAAAATGATGCATCCTTTCATCATAATGATGTTTCAATGATAACAAAAATGATAAAGTTGCGTTTAATTTGTATACATGGATGTGATTTGGACTATATGAATTTGTTAGATGACATAGTTGTCAAGTGAAATCGCTCTATATTTACTCAAATTTGGCAGGTAAATGTAATGGTGAAGGGATATCACATAACTTAAATGTGATCTTACTTGATTACCTATCATCCAGTGAATCCACATGACTCCAATTATGTCTATGTAATTTAATTAGTTGAAACACTATCAATTTTCATTACCACTTGATGAGAACTAAAATTCAAAGGCTTAATTGCATAATTTCTACATGTTGAAGGACAACATTGACTTAATTTAAAGGGGAGGGGCCAAAAGTGAATTTAAGCCAACAGTGAGAAATCTCAATAAGAGTCATTTCACATACATGTCCCACTAAATTACTTGGGAGGTTGCAATCATCGAAACTATGGTTTCTTCTACCACTTATGATTTCAAGCATCATGAGACCAAAACTATAGACATCTGACTTTATAGAGAAAACTCCGTCTCTTGCATACTCAGGGGGCATGTAACCGCTGCTTAGTATCACAAGTGACATGTTACTTGTAATGAGTCAATAGTAATGTAGAAGCGGCAGGCAGCAGTGTTTGATTACAATAAAAGAAACAAGGTAGTAGCCAAACAATACTGACCGTGTACCAGCAATCCTACTAGTATTTCCTTCTGATTCTTGAGTGAAAATTTTTGCCATACCAAAATCTGAAATTTTAGGATTCATGTTTTCATCAAGGAGTATATTACTTGCCTTCAAATCTCTATGTATCACTCTTAATCTTGAGTATTTGTGGAGATAGAGTAATCCTTGAGCTATTCCATCTATTATGTTGAATCGTTTTCTCCAATCTAATAGCCTCCTTCGAGTAGAATCTTACAAATCAAACTTAGATGTCATTGATAAAAATAATTTGTAGGAGCTATGCATATATGGATTTTCAAAATATAAAAAGATATTATTTTTTACCAAATAAGAAGAAGTCCAAGCTTTTGTTGGGCATATACTCATAAATTAAAATTCTCTCTTGTCCATCAATGCAGCAACCCAGTAACTGAACAAGATTCGTGTGTTGCAGTTCCGATATGAGTTTCAGCTCATTTTTAAATTCGTTTGGTCCTTGTCTTGAAGTTCTCGAGAGTCTCTTTACAGCTATGTCTTTTCCACTTCTCAATTTTCCCTGAATGTTTGTCACAAATATATTACTTTCATCAGACTTTTCAGTATAGTATAGCTAAATGTTTGATGTAGCTCTCCAGAAATACCTTATAAACTGGTCCAAAGCCCCCCTCTCCTAACTTGTTTTCCGATGAGAAGCCATCTGTAGCTGCCATGACAGATGCATAGCTGAATACTCTTAAATCATGTTCTCTGTTCTGATTGTTTTCAAGTTCATTGATATCTGGCAATCCATTAGTATTTACTAATCAATATTTGCATTACCCATAATTGTTTGCTTCTGTTGGGCAATAAATATGGAAGAGGAAGATTAGAATTAATGGTCTTGCTCTCTACCTTCAAGTTTGAGTTTTCTTCTCTCCTGCACTAGGCATAGAACGCCTACACTGCATATGAATAGAGCAATAACAATCCCAGCACCAATCCATATCCATATGTTTGTATCTGCATTGATTTTCAAAGTTTAATGGAAGCAATAATCACCGGCATATATGACTTTTGTTAATGTTTCATGTGTCAAAATTTCCTGGTTTCAAAACAAGTTGTTTTCTGAGAAATTTTAAAGGCTAGAACTGGATTGATACAAGCGTAGATAGAAGGCCTTGTAAATGAGATTATTGGTTGTTTAAGTCTGGCAGTATCTGTGTCATACTCACCATGTTCTTGAAACTGTTTTCTTTGGACATTGCATGAACAACCAAAATATTTAAATTGCAAATGGAATCAACTTCTAGTTGTTTCTTTCTTTCTTTTTTCTTAGAACAGGTGAAGGTCTCAAGTGAATTAAGGGGGTATGTTTGGATTGAGAAGAATGGAGAAGGAAAGGAAGGAATTTTTTGTTCTAGATCTAAATCATGGGCAAGGTCAAAATCAAATTTTTCCTCCACTTGCCTTATCTTTCCAAGAGGGTATGTTCAGGCTGAGAAGTATGGAGAAGGAAAGGAAGGAATTTTTTGACCTAGATCTAGGTCAAAATCATAGGGAACGTCTAAATCAAATCGTTCCTCCAATTTCCTTATCTTTTATTCTCCTCAATCTAAACAATTATCAAGTTAGGGAGTATAGGACTAATTACCCTTTCAGAAACCCAGCACGACAGTTAAGAGTGGACTCACCATGTTGTTTTGAAGATGAGCTTACAAGCATGTAATAGATATTACCACCAGCATCAGGAATATTCGCTGATGAATTTCCATGATAAAAGACACATCCAGTGGCATTATCATAGTAATTGGCGTATGCAAAACAGCTGCAGTTGTTCCAGCAAATGGCCTTGCAATCACCTATTGAAAGACTTGTACTTGCATTAAACCTGAGATAAGCCAAGCCTAAGTTTCTTATGTTACCAGACCTGGCCTCAAATCTTTCACCTTCATGCCTACAACTGGGTAGATCCCTTTTTTGGCACCCCCAATCAGTGTTGTACCCATAACACTCATCGGCGTTTGCAATCTTGTTTCCTCCGCTATCAACCAATTGGCCACTACCATACAATCCCCAGTTTGCATAATCTTCATTTATAGCTGTGAATGAGAAGTACTCTTCATCTTTAGCATATAGATACATGCTTTGGGCCGCTTCTGGAATGTGTTCAAATTTATTGTTTATTAACATTCCACTTGCCCAATAAGTCTGACCGCTTCTACGGATGATCAATTGACCACTTGTGGATTCCCATTCAAGAGTGAAGGAAGCTGATGCAGGGTATTCGTCACTCAAATATGAAACAAGTTTGTGACTGACACCTAACTTCATCTCGGGGAGAAGTGTACCGCTTGGATGATCGAAACTCTGCCACAATACACTCTTCGCTGACCCATCTGAGTGAAGTTCTTGCAGCACGAAGTTGCCTGAATCAAACAAAGTGGCCCTGGTATTGATAGTTGCCTGAGCTGGAGGGTTGAGGTTTATTGTTGCATTCCCACCTTGGTGCACTATCTTCAGTACACCACAATTATCCAAAATCAATACCCCGTCATTGTCAAAAATGGGTTGATTTCGGTTTCCAAACCATACCACTGTACCAGCATCTGTGTTCTCAAATATCACCAAGTACCTTTGGCCAGATCCTTCGGGCATTTCCACAAACACCATACAGTGTTTTTCATTTGCAGAGCATAAAGGAGTTGAGGAATTCACCTGATCACCTGGAATCAAACTATCACTTGCTATTGCTTTTATGGGGATAGTGGTAGTCCACAACTTAAAGTATGCCAAAGTAAGCAACAAAATGGGGAGCTTGTTACTCCCAACCATGATGGACATGGAAAGGAAGGTTTCGAGAAAAAGCGTTTGATGTAATTTAAGAATACCACTATGACGATTGAAGACAATCAGTCCCTTCCATATATGGTTCATGTTGATTTCATATTTTACGTCATGCCAGAAAAGTACAGATCACAATCCGTTGTGGGCTCACAACATAAAGGCAAAATGCATTGTGCGCAGCATCCGTTGTGTCGTTACAAACAAGCTTTTGTTGGATAGCAAATATATATATATATATATAAACTGCAACGGAGGATTCAGTGGCTTATGCAATAACTGTCACCTGAGGCTCAAGCTAATTTTGACTTCAAAGATGAGGCATAGAATGCTCTTCGACAGTACCAAAGAGTATAAAATTGTCATTTTTAATGTTTTATATGTGGTCGATCTGTGATTGATAAAATTGTAATTAAGTTCTAACATTCCGGTCATGGCATTAATAATTTATCCTACATTTAAATACTTTAAATTAGAATTTATATTTGACACTTTAACATAAGATTAGAGCCGTGGATAGACAAAATAACATCTGATAAGATTACAACATAATCATGATAACAAATCCTTCGATGATGATTACATATAAAATCGATGTTTTAATGACAGTAATTCAATATGGCAAGAGTGAGGGAAAGTTTAATGCATGTTCGTTTAGGCCCTGTTTTAGATTCCAGCCCACATATGTATATGTTTTGAGAACGATAACGTAGACACTGGAAATGGTTAACTTAAATTAAGATCATAATGCCAAGAAGCTCTTAAATTTAAGAGGTTGTATAATTTGCTTTCCTTAATTTTAGAGGTTGATTATAGACTGCCAAGACTATGAGTTTTGTACAACATAATATTTCCAATAGTTTTATTTTCAAAATTCTAAAGCCACTTTTTCATATAGGTTGAAAGATGTCAAATCAATAGTAATAAAAAAACATATACATCCAACATATTTTTTTTGCAACAAAAGGAGCACTTGTATATCATTTGGGATGACATGTTCAATGTATATGTTGTTGATTTGGTTTCTTTTAGACTATATAGACTAATAGTGTAGGGATTCAAAAGCATTCACCATGTTAATCAAGCTCTCCATGCAAAGCAAATTTAAAGAGTTATTCAGACATCCTCGTGCCCCATCATTGCTTGTACCTTGGCCCGGAAATACTATAATTTAGAAAGCAGCAAACTCCTTAAGAAAAGCAATTCATCTTGGATTTGGGAGGGTATTAAGACATCCCAACACTTGGTGGTCTAAAAAACGAGATGGAGTGTGGGTCTGGGCGATTAACATCAATAATGAACTCTGGTGGCCAACTAAAGATGGCATTAACACAACCAACATTCGTGTGTCGGACCTCCTCAAACTAGACAAGTTGGATTAGGATAAAGATAAAATCCTACTCTATCATCCTCCAAATTTAGTCCACAAGATTATGGAAACCCCCTCCTTTATCACGAATGCTTCTAACCAGCTTATTTGGCAAGGTAATAAAACCAGAACTTATATGGTAAGGGATGATTACAATACTCTAGCCAACAATATAGAGGTGGATGGCTCTTTCAATGCATGGAAGGCAATCTAGAAAGTTAAACTACCTTTCAAAATTCTAAACTTTGTCTAGAAGTTGCTCAACAGGGCAATCCTTATAGGAGACATACTAGTTGAACATCACTTTAACACCGAGGTAGTCTATTGTCTCTATAATGGGGAAAAGGAGATGATTAGTCTTCTCTTCTTCCATTAAGCCTTTGCTAGAGCGATTTGGCTTACTTCTCCTTTAGGGCTAAGAACCAGAAACATAAAGGAGCAAAACGTCCTGGATTGGTTACAGTATTGGCTATTAAGGGTTCGGGATAACCCCTTGTAGGAAGAACTTGGTGTTAATCTCATTTTTGTCACCTTCTACTCCATCCGGGTCAACAAGAACAAAACAATTCACAACAACTACTCCCTCTGCCCATACAAAACCTTAATGGACATTAGGTATCGACTGCATTCTACCATGTTGGCATGGAAGCATGACACTAGTACCCAAACAAGGAGCGTCTAGGGCCATATAGAGCCTAGACATCTCAGACTATATAAAGCCGCCTTCCTTATGGTTGGACCATTATCATCTATGGTAAAAGGTGCAAGTGTCCCACTCACTACATAATCCTTATAGTCATGTGTCTGTTCAACGGATAGGTAGCTAAGGTATAGTCTTGGTGATTCCCAAGTACAAAGGAAAGATAGCTGCCATAGCAGAATCCACTAAGACTATCCATTTTTTAGCCATCCTAGTAACATCCATCCCCCTAATGAAGAAGTAGACCTCCTAATTCTTACCTTGAGAGACTCAGACAGCAATGTCCTCGACTCACACCCCAATAACCCTTGATGTCCCGTCTATCATGATATTTCCTAATTGTCTTGCAGGTTCAAGTCCTTCACTTCTCGGCGGATGTCAAACATGGTTTGGTGTCATTGGAAGAGTTACTTTAAGAGATTGGAACTCACCTTAGTGTCTCATAATGTCATCTTTCAATCTCCCCATGTTATTTATAAAAAAAAAAAAATAGTGTAGGGTTTTGGATAAAAAAATTAATCAAGGGATACAATTCATAAAATTAAAGTCTAAGAGGTATCTCGTTGGCTAAAATGACCCAACATTTGTCCAACGGCAAAGGCTCATGTGTGAGACTGAGTTATGTCTTGACTAACTATTGGACTAAATATTTATTATTAGACCAATTGCAAGCATTGCTTGGCCGACAATATCCTCCTTAGTATTCGCCACTCTAGGTATTGAAAAATACATTTTATACGTCATCCCTCGATTGTTGGATTAATATTTTTAAACCCACTGAAAATATGAACCTATACACATATCTTATATAATTAGATCATCTTATTTTTTATTATCTGGTATTTTAATTTGAGCCCATTAAACTCATGTGTATCATGTATAGTTTTATATTTAATATATGTATACATTTGATGCACTTTTGTAATAAGTAGTTTTACAATAATTGAGTACAAAATAATTAAATTCAAATATGTCAATATATTATTTTAGCGAGACCTTAAAAGAATGACCCTAAAGATATTATAAAATTCTTGCAATGTTGTTAAATAAAATGCTTTTTTGAGTTATTTATTGAATTATCATAATGTTGTTAAATAATGATATATTTTTTAGTGTATAATTGTTACTTGTTACATCAAGACTGGATAGAATAATGTTTGGTACAAATACTCATTTACATTTAAATTTATTTTGAAATTTAAAAAAGATAAAATTATGATATTGTTAATAAGTTAATCTCATTTAGTTGAATATAAAAATTAAGAAAAATTATTTAAAACTATAATATTAAAGTAAAATTTTTTAAATAAAATATAAAAATTGAAAAAAATATTGCGTCCACTAACTTCGCCACTGCCTTGAAATCTAATTGGAATAGCACATCAATGAGCTTGATGTATTTGGTTCCAAAAGAGTTGGGTGCAATTAAGGCCATTAAAAGCACTCTCCTAACAAATACTTACTGGCTAGACTCTTGAAAACCTGCATTGAACATTATTCCCATCTTCCCACGGCAAGGAGAACTCATTAAAACACTAATTTCATATAAAAAAATATATTCAAAAAAGACTCACTAGTGTTCTTAATATTGTTTGGAGGTGTTGGAAATAACTAGTGTCATGACCTTAATCAAAAGGATGTAATCGGCATAGGGAATGATGTACTCCTCACCCTCGTAAGCCTAACTGACATATCAAGAAATCAAATATTTATTAAATATATAGAATTTTCATCAAATAAAACTGAGCCAAAATATCCATAGATACATATACCAAAATGAATCAGTCACCTTCACGTAGAAATTTTGGCACAGCCATCTCTGAAATATAGAGCTCTCAAAATTTCTACAATGGAAAACCTGACACACAAAAAGATAGAGAGCTATGCTCTCTAATATATATATATATATATACACACACATACACACAACAACCTACAGTCAACAGATCAAAACAAAAGACCATCTGCCTATATATAAAGGGAGCTACTAAATTTAATTACAAATTTACAACAAAAGAGGAACTCTTGCCCTTGAAACAACAAGGCTCACTAAAAGCAAGAAACACCTATAAGTTCCTACTCTATCGGTAGGTGTTTTGGACTAGCGCTGTGTTCTAAAAAATGTTAAATAATGTGGGGTGAATAAAACTCAGTGAGTAGATCATACTAATTATACAAGGAAGGGACAAACTAGCCTTGGTAGAGTTTGTGAAAAAATTCATATGTTGTTTAAAACTAAACATCTTCTATAGTTAGTATAAATAGTGCAGTAAGCAGAACACATTTTAAACTTCAATAAAGGCCTTAATAATAAAATTATAAAACCAATTCTAAATAAAATAGATCAATACATAAGTAACACAACAGTATTTCAAAACCAACTGAATGCACAGGAACATCCTACAGAACCATTAGATATAAAAAACAGAGCTAGCCTAAGGCTAGTACAATTATAACAGAGCTAATATTAGTCAGGAGTTTCAAGCTTAAAATAATCAAAATAATGGAATTATTCCTAAGACAGAGTATCATAATAGTGACATCATGTCTAATCATATCAGAATACAGGTCATAGTGCACTACAACTAATGTCTACTATTGTTAGCTATAGGGTCCTGTTTTGGATGCATTCCTAAAAATTTTTTTAACATATATAAATCTATAATGAAATATCAAAGTTTCAGAAAACTCATAACCAAACTTTTCCATAAAGACATATAAAAGTATCTAGATTTCAGAATCCCAATACATTGTGTATACATAATCAACATCTCCATAATTAAAAAACTAAATATTTCATGAATACAAAACCAGATACATCAAAATACAAATAAAGAAGTTTAGAGGTTCAGAAGTTCAGAAATATTATAACTCAGAAAACTCAAAATCAAGGAAATTCAGAAATGCAGAGTCATAAAATCCACCAATCCAAAATTTTCAAAGTTTTCAAAGTATACATATGGTATTTATAATTTCATAAGCCTGCCCCAAAGCATATGGAGATCAAGAAACAATATTTTTTCAAAATAGATATTGTAAACCAAAAATCTTGCATAATTAGGATTATCTACTCACCTAACTAAAGCCCACATAACTCACTCCTTTACCTACGGAGTAAAGTGCAACTGCGATGACAGAAAAACAAATGAAAAACCTTTAATGTCTCATGCTAAGAAGATTTTTAGCTCAGATAGATTCTAACAAATTTCCACAATGAGCTGGCATTAAAAATCCATTTCGGTTATTTATTTCTTTTCTCTAAGGTCACCATCATTCCACTTAATGTCTTGAGCAGCCATAACTAGCACATATATTCACATATAATAAGAAAATACTTTGGAACCCAATGCTCTATAACTTAAAGTTGCAATCTCACCAATAACCAATATAAAGTAATTATACTAAGATATTCCAAGAATTTTAATAATACTTATATGACCACATAATTTCCACCAATTTCACTTCCCATTATATAGATTATTTCCAACATAAGACAATAATATTTCTTAATATAAATATGGCATTAACCACACTTGCCAATCATCATCATTTAAATAAATTATTCAAAGCCAATACTAGCCCCAAAAAGCCCATTCTTTGCTTCTTATAACCCTTGAGTTATTTGACCTCACCAATTGGGTCAAACATTATACCAGCAATAACCAAAGTCATTTGTTCACTAATAATAATCACTTTCAATGCACTTTCACTAATAAGATATCCTTTAACAACAATGAAATTTAAAATAATTTGAGAAAAATTCTCAAAGTGACTTACCACCCCTAACAATAACTTCCAATAACTTAAAATTTTCTCTTTGAGGTCTAATAACACTAGAAAATAAAAAAAGCTTCACATATCATTACTCTACACACTTCAACTCCTTACTAAGAAAAAGGGGTTTTAAATTGAGTAATCCAGCTATCAAATTGACACATGGGAATTGTTAAATACTTACCTAAGATCAAAAGCCCCACGAAAATTTCATAAAACTCCTTCAAACGAGCTCCAATTGAGCTTTTTTAGTTACTATTCACATTCTTCATCTAAAATTGAGAATTTCCAATTTCTGAGGCTTAATCACAAAATTGATCACTTAAATTAGTGGATAACTAAATGAAATGAAGTTCTAAAGTAAAGCTCTAATGTAATTCAAAGGAATCACACCTGAGTCATGCGAATTTCAAAATTTTTTATCATTGTTCTCGTTGTTTGTGTACTTGAAAATGGGTCTTCAATTTATGCTATAATAACTCAAAATTGGGAGCCAAAAACATTAGATAACTGGATGAAATACAGATATAAAGTAAAGCCCTCAACCAAAATCGAAGTAAGCCCTCTTAAATCATGAGAATTTCTGCTTAAATGGCATTCTAGCAGTGCAGTTGCATTCGTTAGAGTTTTCAAGATTCTATCACACATTCCCTAGCCGGCGACAGGTCCTAACATGTTCGAGATGGCTAAGTAGTGGCATCGTTCCAAATTGATAGTGAAATACAAGGGGTCAACGTAAAATTCTTCATGCAATGTCTGAGAGCTTTGCACGCGAGGAAGAAGAGATTAGGTGTGAAAAGGGAGGAAAGTGAAGGGTATTTTAGTCATTTCCTTTCTCAAAGGGCACGTGGCAGTCCAAGAAAAAAAAAAAGTGTTCTAATGCACATGAGGGTTTCAAACACAGGCCCTCTTGGTTATATAGGTAAGGCTTAGACACTTGAACCAGCTTAAACCATAAACCCTAAAGCCTAAACCCTAAATCTTATATAATTCTATATGAATTAATATATGAGCTCTCTTTAATCTCTTTTTTTGGCCAACTTTTTAAATTTTCATATTTTTCCTTAATTATATTGCTTTTTCCCTCAAATTAGTGTAATTGCTCACAAAATTATTCTACAAGAATAGAATTATAAAACAAAAATTTTTAGAATATTACAACTAGTTTGAAAAACTAAGTTATGTATGTGTTGGATTAAATAAATCTAATAATTTAAATTAATTTTCTGATCTATTTAAAAAAAATTTAAATATGAAAAGATATAACTTTTTATATAAATATAACTCTTTAGAAAATATATGACTTTTCATAAAAAGTTGTATCGTTTTAAAATTTAAATTTGAAAGGATATGACTTTACATACAAACATAATATTTTTAGAAAATAAGGGTTATACCTATACAAAGTCTTATTATAAATTGAACTTAATTACAAACTAAAATAATAATTGAGATGAGAATCCAAAAATCAATATGATCAAACATCCCTACTTTTTTTCTTCAACTTCTTGAACATTCTTTAGGAGAGATTACTAAAGTTGCTGTCTATCAAACTTTGGAGTGTTTAGAATAAGTCCAAGGGGTGATTTGCCATATACCCGAAAGCAAACATAGTGGGGGCAAATATCACCTTATGAATAATGTGATAAACACAAATTTCTAAGCACAATTTTTATCTTTCCCATTTTCTTTAAATATTTTTATCTAACAATCTTAAGGAGATATTTTAATGTAACATCACTCTAGGTCACTTCCATGGGGGATCAATACAAGCACTTGCCAAACCGAATTTGTGGGTCGCTTCCAATGAAAGTGATTGTCACCGCTAACTAGTAATGCAAAAAAATAAAAATAATGAGGTATGCGTTTAATTGCACTTATTAAATTGGCATAAAAAATTGAAATTTATGCATTAATTTGATTCGAAGGTGAATATAGATAAAGGTCATGAAATTATGTGCACTGATTGCAAATTCAGAACAATATTTGGTTAGTCCACTCTGATGTTTTAAGCATTCTTTTCAAATGTCTCCAATTAATGGTCGAGTGGATGTCTGTTGGAAGTGCATTTAGAGAAGGCCATGAAAGTGGTTCACCGATTTAACATAAATAATTAAGAATGCCATAAGGAAAAGATCATGATGTATTGTGGATTTGTGATACCATTTTCTAGTTTGTCTCATCGGGAGAATCATACATAAATTAATAAGTATATTAGTTGTGAGTATTTCAATTAAATAAATTATAAAGGTTATTTTGTGGAAGTATATAAATGTATATCAAAGATGAAAAATATTAATGTTTTGAGAAAGTTTGTAGGTGAACTAATATAGTCTGCCGAGTAAATTATTTATTTTTTAAGACTAATTATATATTTATATTTGAATGATGTTTTGTCTAATTTGGTTATCATGAATTATATGCGTTTTATATAAACTCAAATAATGATATATATGTGGTTGATTATAGTGATGATTATCATGTAGAATTTTAATGTTAATTAGAATAATTGTAAATTCAAATTTAATTGGAATGGATGATGGTTGAATTGTGAAATGTTAATTTTAATTAACATTGTTAGTAGTGAATTGACAAGATAGTATTTATGCATGTTGTTCGTGAATTTTACAAATTGTAATCATACTAGTTATTATCAATATGACCATTTCTAGTGGAGAAACTATTTTAAATAGTACACTTGTCAATTTTGTCATATGGTTAGCTAAGCATATGAAATGATATTAGATAAAGTGTAAATTTTTTTTACTAATTTTTATACTTAGATATTATGAATGTCTATTTTTTTTTTTAGAGAAATAGATTTGTGTGAATAAAGTAAGAAATATCTATCAATTCAAATGATATTTTGAAAATTAGATATTACCTTGAACTCAAACACTACAAGAGAACACAAATTTAAGGATGAAATTAAATCTGTGTCTAATCCTTAACAAATTCGTGTCAAAATTTGTTCCCAAAATTTTATTTATTTTTTAATTTTACAAAATATTTGGCATGAATTTTTGACACAGAATTATCTGTGTCATATTCTATGTCAAAAAATTGGCACCTAATTCTGTCTCAATTCTATCCCAAAACCATTTGTTTTATTTTTTTTCAAAAAAAAAGATTTTGGGATGGAAATTAGGGATGGATTTTTCCCCTTCAAAATGGTCATCCTTTATTCCATGTCAAATTCATGTCAAAATGAGAATAATTTATTCTTGAATAGTTAAACCTATTTAGGGATGGATTTTTGAAAGGGAAAAATCTGTCCCTAATAGTTTTTAGATTAATTTAAATAAATAATTTTTTCTTTTCATATTACTTCTTATAATATTTATTTATTTATTTTATTTTGCTCAAATAATATTTATATACATATAAATAAATGCTAAATATATTATCTCTCATACTTATATTTTTAATAAACTTTAGTCCTTTTCATTCAATTTTAATTAGTTATATAGTAAAAATCTAAAAACACATGATATTTAAAAACAATTAATAATTTGGAATGAATTTTATGTTTAATGACATGTCCATTATAGAATATATATATATGTGTGTGTGCGCGCGCACACACACACAAATTCTACACTTATGTTGAATTAATAATGGAAGTTGAAGGTAAATAGGGTTAAGAATTTAGTGGTAATTTATTCAAATTTAAGTGTAATTTAAAATATCGCTAGTTAATAATTACTAATTAAATTTAAAATTATGAAATTTGTGAAATGAACAAATTTCTTGATCAATCCGTTTGCCCCTCATTCTTTGTGAATCAAAAAGACCATTTTCTATTAAGTTTAAATTTGTCTTTTTGGAATCTAGAATGTTCTACATCATTTTTATTTACTTACTTTTACTTCTTTCTATGATTCCTTAAGTCCACATGTTAAAACTTGTAGAATCTAACTCACAGGGTTTGAAATTTGATAATATTGAATGATTCTCTATAAGATCACTATATCAAAATTATATGTTACATATTACAAATTATTTGAAATTTAATTATATTCAATAACTATTTATCATTTTTTGGTCACTAATAACTATTTATCAATTTTAAGATGAGTATTTATAAAATAAATTTGTACACTTATGTAGAATGATGAAATTAGATATTTATATCTAACACATTCATATACAATGAACTTATGACTAATTAGAGGAATGATAGGCCTTACCGTAGTTTGGATAGGCAGATAGGTAAACAATGTTAATGGAATCAAATATATTATATATAAATTCAGGTTTAATTAAAGCCAATGAAGGTTTAATTAATAATCCAATATGTCATATATATTAAGTGGGTTTTTTGTAATTTGTTTGGATGATCCCCATAACTCTACGTTGAAAATAAAAAATCTAAAAAATTATATGACCAAGAATTGACTAGAATAGTAGAAAAAATGTAAGGAAGAAAATGGGTTAAGTGTCAAAAATTAAACTAATCTGAGACAAAATAATAATAAGAATTAATAGTGGTTTAACTTTAAATTAAATGTTTATTAAATTTGAATAATCACAAATTCTTTTAATAGTTTAATCATTAATTTGATCATAAGAAGTTAATAAATGCCTAATTAATTACTAAAAATTACATCTGTTTGTTATATATGAGTAAAGTAGGCTCTCTTTAATGTGGGAGTTCTGCTAATAGATAAAAAGTCTCAGTTGAAATATGAAATAATTAACTGCCTTTTAAATTTGACTCTTTCGAAGTCTAAGAGTTTTTAAAAATTAACAATAAAGTTAATGAATTTTTAATTATCAACAACAAAAATTATTAAGTAATTAGTTAATTGCATCTTAAATTTTGAATTCTTTAAAATTTGAGAAATCTTTGGAGTGAACAAGAAAATTAATAAACTAATTAACCACCTCTTAAATAAAAAATTTTTTCTATATTTGAACAATTTTTAAAGTAAACGAAAGAAAAATGAATGAATTAATTAACTTTCTTGTAAACTTTATAATAAGTGACTATAAATATAATTTGCATGATCTAAATTAAAGCAAAAAAAAAAATATATGATTGCATGATTTGTTAATGGTTTAGATCATTCAAAGTTAAAAATAAGATCAAATGTGATTCCATTAGTTTCAAATATTTTAGAGTTCTTCAGAAAGAGTAATAATGAAAGCTACTTCTTATGTCAAAAAAGATATTTTCTAATAGTGTTTCAACCTAATAATTTAAAATGTATTAACATATAATAATACGAGTTAATTTTTTTAAGGTAAAATCTTTGGTGTACTCACAATTTTGAGTCTACCAATACGTCCAATTATAATGTAGAAACACAATTTTTATATTAATACTTTTTTGGTTGATATTAATACAATTATATCTCTACATTATAATTGGGTGTATTAGTACATTCACATAGTGCACTCAAAATTGTGATAACATCAAATATGACACCTTTTTTTTTAAAGCCTGTGCATTAAACTAGTTGTATTTTATGTTCAATAAGTTTGTCATTAAAAAATATGGCTCGTTTATCATTTAATAAAACTAAAATTAATTCAGCTTAATAATTTAATTTATTATTTATTTTTAAATGTATTATATGGAAGAGATGGATGTTTAAAAATGTGTGGGAAAAATGTAGTTTCAAACCAACATTTTTTTTGTTTAATAATTCTTTATCATATAACAAAAAAAAAAAAATAGTTTTTGACAATTCTTTATCATTTGTCCCTTAAACGAAGGTTGAAACTTAATGATATTTAGTTAGTTCACTGCAATTTTGAGGTGAAACATCATCACAAAGTTTTTAACAATTCTTTATCATCTCTCCATCAAACCATGGTTAAAATTTAATGGTATTTAGTTAGTTCACATCAATTTTGATGTGAAACATCATCACAAAAGTTATAGAAACAATGATAAATATTAATTAAATTAAAAATATAATAATTTTTTTGAATATAAATAAAATATAGTGATTAAATGTATAATAAAGTTAATAACCCATAAACATAGACATGCTTATTTCATTTACCATGTCAAATGAAATTTAAATAACATAGAACAAAACTCAAGTAAAATGAATTATAAGATATAATTTTTTGGTAAACTATAAATATTAATTATATAAAAAAGCATAAGACTATAATTCAACCTTAATCACATAAGGCTACAAGTAAAAGGCAAACATTGAAGTAAAGCACCACTAGTTCAATATTTTTTTTCTTGTATGAAATGAAAACAAATAAAATTTTCTTGATTTTAATTTATTTGAAAAATACTTCTCGGACAAAATTATTTTTAAAATTTTCTCTTATATATATATATATATTTGAAGGGAGCAAATTCCCCCTTCAATTTTTGAATTTACATATATAGGGTATAGGACATTAATATTATGCCCTCCATATTTTAATATTTAAAACCCATTGGAGAGCCATAAATATATATAACTATTTTGTATATTTTTTTCATATTTAATATTTTAATTTGATCCCAATAAATTTACACATAATATATATATATATATATATATATATCTTTAAAAAGCTTTATAATTAATTTTCTTTACTTTTCCTTTTCCCACTTCATTTCTTCTCTTACATGTTACCTTCCTCTCCGATCAAAGTCAAATCACACAATCCTCTTCTTTTCTTTTACTTATTTTATTATTTTTTTTATCAATCAATCACTTCACTTCACTTCACTTCTCTATCTCTCTTTTTCCCATGGCAAAGCACTCAATTTCTCTAGGCAATACACATGAAAATTAAAAGTGTGCTTTTGTCTCATTGTCCTCCTTCCCATTTGCCCCATTTGCAGTGTAAGTATCCATCCGTTCTTCCATCTCCACTGCACTTTTTTTTCAAATAAGATATCTCACTTCTGTCTCTTCATCTTCTCTTTAAAATTTTTCATCTTCCCATTTCTCTTCTCTTATTATTTTCTTTTTTGACTCTTTGTTCATGGTAGGCATTGGCAAGTTTGAAGATTTAAAGATCAAACTCTCATTTTGGCCATATTATCAATATTGGTGAGGTAAGTTTTTCTTTCCACATTGTTTTTTTTATCCTTCTTATGTTTTTATATTTTTACAAATATAATTTGTTTTTCTCTTATCCCCTTTTTATATAAACTAAAGAAGAAGGAATTAACATTGGAAGAAATATCATGTGTAGAAATAAAAATTTCAATTGAAAGTGAAATTTTACATTTTTCGTTTAACTATAAAAACTTATTATTTTTGAAGTTGTGGAATATTAGATTAAGTAATGTTCTAGAAGGAGTGAGGTTGTTTAATTATTTTGCTTGTGTTGTTATTTTTTAAGCATGAGTTAGGGAAGCAATCAGGTGGAAATACATTTGACAAAAGGATTTACAAATTGGAACAAGAAAGAAAGACTCATCTCATGCTAGAAGTCCTGATAGTGCTCACTACATTGCTTGGAAGAAGTGTAAAAATTTGATGAATTAAAAGCAACACATTGAAATTGCTATTTCTAAGCAATCTGAACAAGTTTGTGATCAATAGTGAAGACGTTTGATTACATCAATTGATTGCTATCACTTTCTTTTAAAGCAATGATTGGCTTTTCATAATCATGATGAATCAATCAATTATGCTAATCAAGGTAATTCCATTAAACTTCTTTTGTTTCTTACTAACCACAATAAATCAATAAATCGTATTGTCATAGAAAGGGCTCTTAAAAATAATCGATTAACCGCCCTTGAAATTCAAAAGGATATTATTCATGCTGCCGCAATGGAATCCACCAATGCTATTATTAATGATATTGGGGATGAATTATTTTCTATTATTGTTAATGAGTCATGTGGCATATCAAATAAAGAGCAAATAGTTGTTGCTTTGCATTATGTCAACAAGAAAGGAAGTATCATTGACCATTTTCTTGGTATAGTGTATGTTAGTGAAACAACTGCTTTATCATTGAAAATGACTATTGATGAATTATTTTTCATATATGGGCTATGCATATGAAGCATTCATGCATAAGGTTATGATTGAACTAGTAACAAGCAAGGTGAATTTCATGGTCTCATAAGTTTTATTTTTAAGGAAAATTCATAAGCATTTTATATGCATTGTTTTGCTCATTAATTATAGCTCACATTAGTAGCCACTTCTAAAAGTCACATTCAAGTTACTTGTTTTTTTAATCTAGTATCTACTTTGTTGAATGTTGTTAGGGGCTCTTTCCAATAACAAGATATGCTTTGTGAAAAACAAGTAGCTAAAGTTAGAGAAACATTGGAGAAAGGAGAAAATCCTAGTGGACAAGGCCTAAATCAAGAAGCTAGTCTCAAATGAGGTGTTGATACTCATTGGGGTTCATATGGTGCAACCATGACAAATTTAATATTGATGTGTTCTTCTGTTATTAATGTGAATTGTAAAGGAAGATGGGTCAAATATAGATAAGAGAGCTAAAGCTAATGGTTTCCTACATTTGTTACAAGATCTTGATTTTGCATTCATATTATATTTGATGAAAAATGTGTTGGGCATTTCAAATGAATAATCACAAGCATTGCAAAGGAAGGATCAAGATATATCATAAATGCCATGAATTTTGTTAGTATTTCAAAATAGCAATTACAAGCTATGAGGGATAGCGGATGATAGTCTTTATTGCATGAACTTTACTTTGGAATATGCATGGCATTGACATTCCTAATATAGATGAGACTTTTTTGTCTAAAGGTAGACCACGATTTGGTGGTCAAGCTTAGGATATCACAATAAAACATTACTATCGTGTTGAAATATTTTATACTATTGTGGACATGCAACTATAAGAATTGAATGATAGTTTTACTAAGACAAATACAAAATTGCTTCTCTATGTATGACTTGTTTGAAACTAAGTTATTTGTTCTTAACTTTTGATAAGAACAAATTAACTGAATTTACAAGGTTTATCTACATGAATTTTTTTCAACTGATTTGATGATGCTTAATAATAAACTTGAGACTTACATCATTGATATGCATAGTAGTATTTATATCTTTGAAAGGAATTAGTTATCTTGCAAAGATGCTAGTTAAAATTGGAAGACATGTCATTTATCCATTAGTATATCTGCTATTGAAGCTAGCAATGATTTTGTCCGTAGCCATAACAACTGTAGCAAGAATATTTTTAGCTATGAAAAATGTGAAAAATTGATTACGCAATTGAATGTGAGTTGCAGGGATGAATGGTTATCTAGTGACTTATATTGAGAATGACGTTTTCAATACTATTGATAATGAAGTAATTGTTGAACAATTTCAGACTATGAAAACATGAAATTTAGTGAACTTTTATGTGATTTAACATTTATGCATTTAGTTTAATTTGATATTAATTATTCTCATATATATATATATATATATATATATATTAAAACATATAGCGCCACCATTGATCCTCGGGTCTTGGCTCCGACCAGGAGGGGTGGAACTTGTTAAAGTTGGCTCGAAGATATTTATACGGAAATCCTAGTCATTGCTCAAGCATGTAGATGCACTGTATGATACATAATATCTCGTTATTAGCAGAAGCTAATATTAATGCTATATATTTAGTGAATATTACACCTAATATATTTTGTAATATTAACTTGCAAAATACAAAAAATAAATTGCAATTGTTTCTATATATGTCTTTTAAACTACAAAGGAGTCAAATACAGTATAATACGACCAAATAAATTAAGTGCTTATTCCATAGCCACCAAGCAATCCCATCCGTGAAAGAAAAATGAACCTTAATTTCCTAATTGCAATCCCAAAAAATAAGTGAAGAAAATTAAGTTGTGCTAGGTTGGGAAAAATGTTTACATAATTATGTGTTATAATTTCTACTCTTGTAACAAAAAGTTAAAGTAAGACTAGGGTATGTTCAGTTGGGAGAATTAAACAATACTGTTGCAGTTGAGGTGATTTGAGGGAAGAGGGAAGAGATCCTGCAGTAGGGGATTTAGGTAGTTTTCAGAAAAAAAAAAAAAAAAATTATTTTAAAAGAAGATTTTTGGACCGTGAAATAAAAATCCAACGACCCATATTTATTGCAGGAGTTCCCTTCTCGAGAGAAAGACTAAGTTTTCGTTGAGACTCAACTTTAAGAATTATGTACCAAAAGCGTTATATATATGACATGTCTAGATGTATACATGCATGTCAATTGTTTTTGGTTTAGAACCTCTATTCTATATTCCTCTTACTTTACAATAAAATTGAAGGGATTTTAGATGCCTCTCTGAACCACCCACTACAGCAAGGGGGAAATTATTCGGAAGTAATTAATTTAAAGCTATATAAGGCATTATTGATCTATGGTCCACATATAGTTGTGCACTATATAATAATAAAGAGTTCAATATTTCAAGTTCATAATAATAGTGGTCTAGGAGACCAAAGATAACATAAAACATTAAATCATATATTTTATAGATAGCAATTTTTTTAAGAAAATGAGTAAAAATACTCTTTCTTAAGCTACATTTAGATGGGAGATAGGATGGAAAGAAAATGTTTGATCAGATTTTATTCTTCACTCGTTTGAAAATTATTAAAAGTAAAGAAAGATGAAAAATCATTTTTAATCAACATTTTGCAATTTTTCAAATTCACCTCTTTTTGTAATTTTAAGTTGTGCCGAAATAATTAATATTTATGATCATTTCTCATTATTCTCTCCCTATCAGTTTTCTAATGAGGCAATTACTGTCACCTAAACGGCAAGGTATAATTTTCACTTCAAAGGATAGGACACAGAATGCCTTTCAAGATCATTTATGCGTCCTATATTTATATTTGTCAAACTCAAGCGATTAAAATTTGACCAGTAGTGTAATATTTGATCTAATTGAACTGCTACAAATATGAGTTATCACATTTTAAGATTTTTAAAACAAATAATTATGTTTGAGCGTTGATATGAATAGGTATTCTTATATTTAGCATTGGAATAGATTAATTAATTGGGAAAATTGAAGTTGATGGCAGAACAGGCATTAAATAAATTAATGATATTTTAATAATTTCATGTAGTTCAAAATGTTAAATTACAATGGTAGGGGTTTATTGCAATGAATTTAATAAATTAATTAAGGAGTGGATTGAGACTTCTTTTAAACTAGAGAAGACATTGAAATTGAAAGCAAAAATTACAATGAATAAATGCAATTTGCTTGACATATTCCATGATTTAGACTTTAGGTTAACATGAGTTAACCTATCACCCCCTACCATAGCAAGTAGTACTTTTTTTTTTTCCATTAAAAAGCGACAACTTTTTTTTCAAAAAATATAAGTACCATCGCAGGATCAGCTACCTTGATTGTATTATATTATTATCAAAAAGTAAATTCTTCAGTCTCATCATAAAAATAGTTGCAAAGGTATAATCATTATAGAATATATTAAGAGAACATGTAATGACGTGTCAAAATATATAAATTACATACTAATATAAAATAACTTTTTTGTGTTTATATTTCAACTCTAATATTTTTTAAGTGTTAAATATTTTTGAATTTTTAATTTATCCCATCTACTTTTATTTATAGCAAACCCGATGAAAATATTAGTTTACTAACTACTGGTAAAATCATTGGATTTAGCTACAGTTTATCATGAACCGTAGCTAATCCATATGAAGATTCACCTGTGAATTTCCTTAACCGTGATTAATGCACAGGATTTTTTATGAAAAGGTAGTGGTCTAATCCACCGCCTATAAGTCTTTTTTATAAAAAAAATTATTTAAATTTTATATTTGAATTTTTTTTTCTTGCTCAATCCATGTAAAAAGCCACATTTATAGTACTGAAGAAAACAACCATTGTTAATATCCATTCATAGCCACAAGTTCCATAGTTATCATAGATTACATAGCTATAAATAGAACAATGTCATAATGTAGAAAAGTTTTTATAAATTACTACATTTAGTTATAACATCCAAAATATGGTCCTAATTAAAACTATTACAAACTCAAAGAAACTACTACTGCACCTAGTCATATTGGTGTGGAGAAAAGTTTACATGACCATTTCCACGATCAGGCGATTACAACATAAGATAAGGAAATATAATATAAGATATTCATCGTTGAACTTATAATATAAATGAACTTTAAATTATAGATTGAAAACATTATCAGTGATGGTTGAAATGCCACAAACTTTAGAGGCACCTGACCATGACAATTCTACATAATATAACTCATCATTGCATTGATCTTGGATTCCAAAAACCTGACCTTATTTTCCAGTTGCGTATTAGAAGAACTAGATAAGGTCGATCCACTATAAATGCGAGATTTTCACCCAAATACTTGAGAAAGGAATGGACCCAACCCTAACCCTCAAACACAACCACAGTGCTCCGGACTACCTAAAGTTAAGGCTAGGGAATCCTGAGTGGATATTACTTATGATACAGACATTGGATTATATTCAAATTCATTAATCTTTTCCTATGTCAACCAAATCAATTTGAGTAATATATAATAAGAACAACAATCAACAAGAAATGAAGTTCAAAACCTTTACACTAGCTATGTAGACCAATTGTTAAGAATTGAAATAGATAAACACTTACACTAACTACCTGAGCCTCCTCGTTAACAAACGACCCATCAGCATGTTTTTGTGTGACCTTCTAAAACTTCTCCTCTACTAACTGGGCAACCGTACTCTAACTCCAATTATTGCTCATGAAAATTACAACACAAACAAAGAAACAACAACAATACAACATGATTTCTAAAAATTAAAGTTACCATCTCTTCCATCTTGCGTACAAAACACTTTGATCCACCAGTGTGGTTCATCATCTGCTTCTTTTTATTGTCTATATTCTTCAAGGAGTTTTCCTAATCATTGAGAAGAATCATTAGTATAACCTAATCTAAAATGAAGTAATAACAAAAAATGTTTATTACCTTAGTTCAGGGGTTTATATGGTAATAAAAGAAATAGGACTTGGTGATATTTATTTAAGTCGATAAGAACTAAAGGAATCGATTCATCTATGATGCATGTCCCATCATTTGTCCTTTTCCATAGTTCCTGTCTTTGGTCCTTCCACTTCATTACAATAGATTTGAAGATATAATTTGTGTGCATGTCATAGTCAACTACAAATTTAGCCTTCAGGATACAATAGTATAAGATTAGCCATAATACCTCCAGAAAACATATGTATAATTTTTCAATTGTATAAGATAATACATGGATAATGTTTTTGTACACTAAACCCATACACTCTTATGGAACTTTCTTTCAACTAGGAAAACTTATAGGAAAGATGGCCAAAGAATTTAATTATTAAACTAGGCCAATCACCAATTGGTCAGGTCGTGTCGTTCCAATATAATTAAATTCTATCCTTTTGAGGAAGCGACCAAACATCATGGTGTGTAATTGATTTTTGCTAAACTGTGTCATCCCTATTTGTGATTAAATTTTAGCACATTAGAATGAAAGCATTTAAGTTAATATCATCATAATCCTTTGGCCTACTTACCAAGCACATTAACTAACTAAGCCCTTATGCATGAAGGCTTATGTGTAGGTTGTGAAGGTGCCCTATTAGCCTCACCCTCATGGTATTCATCCTCATAATCAGGGGCAGTTATTTCTAATGGCAATTGAGTACATGCATGAGTGTTATAAGCTAAAGTAACACTCTGAAAAGTTAGCACCTGCTTTGAAAAACCATTACAGCTTGTGGTGCTGCTAGAAGACCACAAGCAAGGCATGAACTACTCTTTTTCATTGTGTAAAACTGTTTCATCCTCTGGATTCCTACATAAAGTTTAAATAAGCTAATAGTATATTAATGATAAGATAATGTCATAATCAATATTAGAATTGTAGTGACAATAGCAAAAATTACTTTTCAACAAGGCATAAATAAAATAAGTACAGCTAAACACCATGTTAATGATATATGATCTTCTCCTTCAAGAAATAATACGTTTAAGTTTTAGCACTCATATAGCTCATTTTTGTAATATATATCACCATAATCTTCTACCATTTCATATAAGTCACATGGTTTAAGATTTACGGGTATGCTCCAATTAGTATCTAATTCATCTTCTATATAGTAAACTATTTGAGCCAATAACAATTGGATGTATGGCTCATCATCTTCGTGATTACTCTCATGTATCGACCGACCAAAATTTACATATGAAAACCTAAGTCATCAATTGTAATTCCTCTAAGGTTAGTTATGTTGGCCCACATACACTTAAACAAGGTAATTGTAAAATGATCATGATAGTTTAACTTAATAATGTAAACTAATTTCCCATAGTAAGGCACTTTGCGAAACTGCATATGATTATCACCACTACTTAGTAGCTCCCTGTTCCAAATGTTACAAAAACTTCACTATTTTATGTTTTTAGCCTTCGGTCTTGTTCTAAAGTACAAAACCTAAACCTGTGAATGTTATGTACATTATAATGCTTTGCAAGATCAATTGATCCTAGGCTAAATACTTGAAATCATCTAAGTGAGATCCAGTGGTGTCATTTCTTATCTGAAAAGGCAAAATAACTCTCACATCCACATTAAGGATGAAATGAGCATTGTAGTAAGTATAATTACATGACAAGAGAGCCATTCAACAAATTCTATATGAACCTTCTTATCTATCTTTAATAAAAATCGTGTACAACTCTTTAATTGTCTCCTATGATGTCTCTAAATTCCCTAATTAGACATAAATGGCTAGTGAGCATGTAGTTTAAAGTGGATGTATTTAGTAGGGAGAAAGATAGACTTCACGTACAGAAGGTAAAGATCGACTTCTCAACTGTTGGTCAGTACATGTCGATGGGCTTGCATCATTTCCATTAGAGATAGATTAAAGTATGAAAAACCACTAATTAGTTTTATGATTGGTGGGAACATAGACAACACATTAGTTGAACCAACATTAGGGTGATCATCAGCATGACTTGGTTAGTTAAATGCAATCTTAATTCCTTCTAAATACCTAGAGCAAAAAGTTAAAATCTCTTGAGTCATGTAGCCTTCAGCTATGGAACCTTGTGGTTGAGCTATATTCTATACACAAGATTTTAATATCCTCAAGTACCTTATGTAAGATCAGTAATTATAAGATTAAAGTGCCAACTAAAAATATAAAAGTACATTGCATATATGTTTACCTTTCAATTGGATACATCCATCAATATTGGACAGGACCTCCCATTTTGGATTCGTTGATAAGATGTACAATCAAATGAATCATAACAGTGAAAAATGAATATGGGAATATCATTTCTAAATGACATAGTTTCATGACAACTCTTTTGTGAAGCTAGTTAAGTTCATTTATATTCAACACTCTATTACACAACTGTTAAAAAAAAAACACACACACAAATCAATTAAAACAACAACCATTTGCTTGAGGAGTTCCCTTCTCATGGCCAAAAGTACAAATTGTTCAATAAGAACATGTGAGTCATGACTTTTTAGTCCCAAAGCTTTCATTGTTAGAAATCAATGCACCTAGATATGTTGCTAAAGTAATTGTCTAGTACAGTGATGTTCTTTAATGTTTTCAAAAAGATGTAATTATTTGCATTCGTTAATGTGAATAAGGTAGGAAGATAGCAACCATTTTCATTAAGCCAAAGATCAGATTAAATCCCTATATCTTGTAAGTCTTTCCATGCATTGATGTGGCCAGTCAATTAATGAGGATCTAACAGTGACCAGTAGCTCAGGGAAGCTAGGAGTAGCTAACTAAGGGCTCTCTATATGGGAGCAGTCAACCACCAAGGGGTGGCCAGTCGACTGGGTACCTTCTATACCCTGATAGTCAACTAATGCCCAATGGCCAGTTGATTGGGAGGCTCCAAAAAGCAATCCTATATAAAATTAGGGCCAACAGTCAACTGCTCACAAGTGTCCAGTCGACTGGTAGACATTAGAGAGCAATGCTATGTAAAAATAAGGTCTGCAGTCAACTACTCACGTGTGACTAGTCAACTAGTCGATGTCATATCTCGCTATTTAGAGTAGTTGAAACCCAAAAAATTCATATCAAACACTATTTTCACCTGTCAATTGCTCATCGCTCTTTCTTGCTTTTCAATTTTCAACCTAAGCTTCACTAAATCTTGGTGATTTTGTTTCTAAATCACTTAAAATCACTGATTAATCCTCTCCATCTAGGGTTTCATTGGTTTAAATTAAGGATTTTAGCTTTCTTTCCCTCACACTCAAAAATCTTCAATCATTCTTGGCTTTCTTGGACCTCCCTCATCATCCATGGCTCAGAGACCAACCATCAAGCATGCTAGGTCCAAGAATCCTTCTAAGGGCTCCTCCTCTGATCCTCCTCCTCTACTCTCCTTTTGTGCCTAAGAAGTTGTCTTTGTGGAGAATTTTCAACAAAGGGTGTTCTTCCTAGTAAGTATGACCATCTTCCATTGCTTTAAGAAAAAGACTTTAGCCTCTTTGATTTATTTTCAAATGCTAGGTTAGACAATTTGTTGAGTTTAAAATTGGATTATAGCCCCTAACTCATCTGAGTCTTCTATTTCAACCTCTTCTATAACCCCACTATCTATCTCATCACCACTAAAGTTGAAGGGATAAGAATAGTGTTTGGTGATGAAACTTTAGCTGAAATACTCCGTCTTCCTCCTCCTGCTAGTCACTACTTCACCGATCACCCTAACTCACTCAAAATCATGTTATGATACAACAAGTTAAAAGTACTCAATTGAATCAATGAAGTTTTTATTAAAGACCCCAACACTCAAATTAATGTCAATGACCTGTCCTTAGAAAATAGGCTACTACACTATATCATTGCTCATTGCTTGATCAACAAGTCAAGAAACTTTGCCTAGTTAAGTTAGCCTGAGTTATTCATAATGAAGTGCATCTTAGAAGGAGAAAGCTTCAGGCTTACATGGCTTATTACACAGGGAATGGCAACAAGCAAGAAGAAGAAATCCTCTCCTCTGCCTTATGGGACTATCATAATGGTTATTCTTCGTCATCATAACATATACCCTATTAAGGATGGCGTGGAATCCCCTCTGCTTATTGGTTGGAACAATTTACAATTCATAGGCTTCACTAAGGCACCTCAAGGCCAGTTGGTTAAGAAAGCCCCAAAAGCTCAAGGGCCCTAACCAGATGCAACCTCTAATATTCCTTCTTTTAGTTCTTATTAGCTGCCACCTCCATCCAAAGCTCCAGAAGAAGAAGGCTTTTCTACTCCTATGCCTCCATCTCTACCAGCTCCTCCTCCGATTGATTACACCCCTGCTTATCCTAAGACCATAGTAATGCTTGAGTTGATCTTACTTGCCGAGATACACGCCATGTATCTAAAGATGGATTCCTATAGCCTCCAGATGTAGACTTTCTAGGAGAATTTGGAAGACATAAACGCAGACTTGAGCGTTTTGAGACACATCATGAGCAAAACTTCTAGGCTTTGATCTTTAGGCATGACATTGATTCTCTTCCTCTTTTTTTAATGTAACAAAGAGGGAGAGAAATAGGGAGAATTAGGAGTTGTTAGGATTTAAGTTGTTAATTTAGTTAAATTATGAGTGTTATCTTTGTTGAACTTTGTTTCCTTGTTAAACTTTGTTTTAGTGGTTTATTTGGAGTGTTATCTTTGTTGAACTTTATTTCCTTAATGAACTTTATTTTAATAGTTAATTTATTTTAGTTGTTTTTAATAAGTTACTTTCAATAAAGTTAGTTATTTCAGTTAATGTAATTGATTGGTTGATATTGGTATTTATCAACTAACCATGTTTGGATAAACAAGGAATCCAAAAAACCTAAATGAGGTTAAAGTTAAAAACAATGTCTAACTTCCATAAAACTAAAGAGTTTTACGAACACACTTTCTTGAAAAACTTTTCTTATAAAGAACTAACAATTGTAGGTTTATTATTATTAAAAGAGGGGGAAATTGTTAAGTCTAGTTGTTGAAGACCAAGGTTTTGATGATAACAAACACAAGAAGAAAGGTTTCTTTATGTATTACTTAGGTTCTAGATATTCTCAATGTATTATCATATAATAAGAACTTTTATAAGTGATATTGATTTGATAGGAATCTTTTAAAGTGAATATAAAATTGATTTCAAGTCTTAAAGGTTAAGAAAAAGTAGTCTACGAGTTCCCTTGCCAGCCAATTATTAAGCCTTGTCCAGTCGAATGATAGCTTTCATAAGTGAGCAGTCGATTGGCCACTAGCCAGCAATCGACTGGCCAACCTTCTGAGAAGCCTCAGTCTATTGTCAGCTTGAGTCCTAATTGACTGGGAGCTTTCTGTGAGTGAATAGTCAACTGGCCACTAGCCAATAGTCTACTGGTCATACCTAAATCAAGCCTAGTTTACTACTTACCTTAAGACCATTGACTAGGAGCTCTTTGTGAGTGACCAGTCAATTGCCCAAGGGTAAGCAGTCAACTATCGGGGTCTAAAATTTGAATTTTTTAGAGGGAACGTAAAAGCAATCGACTAGTCAAGAGAGAACAGTTGACTAGTCAATGTTAAACAAGCCATAATGGGTTTATAACATAAATATTTTGAAATCTCTGACTTCCCACTCACTCCCAACGGATCTATTAGACTTTAATATATATAAACTTAACTCATAGACTCTGAATCAACATGAGAAACACTCAAGAGTGATTATATATTAACTTACTAGCTTTTTATCATATTAGTGCATCATTGTGTCATATACTCTATCTCATAGAGTTTGTCTTTTGTAAATCTTTCTTTCTTGTGAGGAAAAAGCTTAAAGAGGTTCCTTCAAGGAGTCAAGCTAAGAGAGAGCTTGGGTTAAGGGGGAGTATATTCCTAAGTATATTCAAAGAAGTTCCTTGAAGGAGTGAAGCTGTGAGAGCTTGAGATTAAGGAGAGGTTCTCCTGGGTTATCGTATTTATTTATTGAAATACTGAAAAATCCCAAGAGATTGCTTAGGGACTGGATAGGCTTAGGTAGAAGCCGAACCTAGATAAACTTCTGTGTCTACCTTTTTCCCTTACTCTTCTTATATTTTGCATTCATTATTTCAAATTTCGTTTGATTATTTTACTTCTAATTTAAAATTGAGTTTTTCAGTAAAATTTTTATAACACATAATTCACCCCCCTCTTAGGTGCCAACCTTGCTTAACATGACTAGCCAAGGACATTAAATAAGGGCACTTTTGGGAAGCAACCTAAAATTTTATCAAATTTTTGTTTCATTTAGCTTTTTTTTCTTTTAATAATTTCTTAATTGTTTAAGGTGTGCCCATGTTCTAGGTATGTCTCTCACACTCCTTCTCTTTTTATTTTATGTTATTTTACTTTTAGTGTACCTAGGAGTGTCTATGTCTTAAATTGATCATTTTTATTTTGTTTTATGTTTTTTTATTTTTTTATTTTTATATTCCTATGTGTGCCCACTTTTAAGGTGTTTTTTATTTTTCACCTTCATCTTATTCCTTTAATAATTTTATCTTAAATTTTTCATATAGGTCATACTTTCTTAGCAACTTAGCAACTTTTTGTGATAATTGAATGTGATTTTGATGTGCTTTGAGCGATAAATTGTTAATAATAATGGGCAAGTTATTATTAAGTGGAATTTTTTATTAACAATTTTCCTTTAATTCCTCTTTTTACATGTACCTTTCATTTACATTTTTCCCTTTTACCTTCCATTTTTACCCTTCTTTTTCCCTCTCACATTTGAAACCTTAGCACCTCTTTCTCCACCAGCCACAACCAACCTTGGTGGCTCTCACCTCTGCCCAAACTACCAATCTAACTAGTAAAGCCTCATTCGTATTAGAGATTTCTTTTCATCCATTTCCTTTCCATCTTCGATGCTGCTTTGTTTGAGTTCAATTACAGCGTTGGCATCGAATAGCCACTTACTTGCCAGCATTCATTTATCATTCATCTCTAACCATGATTTTGAAGTATTTTTTCTTAGCCTAAGCTTGCTAGCATTTCCCCCTCATTCTCACATCATTTAGCCCACATTGCAGAACCATTCAGTTCATTTTGAAGCTTGTTGGCATTCTCTTGCTCTTCAGTTTCTTGTCAGCATATCCTTCCAATTCCACCATCTTTGAAGCTCGTTGATAGCCTTGTTAGAATAACTTTAATATTTTATGGATTAGCATTAATTATTCTATTAGATTAATATATTGTTATTACTTATTAGGCAATTGATATTATAATTTGTAAACTATGAATGAACTGAGTTTTATTTTATTTGTGGATAATTGGTGATGGGTTCAATTATCTATAAGCCCACTGGGCAGAACCCCAACCCACAACCCAAGAGCATTAGTAATTATCCCGTCAGATTACTAATCTGAGACTATTACCTAGAGAGATTTAATGAGCTGATTTTTTTATTAATTAAATAAGAAATCATTTTAAAGATTTTAAAGGATTTTATTTTAATAATATTAATTATTATATTATTAAAATAAAACTTTATAAATAGCATACTGAAGGCCTAATTTGACACACACTAATTTCAAGATCATTCTCTCTGGCCATCAAACACTCTGAGACACCCTTCGGTATTGGGGGTTGAAATATTTTGACTCAACCAGTGCACATAGTTATTATATCGTCTTCATCAGGTCAGATCATCGATTAACTTAATCTCCCTATATTTTCTATTCATGTATCATATTCTATAATTGAATGTATACATGCTCCAATTTTGTTTTCAAATGGTATCAGAGCCACTATTTGATGGACTATGAAATTTTTAAAATTTTCTTTCTTTAATCTTGTCTTCGTAACATGATTTAACATATTCTAGTTTCTCTTCTTCTCTTTTCCTTCTTCTCCTTGAATGATCTTCATGGTAATCCCTTGTTGGCTTATAGTCATTTATCTAGAAATTTTGTTACCATGACCTTCCATGAACCCATTCAAGGTCTACGAAAGATAGAATTAAAGAAGAATGAGGCTAGGTAAATATTTTGAAATACCTAGGGAAATATTGTGTAAGCCATAACAAGCTTAAGATAAGAATTTTTATGAGTGAATTTTCTTGTACATTATGAACAAAGGAAAAAATTTAATCCTTTTCTCAGGATCTCGTCTTCATCAGAGTCATTTTATGGATTATAAAATTTTATTCCTTTTTTTTTGTAATGATCATCGCCTTCCTCATTCACCATTGTGGACAAGAAACTCACCTTCCAGCATGAAATTTTCTTTCCCTGTCGCTATTCAAAGTAGTTGTGGTTGCTGATGATTCAAACAGAGACAATTATGGCTGTCAACTTGGGGCGTCGGTGAGCCCCATATCGAACCAATGAACTAATTTTGAATCGAAAAAGATTGAAACCACTGGAAAGTTTCAAACTTCAAATTCAAATATAGCTTAAATGGAAGAGATTGATGTGAAACTGATATAAGGGTCTTAAAGATCGTGACACGATGATTAAAACGGTCATAATTTCAAAGTCTAAGGAGCAGAAAACCGACGAGTCAATGTTTGGGTACCAGAGGGTTCTATGGTGGGTCGATTGGTTGAAGAAGGTGTGTATGGGCGAGGCCCACGCATGCCGCTGGCACATGTTGGCACGTGCAGCCACACCGCCAGTTAGATGAACTTCAAATTTTTGAAATTAGCTTCACTCACCTTGATCTAAATTATGGTGATTTTTTCAAAATATTTTGAGCCTTGGAAATAGGAGTTTTGAAATTTTTGAAAAATTAAGGGCCTTAAAATAATGTGTAGATAAGGTATTTTGACCTGAAAAATTTTATGTAAAGACTAGAAATAATACGGAACAATATGTTCAGTTCTCTCTCCCTGATTATGTGTAAATAAATTATAATAAATTTCTTTGTATATGTAAATATTATGTTGACAATGGACATGCCCTATCAGTGTGACATTGTCAATATAATTTTGTGAATACGGCCTATTTATGGCTTGTCATGGTTTCTCATATCCTATCGATATGGAGATTGTGGGTGCACTTTGTGTCGTTTCTCTCGATAATGAGCTTCCCTGGTGTGTATAAGTTTTCTTGATTTATCATAGTCTGAGCCCTTAGGCAGGATATGATGAGTACTTTGTTACACAGTTGTTGAAGCTAAGTTTTGTTACAGAAACTTTGTTATATATATAATTATATGTTTGGGACATAATTATATGTTTCCTATTTGTTTTTCCCTCAACTTCTTTGTTCTTGCAACTATTTATGGTGAAAACTTTGAACAGAATAGACTACAATAATTGGATTGAGTCCCTTGATATGTCTTTGATGATCACCAAGGGAAGTTTAGGTATGAGAGAACCTAAGCCAGCAGATCTAACCGCTGAATCTAGCGCTACTGACAAGGCTTACCATAAGCAATGGTATGAGTCCAATAAGATTTGTCTAACTGTCATTAAGTATACAATTGAGAAGACTATCAGACAAAGTATTCCTAAGAAGGACATCGCAATTGAATATCTCAAAGCGGTCAGTAAGAAATTTAAGAAGTTTGATCAAACTTAAAAAAGGCCTATTATCTCTCTTTGCTAGATAACACTCACTATGATAAAGTGTCAGGAGTGTGTGAGCACATGATGAAGCTTGTTAACTGCTATAACAAGCTGAAATCCTGGATGTGGACTTGGATGAAAGCAACCTAGTTTATAAAGTTCCTTAATCCCTTTCTATTGAATATGAGGTCTTGAGAACCACTTATAATTCCCAAGAGTTAGAGTGGTTTATTAATCATATGATGTCTAAAATGACCCAAGAGGAAGAATCAATAAAGAAGGTGAATTCTCATAATTAGTGAACTATAGTTCACATGGTTCATCCAGCAAGGTTAGAGATGTGAAATTAAAAAGGAAAGAAAAGTGAAAGCAATGCCTATGGCAGGAAATAGTATCGACTCAAAAAAAGCAATAAGAATAATAAACTATCCTTGGAGTGGAAAGAAGTTCGATTACAGTTAGCTATATAGGCACTGTAATCACATATGAAGACTTACATGAGGATGTGTTGTGTGTGGATGACATCCTATTGGCCAGTAACTCAATGTGCTATTAAATTAGACAAAGCACATTTTGTCATGCCACTTTGATATGAAAGATCTAGGTGAAATTTAAAAAAAAGAAAAAAAGAATTTAGATTTATCGTGATAGATCTTGTGGCATTCTTAGTTTGTCTCAAGCAACCTATATTGAACGAGTGCTCAAAAAATTTGATATGTATTTTTGCACTCCTTGTGCACTTGTACAGAGTGGTGATAGGTTGTTTAAATCGTTATGTTTTACATGATGAAGAAAGAAATTTGATGGGCAAAGTTCCATGTGAATCAGTTATTTATAGCCTAATATATAGGCCCAAGTATGCACAAGTTTGAACATTATTTTTCCTTGTTGGTGTGCTTGGCAGATATATTTAAGTAATTCTGGGCATGATCATTAAAAAGCTATAGAGACAATTATGATGATCCCAAACCCACATCTGATTACATCTATATGATGTTTTTGAAGGAGTTGTTTTGTTAAAAAGTGTCTAATGGACATTTATAGCTGCCTTACATATATATATATACATAAGTGAAGAGTATGTTGCTAGTTTTATGATGGTCACTTGTTAGGGAATATGGTCAAGGAAATCAATTTCCGTTATATGTATATTTTAAGTCTTGACCATTTTGTTGCGACATGACTCTATTATACGCTTCTCTCAAAGTTATAGGAATTTCAATTGCTTTAAATTTTGATACTCAATTACTGTTTGTTTGAGAGAAGATCTATGCATCTCATACTCATTTTGGGTGATTCGTTTACTAACACAAACCCACTAGAACTTTGAAAATATATGACTCTTGGGTATATTCAAATTTTGATGTGTTGTTTTGGTGAGAGTCAGAGTTGTGTTCTTAAGGAACACTTTGGCATATTTTGGCACTTAGAACATTTGTTTCCCTATCGAATTCAATGTTTTGGTTATGCCAAAACTTTAAATATAATTCAGAATTGAAATTTTGCTGGGATTTATAACAATACTATCCTTATCAGATTCAATATCCTAGATCTATGATTTCATTTCTGAATTTTCAGTTATCTCAGTCTCTCATGGTTCACATTTGTAGTGAGCGCATGATGACGGATCTATTGACCAATGCCTACCCATAAGAGTCATTCAAATTGTATAACTCATCTGGGTCTTGTTAAATTTTTTATGTAGCCTTGGTCTATTGGGAGTATAAGTTAAGTCCTTAAAGGGCTTTTATGGTGCAGTTTGACACAAATTTATGAGTTAGGTCCTCAAGGGCCTTTTGCAGTGCAATTTGACACCAAATTTCTGAGTTGAGTCCTAAGGGGACTTTTGCATTATAATATGATGTTTCAAATGTCATTTTGTATTCCTTTCTATTCATATATTGAAACTAATTTATGACAATGTTAATATCACTTGTTTCCCTATCAGATTCAGTGATCTTTGTGTACAGTTCCATTTCTGATTTTTGTATGGTTTATAAATATACATACATCCATGTATTTATACGAACATTAATTGCCTGATTATATATTCGTTTATTAACTTAATAATTTAATTAATGATATCCAAGTGGGAGATTGTTAAAATAATTTTAATATTTTATGGATTAACATTAATTATTCTATTAGATTAATATATTGTTATTACTGATTAGGCAATTGATATTATAATTTATAAACTATGAATGAATTGGGTTTTATTTTATTTGTGAATAATCAGTGATAGATTCAATTATCCACAAGCCCACTGGGCAGAAACCCAACCCATAGCCCAAGAGCATTAGTAATTATCCCGTCAGATTACTAATATGAGACTGTTACCTAGAGATATTTAATGAGCTGATTTTTTATTAATTAAATAAGAAATCATTTTAAAGATTCTGAAAGATTTTATTTTAATAATATTAATTATTATATTATTAAAATAAACTCTAAATATAGCACATTGAAGACCTAATTGGACACACACTAATTTCAAGATCATTCTCTAGCCGTCAAACACTCTAAAACACTCTTGAGTATTGAGGGTTGAAATATTTTGACTCAACCAGTGCACATAGTTGTTATATCGTCTTCATCTGGTCAGATCATCAATTTCTGTTCATGTATCATATTCTATAATTGATTGTATACGTGCTCCAATTTTGTTTTCAAGCCTCCATTGTCTTCTCAGTTTATCTCTGTCGTCCAGCCAATTCGAGCTCATCTATTCGCAGCCATATATATAATTCAAGCCACCATCTAAGGTTCCATCGAGTTCAAGGCTTCCAATCCTAGTGTCAATCTTAACTCTCTAGCGATTCATTCTATTTTCTTCATTCATTGATTTCAGTCTGCTGGCATTACTCCAGACACCAGCACACCCTTTCATCGTTCTCTGTTCTCTGTTTTTACCTTGTCGAAGTCCCCCCTTATTCCTAACCATACTGTTCAAGCTTTAGCCACCAGTAAAGAAGCTACCTTCAACTCACTGGCCTCTTCCTTCTTTCCCACGTACGTTCACATTTGTTCATATCATGACTGAGAGCATCTGATGGTTTTATTTCAATTTTGATAAAACGCTTCATCTATGTTCTCTACATTAAAAGAAAACCCCTTGATTCCCTCATATAATCGCATCCCAGCTACTTAAATTACTGCTTTTTATTTGGGTTCTGGAAAGACAACACTACTGAAATATATTCTAACTGTGGAGTATGGGGAAGCGAATTGTTGTTATTAAGAATGAGTTTAGTGAAGTTAACATAGATGGTTCATTAGTGGCTATAAAAACTACTGGGGCTGAAGATATTGTAATATTTCACATTGGCTGCCTACGCTTTATTGTAAGGGGTGATCTTATCCAGATGATCCCAGAATTAGTCAGCAAGAAGAAAGTGAAGTTTGATCATATTGCTAATAAAGACTATAGGTTTGGCAAATCCAGCACCAATAATTCTGACATATCGTTATTGATCATATTATGCTAGCTTTCATCTTGATAAGGTTAGACCAAAAAGTGTAGTAAATGAGGCAGTGGAGTAAATTGCTTATCTTGCTCGTATAAATGTAAATAAGAATGCTCTTGTTGGTTAATCAGATATTGCTTCATTGGTCGAACAAAAAAGGAAAATAAATAGCATTGCTTATTTAAAGCGTACATAGTTTGAGAAAGTTGACTTGGTTTATTTCCATGGCATTGGGGGCTTGATTTGGGGAGGATTGATAATGTTGGAATATCACAACCATAGCATCATTTAGAGAAGTTTTTTTCCTCTTTTATTTAGTTTTCACATTGAGGACAATGTGAAAGATAAGTGAGAGGGAGGAGGTAAAATTTTTTAGCTGTATTGGTGCTTGATTTCTCTGTTACTTTTGTTTAGTTTAGTTTGAGTTCTGATTTGGTTTTCCTCCCACATTTTACCCATGTTTTGCTTCTTGAGTATATAAAATTTTTTGTTAAAAAGTTGGATAGCTCACTTGGACAACTCTTTATATGTCTTTGAGGCATTAAATTGGCTATTTAGTTGATGATTTACTTCCATTTATCCGCTGGTTGGTTTTTTGTTTCAAGGAAATTTTCTAAGCATGGAACATATTAGGTTTTTGGTTAAGAACTAGTGGAAATAGCTAAAAGCATGCCTAGATACCGATTGCCCTTATCTTAGGATTTCTTTGAGCTTGCTGAGAATTGTTAAAGTGCTAATTGTTGGTCTTTTGAGCATATATTGGATCTAAATAAGTTGTTAAATAGTTGAATTTTAATTTACTTTTCCCCTTTTTTGAAAAAAAAAATAGAAAGATAGTTAGAAGTTAGTTAGGGATGAAGGATTTTGCATTTTATATTAGATTTTGGATACCCCATTCTCTCTAGGTCATTGTCTTCCTCTCTCTGTTCTCTCTCTTTCTTATGGTTTTTGGCGAGAGAAAGTCAATTCATAGTGCAGTAATATTGATTTTGGACATGGATTGTGGATGTTTACACTCATGAGTTGTTAAGTTCGTTAATCTAGCAAAGGATTATTGTTTTGATTCCTTCAAGTGTTGAGATATTTTTGAACCCTTTTTTTTTCTCTCTTTTTCGTCATTTTGCACTTCTATTTTAATTGTATTATCTTTGGGTGTATGAATGATTGAGTCCATTGTTTATTTTGCTCAATAATAATTATATGTCATTTGGTTTCACTGTAAGAAAATATAGAATTTGGGACAAAATATAGAGACCAAAAATTTTTCGTCTCTAATCTGTCCCAAATATATCTCAAATCTATGTCAAATATTGTCTTTCAATTTTATAATTTTATAAATATTTAGTGACAAATTTTTGACATGGATTGATTTTGACACAGAACAATCCATGTCAAAAAGTCTATCCCAAAGTCCAACACAAATTCGTCCCTAACTAATTTTTTTACAAAATGATTTTGGGATATATTTTTCCTCACAAAGATTTGTCCTTAATTCTATGTCAAGTCTGTGTTAATATAGGTTATGCTATATGGAATAATATAATTAGGGATGAAATTTTGAGAGGGAAAAATTTATCCCTAACACTTTATTCTTAAAAAACAAGATAAATAAATATTTCAACATTGAATATTTTTTTTATAATATTCCATTTTTTAAAAGATTTAAACAATAAAATTTTAAAGATTTTTACATTGGAAAAATAAGAATTAATAATATAATTTTTTATTTCATTCATACTTAAATTTAATGTAATATATGAAAATATATTTCGATTGAATTGAATAGAAAAAGTATTTGGTTAGATTTGTGTTATTTTAATAGATTCATACTTAGAAGTAAGTAAGTATCTTAAGATGATAAGCGTTGAAAATAATTTATCATTTTGAAATTAAAAAAAATAAAATTCATTTCTAATTATTTTGGGTGACTTTGTATTTTAGTGAGATTAGTATTTTATGATATCTAATTTTCCTGTCCGATTAATGTTTAATAAAATTAGATTTACTATTTCTTTTATATTATAAAACTGCACTCAATTCTCCTCTAATTTATTTTAAATTAATGAAATTTTCTATACAATATAAATATTTGAAATAAAATACTTAATCGTCTTTATTGTCATATTAAAAATAAATTAAAATCAAAATTTTATGTTGTGCAAAAGATTTAATTTCTTTTACTATGAATAAATTAGAGAGGGAGCCTATATATATATATATATATATAAGGTAGTATAGTTTTAAAAAATAAAAAAAGATCAAATATAATTTAATTAAATTTTATAAGATTTTAACATAATTTATTGGTTTTTTCTAATGTCACCATGTGGTTTTATTATGAAATTATGGATAGCAAAGAATTTCTTTTTCAAGAATCAAGCAAATTGGCCATTTTCCTTAGGTGGAATCAAGGTGTTGGTAAAGGAGAGTATCATGACAGGCTTTGCTAGAGTCAAGGGACGATGTTGAAATAAATCAAATATTAAAAACTAAAATAAAATGTATTGTATAAATAAAAGATTAAAACAATATTTCAGCCTACATTTTAATAGGTTAAATTTTTATTCTTAAATGTATTTTAAATCTTTATCATAATATATCTCAGTAAAATTATAAATAAATTATTTAAAATCTTAATATATCGTAATATATCTAGTAGGTATAAAAGGATTGAATATATATATATATATACATATTATATGATAAGTATGTAATTTTTATCAGTGTCATGACTTCTAAATAAATTATAACATTTTTATGTTATTATTAGTTGTGAACATCGTAATTTGCCTGAACAATATATCAAAATTTAAAACAAAAATAAATACAAAAAAAATGAAAAATAAGAATAAAAAATAATATAATAATTTCAAAATAAAATTAAAAAATGAAATCTAAACATGCATTTGGAACAAAAGATGTCTTAATTACCTTTCAAATTAAATCAAATAAAATTAAAATGAAAGAGAGAAAACTCAAATCAAATTCAACCCACCTTTTCTCTAAATTTATTAAAAAGCAATAAAAAATAAAGAGGGGAGAAATCAGAAAAATAAGAGCACACAGGATCTAAGAGATAGAGGGATGATGGGACCGACACACACTCCCACGGCAAAGAGGAAGAAAAATAATAAAATAAAGAAAAAGAAATTTGGCTTTCTCAGCAAAAATAGAATGCGAGACGGGGCGGTATGAGAGAAAGGAGGCAGCAATAGCTATAACAAAAAGGAAAGTTGGAAAGGGAGTGAGGATTTAATAAGCATCGTGAGTGAGAGAGCATGAGAGAGATGAGAAAATCTGAGAGAACAAAGCTGAAGAAACAGGAGGAATCGGGGAAAAAAGAGAAAATAGCATCCAAGAAAGAAGAGGGAGAAAGGAAACAAAGACTGGAAAGGAAATAGAAAATAGAGCATTTGGGAGGGAAGAATGAAAGAAAAAGAAGAAGGCAACTGAGAGAAAACATGGAAAAAAACATAAATGAAAAACGGCTGGAGGTGAATGAGTGAGAAAGGGAAGAAGCAAGGAAATGGGGGAGACAGAGCATCAGAATTTTTAAGGAGAGAGGAGAAGAGTCTGAGAGAATGCATTAGGCGAAGAAGGGAAGAAGAAGGAAGAGATAATTTATCTTGGGCTGTGCTTTGATTCCTCTGATTTAGGTATATCATTCTTTGCTCCATTTTAACTCTTTGCCCCATCCAAAAGCACAATGAATTATGTTGAACTTGAGCTCTATGTGTTGCCATGAAACCCACTAAGATTATGATGTTTTTCACTCTCCCTGTTCTATCTAAAAGCCCATGAATCATGGTGTATTTTACCACTGTTTTTACCACTAAATAAGTTAGGAGTCTGGTGCATTTTAGTTCCATATTCTGCCATGAAAATTCTAGAACTCTGATATGTCTTACCCTCTCCGATCAGTCCTAAAGCATCTTGAATTCTATTACATTTTATCCCTTGTTTTGCCATGAAACACAGAGATTCTGATGCAATTAAATCCTTTCTTGCTGTTAAGATATTAGCTTGAAGTTGGCTGCACTATATCTGCTTATTGGTTATCAATATTGGGTGAACATTTTGCTAAATCACATGTCTTATTGGGCGTCAATAATGGCTGAAAATTGGTGCATTTTAATCCTCTTTTGCTACTAAGATATTAGCTTGAAGCTGTTTGCATTATATATGCTTATTGGCTATCAATACTGGGTGAAAATTTTGCTGAATCACATGTCGTATTGGCAGTTAACAACGGCTGAAAATTGGTGTATTTTAATCATCTTTTGCTGCCAAGATATCAGCTTAAAGTTGGCTACCTCATATATGCTTATTTGAGGTCTATATTAGGTGAAAATTTATGTGCATTACATATCATATTAGCTGTCAATAATGGCTGAAAATTGGTGCATTTTAATTCTCTTTTGCTGCCATGACGTTAGCTTGTAGTTCGTTGCATTATAAACTCTTATTAGTTGCCAATTTTGGAAGAACTTTTGCTCACTACATGTCTTATAAGCTATCAAAATTGGCTAAAAACTGATGTGTTCTGTCTCTCTCCTTTGGCTGGCAACATTAGCACAAAATCTGCTATATCATATACTCTTATTCGTTGTCGACATTAGTTGAAAATTTGCTTCGTTATATACCTTCACTTGTTATATTGGGCTCAAAGTTTATGGCATTGTGAATTTTCATTTATGATGTCAATTTAGGGTGAAGTTTGATTAATTATGTTTCTTTCATTTGATGCTAACTTTGGTTGAAGTTTCACTGCATAACTCCTTTTATTTGATTGCTCCGAACATGTTGAGACCTCTGCTACGAGATTGTCCATATCTTTGCTGTCAAGGATCGCTTTGATATTACTGCATGTTGTCTTAATATGACTAAGTTTTTTTTAGTTATTAAGAGTAATTATAATTCGTGTCTCCCTTTGTAAATATCCATTTTTTAATTGCATTAATTTCATTTTATTTTCTCTAATTATTTTCATGCATGTTCTGATATAGGCAATTAAAATGAGTTTAAGGCTATATATTTTACTTTGTTTGACTAATTTAGGGTAATCGTCTTCATAGAAGGGTGTTGTAGGTTGCCTAACACCTTCCTCATACTCAAATAGACACTCAAACACATCTCTAGTATGTAGACCACCTTTCCATTTTCATTTGGTTTTCTGAAATTTTTCATTTAAAAATTTTAGTGGCAACTCCATGTAAATTGGTTTTTAAAATTAGTTTTGGGAATCAATTTAAACCTATTTTTAACATTTCCATTGCAATGTTAGGTATGACAATTTAGCAACTCCACTAAGGATAGTTCGAGAGTCAAGCCTGGTTGATTAGTTAAGCGACATGATATTGCCTATTTCTTTTTATTTTGCTTATCATTTAATTTCTTTATTGTCAAGTTGTATAGCATATTTTTGTTCATTTTATTTTCCCATCACTATTGTACAATATGTCTTTGTTTCTCATTTATTATTTATTCTTATTGCTTATCCCTTATGTATGCCATACGATATAAAACATACGGAATCAAAACCTTAGGGTAGGTAACTTATAGTTGTTTATCTGCTCTTGCTTTCTTTTTTAGCTAATTTGCTTAGCAAATGAGGGTGGGGTAGCTTTTAGGTTCTCAGGTTTGTGCTCTCCTCACACTTAAAACACTGACACACTATAACCTCACACACTTATTTAGGCTTAATACTCTAGTCTTCACTTAAATTAGGTTAATAGAAGTTTATATTGATCACCCAGTTATGACAATGCCTACTGAGATTATCATCAATTAGATTGTACCTCATTATGTGAACTTGATTTAGGAAAGGCTTACCCCTCACGTAATCAAGTACATGTTATGAGATCTCTGCCTATGTGATAGGGGCAATTAGGGGCCAATGTTCTATTATGAGGTTTGATCAACCTTGAATACCTTGCACGTTTGTTAGATAAGCTCTAGTAACTACCTTATTAGAGTCATATTCCTTTAGGGTCTAACTTTTGCCTAGGATTTACCCAAATAATAGGCCAGTGGAGAGCATATTTCATCTTTGCATAAAAGTTACAATTCACTAATTAAGCTTCATAAAAGTTACATATTTAAAATTTTTTCCACATTTTAATTCTATTCTATCTTCAAATTATAAGTTGTTTCTTTAGAGAATGAAGTAAGCTTTTAATGATCAAAAGATATTAGCCGTTTAACCTCTAATGCTAAACCAGTCCACTAAACCATTCATTTAATCAAACATAATAAGGTTGTGCCCATGCACACTCATAATGCTTTTTATAGAAAACATTGGACTTTAGAAGAGTAGGATCTCTTTTGGTCATTTACAAAAGATGTTTGGGCTCATGCCCAGGTTAGCTACTGAAAGGTTTGATAAGTGCTTAAGTAACGAATCCTTGACTTTTCATAAAACCTCGTACTTAAGCATGTTATTCCTACCCACCATTATTCCCATCAAATTCAAGGGAATCCAAACCTTTCTAAAATGCCAGCAACCTCTTAAATCCATCATGAATTATCCTAAACTTGGCATTCTCAAAGCTAAAGGCCATCTTGATTGCAAAAATTACTTGCTTTTTACCTAAATGTCACATGAACAACTTTAGCAATGGTAAGACCTTTCTTTCAATAGCCCCTACCTTCTAAGAGCACATACCAAATTAAAATTGTGAACCTCACCATGGAGTTGGGCTTTTAAGGAAGCATTACATTGTTTTCATGAGCAAATTGAAGGATGATGTAAAAAAAGGAAAAATATCACATTATGTTCTCCATTTGACCATAGGAATGCTTAAATCTAAACAACAATACCATTTCTATGATCTCTTCATTAGGTAATGCTTGTTCGAACAACAACTATCTTTGTAACTGAAGTCTAAAGCTTACAGAAGCTTATTTCATCTTTAGACCTTATCTTACTTAACATAACTAATGCAATGATAATATATTTTGATACTCCCTTTCATTCCATCAACTATGCTAGCATTCTTCTTCATTGCAAGCTTTTCCAAATGGTCCAGAAAAACCATGTGGTGTTCTATTTAAAATTTTTTAATTAATAGGGAATAATGTTAAAATTTGAAGGCAATACGATCTTAAAGCCTCAGTTTCATCCAAAAATGAATAAAGATACAATGCATATCCCTTAAGCAAGTTATACCAAGGATACAAGGCTTTCTTTGTTTCACTAAACACAATGAAGTTATGCCAAGTCACCCTAATTTATCCTAACAATAAATACCAAGGTTAGGATGTCTCTAAGAGATTTAATACTAAAATTCAAATATCAAGAGAGGATCATATTATTTCCATTATCCATGCACTGCTTAACCATTGTCACCCCCTTTGAGCCTTCAAGACCTGTTCGCTTGAATCTATACATGTAAAGGCACATGATCGCGCTGAGTAATATAAAGTGAGTAGGATATCATTCCCACAAGGACCTAGCTTTAATTTTAGGCTGATACTAGTATTAAGCTTTTAACTCAGGAAATTGGATTGACTTATTAAGTCGACAACTAGAAAATAATGCAAATTTGAGTAAACTATTAACTAAATGAACCTAGAATTTTTTACTTCACCACAATGTCAATTATTTTGTATTGATAATTATTTCTTTATTAAGTTATGAACTAGTTTACTAACCTAGGGATTCAAATGCTTATGATTCCCTATATTTTTATAGAAACTAGCTAAGAAGATAATTGATAACTCCTACCCTAATTATTGTTATCTATGACAATCAACACTTGTCGTCTCAACTGCAAATTACTATATTTAATACTCTTTAAGCATGCAAATAGTGATTATCTTCATTCAATTTCTAATTTAGGGTTTCTCTTTTAAGTTAGCCTAAATCTTAATTCAATTCCAAGGTGATCAAGCTTAGAAAAATATTGAGCACAAAATGAAAATAAGTAAATTGAATTTAAAACATCAACAAAAAGATATCGTTATACAAAAGTAAACCCATAAAGGGTTCAGTCAAAATCCTAGATAAAACCTACTAGTTGAGCATTGGCATATGTTCAAAACATAAAATAAAAGGAAAATAGAAAGAAGAAAAGAAAGAGTTTAGGGACAAGGCCACTCTCAAAGTGAGCTACTACTTTCTTGATAGACTCTCTCCCAATGCTATTGAAAACCCTCCTTTAAATAGCTCTTCAACTTGCCTCTATGCTCTCTAGCTTCGTGTATCTATCGCACACCCCTAGGGTCCTATTTACAGGCTTTAAAAACCCTCAGAGTTTAAGTTTGAGTGGTGCAAGGTGTCTTAATTGAACTAAAACTCAAATTGTTCAGTTAAGGTTTCTAATGGCATGCTTGGGCGATGACTTCTTGGCACATAGGTGCTAACTCTCTATTTTTGGCACCTAGGCACTATCCTTCCAGAAATTCAAATTGAGCGGTGGTTTTATGGTGCCTCAACACTAGCACTGGTGCCTAAGCATTGATTTTCTATTACCTAAGTGCTAGAATTCTTGCACCTGGCGCTGACCCTTAGTTGTGAAATTTCAACATGCATGTTTAATGCCCAGTTGCTAGACTTTTGGTGCTTGGGCATTCAGTCTCTAAAGTTGGCACCCAAGTGTTGAAATTCTACTGCCTGAGCGTTAGAATCTTCTTCTTATTTTTTGCTTTTCCTATCTTCTTTGCTACATCTATTTCAGCTCCATTTCCTAAAAATTCATTACAAAAAATGCTTAAATATTCACTTAATAAAGGTCACAAGTAAACTTCCAAGTTATAGATGAAATTTCTTTGAAATCATATAATTTATCTATAATCTTAGTGTTTATGCTATTAATATTATTCTAGATAACTCTCTTTCATAGAGTTATCAAGATCTTTCAAATACCCAATATAAAATGAACCAGGGAAGCAATAAGAATCAAATACATAAGAGTTATCTTGGTAATAGACTGAGTTCCTCTTAAAAAGGAAATGAAAAAGCAAAATGAACAAAAGTGAACAATGAAAAATGGAAAAGAGGGAGCAAAAGATTAAGATCCCTAAAAAGGAAGCTCCCACTCAATAAAAATTGCAAAATGGCCTCCAAGAAGGAGTTTCTTCTTTAAGTGAACTCAAAAGAGTTGAACAATGAAAGAAAAAAGCTAGCATGTTTTATCGAGATTGTATGATTATTAGAGTAAAATTTTCATTGTGACCTCACATCAATGTTTAGGCTATTATATCCTTTCTTCTTGAGTTACGATTATCACCTATTAAACCCCATAACAACCATGAAATATCCTCTTATGTTAAGTGAATCTTAAATATAAAAATCATTTTAGAGAAAATTAATGGAGAAAATGAAGAGCATGGGATTTTGAGCTTAATATCCTTTCATATAAAAAACCCAATTACATGGTCGCATTTCAACCATTGAAAGTCCTCAATGAGGTATAATTTGTTTAAATAATAAATAGGGGCAAAACCAAAAAAAAAAAATCAATAAAAGAAACTAGGGCTATCATCCATATTAAAAATAGAATGTTTCCTCATCAATTAATGATTTTCAAATGAAATGCCTCATGTCTTGGATTGAGGTACCTTGTAATTGCATATCCCTTTCATTGCTTTACCATGATTGATCAGGCATGCTTTGTACTTTATCAATTTCCACATTATGTCAAACTAGGCAATCTTTTTTCCTCCAAACTAAGAAGTTGCACCAACTATACCTCTAGTTTAGAACTAAAGCTTCTCCTAGTTTTAGATATCCCTTCATTTGGCATCATTTTACCACAAATCGTTAAGCTTTTTCATATATTTTGTTCGTCTTAAAGTCTCCTCAAATAAGGTAGTCCACCTCCTTCAAAGACTCATAGCCTTGCACTCCTTAACACATGATTACATTGACATTGTTAAATATAATAAGAGTGTATTTTAATGTTAACTTTTCATGCAATACTAAGAGAGGAATTCATTAAGAATGACTTTAAGGTCATGTCCATGGCAATCCAAACAAAATATGATATTTTGGTCAAATTTAAAACCTTAAGTTTGAGGTATATTTAGTTAAAGCTCGTCATGTGGGGATTTGCTTGAAGCATGAGATTCTCGTGCTTAAATTCCATTCTCTACAATGAAAGTACAACTTTTGAAGCTCCCAAGACCTAGAGTCATTGGACAGGGGCAAATAAAGGACATGTATAAGGAATCTTCCCATATGAAGATGACCAAGAGAATCTAACATTTTACAAATTTTAAGGACATCCAAGCATCATGTGTTTGTATTTTTTTCTACCTTTTCAAAGCAATTTTCAAAATAAAAAGGAGCATGTTGCTCATATCATCTCCTAAATGATTTTGATCTTTCATAAAAGAAAATTTTTTCCATATTATTCCTAAGGCCTTAAAATAAGCATCCTAATTGTAATGGGGCACTTGAGTAGAAGTCTCCAATCATATCCTACCATTGTGTATGCACTATACATTTCACATACAAAGTCTTGCATTAAAAAATTGTGTTTGAACATCAGCATCATCATCTCACATGTACGCATACAACACACATCATTTTTGCATAAACCATGCATTAAATATTTAAAACTTTCAAAATGAAAAATCAAGCATCTACATCATGCAACTCACATGTGTACAAATATCACCAAAGCACATGCCACAAGGGATCACATTCTTACTTGGCAAGACACTTCTAACCTTTTGCTTACATTTGTTGAGTTACCCATTTTCATTTCAAGGCCCTAACTCATGTTAGGTCCCCTTTCCTTTCAAAGCTATGGCTCGCGTTAGGCCCCTCCTTTGTTCCAAATCCTACATCATGTCTAGACAATTTACTTTTCTGCAAAAATCCCGCATTGTGTCTAAGAAATTTACTTTTCAGCAAAAGTCCTACATTGTTTCCAAGAAATTTACTTTTTTGCAACAATCCTCCATCATGTCTAGGCAATATATTTTTCTACAAAAGTCTTGCATTAAGTTGAGGCAATTTACTTTTTTGTAAAAGTCCTGCATTGTGTCTCAGCAATTTTAGTTTTCAGTAAAAGTCTTGCATCATGTATAAGTAATTTACTTTTTGGCAAAAGTCCTACATTGTATCTAGGCAATTTACTTTCTTACAAAAGTTTTGAATCATGTCCAAGCATCTCCAATTGTTGTTTAGGTTTGGCAACGTGTCCAGATACCTTTGCATCTTTGCATTCATGTTTTATATTAAGGTTCCTTCTTATTGTCATGGTTGGCACATACACCACACTCATGGAATCATGGTTCTCATAGTTCATTCTTGATCCACAACAGTTATGTAATTCATTCCAGTAAATGAGGTGTATATCTTTACTTCTTTTCTTCATTGAAAATACCCAAAAGTTTTTGGCTTTATTTTTAACCAAACAAATAAGTAAAGTGGGGCTACTCTATGCACCTCATTTATGAGGAATTCTTGAATTACTAAGTTTTCTCATGTCCTGCTCATTTTGCAGTGATAAAGTGACATACTCACCAAAGATATGAGAACTAGCATAATTATTAATTCATTGGAACTTGGGCAATTTTTAATTCATTGCAGCAACTCATTAGTTTCAATCTGCTAATTCATGTTTGATTAGGATAAATTACGTGTTCACATCATTACTTGTTCACTAGGCAAGTTTATTCAAAAATTACATATTCTCTATACTCATTTAATAACAAATAAAGAGAGGTAACTGTGAACACTGTATTTTATCTGGACAATCTAAAAATAAATAAATATGAAAATTCAAAACAAAAAAAATGGAAAATAACAATAAAAATAATATAATAATTTCAAAATGAAATTAAAAAATGAAATCTAAACAAGAATTTGAAGTAAAAGATGTCTTAATTACTTTTCAAATTAAATCAAATAAAATTAAAAGAAAAGAGAGAAAACACTAAAATCAAAATCAACCCAACTTTTCCCCAGATAAATTAAAAAGCAAAAAAAAGAGCAGAGAAATTAAAAAAATAGGAGCACATGTGATCTGAGTGATAGAGAGATGATGGGACCACCACACACACACACTCCCACGGCAGAAAGGAAGAAAAATGATAAAATAATGAAAATGATATTTGGCTTTCTCAGCATAAAAACAGAATGCAAGACATGGTGGCATGAGAGAAAAGAGGCAGCAATAGCTATAACAAAAAGGACAGCTGGAAGGGGTGTGAAAATCTGAGAAGCATCGCGAGTGAGAGAGCACAAGGGAAAGAGGGAGATAATCGGAGAGAGGAGAGCTGAAGAGAGGGGAGGAATTGAGGAAAAAATAGAAAATGGCATATGAGAAAGACAAGGAGAAAGGAAACGAAGACTAGAAAAAGAAACATAAAAGAGAGCATTTGGGATGGAAGAATGAAAGAAAAATAAGAAAACAGTTGAGAGAAAACATGGAAAAAAACAGAAAGGAAAAACGCCTAGAAGTGAATGAGCGAGAAATGAGAAGTAGCAAGGAAATAGGGGAGAAAGCACGTCAGATTTTTTTGGGAAAGAGGGGAAGAGTCCCAGAGAAGGCACAAGGAGGAGAAAGCATCGGATGAAGAAGGGAAGAAGAAGAAAGAGGTAATTTATCTTGGGTTCTGCTTTGATTCCTCTGATTTATGATAAAATTCTGGGTGTTTTTATTCACAAATTTAAGTGTATTAATACATTCAGTTATAATATAATAATATAATTACAAAATTAATAATTTTTGTTAATATTATTATAATTAAATGTACTAGTGCACTAAAAAATTGTGAGTGTACTAAAAATTATACTTTGATTTAAACATATCATTTTTTTGCTATGTTTTTAGCTCTTTGCCTCATCTAAAAGCACAATGAATTCTGATGAACTTGAGCTCTATGTGTTGCCATGAAACCCACTAAGATTATGATCCTTTTCACTTTCCCTGTTCTGTCTAAAAGCATGTGAATCATGGTATACTTTACTCTCTGTTTTTACAACTAAATAAGCTAGGAGTCTGGTGCATTTTAGTTCCATATTTTGCCATGAAAATTGTTAGAATTCTGATATATATTACTCTCTTCATTTTGTCTTAAAACATGTTGAATTCTGATACATTTTATCCCTTGTTTTGCCGTGAAACACACCAAGATTCTGATGCTGTTAAATCTTTTCTTGCTGTCATGATATTAGCTTCAAGTTGGTTGCACTATATATGCTTATGGGCTGTCAATAATGGGTGAAAATTTTGCTGAATCACATATCTTATTAGCCATCAATAATGGCTAAAAATTGGTGTATTTTAATTCTTTTTTGCTGCCAAGATATTAGCTTGAAGTTGGTTGCAATATATATGCTTATTAGCCGTCAATATAATGCAAAAATTTTGCTGAATCACTTCTCATATTGGCTGTTAATAATGGCTGAAAATTGCTATATTTCAATCCTCTTTTGCTACCAAGACATTAGCTTGAAATTGGTTGCACTATATATGCTTATTGGTTGCCAATATTGGGTGAAAATTTTACTACATAACATGTCTTATTGGCCGTCAATAATGGATGAAAATTGGTGAATTTTAATCCTCTTTTGTTGTCATGATATTAGTTTGAAGTTTACTGCATGATAAACTCTTATTGGCTATCAATATTGGAAGAATTCCCACTGCATTACATGTCTTATAGGCTGTCAACATTGGCTAAAAGTTGATGTGTTCTGTCTCTCTCCTTTGGCTGGCAACATTAGCTCAAAATCTGCTGTATAATATACTCTTATTGGTTGTCAACATTGGATGAATGTTTGCTTCGTTATATACCTTCACTTGTTATATTAGGCTCAAAGTTTGTGGCATTGCAGGTTTTCATTTTTTATGTCAATTTAGGTTGAAGTTTGATGAATTATGTTTCTTTCGTCTGATGCTAACTTCAGTTGAAATTTCGCTGCATACCTCCGTTTATTTGATTGCTCAAAACATGTTGGGACCTTTGCCATGAGATTGTCCCTATCTTTGCTATCAAGGATTGTCGGGATATTGCTGCATATCGTCTTCATAAGACTAAGTTTTTTCAGTTATTTAGAGTAATTATAATTCATGTATCCCTTAGTGATGTAAATAATATATGATGATAAATACTTAATTGGAAACCAACACAAACAGGCACAAATATATGCCTTTATTATCACTAGGGTGCCATGTGAGGTGCAACACCTCCATAGGTATTTTTGCTTCTTTTTACCATGTGAGAACTAATGTTACCATAGGCATTTTTGGAGTTTCTTACCATGTGAGGTACAACACCTTCATAGGTACATTTCATAAAATTTATATTTTCAACATTAATATTGTTGTATGAGACCAATGTCTTCGTATGCACCTAATGAATTCACCAATGGAGTCATTAGAGATCCTACGACTCCAAAAGCATTACCTAATACTAGACACATGTTTAAAATATACCTAGGGTTCCAACAGCCCATATCTAATTACAGGCGCTTTTAAAAATTAAGTTGGGTTACAAGGACCCATGTCCAACCAACAGTTTTTTCCAAAAGTCTCAAATTTGAAATAATCAAATAAAAATAAAATCATCTCATTTTAATAAAAATCCTTTGATTGATTTCTTATTCTATTTTATTTTAATTTTTGATATTCTAAAATTCAAATAGAGCATTCTTAAAATAAAAAAAATTGAAAAATATGTGTTTAGTTTTTCATTGATATTTCCAAAATAAGGCTTAAATAAATTAGGTTTCCAAATTCCAAAAAAGTTTAAAAAATATATAAATAAAATGAAAATAGTTAGAAGGTGTGATTATGCAAATTTCATGAATTAAAATGCACCGACCTAAACTACAAATCCTTTTGTTTGCAAATATCTACTTAATTTCATCTATTTTGTTCTTTTCACAAAATTTAAGAGACACCTACCTATGACATGCCTTTTTAAATGAACTATGTGAACTTTGATTTATATTGCATTGTAGTTAGGCATTAAGCTCATATGTTAGGTCAAGTTTGCCCTTTGTCAATATCCATTTTTTTACTTCATTAATTTCATTTTATTTCTCTAATTATTTCCATGCGTGTTTGATCTCGACAATTAAAATAAATTTAAGGTCACACCCTTTACTTCACTTAACTAGCTTAGAGTAACTATCTTCACAAATGAGTATTGTCGGCTACCTAACACCTTTCTCATACTTAAATAGACTCCTAAACCCATCTCTGATTACGCAGACCATCTTTCTATTTTTATTTGGTTTTCCAAAATTTTTCATTTAAAAATTTAGGTGGCGACTCCAAGTAAATTAGTTTTTAAATTTAGTTTTGGGAATCATTTTACACCATAGTTTTACTTTTCCACTGTGATGTCATGTATGATAGTGGTTAACTATATATTTGTCATATAATTGAGAAATTTTATAACAAAGATATAAACAATTATATCTAAATCTAATTCATTAGTGAAATTAAGCTCTTTAGCTATACAATAAAATTCTATTATATAATTATGTCAAATGGATTTTGCCTAATGATATTTTGGTTATTTGGAGTTTCTTTCTATCACAAGTTTTAGTGTATCTTGCAAGAGAACAGGGCGTGAGACTTTCCTCAATACACAAGTTAATATGAGATGAAGAGAAACTAATTCACATAAAGTCATGTTGAGGAAATTAATTATTAAAGCAATTTGAGATATCTAATGATTTTGGAAGTAAAGGAAAAAAATATTTTTTCTTTTTGGCTCCTTAGAGGGTTAAAATAGAGGGAATGTGGTGGTTTAGAACAAAAAATGAGATAAAAAAATAAATTATGCAAAGAAAAAAAATATTAACAAGTGTTAATAGTGGTTTTAATATATATTTAGTTTAAATGAGACTTGATGATGAGGGTGGCACAGTTGGTCTTAGATACAATATGCTTCCATGATGTCTTGGGTTTGAACCTCCTAAGAGTAGATTTAAAAGAAAAAAAAAATTGCTATGTGACCTTGATGGAATTATGATTTTGCCCTCATAAGTTTTATCCTCCTTTGAGGCTCCCCTTCCTCTTCATACTCGTTGCTGCAATGTGTGTAGGGAAAGGAGAAAATTGTGATCGTAGGTGTGCAAGTTGAATCTCGGCCAGGCTGTCACACCTGACAACCCATTAGAGGGTCAAGCGCGACATGGATGGCACAAAAAGGAAAAATAAACAAGTTGGCTTCCAAAATAATTTAAAAACCGATTTTATTTTAGGAGTCATCACCAAAATTTTTAAGAAAAACTTTGGAAAACAATTTTAAAAGAAAAGAAACTAGAAAGGTGGTTTGTGAAAATAAAGATGGGTTTGAGAGTCTATTTGAACATAAGGAAGGTGTTAGACACCTTACAATACTCATCCGTAAGAATGGTTACCCTAAACTAGTTGAGTGAAATCAATGTAATATGGCCTTAAGTTTATCTCGATTACCCATATCAAAACACTCACAAACAGAAATAAACTGAGAAAATAAAATGCAATTAACACAAACAAAACAACAATATTTACAAAGGGTAAACTTGACCTAGGATGAGAGCCTAGGGCCTATTTATCCTACGATAGAGATCAAAGTCTACATAGTTCACCTTAAAAATACGTGGCGATTGGTTGATGGTTTATTTTGTGAAAAAATTAAACAAATTTTTGTAAATAAAACGAGACTGAAATTAAGTTGGTGTGTTTTAATTTATGAAATCAATATGATATCACTCTCTTGGTTTTTTCATTTTCTCTCTTTTTAAATTTTTGGATTTTTATTTAAACTCTTGAGTAAAAATTAATAAGGGTAAAATATTTTTAAATTTTTTTATTTCATGTTTTTAGAGATTTTTAAAATTCAAATTTCTATTTTAAGTTTTCGGGAGAAGATATGACCTCAATTGACTATTTTATAAGCATAATAAAATTAGAAATATCATGAGATAAAATGAAAATAAACATATTGGTAAATTGAAATTGTTTTTATTTATTTATTTGTTAAATGAAAAAATATAAACTAACTTTTAGAGCATAAAGAGATGAAAAATCTCACTCGACCCTTACTAGTTAACTTTGAAATACCTGTAGAGATATATAATCTCACATGATGATTTAAAGGAAATAATAACAATAATTAAAAAATAAAATAAGAACAAGGTGAGATAAAATAAAAATAAATGTATTTTAAAATAAATTATTTTATTTATTTAACTATTTATCTATTTATTAACAGAAAAATATATACTAACTTTCAAAACTTAAGGAGATGAAAATCCCACATGGCTCCTATTGGTTAGCTCTCAAGTGTCTGCGAAAACCTATAATCTCACATGACGACTTCTAAAATAAATTGAAAAATTAAATTTTAGAAATCATCTTATTCTTACGTTGTGAGAAATCATCCATTTTATTTAGAAATTATTATATTTTTCAAATTTCACAAAATCATTAATTTTGTGAGTTAGAAATTATTTTATTGTTCTTTTTGCATTATCAGATATAATGAATTTCTAAAGCCTAAAGAGATCAAAGGTCTCAAATGACTTTTATCGATTAATTTTTTTAAAATGTCAAAGAAGAGTGACGATCTCACATGGCATCTTTTCAATAAAAAGGTGAAATTAATAACAATTAAAAATATTATATTTATGACTTCAACAAAAAATTATATTTATTTATTTATTTATTAACTTTCAAGGCCTAAGGAGATTATTGGTCTTTCATGGCCTCTACTCGTTAATTCCTAAATGCTTCAAGGAGATTTACCAATCTCACACAGCAATTCTATAAATAAAGATGAAACAAAAGTAAGTTATAAACTATTACAAAAAATTTGGTGGCTTCTTGAAATTTTTATTGAAAAAATATTTCATTTATTAGTTTTTATTTTTTACTACCATTGTGATTATTATTATTATTTTGTATATTCAGCCACTCTCTAACTTTTGACTTAGAGACCCACTTCTCCATAATTTCCAGCATGTTTTTTTTTCCTTTGCCATTCCCACGATTTCATACATTGAAAAGGAAAGCCATGTACAAGAAAAATTAAAAATAAAAATAATGTGATGATAAAACATAAAACTCAACGTTGCAAATCAAAGGAGCCACCTTTCCCAATCTAATGTGAAGTGAGTATCATAAGTGAATATTAAACCAAGAGGTCCAATGGTTATGAAGCATAAGACATGCACGTAGGCATAGCTTTTCTTTCATTTTTATTAAACCACTTCCTTTAGTTAGCGCATCTTCCCTTTCATTTTATTGGCCAAAAAAAAATCTTCCCTTTCATTTAACAGTAACACATATAACTGTCCCCCCAAAAAAAAAGAGCAACTCGCATAGGCTCTAACTTCCCCAAGACATGCCACAAAGTGCAAATATATCCTTTGTCCAAGTGAATTCCTCAAAAATTGTGCACCTCATGAAAGAAGAACATTAGAGCAAAAAATAAAAAAACAACCAAACACATACACTTCAAAAATCAACTAGAATGTAGCAGAATTCTTAAAATGCCAATTTGCATCTCAAAGCTCTCTTCATCTCAAGCTCTTACAATATCTCAGTCCATATAAACCCGAAACAGAGGCGTGTTCTCTCCTTCTCTCAGTTTTAAGCCCTCTTTTTATAGACAATCCAAGCCATCATCCTTGCCCTACTCCTGTCCCGTTCACCGACATGCAGAGGTGGCGTGTGGGCAGAGGAGTGTTAGCCACTTGTGGCAAGACCTGCACAATTCTCTCTTTCCCCTTCCAAGATATATATATATATATATATATATATATATATATATATATATATACTCTTTGTCTCCTTTATAAATTTTTTCTTGGGCTTTTACTATTTCCAAAAAATGAGTTATTGTAGTTTTTGGAGTTTAAGGGATTTAAGAAATAAAAGGATTATTTTTAGAAGCTCTAGTCAACTAGTTATGATCCTATAATTTGATTACCGGCATGTTATTAATTACATTAATAGTAGTCTGAGTTATGGAATAAAGTACACCTCCGGTAGAAAATGAAGGCAGGTTGTACTGAACTAAATTGAATGGAGAGGGTTTATGTATCTAAAGCACTAGAAAAGACTTTTGCATAAAAGAGGACAGAGTTCATTCTATATATCCCAGTTTAGTTTTGGTAAAAAACTTATTCTATAATTCATTCTAATATTTTGGTAATTAATAGTATCTTGTATATAGGTTGGAAACCCAAAATTACAGGATTACTAGTCTGAAGAGATCTATAAAGATATGTATTCTTAGTATAACAATGTCAAGTATGGGATTTGCCGGATTGTCATATTATGGTATTAGAGCATGGTTTGATTAGAATGGAAGAAAATTATGAACCTTAATTTCCTAATCTCACTAATTGAAGTTCATATCCTTTTAGTGTTGATTTTATTTTCTACTTATTTAGTTAACTATTTCATAATGGATGCAATAAGAAGAGTAGAACCAAGAATATATTGTGTAGATCAAAATAAGTTGCCAAAAAGCTGATATATGCCTATGGAAAATGAATCACTAATAGCTATCCCGTTTATATTAAATAGAGAAGGAGATAGTATATTTAACCAATTAAATTGGACGAATATGTTTTTAATGAAACAATTAGGTTGTTTTATAGAACCGAATATAGAAGAGGAATTAGAAATATATGATTTAGATGGAACAATAGACAGAACCCTTAAAGAGATAAGAAAAATATTAGATAAAGACAATCAAAGCAATAGGATAAAATGATTAAGTGAAACAGCAAAACTATTGGAACAAAAAATATATGAGACCAAGTGAGAATTAATAGACATAAAAACAAAATTAAAAATAATCAATGAACACATGATACAATAAAACAAGCATTAGGAACACATGAAAAAGAAAGATTAATAGAAATAAAACAAGCATATGAAATAAACATGATGAAGGTTAGGCAATATTCAAAGGAAAAACAAAAGAACAAATAAAAGAACAACAAATTAATGAAAGTATACATTAAACAGGAATAATAATAGAAAAACTACAAAAAGGACAAGAAATCATAAATAATAACTTATGGACAATCTTTGACAAAATTATAAAATTAGGAAAACAAACAAAGGAAAAAATAGAAGAAGAATCATTAGAGGAACTAACTAAGAAAGATTATGAAATAATGGAATTAGCATGCCACATAGAGTTAGATTTACCAAATTTTCCAAATTTAATAAAACGCGAAGCTAAGGAAGGAAAAAGCTTAGCAGTAAAAACAAATAAACTTGATGAATATATTAGAAGAATTAAACCAAGATAAAATAAAAAGAAAAATGGGTAAAGAAGTATAAAATTTAGAAGACATTAGAAAACAATTAGGAAATATGACATTAGGATATAATGACCTAATTGAAATTAATATCTTAAGTGATTTAACCACAAGAAACTCAGGAAATCAACAAGAACCCCAGAACCCTCCAAATTTACAAAGTCCAAAATATAATATAAATAACACAAGTAGTAGTAGACTAACAAAGAACAAGAAATAGAATAATAACTTACTTATATGAAACTTACATATACCCCCACAAGAAATAATAACTTTACACTAATACCATTAGAACAATATGAAACCAGACAAATACCAAATTTAGGAATATAGTTAAATTTAGACTGTAATTTAGCTAATAAAAAATAATAGAAGAATGGGCAAAAACTCAATTAATAGCACTATTAAATATAAATATAAAAACAAATGTTGCAAATCTAATAATAAAAGCTAGTTTTATGGGAACAATATAAGATTGATGAAAGAGTAAATCAGAAGAATTTAGGGCAAACACAAGAGCAATAACAAGTCATACTAATAGAAAAGAATTTTACGCAATATTATTAAGATAATATGAACAACTATTAAGAAGTAAATTTATAGAACGAAGTATAGGAGCAAATGAAACAACAAAAATAGACAGAGCCATAACAAAACTACATCAAATAGAAATTTGTACATTAGACCCTAATGATTTAAACCAATATATATGCGAATACAAAAAATATTATTATGAAGCAAGATTACAAAATTATGAACAACAAAAATTTTATATGGAATTATTGTATTGAAAACTACCAAGACTCATTTCTGAAACAATATTAGATGATTATAAGAAAGCATTTAGTGAAAGACAATAATTAATACCATTTATAGATACTATGGGAAGAAGAGAAGATTTCTTAAGAGAATATTTATCTAGTAAGTGTAAAGAAGCATGGAGAAATATTAAATATTATAAACCCAATAAATTAGTACTAAAATGTAATGAATTTGAAACACCTCATAGATTGGAATGTAAACCAGAAAAGAAAAAATATAAGAAAAAGAAGAAATATTTAAAACCATATAAAAATATAAGTTTAGAAAAGATCCAAAATATAAATTCAAGAGTAATTACAAATCACGAAAGTATTTTAAGAAAGGAAGAAAAATAAATTATAAGAAAAACCCAAGAAAATATCAATGTTATAATTGTGGACAAATATGACATATATCAATAGAATATAAGAAATTAAAAAATAAGAAAGTTATGAACATAATGGAATTAGCTGAAAATTATGGTCTAAAACCAATAGAATATAATGAAATTTCAAAAAATGAAACAAATAGTTCAGACTTAGAAACATACAAAGGTAATTATTTCTATTCCATCAATATTTTCATGATATAATGCTCCTCCCTAATAATTTTTTGAAGCTACTATATAAATTATCCATTTTATTGGCTCTTTTGTTGGTGTTGTTAATTTAGGTAAATCTTTGCATAATTTTTTTATTTTCTATATTATTTTATTTGCTTCTTCATCTCATTGCCATTTAGTTTTTTTATCGGCTAATTTTGATATTTTTTATGTATATTTAGATAAATGGGGAATAAAATTTTTAACTTGGTTTACTATACCTAGAAATGATTGTAATTCCTTTTTTGTAGTTATCTCAAGAAATTTTTCTACTTTTTTACTTATATGTTCTTATAATTTTACTCCGTTAGTAGTATAACTCAGACAATTATTAATGTAATTAATAACATGATGGTAATCAAATTATAAAATCATAACTAGTTGACTAGAACTTCTAAAAACAATCCCCTTAATTTCTTATAATGAGTTTAGAATTCCATACCTTAACGTTCTTCTTCTATTCTTGGAATATTGTTGAAGTTGGTAAAGATACTTGCTGGAAACTTAGATAATAGTTGGTGAAGATACTTGCTGGAAACTTAGATAATAATAATAAACTCAGAGGTATATGAACAAATATTTTGTTAATAGAAATATTTGGAATACAAGGATGTTGAGAGAACTGGGAAGGTTATAAGGCAGAACACAAGTATGTAATTGTCTAGGTATCATTATTTTTGCTGGATCTAATTTCAATTCTTCTAATATTGGCATAAAATTTTTTTTCTGCATTGCAATTATCCTCACGTTATTCACTTATTGTAAGGTTTAAGTAAGGCATTCTGCATTGCCTTCTTCTTCAATTTCTTCTTTATAACATTTGAGATTAGGAATATCAAATTATAAGTTTGTATCATTGTTTAATATCAAACTTATATGTTCACATTTGTTATCTTTCTTATTGATCTGTTGTTGTAGCGAAAGTTGGAAAGAGAACTTGCTATGTACAGTGGGTTGCTACCAACCACTTATTCAGAACTTGATGAAATAGATGAGAATGAAGAAGATAGTGAGCAAGTTAACTCTATTGCTGGTAAGAGCTTACGGAGACTACAACCACTTATTCAAAATTGTTTCTAGTGTTTCCTCCCAGAATCAATTGCTAGTGTATGTTCCAATTGTCGTTTAATGCTAAGATTCTATATGTATGGGTAGCTTATCCGATTTGGTTAAGGTTATGTTATTGTTGTTCTCTGATGCAAAGATTCTATGTACATGTCCTTTATGTTTTCTGAGGAAAATTCATTACAGCTCCTAAAAAATGTCAAACATTATCCTCAAGAGTCCAGTTGTTATATACATGAAAGAAAATTGCAGAATTGTGCAATTAATGGCAGTGGAATGTTGCTTAAAGTTTTACTAGATACTGTCTCTACATCACCTTCAATTATTTCTTGTGATTTTCTTTTGGCTTTTAGTCAGTGACTTATTTGATGATTGGATTTGCCTTTTGTTATTGACACAACAAGGAGTCACCGTAGATGCTGACTTTGCATCTTCAGAAGGATTTTTTTTTTTTGGTTTGGTCAACATCTTCAGAAGGATTGAGTTTAGGAACTTGGCTACTAGCAACTTCTGCTTGGGTATTGACAGAGAGTGAGCTTATTTATAGTTTAATTTATACGGGTTGGTCGCCTGTTTGCTAATGTTGACAGCAGGAATTCCTTTTACAAGGGTCAATCCGTCTTTCTTATTATTTAGCTATTATCAATTATAATGGATTTAAGCTTCAATGAAGAAATTTTGACAATTGACGCTCAAGACACAGGCACCTCTATTATCAGATTAATATGGTCTTTTGATAATCAGATTTACCCTTATCATTTTGTATGCTTCTCAATTCTCAAATATGTATATAATCTTTCATTTAATTTTTGTTCAGAGAATCCTGTAAGAAACTTGGTTATTTTAAAGTCATCAAGTTTCATTCTAATGATCTCATTAATCCTTAAAGTTATACAAGGCTCCACTTTTTACACTAATTATCTTAGTTGTTTGCAGTTATTTTGGTTAATATCATGCTAAATTCTGTCTTGTGATCATTGTTTCTAAATTCTCATATTTTGTTTAACTTCAAGCATCATCCTGATTTATATTGCTGCAGGAATTGGAAACAAATCAAGTTCTGAAGCAACTCAAGTATATACAAGTAGTATGTTTAAAATCTGTAGTTTCTTTAATGTATTCATATATTTAGAGAAAATACTTTACAATTTATATGATCATTTCAGTGATATTAGGAGTTTTCATTTCCTTATACTACTTGTTAGTATTTTGTATATTCAAGCTTAAAATTTTGATGGGCAATATTTGAACTTACAAATCACAAACCTTTTGTAGATCAAGTAGAATATTCCAATCACTAATTTCTTTATAATTTTGTCTCCAGCTGTGAGATGTTTATACAAGAACATCTTTAATTAAGTAATTAATTAATTAATTTGAAGAAGACTTTGAGCATAACTATGTATGTGTAAGACAGTACATCTTTCCATAACACGTTGTTTCATCATTATCACCATTTTCAGTTTGTTTACGAGTAGGTCAAATAATTGATAGCAATTTGACATGTAAAAGGTGTGAAGTGGGTAATTGATAGCAATTTGTAAATCAATGGATGGAGAAATTTTCATGCTACTCATTAGTAGCTATCCATAATTCATCTTGATAGCTATGTACTGATATTTAGAAATTAACTAAATTAACTTTTTAAAACATGTCAAAACGTAAAAGAGTGTTGAATGTGGTATATAAGAATGAGATATCACTAAGAATGAGACTTGCTAATATACGTTACTTTTTTTAATTCTAATATTGTTTTTTTTTTTTTGGTATATTAGCATATTTTATCATAGAAGAGAAGAGAACAAAAAATCTTCTATTGGAAAGGGCAAAGCCCTTGACTGGACCTAAATGAATAGCCCATGTTGGGAAAATTAGGATTGGATTTCTTTGCTGGAAAAGAGCAGAAAAATGTCTAACTCATATCACGAAGGCCGAAGAAAAATGATAATTATTAGATTCAATATCAGATTGCCTTAACTATGTATTATATAATATAATTAAATATTAAAATACCAATGAATCCTTTTAAATCTATTTTAAAAGGACCAAAATATAAAGAACTCAGATTCATATGTCAAAAATAATTGCATAGTGTTGGTAGTTTGCAGTTTAATAAATTTTTTTTTTTTTCATTTTGATGCTATATGTTTCGAAAATTTGCAATTAAGTTGTTTGAGGTATTATTGTTAGTATATTTATATTATGTGGTATTCTTTTATTAACTCTTTAACAAAAAATAGTACGTGCAATTCAGCCATTTCAACTTTTGGAAAACTTAATATCCTTATATATTACTGTTAGTATATTTATATTATGTGGTACCCATATATTCCTTTTATTTACCTAAATATCATTTTAGAATACTCAAATTCAGTCATTTCTACTTTTAAAAACCCTAATGTCCAACTAATCTTCATGGTGCTTAAATCTACATTCTAGTAAAATAATTCATTGATATTATGACTAAATCTTCTCTTTTGTTTGCTCAATTTATTTGCTAAGGTGTCTGATACCCTACCTCCTTCTTGCCATGATAGTAGATGTTATGATATTCATGTAAGTATACATCTATTGATCCTGATTTTGACATCAAATCAATTGTAAAGGTTACTTATACTTAGGGTTTCGGCCTCTCTACCTATTTATTTGCATCTCTAAGTCTATGAAATATAGGGTATGTGTAATTATGAGATATTAGTTATGTCAACATAATTACATTTGGAAAGTGATTACTAAATTTGTTGCTCTATGATAATGAACATTTGTACATTTGATATTTTTTCTGTATCTACTTTGTCAACCATTATGCAAAAAATAAGACTTTCTATAATCCAATAAATGGTATTGTTGTGATTTTGGAGGTTTGGCATGAATATATTCCTTTAATAACTATTTATAAGTTGAACTCATTAATTAATTGATCAATGAGTTATAACTAGGTTAATGCGATTAAGTTACATCCTAGTATAGGTGTTGCATTGAATCTATATGTTTTTATAGGTGCATTAGATGAAAATATAAATGTGGTAGAAAGGAGAGCATGGATGTACAATAAAGTACTTCCTAGTCGGGTAGGCTTTAATAAGTGTCTAAAATGGGGGTTGATGAGTTCATTGAACAGCTAGTAAATTTCTAGCATTCACAAGCAAAAGTGTCCTTGCGTGCAGTGTTAATGTAGGGTTCACTTAGTTTCTTATAAGGTAAAGGTGCATCTATACAAGTGAGGATTTAGGCCAAATTATTATCATTAGACTTCTAATGGTGAAAAATCACCTAGAATGAATCTAGTGGTGCTTCCCCTACATGGTGAACACTTTATGGCACTTGATGAAGGTAGTCAACAATTGAATCAATATGAAAACATGGTTATGGATGCTGTTGAGTCATCCTTTTGGGATAACACCCTCAAGTGGTGAAATAGGAACTAAATCTTGGTGCTCAAGCATTGTATAACATGTTGACTTCTACACAGGCACCTCTTATGAAAAGAGTGTTCCACTCACTATAAACTCTCAACTATAGTAAGGATGCTAAGCATTAAGGTTGAGTATAATATGCTTAAGCAATGCTATAACAATATCATGCAATACATGAAAAAGCAATGCCCTCAAATAACAAAGTTCTTATAGACTTTTCTAGAACTAAAAAATGGTGTCTAAGTTAGGGTTTGGATATAAGAAGATTGATTGTTGCATTAATGGATGTATGTTATATTACAAAGGTGACTCATAAGAAAGGCAATGCAAGTTTTATAGGTCTACAAGGTATCGTGAAAGGACTAGTCGAGTAAGATCAAAGATGGTGGCAAACAAGCATATCTAGTTCTTACAATCAATTCCAAGACTTTAAAGATTGTTCACATTTGAAGTAACAGCTAAGGAAATGAGATGGCACAACAAAAATAGGCGTGATCGTGGGATCTTATCCCACCCTTTTGAAGAAGAAGCATGGAAAGTGTTTGATTAGACATACCCAATTTTGTCGTAGATCCATGAAATATGATGCTAGGACTTTGTGCAGATGGATTTACCCCATACAACCAATTCAAAAAAAAAAATATTCATGTTAACCTGTGAACATCACTCTATATAACTTGCCACCTGGGATGTGTATGAAACAACAGTATATGTTCTTGACACTAATTATTCTTGGGCAAAGTAATTTGAAAAGCAAAATAGATATTTACTTACAATTATTGGTTAATAAAATTAAGCTATTGTGTAGTAAGGTAATACCAACATATGATATTTCACTTAAACAAAACTTTCAAATACGGTCAGCACTTATGTGAATAATTAATGGCTTCCCATCTTAAGGGATGTTATCAAGATGGATGACTACGAGGAAATTGTCTTGTTCTATCTAAATGGAGAAATCAAAGGCATTCACTCTCATGTATGGTTAGAAAACAACTTTCTTTGATTGTCATTGACAATTCTTGCTAATGAATCAATTGTACAAGAGAAATAAAAATGCATTTCTAAAGAATAAAGAAGAGAAATCATCACTTCCCCTATGGTTGGATGGTAAACAAGCATGTGAGATAGTGTGCAATCTTCCCAGGTTACTTAATGTGGGCAAATTCAAATAAGTGTGGAATATGGGGTTTCTTATAACTGGATAAGACAAAGTATCTCTTAAGAGTTGCCATACTGGTCAATAAATATGACTCGACACAATTTTGATGCTATGCACATTGAAAAGAACACATTTGACAAAGTGATTAATACTGTCGTGGATGTTAAAGGGAAAACAAAAGACAATAAAAAACAAGGATGGATGACCAAGAATATTGTCGACAAAGAGGATTAAAACTTCTAGACCACAAGGGTAATTTGTTCAAACCTAAGGCAAACTATATTCTTAATATTGAATAAGAACAAGCAGTTAGCTAATGGATCAAGAACCTAAAACTGGTATATGGGTATGCTTCTAATCTTAGTTTATATGTGGACAGTAAAGAAGCTAGATTCTATGGACAAAAAAGTCATGATTGTCATGTATTCATAGAGTGTTTGCTTCCAGTGGCCACTAGAAGTTATCTAGAATCCACTAACTGAGCTTAGTCGATTCTTTACGACCTTTGGCTCTACCACATTATGAGTGGATCAATTGGAGGTGTTAAAGTAAAACATAATTCTTACATCGTACAAATTGGAGAAGCTCTTCCCCTTCAGGTATTTTTGGCTCCATGGAACACTTACTTATAGATTTAGCATATGAAGTTAAGGATGGTGAACTAGTTCAGTATCAATAGATGTATCCATTTGAGAGGTAATGATTATTCATCATTGCCATTGTTGGGATTATTATACCCTACCAAAAGTACAATCTAACGCCTTATTGATTACTTACGCAGGCTTCTCCATACCTTAAAGAGGAAAGTTTAGAACAAAACTCATGCAAAAGAGTCTATATGTGAGGCCTACATAATTAAGAAGACAACAACTTTCTACACACATTACTTTGAGTCACATATTTACTCTAAGAAAACTAGACTACAAAGAAATGATGAAAAAGGTTAAGCCTTTCTTTCTATCTTCAACTATCCAGGTTGTCTAAGTGGTGCATGCAAGTCACACTTTCTTAGTAATGTACAAACTTGCCATGGCCACACAATATAACGTAGGTGTTAACCAACACTCACGTAATATTGCATTACACATAATTCATATTTATATTAATAATTCAACTTCACAATGCAGCTTATTTATTCAAGGGTTAACTAATTTGACGCCTCACATCATGAATGCTTATGTGGATCACCACATTGAAACTAAGTTTCTTTCATGGTTCCAAAACCATGTAAGATGTTTTGTACTTCATGTGTTTTGACTTTAAACCTTTTTTTTAATATGTTAATCACTTGATAGATATTTGTTCAACAGGTTCATGATCTTGTCAATAATGTTAGGGATCCTTTTTAACATGACATTGCTCATAGACCAAAGAGGATAGTCCAAACATGGCTAATTTACTTTCTTAGCAATTACAAGTTCCATGTAAATGCATTGAGCCATTATAAATTTAAGATTATTAGTGGAGTTTGCATTCAAGTAACTAACTATGATGAATCAAAAAGTGACTATTATGGCATATTACAAGTGGTTGTAGAGCTAGAATACACAGGGTCACTAGTGAAGTGAATCATGCTTTTTATGTGTGAGTGGTTTAAACCTATTCCTAATCGTGGTATAGGGTTCATGAACAGTATGGAATTGTTGAAGTTTGAGGCCAAAGGAAGTACAATAAGTATGATCCATTTATTTTAGCTTAGTAAGCCAAATAGTGTACTATTTATTATATCCAACAAATTGTGAAAAGGCTCATTAGTTAGCCGTCACCATGATTAAGGCCATAACTGCAATTGATGCCTAAAGTACAACAAAATCTGACGTTAGTTTATTTCTATGAAAAATGCCAGAAATTTTATTGCCCATAATCATTCAAAATGATGAACTTCCAACTTTACGCGATAATGAAGGTGACTTCAAAGAAGTAAATATAATTTTAACAAACCAATTGGTCACCTGAGAGTGAATTTGAGTTCATGTCTCATTCATTTAATGAAGATGAACATGATAGTGCAGAAGCACTAGACTCTAATGCCACAGGTGAATAGTCAAAGATAATAGGCCAAACTTTTCATATACTTGTATACATGTCATTTTTTTCTCATACATGCTTGCATCTTATGTTTTATTTATCTGTTTTTTTCCATATATATACGTGTGTGTGAAAAACTTTCAAATTGTTATTATTCATGTACATATGGCAAGCGGCTAGACCGATAGAGGCCAAGGACAGGGTACATCCTTTTATCACCATCAATTGTCTAGTGGTTTATCATCTACTCCTTCTATTCCTATCATTGCTAGTCCAGGCAGGTCATCTTTCTCTTCTCCTATGATTCACTTGGCTTCATCTTTCAGGACACCATCTCTATCACCTTTATCGGATCTGAGGCCCAAATTCTTTTGCCACCTCCACCAGGAGTCAATAATCCATAAGACCTTCCCTCTACTGAGAGCCCCCAGGATACAGCTTCAAGTGCTGGCACACAAATGCCTTTGAACCTTGGAGTTGAAGTTCCATTGATGGTCGCTTGTAGATCAATCCTGATAAACATATATGAGTTTTTATCTTCTTACATTGCATTCTTTTATTTCATTTATGACAATAATTCTGATGTTAATGTTAAAATGCATAGATTCAACCCTATTGTTGATGTTGGGTGGGAGTTATCACACAAGGAAAAGTTGAACATCCATACCACAATTGGGGAACAACACCTTATAAGGTCAATGAGGTGTGGTTCAACAAATGGCCAGTATGTATAAAAGTTATTTCTTATATTTTATATTAGGCTTATTTATTGATTTTTTTTTTGTTTGGCAATGTCTGTGTAGAAATTGTATAAATAGCTACTAGAGCATGATAGCTAAATTAGGAAGAATTGGTCTAAAAAGTGTGGGGGAGTGACTCAGGGCTATGATGCATAAAGTTTATGAGGATTTGGCAAAGGACATTGGGACCAAATGGATCCCAGTGGACATAATGAATTACTTAATTGAATTATGGGATTTAGATGCTTACAAAGAAAAGGGAGAGGTCACAAAAAGGAATAGAGCATTTCTTACTAGTGGGACATTACACAAGGGTGGTAGCATTCCCACTTTTGAGCATAAAAGGAGGTTGACAATTACTTCTTCTTCATATATCATTCAGTCAATTTTATGTAATATCAATAAATTGTGTTATTTGTTGAACATATCATTTGGTGAACATTGTTCTTCACTAAAATGTATAGGCAAAAACACTTGGAAAGGAGCCTACTTTATTTGAACTATTCTTAAAAACACATCAAGATCAAAAGAGCGGGGACTTTTGTTAACCATCGGTTGGCTGAAGAATATGTGAGTTTATTGAACTAGTTTGATATGTTTATTGTATTTATCTATATTTTCAAATTAATTATGACAATCTTTAACCTTTTTTGTAAATTTTGTACACTAACTATATGAGGCTAAGATCAATTATATCATCTCAAGGGTCAATAGAAGCTGCAATAGAGTTAAGCCAAGTCAAGGAGATGACCTTATGGTTGGAAGCTATGGGAAGTAAGAATAAAAGAGGTAGGATCATCGAGGTAGGGTCTGAGACACCTGATTCCTACTCCATTACTTTATTAGGGTTGTGACGGCATATAGATACTGCCACTACTCACCTCGAAGGTACTATCTCCCAGCAGGGTGATGTTATGCAGAGACTAATTCGTGAGCTTAAGAAAATAAGGTCTCATATGCAGCTTCCACATGTTCAAGAAGATAGAGCCACTAAAGCAGACATGGTAGCCCCAGATAATCCACTCTCAAATTAGACTGTCCTTCTCTAATGTTTTTTAGAGGATTTAGTTACTTTGATAATTACATTTAGATTTGCTTGATATTTATATTATGTTGGACTTTATTGTGGATTAGTTTTATATATGTACTTTATTGTTAATATTATGATTGCTTATATGTTTTAGTACACTAATTGTGAGCTATGTTATTTGTATTCAGGTGTGTAAAGGACTATGACATTTAGGGGTATATTAAGGATAGAAAAATTCCCAAATTGCAAAATAGGGACAAATTAAGGATGGATTATGGATAGAAAATTTTCCATATTACAAAAATGGGACATATTAGGGACGAATTAGGGATGGAAAAATTTCCAAATTGCCAAATAATGATAGATTAGGGACAAAAATTAAGGATGGATTTAAAATTCTATTCCAAAATGGGACAGACTTTTGGGAGAGAATATTCAATCCCAAATTAGGGACGAAAAAAATTCCCAAGTTTGGGACTAAATAGTCTCTCATAAAACTTTGTCCTCATTTGGATCAGATTTTCCTCACAAATTTTCATCGTAAATTGGGACATATTTGGAATAGAATTTCTATCCTTAAACAAGATTAATGTATTCCACATTTAGGGATAAAAATATTTTTTAGGATAGATATTTTCATCCCAAATTTATGGATGGATTTTATTTTCCATCTCTAACTATCTGTAACTTCAAAATTTGATATGGGATTTTTTTTTTTTTGTCTTAAAATTTGTCCTAGATCAATTAAGGATGGATTTTTGCACCATTAGAAACAGAAGAATCCGTCCCTAATTGGTGCTTTTCTTATAGTGTTGATTAAATCTGTGATTGTTAATCAAATCTTGGAGGAAAATTAGTATAGGGGATTGTTGATATGCTTTTTTTATATTGATGGAATGTGAAAGATGATTTGTTAAACTTGCTTCACATTTTGACAGGTTAGAGATAGTGATTTCTCAATTTTAATGCAATTAATTAATTAAATTCTAAGTGCTTACTTGAGGTTGTTAGTTAATTAGAAATTGGTTAGGGAGCTCTTCTTAATCAACATACATAAGGAAATCTAGGTTGTTAGAGTTTGTTAGTAACCATAGCCATTTACTAAAGAAAAGAGTGGAAATTTGTCTTCATCGATATCAATGATCAACTTAGAAGGACCAAAAAAATACCTTCCTTAGTTAGATTCTTATTCCTTGATAGAATTCTTTAATTTGCTCTTTTCCTTATATTAAATTTATTTGCTTCAAGGTTGTTTGCTTGATTTTGTTGGTCTAATTGTTGTCTTTTATTTTGTTAAAAAACTTCATTTTATTTCTTCCTCTATACATTTGCTCCTTAGATGTTCTCAAGTGTTGAAATCATCAATCTAGGTTCGACCCTACTAACTTTTGTTACAATTATTTTGTTGTAGAGCAGGCTATATCTTAATTTGATTCATTTGACACCCATTGAAACCCTAAAATTATGAGCTAAAAAGCATTGCATTTTGTCATCTTTGCAATGGGGCTGTAACTTGGAATACTGCAGTCACAACGCCCTTCACTTCTATACAAAAGGAGAAATTCCCTTCATTGGTGCTGTGACTTGAAATGGTGAAGTCATGGCCCTAGCTCTCCCTTCATAAATTGAAAAATGTTTTCTTGCATCCAAACACCGGGTTTCCATGGTTCAAGCTTCTAGATGACTGTAGTGTGAGTTTCCTTGCTTTAAAACCCTATAAAAACAACCATATCCAATTTAATTCATGGTCTAATTAAAGCAAGAGCAAGTCAAATTCTTTTTATGTAGACAAATTGCGGTGTGGGGTTACAGTAGATATATATTCACAATTTGCTTTAAATTCCTTTCTATGACATTAAAACTGGATCAACTAATCACCAATCCCCTATGAAAAAAAAAAAAAAATGCATAAGGAAACCTGAATTAATATGAGTTAGAAATTGTCTAGCTTAGGTGTCTGACAACATAACATTTAAAGGTGAAAATCTATATAACTTAACGACGCTATAAGTTAATGTTTGTATTTACCAGTGATAGAGATGGTTCTTGTACTCTCAAAGAATCTTTGGAGTTACTCTAACACATTCTGCTAAATATTAGAACATTGTTCATCCAAGTTTGTTCACTAGTACACTAACTCCATATGCATTTTAATATTTTTTCCTGTACTGAAATTAACTCGTTTCATAAAGTATCCACCTCATTGGCTAAGTTAACATTAATTGTAAAACTCTAGTTCACGCTGCCAATCTGGCCAAATATTTTAGAAGGATATAGGCCAATCTTACCCAACCATTACTAATATCCATTCTAGTGTATACAAAAAAATAAGTATAATTACCGTTGTAATTATCTATTATTTGGTATAGTTCGATTTTATATATATATATATTGACTATTCTACTGTCCGTGCATGTCCTGAAGAGTCAAGATGACTAAGGAGCCAAATATATAAGTACGACAAACAAGACCAAATAAATTATGGTATTTTATGTTAACCAAGCATTAATCCCCATGCATGCGTGTTAAAAAAACAAAACAAAACATATAATGACCCAATTGCAACTTCCAATAATTTCTTGTACTATTTAAGTATTCTCACGGACACAAAAACTTCCATATATACACATTTCCATAAGTGAACAACTTATCAATTAATTCCACACTTAAATCAAACAGTAAAGTTTGATTACGAGAAGGCATGGATACTAAGAACATGAGAATTATGATTAAAAAACTTGCTGTAATATTGATCATGATGTGGCTTGTGTATTCAACGATAGTACTGGAAGCTGCTCTGAATTACCCTCCTTTTCATGCTGAAATTGAGGCACCAAAAATGAAAGATAACTGCAAAATTTATTGCACACAAGAGAACACTCGAAAATTCAAATATAATCCCCACCGAGTTCTTGTAAAAGAAAATGCATCCAGGATATATAAAAGATGAAACAGTACTTAGGAACGTGTGTTTATCATATTATCTTTTAAAGTGATATATGTCTCCACTATATTTGATATAGAGTTAATAGAAAATTTCCCCTAAAAGTTATCACAAAAAATTAAAAATTTACATAGAACAATATCTTGGAATTTCTTGAAACTTATAAATGAATAGAGTAGAATGTATAAGAGGAGAAAATGATGATAATTTTTTTTACATTTTCTAATTTGCATAGATTCTTATTTATAGCCAGAATCTATACCAATACAATTTTTTCTCTTAAAGTTTATATCTGTTCAAAGTTTAAGTGAAAAATTATGACTAATAGAAAATATAAATGTTTAAATTTTGAATGGAAATAAATAAACAAATTATTTATTTATTTAAATAAATAATGCTAAAAAATATGTAAACAAATTAAAAATTAGAACTTATGGATCTTTTTTCAATCCAATTGCTAAGTACTTATAAGTATTAATTATTTAATTGTACTTATTTTTTTTAATTTTCTAATTTAATATGTTATGTGGATAACTATATATATATATATATATGAAAGCTTTAAAGACTTTAAATTTATCTAATACAGATTTAGAAGTCTATCATAACCAAATATTATTTAACATAGTTTTCCAAACTAACTATATCTAATAGTTCTTAGATTTCATTTCCGTTCTTGCCTCTCGATTTGTGAGGGAAACTAGATAGAGGAACATTGCCATAAGATTTGCCATGAATTTGCATGACAAAATAATAATAGCCTTTATGTTAAGTGTATGGAAAAATGTCATTCGGTGATGCTCTATGCTTTTAAAGGTCCTTAAGAATTACCTTCAAGTGATCGTGGAAGATGGAGGCTAGCTTGGTTAGAATTTGCAAGAATAATTAAGTTTTATGTACCCAAAAAAAAAAAATGACATGCATGTTTACATATATGAGGAGCCATTATTGTGTTTCTCATCTCCATTGTTATAATTTTTTTTTATATATATATTTTCAATTACCAAGCATATGATCTTATATGTCAACATTTTTTCTTCAGTTATTTTACATATATAATAATTTTTTAGAAAATGAGTCATGTTTTTCTTGAAACCAGCTTGTGTGTGGCAAAAATATATTCTTTAAGGAATCCTAACTTCAATTTTCTGGATTCAGTGCATTTGAGATTTGGTGCATTTTGTGTATTTAATTATCTTAAAGACATGTTTTCTTCTATAAAAAAACTAATATCTATTTCATGAAATAAAAAATAGGACAAAACAGTACAAATACACCAAATGGCCAAAATTTTAAATGCACATAATTCAAATTACAATTTTATACTTTCAATTAGACTTTCTTTGATACACAGCCAAATTAGAACGGTCAAATTAATGTGCATGTATTATTATCACTTCAGAAAATCAAATTGTCTGTTGCTTTTTAAATACAATATTAGAGTATATACATATCAAAAAAGTAATATGAAAAATAAAACATTCATGTAAGTATAAAATTAAATGAAAAATTTAACAATTAATCCGACATTAATTAATTCACTAAATCTAAAAAAAATAACAATAAAAGGCCTTTCACATAATTAATACTATAGTGATGCACTTGCAGCCACAAATGTTGTTCAGGGAGTAGGGACAATGTAGTATCCGTTATGGTAAATTAATTAGTTAATTAAAATAATAACGATTTATTTTCTTATGAATTTTTATCGAAGAGAAGTGACATTGTCTTTCAAAAAATATCTGATCAAAAGTCATAATATTTAATTAAATATATTTTTAAAGAGTTAAAACTAGTAAATTGATTTTTTATCCTTTAATTAAAAGATATATTTTATCTCAATTTAATTTCTAGAGATTGTATCTCTTATTTTGATTTTTTTAAGATAATTTTTATTGGGAAATAATTCTCACATTAAGCTTATTAATTAGGAGACTTAACGTAAGAATTTGAAAATATTTATTTAAAAACTATTATACCAAGCTTGACCTTTAGTAGTCCATATTGAAATAAGATTACATGTAGAGGAAAAAATAAATAAATAAATATCATTACATTTTTTAGAGACGTCGTGTCGTTTACAGACGTACGGTAACAGTCATATGAGAATTGAATGACATCTTCCCCAGTCTTATCGCCTCCAAGTCCCACGGTCGTAAACCATTCTGCGCGTCGCCCTCACCTCAACTCTCTAATTTGTATCCTGTTGGCTCTGGTTTCCCGCGAATGAAGAGCAGAGTAGCAATAACCTCCTGCAATTTCTCGAGGTTCTGCTGATTTCTTTCTTTTTGGTATTTCTATATTCTTCTAGTTGCTGAGCTAAGCGGAAAACCAACTTCAAAATCATTTCTTTAGGAGCATATTGAGGCTTGGCTTGAACTCTTTGGCAGAATTTCTAAGGAAAAGAAGCTGGGTATCTATGAGTTTCATTTCAGAAACTTACTGATTATTTCTTGGAACCACTTCCCATTTCCCAGTCTGATTTCATTTAAATTTGCTTCCGTTACGGTAAAACGCTGACAGTTTTGGCATACATCAATGTTCCTCCAATTCTTTCTCTTCAAATGAAGTTAAGCAGTTTTTATCGTCCTTCTAGCTTCCCCATAATCCTTAAATCGTCTGCTTTTAGTGGTCCTAGTCGACCCTCTTGTTTTTCCTCGCTAGCGTCTCCGCTAACTTCTCTGAAACCCCAAATTCCGCTCTTTTTGAGGCCACCGAGATACTCAACCACACTATCTGACCTTAAAAAATGGCATGATTGGGCCAAAAATCTTGCTTCTTCAATAGGGTCTACCTTCGAGCTGTCTGACAATGGGCCAGACTCAACTCTTCTGTATAGGGAGCTGAAATGGCTCTTGGAGGATGCTGTTGAAGACCACACACTCTTTTCCCAAATGGGTGTTGAGAATGATAGGAGAGTAACAATGAGGACAGATTTAGATGAGCTTTACAATCTATGGAATCAGAGAATCCGAGAGAGGAGACCTTTTCAGTACATAGTTGGATGTGAGCATTGGAGGGATTTGGTGTTGAGTGTCCAAGAGGGTGTCTTGATTCCTAGACCTGAGACAGAACGTATCGTTGATTTCGTGTCCGATCTGGTTTCCAAAGATGATAAGTTCAAAAGAGGTGTTTGGGCAGATTTGGGTACAGGAAGTGGTGCCCTTGCTATTGGAATTAGTAAAATTTTGGGGACTGAAGGGAGGGTTATAGCTACAGATTTAAACCCAGTAGCGGTTGCTGTGGCGGCTTACAATGTGCAGAGGTATGGTTTAAAGGTTAGTAATTTGTTACAGCCATGGTTATCACGTATCACAGCCAACAGTGATTTTTAAGATGATAATAGAGCTGGAAAGAAAAGTAGTGGCCTTTTAGATTAGAGTAGCAACATAGCATTATTGCTGCTGGAAGAGTGTTGGCATTCCATTATGTATGTCTTCTGGTAGTACTTGTTTTGTGTCTGATATATGTGATCCACTTTGTTGTCCACTTCAGGACAGTATTGAAATAAGGGAGGGATCTTGGTTTGAACCATTGAAGGATGTAGAAGGAAAGCTTTCAGCTCTTGTAAGTAACCCACCATATATTCCAAGTAAAGACATCTCTGGTCTACAAGCTGAAGTTGGAAGACACGAACCAAGAATTGCATTAGATGGTGGTGTTGATGGCATGGATGCTCTTCTTCATCTTTGTGATGGGGCTGCTTTAATCTTGAAACCTGGTGGATTTTTTGCCTTTGAGGTATGGAATTTTTATTTTCTATTAATTTAAAGTTATCATTGTATTTTAGAGAAGGAGACAACAGGTCAAATCAGTTTCAAACTGTGCTTCTACTTACTCTTGTAAAAATGATTGACATGATGATCCAAGCAATATTAGATGACAATCTAATGGAAAATCTTTAGTATGAGTAGTCAGCCTTGCTCATCTGGTCAAAGTTGGTAATAAATATTAAAATAAATTATGCTGACCTCCCAGGAGATTTGCAGAAACTATGCATATTCCTCTTCTAGTTCCATAAATTACACTGATCTCCTCTAAGTTTAATTTTCATCAAACACCCACTGTCTAATATTATTTCCCAAGACACGTTGACACCATCTAAACAAGATTTTTAATTGATGAACAATTAAAAAAAAGGGAGGTCTTTGTATACTATGAAACAAAACTAGAAGAGATTGTGGATATGGCTTTCGCAAACTTTATATTGATGGAAATTGGTGAAATGTAGTAGTTACTTGTTTGCTGGCCTTTTTCTAAATGAATAGTATACTTCCCTGGAAATCTCTTAAACTTACAATAATTTTGCAGCAACACCACTACACTAATGTTGAATTTAGCATTTCCCTCAATATTATGCAAGTAGTATAGCTATTCAATTGTGATGTGAGTTGTTTAACCCAAATCTGATGTAGACTTTACAGAGACTTGATAGGGTGTTTACCTGTAAATTTAATTTAACAATCGAATGAGAAGATACTTGTTTACAGGCCTATCTTTTGAAGCAATAGTATCACTTAGACAGGAGTCGCATTAATTTTCCTATAATTTTGTAATTTTTTACCTGTGTACATTGTTACTTTTGAATTTCCCTAAAAAATGTAGAAGTAGTATAGCTTTTCAATCTTATTTATGTTTGTTAGCTCAACTTTGTTGCAGAACTTGGCAAAGACTTGACAGAATCTTTTTTCAGTAATCACTATGAAAGTATAAGAGTTTAGCAATAATATTTGAAATGATACTATATTGTTCTTGGTTTTATGTTTGTTCATTGTTATCTTGGAATACCAGTGATTACTCATTAATATTTAGAGTGTTTTAAATTATATTACCCGTTTTCAGAGTCTTTAGTACATTTGGAGCCACATAGATGTCAGTAATTCCATGTTTTCCTTGTGTAGTATTTTGGAAGTGGAGCAGCATAAGCATTATGTATGACCCATACTGGGTTTTGCGATAATAAATACTTGACTAGTTTTTGTATATTTTTCTTTCATGAGTTGCTAGAGCACTCTTAACTTTCTTCTGTGATTTGATGTTTGTTTTCTGCTCCATGTTATTGTTAGTATCGAGTTTCTGTCATGACATAAGCCCAAAAGAGAGCCGAATCAGAAAGACTAATCTCTTAGGTGAAAAACCTCTAAAACTTAAGTACCACGTTAAATTTCTCTGGCTACCCAAGGGATCAAAACGTCAAAATATCTATAATTCTGACCGACATTCGGAGCTACTTTCCCATCTACTGTTTCTGTTTACTTTTCATTTGGATTTTTATTTCACATTACATTTGAAGTCCTGAATGGGGTACAAGATGTATTCATTTAGCAGAACACAGAAGCTTATAAGTTACTCCTTGTGTGTTGCTTCTAATTGTCTCTCTCCTAACTTCTCTTTACAGACAAATGGTGAGCTGCAGTGCAGGGCTCTTGTTGATTACATGGAAAATTATAGAAGTAGAAGCTTATGCAATTTTGAAATAGTTCCCGATTTTGCCGGTATTCAAAGATTTGTGACTGGATTCCATCGGCAAGCAATTTGAGTGGGAACTATATGTAAGTTCCTTGAAGCAGACACACAAAAGAAAAATTAAAAAATATTGAAGAGAAATGCAAAACTTGTTCTCCACCTCATTGTTGACACACCAGAGTTGATTTAAAAGCAAATTTTCTTCTGAACATTTTGAACTCTACTTACCATGCAACTAAATGGAATGGGAAAGGAACGTATAGTAAAATTTTATCTTTCATGGGATAAAAGCTTCACTGGCAGGTTCAAAAATAACCATCTCCGTATTACGATTTTGGAGTTAAAAGAAACAAAATCAAGTGGTATGACTACTGTGCTTTACTGCTGATTAACTTTATAAGGAATAGAGATTTTTATTGGCGCATTGTTGTATGTCTTAGTGTGTTATTTCTCTTGCAATTTGCTGTGCTGCACGCCATGGCATCGTTAGTAGAAGGGCAATAAGAAGCTCCAAACGCTCATGCTTACAACAATTGCTTTCTTAATTTCTAAAATTAAATTAGATACCAAATTTATGGTTAATAATAGGATTGTTCATGGCCCAGTCTAACTGGACCAATGGTCTATATTGAGCTGGGTTAGCCAAACCATGGGAGACTTGATCCTGAGCCAGGTCATATCTGAGCCCAGGTAAATATCATGCTCAGCTCTACTCAGTTTTTATTTATTTGATGTGGAGATTTTTTTTTAAAGATTTTCTGGCAATTTTTTTTCTTTATTTGAACATGGGTCACTCTTATTGGCACTCAATAAAATCTCGATAAGTTTTAAGTCAAGAAAATAATCAACTAGCATGTAGACTCACAGTTAATTTGTTTAAATTTGATTGAATTGGCACGTTGACTTTAAACAATTTCACATTGGATTTTTTTTTTTAAAAAAAATTATATGTTTTAGCAAAATTTGCTACTAGTAGAAAACCCTATGGAGATGTACCAATGCCTCTTCATCCAAGCCATCATGTGTGGTAATCGAACTTAAGATCGTTGGTACCTCTCAAACCCCAGCCAAACCCTAGTTAAGGTAAACATAGAATTAGCTTGGTTGGTATATGTACACCCTCAGTTAATATGATAAACAATTCTGAGTACATTAAGTCAAATGAAGTAGTCAATGAACTTAACAATACATCACACACACACACACCCCATTGTTCATTGCAATTTTTCTTCAAAATGTTTTTCCTTTCAAAATTTTTCATTTATCTGGAGTCCCATGTGATACATATGACCCCATTGCTAGTTATAATTAATTTTGTTATTATTTTTAGAAAACTAGAATATCTAAGAGTTAAATAAGTTCTCCTAAATTCAAAGTAATAGATACTATTACAAAGGATAATAAGCCAAAATATATACAAGAAATCCCTTACCCAACATTCACTAATTAAACCTTAAATAAGTACATAACTTTGTATGTATTTGAATGGAATTGTATAAAACCTCAATTTAAGTGAAAATAAATAATTGATACTTTCTTTATACTAAAAAAAAAATTACTGATACTTTATATAATTTCATAAGAAGGAAAAGGAGAAATATAAAATTGGTACTCTACTTTGTACTTTATGATGACTTAGTCTTTTAAAAATTAATCGTAATAAATTAATTCTTCACAAATATAAATTTTTACTTAAACAGTCTCTTCGTTTTGATTAACGAAAGACTAATTTTGTATAAAATATAATTTTTTTAAAGATTAATTTATTACGATTAATTTATGAGAGACTCAATTATCACACAATATAAAAATTAAAAACTAATTTAATACTTTTTAAAAATATATATATTTTATTCTTTTAAATCAAGATTTACATTAATATTAAAAAGGTTATAAAACATTATTACTTTCTAAAAGGATAAAAACATTTTATTATATTTAATCATTGATGTACGAAAGATATATTTGAATCTTAATTAAATGAAATGTATTTTTTGCTTTTTTATTTTTTATTTTTAAATAGAAAGGCTTGTCGCCATCCGTTCTGCTCAGTACTGTACTAGCTTTAACAGATTTCACTGGAGGAAATCCGCCTCCAGAACCCCCAGTTATTAGAGAATTTCCGATAATTGGAAATGGTTATAAAATTATTTTTTTAATATTTTAACATTTTTTATTTTAATATTAATAAAAATAATAATATTTTATTATCTGCAGTAAACTGAGATGATCGAGTTGGAGGAAATCCTGAGTCCTCACTTTTGACTGGGACAGTATTTGGTCTTCGGGCAATTCAATCTTCTTCGTTCCTTACTCAAAAGCCTCAAACTCTCACCACTTTTTTCAGCGTAAGTTCCCTCTACTTCATGAAACTTTTATCTGAGTTTCCATTTTCGTGGATTCTATGTATATAGAACACTCGACTCTATGTCTCTGAATGTCTGCTCTTGTGCTTCTTTGGGTTATACCGCTTTGTGGGTCTTTCATTTTCTAGGTGCACATATTCCGATTATTTCTTCTGCTGTTAAATTTTCCATTTTTTAGAAGTCATTGGAGTGCGGGATGTTGTGTTCCTGATAGCATCTTTTATCTTCTGGACTTTGATTCTTCTGGGATATATATCTTCTGGATTTTATTTAATCGAGTGATAAATATATACTTGCATGACTTACCCTTGTAGATTTTCATTCCTGCAATCTGAAATTTTCAAATTTTGTATGAAGTCAGATCAGAAAGCTTCGCAACTAATTGTGTGCGCTTTGCATGCCCCTTTTGATTGAAGCCATGGATGAAAAGAATTTCACGAAATCCATTTCTTGTAGGGAACTTTACCTTTTGGCAGTCTAAAGTCTCAACTCTTTGATGTTTTGCTTATCTTGAGAAAATTCGTATTGATGAACCGAACTCGTTAATTTCTTTCAGCATTTTCTTATTCACGTAAAGCTGTTTTGTGGTATTGGTTTGCTCATTTGGCCATAATATTACTTTATAATTTACCTTCTACATGCAGAACAGGGCATTTTGTCTATACAGCACTAAAAGTAAACACAAACATTTGGTTGGGCTACTTGTGTTGTATGGCTTCTTCTATACAATCAGTTTCTACGGATGAGCCAGTTGTTACTGTGGATTGGCTCTATGCTAACCTTAAGGACCCTGACGTGAAGGTACTCGCATTTATTGCTATTGGTGCCCTTACTTTTTACACTCTAATTTTTTTTGTTGTTGCTGCTGCTTCTGCCATTTTTGTTTCTCTTAAGTTTGTGTGCAGCAAACTCCAGATCCAGAGAGGTTCAAATTTGTTAAATTAGTGATTGGCAGAAGTTGGGAGCTGGAGAAAGTATACACTCCCCCTCTGTACCTTTCCTTTATTTGTAGTACATTGAGAGCATAGATTAACTATAAGATAAACTTCTAGAGACCAAATTAAGTCACAAAGCAATCTGAAGATAAGTAACTCTCCTATCTATAGGAAAGAATAGCAGATAATTCTAAAATGCTACTAGTGTCATATTAAGAGATAATTCTTTAGGAATCCTTCTATAAACTGATAATACTACACAAATGATAGGATTCACACAAGTTGGTATGGTTTTATCCATGTGAGTGCTAATGCTTGTCCGTCTATTCTGCTCAGGTGCTGGATGCATCCTGGTATATGCCAGATGAGCAGAGGAACCCAATTCAAGAATATCAGGTCAGGAAATGATCAGAAATCCTCAACAAATGATAGTATATTGCACACATTGGATACACTTTCTTGATATTGTTTTAAATTCTTTCACCTGTCCATCATTTAGCCTTTTATATTTTGCAAAACAAATTGCAACAGGCTGCTCACATTCCTGGGGCCCTTTTCTTTGACATAGATGGAATAGCAGATCGAACTACAGATGTGAGTTGCTCTCCCTTTATTGTGAAGTATAATTTTAGTGTTGCTTTGTGGAAATGATTTCTGTCAAAGTCTGGAATAAATACGAGAATATTTTTTGTTTCCAAGCTATTAGAATTAAAAGAATGGAAACTATAAACTGGGGTTGGAAGCTAAAGGTGAATAACAGCTTTGTTGGGTAAAATAAGAGGTGCTGCAAAAGGATACCTTGCAATCTAGGGGGAGCTTTGGAACCAACTGTCAATCTTATATATCTTCTTCCTTTTAATTTATAACAGTTTACTGTATGGATCTTTGAAACACTTTATTTGCTGCTTTTATGTATGTTGATTTTTATGGTCTAAATATAATTATATCAATTAAAATTGATTTGTAATTAAACTGAGTATTATATCACTGGAAAAGTTACTTCTAGTTTTCATTTTTCTATGCCTTTATATTGTAGAACACCTACAAACTAGAGACTCTCTGTATTAAAACTTGGGTTATATATATGATAAATAAATATTATTTCCGTAGGTTAATAAAGATCTTGTTGTTTCAACCTCTGCTCAAGTTAAGCTTTTTTAAGGTATATATTTTCTGCAACAGAGGTTCATGTAATTATTTAAAAAACTTTCATGGTAGGAAGTACTTTCTTGTTTACAGAAGAAGTTAGGTTTTTCTTCTGTCATCTAATTCAATTCATGGCCCCATTATAGCTGATATATGAATTTTGACTTGTATTAGTTGCCACACATGTTGCCATCAGAGGAAGCTTTTGCTGCTGCGGTTTCTACTTTTGGTATAGCAAACAAAGATGGAGTGATTGTTTATGATGGCAAAGGGATATTTAGTGCAGCTCGAGTCTGGTGGTAAGCCATGATGTTGTGAGAAAGTACATTATCTTATAACTAGATTTGAATGTGGAATAGTGGACTTTCCTATGTGGCTATAATTAATGTCACTCTCCTATGTTGATTATTAAAAGGATGTTTCGAGTGTTTGGGCATGACAAAGTTTGGGTTTTAGATGGTGGACTGCCAAGATGGCGTGCATCAGGATATGACATTGAATCTAGTGCTTCTAGTGGTGCTATATTAAAAGTCAGTGCTACAACTGAGGCAATAGAGAAAGTATATCAGGGACAATCAGTAAGTTCTCAGTCTCTCAACCTAGTTTGATATGATATCTTGTTTCTCTTGAGTTCCTTTTCTTTTTATGGTTTTGGGTGCAAACCACCTTGGAGGCTTGTTTTTTGGTGAATTGTTTTTATTTTTTGCAGTAGATCTGTTGAACTTCTTGTTTTTGTGCACTTTATTTACTTTTCCCTTTAAGATATATGCTACTTTTGTTTATCTACTTGTAGTAGCTTATGACTTCCTCTGTTGTGATGGACCTTGATTAACTTTACCTTCAGTGCTTTTTCTTTTTTCTTCTCTATTTGTTGGTAAATAGTTGCATGCCTCTTGAATCTCTTAATTAAGATGGGAATTGACCGAAAGTACCAGTTGGACTTGGAGGTATAAAATTATAAATCAATTGGTCTGACTCTGAAGTTCAGACTTATATGACCCAGAGCTATTTCTTCTGATTGAGGGCTTGTTTAAATACCCAAATTCAGTGCTAAACTGAACTTTCTGAATCAATTTTGTGTTGCATTTTTTAATGTCAAAACTGTAAGCGAAAAATCAGTGAAAATTTGATGAACAAATCCTGAGTGTTGAAAACTGAAAGCAGTCACTGCCCACAGTTTTAATGATATATCGTCAGACATTTATATTATTCATAATTTTGGTCCAAAATTTTAATGTATTGCTCTGCTAACTTGCATTTCTGTTCAGGTTGGCCCAATCACATTTCGGACTAAATTTCAGCCACATCTTGTTTGGTCCCTGGAACAGGTGGGTTGCATTACAATTAATAAGCTGTTTCAAGTTTAAATCCTCAAAATGCAGCTGATTGCCCAAGAATTTGCGAGGAGTGGTGTATAAGAAAGGGTTCCATTCTATATATGGGGATCATGATACTGCTACATGCCACAAGTATTATACAGTTTACCAAATAAATTAGTGAGACTAATAGTGAAAATCTTTATTGGATTTTGTTTGACACAAAGACCCACATATCTCAAAATGATTCCAATGTGTTTATTAGTTTGGCATCTTTGTTTAATACAAATTATGATAATGCTTTGATTGAAAATTTGAAATCATAGATAAAAATTAATATACTGGAAAGCTCTATGATTCAAGTGGCAATTGCTTTTTAAAATATTGAACCAACTTCGAGATTTAAATGTGTTTGATGGTATTGTCTGGCAATAATATAGTCTCTTGATATGTTTGGCCTATAAATATTAACATGAGGTACCCATGTAACTTGTATACTATTAACTTTTTGCATGTCAATGATTTCCTTATTTCTTTTCTTCACCCACTTCCCCCCCCCCCCCCCCCCCCCCCACATCTAGGTCAAGAGAAACATTGAGGAAAAAAGCCACCAACACATAGACGCACGATCAAAACCCAGGTATTTTTTTTTTTCTTTCCCCCTTATTTAGGTAATGTTATTTGTCTTGTTTGACCATTCTCCTCGTGACATCACAGATTTGGCTGAATCAAGGGCTTTGTTTTTACTAGGGCAGAAAAACCTTGAGTTTCAGAGAAGTTTCCGTGTCTGAACAGAAAGCTGCAAAATGCTAACCATTGTTAGGATTGACACTAAAATTTCTTACATATGATTCCTATAAATAATCCAAGTCCCTTTTCCTTAATCTGAGAATCTACTTAAACAAAGTTTTATCCATTATATCTATAATACATATGATATATTAGATAGGAGAAAATGCTATGAGGCAAGAGGAAATTTAAGGCTTCATTCCTATTTTTTATAAAATTACTATATTTATAATTTATATAATATACAGTATTATTCTCTATTATCCATACATAAGATCTTAAAAAGTCATATTAATACTAATACAGCCTTTGGCTGGGCTTGAAAGAGCTCAAGCCTGGCTTGTATATAGAGCAGATTTGTCTGAATCAGGCTTCAGCTTTAGGGCGCATGTTTTGTTTTTGTGGGACCAGGGTTATCAGACTGGGCAGGCTTCCCGGTCCATGATCAGGCATAAATAATAATTTACCATTATTTATTTAATTTTCTTCTAACTTGAGCCACAGCAGTTGTTGTGCATCTAGAGAAAATGTTTACAGGCAGTATTACTAATAAAATAGAATAGGCTGTATTTCCATATATTGCAATCCTGGCCTTTTATGCTAGGGGTAATGAGTTTAGAATAAATCATAAGTTCCAACTGAATATAGTAAATTAGATTTTGGTTATAAAACATAGCATTTGGTTGCACAATATCAGTAGGAGACACATAGATGCTGATACTGGTTCTCTCTTCTCAAAATGTAAAGCATAAACTTTACTGGAGAGTCGACCAAGGGCATTTATATTGTCTCTTGAAATTGGTCATTAGTTAATATGAAATAAATGGAGAAAAAGAGCTTGATGATTATTTCTGTTGCTTAGATTGTCCTTTTAGCTTCACTTGGGTGTTTGGTGCACAACCTTCATTGGAAAATCTCACTTATGGGAAATATTCAAGAGATTGGAGGGCTTTGTTGATCTTGTTATGTCATTTGGTCTTTTCCGCTTATTCTCTATTTCAAACCATTCTTTGTGCTTACTTTATTTTCTTGTGCTTTGATAAAATTCTTCCTTCTGCGTGGGAAATATTCTCTTGTTTGGTGATGACTCATATCAAGTTTTGGACAGCTTTCTGCACCACTGTTGGATTTTATGGAGATTTTATCCCCTGGCAGGTTTGATGGAGTAGCACCAGAACCCCGAAAGGGGATCAGAAGCGGTCATATATGTGGCAGCAAATGCATTCCTTTTTTCCAGGTACAGCATGTGGTCATGTGCATCTTGTATTGATCACTCAGGAGAATATTAGTTATATTTCTGTCTCCTGCTAGCTACTTCCGGTTTTATGCCTTAAGCCTTAACGTAATTTCTCTTTTGGCTTCTTAAATTCAGTATTGAAAGAGGATGCTTCTAAAATTCAGTCTTGAAAGAGGATATTGTTGAGAAGCATGAATTTGAAGCTTGATTTCCATTTACATCAATAAATGGAGAGATGACAACTTAAACATTTTAGTCCTTGCATTTTGAGGGCTAAAAGATGAGTATTTAGCTCGAATAGGACCCTCTAGAATGAGTGAAACATGAGGGAATATTCATGTTGGAATTGATAAATATGTTTAGTGTATTAAGTCTCGTTACTGTATTGGCTTAAGCCTAAGGCAATTGGAATATATATATATATATATATATATATATATATATATTGATGCCGTTTGTCATTATCTGCAGTTGTTGGATGCTTCACAGACACTATTACCGGCAGATGAACTTAAGAAGCGATTTGATCAAGAAGGTTTGAAACCCCTTGTGACATATATATACCTTCTGATATATTTGAGTTTATACTAGTTACCTTACATCACTACTGAAATGCAGGCGTCACTTTGGATGGCCCAATTGTGACATCATGTGGCACTGGTGTAACTGCTTGCATTCTTGTATTGGTACCTCTCTTTTTAAATTTGATGAATGAAATGAAATTCTTTGCTTTGGAAAATGAAGGGGGAAAGGGGAAATAGCGAGGTTACCTCCTTTGTGGATACTGTTACATTATGTTATCCTAACGGGACAGAAGGGAGAACAAAACCCCTAGTTTTGAGAAGTTTATTTTTTGCATGATGTACTTACCAAACATAGCTTCCACTTCTTTTCATCTTCCTACGACAACTAGGGAAATGCTTCAAGGTGATATTTTCATTTCTCCCTCAATATTTGGTATCTTGTACTCAACAAGGATTAGGAATAATAAATTCATTCTGCCTCTCCTAGTTTTAAAACCTCACATTCATACATATAGTCTCAATTGAAAATCTCAAATTGGATTTCAAAAGTTAGGATTAAATGGTCAAGGGTATATTTAAATGCAGGATAAAGGAGGTGGAAAAAAATCTTTCATTGAATATGAAATTATTGACTAACAAAGCACAAGTCTGTAATATAACTACTCATTTTCTTTCCTTCAACCTTTCATTTCCGTGTTTAAAACATCTGAATGAGAGGAAGGAAAATCATTGTTCAACCATTTTTTTTTCCTTTGATTGTTTTCCTTCCTCTACTGTCCCACCTACCAAACATAAACTAAAGCTTTCTTTTCCTATAGTTGCTTTAAGTTGAACAATAAGATGCATTTTGTTATGCTGCTAGTAAATGGTCATTTAGAAGAAGCTTAAATGTTGTCTTGCTAAATGGCAAGCTTCATACCGTGGAAATTGCTTTTAGTCCATATACAACCTCACATTCTTTGTTTGATAATTTCCCTCGTTTCCAGGGCCTCCATCGTCTTGGAAAGTCTGATGTTGTACTCTATGATGGATCTTGGACTGAATGGGCATCGCAATGTGAGACAGCTATTGAAACTTCATGAATCCAATATTCTAATATTACCATGGGCATGCAGAAGATTTGCCCTATATATATTTATATGTTAAGGAAAGGTATTTATCTAGTAGAATCAAAGACATTTCAGTATATGTATTTTCTTCTTTACTTTTGTCAATTGATTAATTTGCAAGTACGTTCCTGGTCAAATCAAATATTAAAATCCAACCCTCTCATGTGGTTTATGAAAATAACATGAATGAATGATGGAAGTGCAATTTGTTAGGTACTGAACATAGTCATCATTTGTATTAGATTTTTCAGTTTTACAATCATGTTAACTACAAAATTTGGGAAGTTCTCAAGCTCATACTTTAAAATGACTATGCTGAAAAGTTATAAGTTGGGTGGTGTCATAGAAATTCATCTCCTTGAGTTTTTCCACTCTTGTGGTTATGATTTTGTCTAAAAATGTATGTAGTTTTATTTGACAAATAGAATTTGAGGGTCGAAAAGTTGATGAATCCTAACATGAATCAGGGGCATATAGGTCTGTGTATTCAGTGCACACAAGAACTTTTTGAAAAGCTTTTTTCCTATAGGTCACATATATTATATAAAACATTTTTATAAGTTAAAATTTGCTTTCCCGTTAGTCAATGGGCTTGACATTATGGTTCAATTCTTAAACATGTTTCTTCCTCAGTCCCTGCTCACAAAACTTTGGTTTGTTTTGTAAGTCAAAGTGATTGAACTCAAAATTTGACAACTTTTAATGTAAAATGAACTTTTAAACCCAAATCATGACATTTGGTTGGAACAATATTATCTACAAAACATTGAAGAACTCTAAGTTAGTTTCACAATTTGATTAAAAGAACATCAAGAAAAATTAATGATTATTTCCATTTTCAAAAAGAAAACAACTATTTCATGCAAAAAGAAATTATACCATGTACCTAGTAAACCTATGGCCAACAAGAAAAGGGCCATTTGTACGGACTACATGAAAAATAATGAACAAAGATGAGGTAAACAACAACAGCAACAACAGAAAATTGTGACAGTTGAAACTAAGAGACCAAGATCTACGGTTTCTGTTCTTTCATCTCAATGTCTGTTCCAATCATCTGATTAAGATCTTTAAGGATGGAAGGTCTTGATTGGACGTGTTTATGATTTGTCAAAGTGGTGACAAATTCTTGTGGAACAAAGCACTTCTCTTCCATGTACATCTTCTCTTCAACAGCAGGAGAGGTAAGCAGCTTCTGCATTTCTTCAGTGGGAGTGAATACCTTATCTTCCTAAAAAATTTTAGCAATATTAATTAGATGTCAAAACTTGAACCTAAAATGCTACCAAAGGGAAAGCTTGAAGTTATAGGATTAGACAGGTTTATTTATTTATAATATCAATAAGTTTTTTATTAAGTTTGAGAAGACTTTTTAACTATAACACTTTAAAAAATATGAAATACAAGTTAGCAGGACATTCAGATTTAGGCAAAGTCTAAGAATACTTTTGCACATATAATACCAAAAACATAAGTATAAAAATACGATTATAATGAAATGAATGGTGGCCTATCATCCTGGAATAATGGGTTATATTCTTTATTTTTGAACAAGGTTGCAAGAGAAATGGGATGACATTTCATTGTATTTGTGATAATGTTTTTTAAGAAGATAAAAAGCGTAAAACTCCTATCAATTTAGAGCCTTGGGCAATTAATCTTTTTATTTTTAAAAGTTTAAAATAGACCTCCCAAAAAAATTAATTGAAATTTTTAGGTGTTTTGCTATAAAATCATGACAAGTATATTTTTGCTCAGAATAAATATAATAGCTGGAAAGAATGTATGTGTTACATTTTATCAGAGAACTTCAAAACTAAGTTAATAGTAAAGAACTTCAACAAAGACTTACAAGGTTTTTTTAGTACCAGTTGCTAACTAAAGAAGGACCAACACTTATTGCTACTCAGACCATAGCTTGTTGTAATATATATTGACCAATAAAACAAATATTAGATTTGGATTAAAATAATGAGAAAATATCTAGTTTAAAAAAAATCTTGACACTAATTATTAACCTTAAGCTGATCGAATAATCAAGTAGAGGCCAGCATAGTTGAGGGAATATTCCCAACTGAAGAATACGGTTGGAGAGTTTTATGCATAGTGGTAGCGTAGTTTATTTTATTTTATTTATGTATTTATTTATTTTTTGTTTAATTAAACTTGATCCCAAAGTCTCGGAATAACCTTACTCTAATGTTGTTGACCGTGTCCTCGTACCGCACTAACTGTTTCCTCAAATATCTCCCCCTCCAAGAATCATTAATATTCTAAAATTTTCTAACACTTTAAATTGTTTTACTGTTACTTTTGTGTATCTAAAAGGCAAGCAACTGCAAAATATTAACCCCCCAAGAAAAAACACAAGTGATAAAACATTCAGTCATAACTGTATTCAACTATTCATTGCAATAACAATTTAATTTTTAGATATTTATTGAGAAATAACGGTATGGAAAAACATTACCAGACCAAATAATATTCTTGAATGGTTCGTATATAGACAATCATAAAACAGGATTTTAAACAAAATATTTTATGAACCTAGATTCAGGAAGCAGAGCAGAAAATTAACAAAATCAATGTGAAAAATGAAACAAAAAAAAAAAAATAAACACGAGAATAGAAATTTATCAATAATCATATTCAAAAGCATCTTCTCAAGAACAGCCACCAATGGTTAAGAATATTGCGAGAAACAGTTTTGAAGTATCATGCAGAAGAACATCACCTTGAGTGTCATCATAAGTTCAAGTATCAAGTAAACATTAAGCAAACGTACACTGACTGAAATCGAACTAAATATAGTTATCACAATATATATAGGGGAAAAAAAATCAATGAAAACTATTAATTGCATAACAATATATAATAAATTATGAAGTACAAACACGTCAATAAAAAGAGTCAAATTCTTTTCCAACTATATATCCCAGATACCAGTATCAACCCCGAAGCCCTAAAGGTTTATATCAAACATAATGCAAAATTTCAGAGATTTTGTGATTACTGGTGTAAAATTACCTGGAGTGTGTTCATGAGTTGAAGCATCCCAACTTGGGCTTTTAAGTAAGTGACATACTTAGCAGCACCACGAAGCATCTCAGCTGTGTTCATCTTGGTGCCACCAGGAACTAGCCTCCCTAGCTCTTGTGTCTTCTCTGTGATCTTCCTCCTCCTCTCCCTCGCCGCCATGCTCTGCGCCGACACCGTCTTCTCCTTCTTCTTCCTCCCATCATACTCAACAAAATTTCCCCCATAGGACCCACCTTCTGCACTAAGCTCTGGAACCTTATGGTAAAACTCAGGAATATTAGGCATAACAACATTCCCATCAAAACAATTATTGGTTGGTGTGATAAGGTCCGTCAAACTCTGATCATAGGAGAAGTACTTTTGGCGTTTAGGGCATGGAAGGAGGTTGCTATAATGTTCTTCGTACATTAGGGGGTCATAGGGAAGAAGCTCATGAGGGTAGAGAAAACTATTAGCCGTACTGGAAGGTTCGAGAAAGAAGGTGTTTGGATCAAAGAAGGAGTAATTTTCATGTGAATTATGAAAATAAGGAAGAAGAAGGTGGTGGTTATAATCTGCTGCTACTTGTACTTCTTCTTCTGGTGTTGCTTCATGGAAGATACTCGCTTCTAGGTTCAGATCAGCTTGGAGAGTATTTTCGAAGTTGAAGTACGAGGTCAGTGCCATCTGAGTCAAAACAAAACCTGCCAAAACAAACAACATTATTTTAGCAGAAACCTATGAATAATTTACTGCTACCTTAAAATGCCGTATATATATGATGTTCCAAGTTCCAACCTTCATGTCTGACAGACATGCCAATGCAATGTATGAATCGTTAACTAAGAGCTCACGAAGAGAAAATAATGATATGAAGCATAAAGTAATAGTGTACGTGCATGAACAGACACTTACGAGGAAATGTACCGAAGAATCTTAGGGATAGATACTAGAAAATCAGAGAGAGAGAGAGAGAGAGAGAGAGAAAGCGAGAGAGAGAAGATTGGCGAGCAAGAAGAAGCTAGCAGGAGAGGATATGATGTGTGTGTATGTGTGTGTCAGTTTGAGGGAAAAAGACTGAAAAAGACTTGAATGAGAAATAATTAATATTAAAATTGGAGCTAATTAAGAAAACTACATAAACTGACGTTTTCCTCACAGCCTCGTGTCCCTTTGTGGGTTGAGATAATTCAGGAGAGGTTGGAGGCAGTTACGGAGAATGTGGGACATTTAATTACTTGCAGCAGAAATCTTATTTTAATTATTCTATATTTTTGGTTTAATCCCAAAAAAATTAAAATAATTTTATGCTATAATTAAGTCAATTATATCATATATCTGTCTTGCTCTTTGATGGATCAGTTATATTTTAAATAAACGATAAATTTCATTTTGAGCAATAAAATAACGAAATTTAATTTTTTATGATCATTTTAAAAATTTTTCATTGGTGAAGAACATATAGTTGCTTACAACTGAAATTTTCAAGTTTTGTCATAAATCGAGCATACTACATTTTTTGAAGACATATCACGTTTTGTTAGTTTTCTTATCCTTAATATTATGTTTGATCTACAAATTAACAAGTTAATTTACACATCACAGATCAGATTCAATTCAATTCTTAGTTGCCGGGCTGTTTAATTTGTACTAAAAAATTATCAAAGATGTGTGATAAAAAAACGTAAAACTTCTAAATTATATATGACTAATTATGCATTCATCCTTTTATATTATAGTGTGTGTGTGTATATATATATATATATATTCCAAGTCATTTCTTAATTAGAACCTTAATATGTATCTTTTTTGTGTATTCTAATTATTATTTCCCCTTCCTTGTTCATATTTACTTAATTTAATACTCCATTGTCTTAACTAATCTAAAAATTCAGATACGTCTGACTTTATATATTTGAAGGCCTAAATATTTTGACCTTGGAGTATAGAATAAATTTAAAATATTTACTGGTTTGGGTTTTAAGCAAAATGATCGCGTGGCCTAATGGATAAGGCGCTCGCCTCCGGAGCGGGAGATTGTGGGTTCGAGTCCCATCGCGATCGTTTTAATTGTTTCATTTTTTTTCCAAATATTACCTCTTTCGTTTTTTTTTTGGTATAATTCTTTTTAAAAAATCTATAGCCCCTCTCATATTGAAAAATTATCATTTTAATATTTTACTTAATATAATATTTAAAATGATTCTTACTTATCTGAAAATATTCTTTCTTTTGTCCTTCCCATATTATGAAACTATTATTTTAGTCCTTTATTTTATATAATGGATAAATTTTAAGATTATCATTTTAATCTTTTACTTAATATAATGTTCCAAAATAATTTCTACTCATTAAAAAATATATTTTTTTAGTCCCTCTCGTATTGTAAAATTATGATCTTAATCCCATATTTTTGTTTAAAGAAACTACCTCTTTAATATCTCCCTTATTGTAAAATTATCATTTTATGTTTCTTTTTTTTTTTGAAATATTACCCCTTTCTTTTTTTAATAATTTTTCCAAAAATTTAACCCTTTAGTTCCTCTCATGTTGTAAAATTATCATTTTAGTCATTTACTTAATATAATGTTCAAAATGGACTCTACTATTAAAAAAATATAACACTTAATCCATCTTTTTATTTTTTTCCCCTTACATGATATAATATCTAACATAGTTCTTACTCATTTGAAAATATCACCTCTTTAGTCCCTCTTGCATTAGTAAAATTATCATTTAATCCCTTACTTGATATAATGTCAAAAATAATTTCTATTTGTTAAAAAATATCACGTTTAATTCGCTTTTTATTTTTTTTTCCAAGAAAACTACTCTATAATCTCTCCCTTATTGTAAAATTATTATTTTTTGTCCGCTTTTTTTTTTGAAATATTACCTCTTTCTTTTTTTATTATTTTTTGAAATATCTTTCTCTTTAGTCCCTCTCATATTGTAAAAATATCATTTTAGTACTTTACTTAATATAATGTCCAAAATAATCCCTATTCATTAAAAAAAATCACATTTAATCCATCTTTTTATTTTTTTTAAGAGAAAACTACCTCTTTAATCTCTCCTTTATTGTAAAATTATCATTTTTGTCTCTTATTTATTATAATATTTAAAATAATTTTATACTCATTAGAAAATATGATACTTAGTCTCCCACTTTTCAAACAAGAAAACTTTCTCTTTAATTCCTCCCTTATTGTAAAATAATTATTTTAATTCCTTATTTATTATAATGTAATGTCAAAAAAAGTCTCTGAAAAAAAAAAATGTCACACTTAGTCCTCTTTTAATTTTTTTTTTTAGGGAAAACTACCTCTTAATTCCTCTCTTATTGTAAAATTATCATTTTACTCTCTTACTTATTATAATATTTAAAATGGTCTCTAACTCATTAAAAAATATCATACTTAATTTTTTCACTTTTTAAAAAAATATTATATTTAGTCCCTAAGTAAGAAACCAAGTTTCAATAAATGAGAGCCTATTTTAAACATTGTAATAAGTAAAAGATCAAAATAATAATTTTAAGAAAAATAAAGAATTAAAAAAAGGTATTTTACTTCTTTTTTTAATACTTCCTGCACAAGAAGAAAAATATAAGTTCGATAAAAGCAATTGAACATCTTATGATGGACTCTTTTTTACTTATAATTTTCTAGAATTATTGATTGTTGTACGAACTATTTTTCATAACTCTAATTTGAGCAATCCTCTTTAAATTTTGTACAAATGGCGATGGTTTTCTTCTTCCTTTTCTTTCTCCCTGCATGAGGAGACAAATAAATACGATAAAAACGAACTTCGAAGCATGCATGATTAAGAATTGGAATGCTTATTTTCTACCAAAAATCAAATGAACATTTCATAATGATGAACCTATACCATTAATAGCTAATCTGCAGGGTTATGAAAATCCCAAACAAAAAAATGATCATCACAATGAAATTCATCAATTACCATGTAGAGACGCTAACAAAAGTTGGATTAATACTGAATCACACACAAAAAGAAGCACCGCCACAAAGAAATATATTAATGATAAACTTAATTAGAACATCGATACCTTCGTACCATAATAAACATATCGAAGTTCAAACGCCATATACTTTTCTTAAAGAAGTATTAAATTAAGGTTTCACTCACAATTTTGAGTGTATTAGTACATCTAATTATAATATAAAAATATAACCATAATATTACTATTTCTTAGATAATATTATTACAATTATATTCTTACATTATAACTAAATATATTGGTATACTCAAAATTGTGATTGCACTAAAGATAATACTTTAAATTAATCTTGTATTTTTACATTTTGTAAAAATTTAATTCTTCACAAATTATTTGTACTAAATCAATCCTCATAATTCCTATTTTGTGTAAAACTAATACAAAAAATAATTCATTATTAATAATTGGTAATATAATAGAGGGACTAATTCTGTATATAATATAAATTGGGAGAAAATGATTTGACACAAATAATTTGTGAACATGATATTGTTATAAAGTATAAAAGTGAAAATTAATTTGATTTTTTTTCTTCAGACATGGAAAATTCGAAGACAAGAGTGAGGTAGCCATGCATATAACTTAAACCATGTGCTTTGATTTAAATCAATGCTTTCTGCTCCATGCACGCCACCACCTTATTCCTAACACAATCTTCGGCATCTTTTATATTCTTACGCACATGCACGTGCTCCGCGCACTGAGCCACAGACTTGGTAATGCATTCCCAGTCATATTCTATTTTTTCCCCCGTCTTCTTTCCTCCCAACATCGAACTTTCGACCTTCCAATAGTTGTCTGAATCATCAGACATTGAATCTATGTTGATCTTCCTCTGCGCAGATACAGACTCGTTTGTTCTTGCTGCAGTTAACCAAACCATAAGCAGCATCAACATTGCTGAACTTCTCATCTTCATCCTCACTTCTCTGTTCCTAGCTTTCAAAATGTATACAAGAAAATGTAGCTTAGTGCAGTGTGTATGCATACAGAGAGAGGGCGGCAGAGAGAAGGGAAACTATATGAGAATCAAATAAGTCCTATTTTTTTTTTTTTTAAAGCTAGATGTAATCAAATAAAATCGTTGTGATCATTGGCAGAGGAATATGTGTATTTGAAGAAAATTTATTTTTGGTCAGCAAAGTTTTAATTAATTTTTAATTTGGTCCTTATATTTTAAAAATTTGTAATTAGGTCCTCATAGTTAAATGATTTACAATATTTAGTCTTTTTATTTTTGAAAGAATAATTTAATCTTTATTATTATATTTTTGTCAATATTTTATCATATACGTGAGTTAATCTTGTTCTATTATTTACTTTCACTTTTATTGTTTGTATAAATTATAAATATATATATATATATATATATATATTCAAAGTATTAAGACAATATATAATTAGTTTCATCAATAAAATTTAATAACAAGTATATGTGTAGAGACTAAATTAAAATATTTGTAAACTGTCAGACTTAATTACATGTTATAATATTATATAAGGATTAAAGTAAAAATTAATTGAAACTATAGAACAAAAAGTATACTTTTCCATAATATGTATTATTCCTGTCTTGTATCCATATACTCAATCTCCCTCCAAAAAAATACGTAAGTAATTGGAAGGAATTGTTATTTTTTTTTATACAATGGCAAGCTTTATGAATAGAGTAAAAGATTGTATCCACTGTAGCTCTTATCCTTTTGTAGAAAGAAATCCTATCAGTACGCCCTCTGATCTTCCCTAGTTGTCCTAATGACTGTCCCTGCAAAAGATTTTAGAAGAGTGGTGATGTCGTAACCAATCCTGTGTAGATTCTTGCTTTTCTTCAAGATTTCTTGAAGCTGATAGTAAGTTGCACTATTGGTGGAGAGGATTTGGATGTCAAGGTCAGTTGGTCTACGATAAAGATCAGTGTTTTGTATTCAAAGTAGAGCCTGTCTAATATCGGCACTAAGGAGGCTTAAGTTATCTTGTGTTGATCTACGACTCCATCTCCAGTCTCTTACATGAGCCCCATTTAGGGATACCATTATCATAATGGTTCTGGTTCTTCTGGATTCCCTAACTTTTCTAGCCCAATGAATTATACTTCATCCCTATGTCGACCAAGGCTTATGTGTATTCTCTGGGTATTGCATGCCTTTCTGTTTTTTCCGTTCTCCTCTTGTGCATTCCAAGATAGGTTAGCATTGTGGATGATTCTTTTAATATCCTGCAGCACTGAAGTCAAGCTTAGCTTGTGATTTGAGTGTAGAATTTTGTTTTGGATGTCCCATATTGTTTACAAGCCGATCAAGAGGAACTTAGTCATGAAATCCAGGACTTTTAGCTTTTCTTTTGGTATGCTAAACCAGTGTTGGAGTCATTGTATGATATCTTGGTCCTGGTATCTGTCAAACCTTAAGCCAAAGGGGCTTGCAAACCAGATTGCTCTTGCGAAATGGCATTCGAGAAAGACGTGGTTTATTGTTTCTTCTGCTTCATGACAGAAGAGATAGATGTTAAGGACAGCCAGGTGATGTGTCATTAGAAGGAATTGTCAATTTGAAATAACGGCTTTTGTGGAAATAAAGAATTCTACCTTTCGGAAATAATGACTTTTCAAGAAGTTTGGGGTTAACATGATGACAACTATAGAGTTGCTAGTTGCCACAAGGCTCAACTACCATATTATTTACTACATTTTCATTCCATGAACATCGGAAGTGATGGAATTAATGCAATGAATTATGTACACATTCGCCAAAAAAATTTATAAAAATGTAGACAAAAAACCCACTAATATCAAAATGCAAAAATATAAATAATATATACTTGGCAAAGGGTACCTTTATATAATATATATATATATATATATATATATATATATATATATATATAGTTTCTTGTTAAGTAATGCCTCAACATATAATAAGAAAGTACTTTGGGATAAATGAAGAGATTCAGAATTATCAAATGGACCATTAATATTAATTATAGGTTTCCAACAAAAAAAATATTAACTAATCCTAACATACTTATGTAACAGTTGATTTAATGTATTAGTTTTAAAAAATTATTTCAAAAAATAATAAAATCATTAAAAAAATAATTTTATTAAGACTAAAATATTAAATTAATTGTCACATAAATATATCATACCTAACTAATATTTTTTTAATTTCCAATATATATAGTAAATTGTTAATTGTGGCTATTTAATTATAAAATTTAGCATAAAGCAAATGAGCCAGACAATACCGTAAATTAATACATGTTGGGTTGTCAAAGAACTGCCGTTTGGGAGGATCGATGGAGCAGTACAACAAAGTAAATTAGTTTATTTTGTTCGGGATTTATGACATGAATGTGATCCGTCATTTCGTGTAAACTTATGTTGATAAGCAAAATTAATTAAAATTTTTTTGATAGATGTATATCCTATTTGTTTAATTCTTAGAAGATATATTTTCGCCAAAAAGAAAATTCTTTGAAGATATATAATTATCATCAGTCTACACAATTTTTTTAAAAAATTTTTATTAATATGATTCTACTGTGGACTGGATCGAATTACGTACAATTCACATTTATATCGGTGAGCTTCTATAAATTTTTATATCAGATGATAATTATTGAAATAGAACGGACTAGTGGCTTAACATTCATAAATGTACATATCAATTAATTAATCGTTCCCCTTTTAATTTATTTTTAATAAAATTAATTGCTTGAGGTAGAACTTGTTGGGCTTATAAATCGGCGTTTGTCACCTAGCTAAATCAGATCCAGCCCAATATGTTATCAATCTTACGGTTGTGTTTGAATTAATTGATTTAGATGAAAAGTTAAATTGAAGATATTTTGATTATTTTACTAAAAAGTTTTGTTTGCATTTTGTAGGGATTGTATTTTAAACTTTTTAAAATAATATAATAAAATTATTTTAGAAGAATTTAAATTTTTACTTAAGTCGGTGAAATTTAAAATTTTCATTCTTCAAGAGTTTTCTTATCTTATTTTCGATACACGAACACGCATGCTTAAATTTTATGGAAATTGTAACCACACGATAGAAACGCAGCCTATACATACATATATATATATATATATATATATATATATATATATATATATATATTGAAAAAGACCATTATGCCTTAAGTTTATGCTATAAAGTAAAAAAAAAAATTATAATATTTTTGACAAATCTTCTCGCTTGAAAATGAGCATAGCACATGTACTATAGATATCCGTTGTATTAAAATATATTTTGAATTAAAATAATAACATTGACAAAGACTGAACTCTTAATTACGGTTAGTCATAGAGGCCACTGCACATAAAAAAATAAATTATCAAGTTTAGGATTATTGATTATTAACCTTTTTTTTTTTTTAATTCTCTAATATGTCTCATCATTGGACAAATGGCTCTTTTGTTCTTTTTTTTTTTTTTTTCCTTCACCAAGCTTTTACAGCAAGGTTGAAGATTTGGCAATGGAAGCCATTCGAATTAAAGCTGTAAAAAATCCTCTGAAGCATTGCAGCTTGTATTACGTATATAATGAAGTTGGTTTTTTTTTTTTTTTTTTCTGGATAAGATGAAGTCGGTTCATATATCAAGAAATTAAAATTTGATGCAAATTGATTTTCTACTGGACTTTGATCAGCTAGAAAAAAAACCTTTATTCATGCTGACTGTACAAGAAGTAGAAATGTCAAAAAAAAAAAAAGGATAAATAAATAAAGAAACTTTAATAGGTTTTAGTTATTTGCTATATAGATATATAAATAGGAACATGAATGTAAATATTGTTTGTGTACACTTATTAGATAGCGAATTCCACTTTTCTTTCACTGGTTTAGACGTGTATTTTCTGTGTCATTTTTATTAATTTTTTAAAATTAATTATCACAATAGAGTATTTTAAATTCCCTACAATAATAAGGAACTGTAAAGAGAACCTAAAAACAGTTTTTTTATTTAAAAAAAAAAAAAAGAAGAAGAGAAACTCATGGAAAACTGGGAGTATATATTCATATTATAGCTCATTTGTTGAAGCTAGTGATGCTGATGATCTAAGATGGGGCCTATGCCATGAAATTTGGACCTTTAAGAAAAGAAAGAAAAGGAACTCATTAAAGGAATAGATTAGAAATATTGCGTTAGGCTCTCGGCCACTTCTATCAATTTGACATCACTTTTGATATATTTATATATATCTATACGCAAAGTATATATTAAAGCACTTATGCCAATTTAAATCCACAAATTAAATTGCTAAGAATCAGGAAGCTTCCACAGGAGGGTATAAATCCCTATAATTTCAGTCAAATTGTAATTTAGTCCCTATAGTTTAAAATTCATAATTAAGTCCTTAAAATTTTCAAATATTTTAATTTACTCCCTATTTTTAAAAGTATGTTAATATGCTATTAAATTTTCTCAGTATAATTAACCATATACTATCTGAATACTTTTGATAATTTTTATTTATGCTAACAATACAAGTAAAAATATTGACAAAATATTTTTAAAATGTAATAAGGACTAAATTATAAATAATATAAATTATTAGGGCTAAGAATAAAACTAATATAAAATTAAAGTATAAGGACCAAAAATATAAAATTAAATAAAAACTAATATAGTTTTCCCTAAGAATTTAGATAAAAATTCTGTGTCGTGATAAAGTTATGCCATCCCTATATGAGGTTTGTGTGATGTAGGGACAACGATTAAGGTACAAAAATAACTAGCACAAGTTGAAAAAGATGAAATTGGTCTGTACCTTTTAATCATTGTCTTCTGGGTTTGAATATGTGATGGAATGAAAACAAAAAAAAATTGTTTGAGAGAATTTTCTCAATTCAGGCTGGACCATAGATCGAAAGATTGATTCCCTAAGCAATAAAAAAAAAAAATCATGGCACGGAAATATTACGTAACGCATCATTGGAAAAAAAAAAAAATCATATGCTAAAAAGTGCTTTCTATTTAAGTTCCAAAGTTGTATGGATATAAAAGAATAAAACGCAAAGGCATGTTTTTTGTTCCAAAAATTTGAGACTACCTCTTAACGTTGTCCTAAATGTTTTTATTGTATCAATTTTTATTTTACATATTTTCAAAAATTTTCAAAATCCTTCTAGATGCAACATCCAATTATACAATATGGAATTAGCTAATATTCTCACACTCACGGATGAATATAAAATTTGATTTTAAATGAGATAACCATCTCATGATAAAAAAATAAAATTAAGATTGACAAATTTATATAATTAAAAGAAACGAATTCTTATAAATTAAAAAACTAAAGTATGAATATAAAATAAACTAATCGAAAATTAACTTTGGCTTCTACATGTTTCTATTGACTCAATTAGTGACAAGCTAGTTAATTTTATTAAAGATATAGAATAGCACCTAGGAAGAAATTGAAAATTTTTATAAATATAAATACATAGAATGAAATTAATACAAAATAAATATTAAAAATAAAATTTAAAAGAACCTCAAGGCAAAATAGGTGTGCATGACATGTAATGACAGTGCTTTTGAAAAGGCAGTTAGGTAAGTAAAGCTTTCAACCATAACAGTTAATAGGCAAATAAAAGTCCCTATGAAAATTTTTGCTTGATTGTTAAAAGTCCATCCAATTATACTAAAGTTTATGAACATTAAGTACTTACGCAAACTATAGTGGAGTCACGAATAATGAAAAATTAGTGGAGTTATAAAGTAGTGGAGATAATTTAAACTGTATAATACCAAATATATGAAATTGTCGTGATTTTAAAACGTCTGATCGTATAGGCAAAAAATTATTGAAGTTAATTATGAATAATTATATTCGTATATCTTATTTAATAAAATTTATCGAATCAATACATTTAAATGCAGCGAATGTTTTTCTATATATATTTTTTGTATGCACGAGGCATCTAAATACAGAAAACTCATACTCAAATCTTATGAATAGAGGCATCTCCTTGGCTTGATAGTGCTCCTCAATCACCATCGATCCGCCCCTTATTTCCAAGTTCTTTCCTTCCTTATCCTCATCTTACAAAACATGCACGCCATCACAATCTTCTTCGCACAATTACTTTGTCTTTCAACTCGGCTTAATAGTCTAAGCATCGACCTTATTCATCGTGATTCTCCATTATCACCCTTCTACAACTCTTCCACGACTCCATCTCAGCTCCTCCAAAACGCTGCGTTTCGATCAATTTCTCGGTCCAAACGCTTTCACCTTCCACCTAACATAATTCCAGAACCTTCTGAGGGTGATTACCTCGTAAAAATCTACGTTGGAACACCTTCTATAGGGACATGGGCTATTGCAGACACAGGAAGCGACCTAACATGGGTCCAATGCTTACCTTGCGACACGTGTTACCCTCAAAACGCCCCGTATTTCGATCCGAAAAAGTCTTCTACGTACAAAACGGTGTCGTGTCACTCGAAACCTTGTACGTCTCTTCCTGATGGTTGGTCGGATTGTGGGATTTCAAAGCAGTGCTTGTACGTTTATGCATATATGGACGAGTCACAAACTGTTGGAGAATCGGCAGAAGATTTTGTGAACTTTGGAGGCCAATCTGGTTTATTTCGTAAGACGGTGTTTGGATGTGGGCATAACAATAGTGGGCTATTCTCGAGCGTGGAAGCTGGGCTTGTTGGGCTTGGAAATGGGCCTTTGTCTTTGGTTTCACAGTTAGGTGCTGAGATAGGTCACAGGTTGTCGTATTGTTTGGTTCCTTACTTTTCGAACTCCACTGGTAAATTAAAATTGGGTGAAGAAGCGAAGATATCAGGCTCATATGGGGTTAAGTCCAGTCCTTTGATTACTACACCTGAAGCTTCATCTGACTTCGTCCTCAATATTGAAGGTAATATTACTTTTTCTTTGTTAAAAAAAGGGGCCAAATTGAAGGTATTATTACTTTTTTTAAAAGCCAAATTGAAGGTATTACTTGCATCCTCACTTGAAGTTTCAAATATTTAGTTGAATTAATGTTTGATTTATACAATTTAAATACATTTTTTATTCTTTTATCATCAAAGTATTTTTTTTTTATTTTCATGGTTGAAAATCAAACAATTTTATATATATATATATATATATATATAGCCACGTAATTTTTATTGATCCAAAAACGAGTTAAAAGAGAACTGAGTAATGTAGAACATCAATAATAGTGTGAGACTAAGTGAAATAAGAATGTGTACGAGGTGCATTTCACTTCCTCCCTCTTTGAAGATATTTTTATTATTATATTTAAAATTTGATTTTTGGTTATGAGGGATTGCATTTTAAAAAATTTGAAGTAATTTTTGGAAAAAATAATGATTTACCCTAAATAACTGAAATATGAGAATTTCATTTTCAGAGAGTTTTCCTGCACCATTTTTAATACATGGATATGCACAGTCGTTCAAAATTTATGGCATCGAAATCACTTGTCTAATGTAGCTTAAAATTTTACACTACTAAGAATTATAATTATTAACATGCTTTCTAGCATGCATATAAAAAACTGACAGAAATTAAACTCTTAACTATAAATGGTCATAGAGGCCAAGATATAATATCAAAGGCCACTATAAATAAAAAAATTTAAGCTATTTAGTTTATTCATTAATTAATAACTTTTTAATATCCTCTTATAGGTATCACAATTGGACAAAAGACTATAAAGGTAAGTAAAAGTGATGGTGGTAACATGGTGATTGACTCAGGTTCAACATTGACACATCTTCCAACAAGCTTTTACTACAAGGTTGAAGCTCTGGTAAGAGAAGCCATTGGAATCAAAGCTGTGAGAAAGCCTCCTGAACCATACAGCTTGTGTTACGCATATCATGGGTTTGACTCATATATCAAGAAGAAGTTCCCCAGTTTTGTGGTTCATTTTAGGGGGGCAAGCATTTCCTTGAAGCCTGAACAGAACTTGTTTGTTCAGAATGTGATGTTTCACATTCCAAATTTGTTTTGCTTTGCAGTAGTCCCCATTGATGGAACAGTGGCTGTCTATGGAAATGTGGCACAAATTAATTTTCAAGTGGAGTTCGATCTTAAAGCTAAGAAAGTCTCATTTGCCCCCGTTGATTGTACCAAGCAATAGATATATGAAAAATGAATATATAGCCCTTTCTTAATTATTATTTGCTATTAAGTTATATTTAAGTTTGGATATTTTGTAGTAGAATTGCCTATTGCAGATTTTCCATAAAAAAATATGAATCATTGGATCAAAATCCAATAATTTAAATTTTTTAATTTAATTTTTCTGATAAAATATGGAATATTGAATCAAGATCCAATGATCTATATTCATTTGTAGTAATCTGCTCATGTTATATTCAAGCATGTGAACATTGCATTTTGAACCTTCTTCATAAATGGCATAGCAAGTAGGAATTAGCTTTGAATGCATGATATCTTCCATCTTGATTGCACTTAAGGTCATTTTGCCATATGGTAGCTTCAAATTACATTTATATTCTGCTTCAGAGTTCTTCAACGATTACATATAAATGTCTTGGAGATAGACTTTAATGACTATTGTTCAAGTAGTTTCTCTTTCTGTTTCCTGACAATCCACACTTTGCCTTTTTATATATTCCATGACTTAAATTCTAAGCTAATACTGAAATTATATTTGGCTAGCATAATTATTAATTAACGACAAAAAATTTCTTTGTACCATTAATTAAAAAGGGTTAATAAAATAAATATATATCATAGCCAATAAAACTTTGTCATATATACAAGTAAATCATCATAACCAATCAAATTTAAGTCCCGAGTTATTATTAAAATATTATAAAAATATTTTATCTGACAATAAAATATGCCACACTTAATCACCATGACCAAATCAAATTTTACCATGGATCAGAGCGATTATCAAAGTACAGTGTTGAAATGTACTTCAGTACTGTGTGGACAAAGTATTATAGTCATATATAGTGAAGGGTCATGATTTTTACTTATAAAACATTTTGGTTTAGGGCATAGGCCATTTATAATTAAATAATACCTTTAAAATTCCTCATATTTGCCACTAACAATATCTATTTGAATATATTGGATTTCCTTTAATTTGTTATATGTACTTCTTTCTCCCCACAAACTCGAAAATAAAAAGAATATATACAATGACATTTGGGATCCAGATTTATTGCACTTGGCATCCAATGGTCAAGATTTAATTCGTGACAACATGTAGTTATATTTTATATTATAATTAATGTAGTTGTAGTAATTATAGAAAGTCTCTGCCCTTGTGGTGATTTTAGGCTCCACATAGTGAGTTTGTATGAGTATATAATGTGCTAATCACTATTGAAAACACCACTCGTATTAGATAGTTTCGTCCATATATGTCTTTTGGCCGAAGTAAAGAAAGCTTGTGTGCGAGTAGTGAAATTGGGGTGTTGAGTGGCTATTGTGCTTTAATGATATATAATGTGTTAATACATGATTAAAGATATCACTCTTATAGATGATTTTGTTTAGTTGTATTTTTTAACTACGGAAAAAATTATAAAAAATCTCAATCATGACATCTGTACTTATAAAAAGGGAAAAATACCTAGCCAATTAAAGAAATAGAATGCAAATATAAAAAAGGGAAAAAAAAAACTTATAAATTTAACTTACTTTTAACATATTTATATGAAAAAGGATTAAAGCTCTCATGTCGATTTTTAAATTCGTAAATTGCTATCATAAAGCTTTGCCAAAGGAGGGTATAAAAATTGCACAGCACTTAGTGGAGTATATAAAAATTAAGACATTAGAATTGTGCTAATCCTTATCTAAAGTTTGTGCGTTGTAGGAACAACGATCAAATTAGTTGAAATGTCGCAAGCATGGCCAACACACCCAATATGAATATTATTATTACAAACCTTAATTAATTCTTTGAAAGCTGTCATTCTTTTAATCTTTTTTTTTTTTTTCTAATCCTTAATCTAATCTAATCGAAACCCTCCTACCTATAATTGTTTTTTCCCTGCGATTCTTGACAATAATATTAGTTGGCGTAGCTACACGTTCATGTACGATGGATTCGCAAAATTTTTAAACAATTGATGCCATTTATTGACATTTAAGAATGTATAAATTAATTTGGTAAATATGTAGGATGAAATTGATGCAAAATAAATAATTAGAATAAAATTAAAACTGACCTTAAACTTTTAAGATGTAAAACGATCATTGGACAGCGATAAAATATACTTTTGAGTAGCGAAATTAATTTACCAAAAAGTACACTAAGAATAGTTTACTAATTTAGTATAATTATTTGAATTAAAAAATCACTTTATTAATTTTAAATAAAAAATTTTGAACCCAAAGTGTTGATAGTAGCTCGATTTTTATTCATTTTATATATATATATATATATATATATATATATATATATATATATATATATATATATGCAACTAAGGCATAAATTTGATAAATTGATGTGAGATATTACGTTGTCTTTTGATGACTATTATTATAAGAGTCTTTTCTGCAATATTTGAAATGTAGATAACAATTTTATTGCTTTCACGGTCAATTAAGGGTAGGACCTGAAATTTTATCTTATATATATAGACTGAACTATAAGTGAATGTTAAATTGTAAAAAAATTAAAAATTAACTAAAAAACAAATTACCAAAATAGTGATTTAATCAAAATATTTCAAACAAATAGTTTAAAAAGAAGAAAAATCTAATTTTGGCCTCTTACTTTTAACTAAATTAAGTATTAATTTGGTTCTTTCAAGATGAAAGGTATCAAATTGTCCGCTAAAGGTGAAAAAATAAACTTACTTAGTCCCTTTTGTGAACGGTTTCTACTTCAGAGCACTATTTTTATACTTTTAATTTTTAAATAACTAAATTAATCTTATGACTAAAAGTAAATAATCAAAATTATATTTTTTATTTAAAAAGAAAAATAAAAAAAAAGGAGAAAAGTGGGAAATAAAAACTGTTTTATTAGTGCTTTTGCTTTATCTTTAGAACTCCATTCAAATTAAACAAATAGTTTGTTAATATGTACTTCATGATGAAAGCAATACTTCGGTGCAAAATAAGCTACACCAAAACGATGCTCTAGGTCGTGGAGGCAAGAATGAATAATGATAGTGGTGCTATAAGTAGGGAAGCATATTAAACTCACCTATTAAGCACATTGATATTTGGATAAATAATTAAAGACTAATAAAAAATCAACACCACTGACACAAGAATATCCTAAACCTTTGTATAAATATACAAGCGTATCCTTGTTCCTTCCTCATTAATCACTCACATATTTGCTAGTTCCTTCTTCTTCTCTTAGTTCTCATTCTTCAAAACATGAACCTCATTACACTCTTCTCACACACCTGCTTTGTCTTCCACCTCTGCGTAATGCTTTAACCATAGACCTTATTCATCGTGATTCACCAGTATCACCCTTTTACAACTTTACCAAAGACTTCGTTAGAACTCTTACAAAACACTGCATTTTGCTCCATTTCTCAACCCAAACACTTTAACCTTTCATCTAACATAATTCCAGATCACACCAATGGCGATTACCTTGTAAGAATCTACATTCAAACACCTCTAGTAGAGACAAAGTCTAGATCCGTGGCTATACAACGGATACACTGTACTTCATTTCCCCACCATTGGATTAATCTAATGGACTAGATCACGCCACACATTAAAACTTTCGATACCCAAAACTCGTCGTTCCACTCAAGTGAAATGATGCGTTATGGGTCTATTATTTTGAATCAGCAGAGCCTCGAAACAACGTCGCTTTGATCAGCTTTTTTTTTATAATTTTTTTAAACCAATCAAAACACATTGTTTTGACTAAGTTAAACAGTGTGTTTCGACCGGTTTATTTGGACTCTTGCAGGAATCAAAAAACAATGTTCTCCTCGTTAGCAAATGAAGCAGAGTAGGGGTGGTTGGTAGGATGACATCATTCAACATAGAAGAGAGTTTTTAGAGCAAATTTATGGGTTTTTGGTTGGCCATAGTAGTGTTAAAGAGCTTATGAGGTTCCAACAGTGGGGAGGTTGCAAGATAGATTGAATGCTGGCACCAAGAAGTTGAAGAAATTGGCAAATGGGGAGAAGGAGAAGAGCGACAAAAGGCTATAGTAGCAGAGGAAGAAAACTTTTTTTCTTTTTTCGACACTTCCCCTCCCGTAGTCCTCTATTGTGATGAATACTAAATGCCATTTTCGGTTCAGTATATGGTGGGTTAATGTTTTGTTATATGTTAAACTGATCATATGCTAAGTTGTAGGAAGGTTGAACTGATTATATACCATTTTTGAATGTTAGGTTATTTTATGTATCAAGTATAAAAAGATATAACAGTAGAATATTTGTTAGAAAGAGAAGAGCAAATATGCATATATGATAAAATGCAACCTTAGCAGTAGAATATATTAGACAAAATAAGTAGAGTTACTTTCTAAATCTTATTCATAATTTTAATACTTTTGAAAGTTATTGGTATCTACCCATTGTGAAAATTTTTTTTACCCACTAACAGTATTAAATCTTAGAGGTCCTGTGCCTTTAATTACATAGATGAACTTTGCTTGCAATATTTAATCAACATATTTAGATGAATAGATCTTATATGATTAACTTAGTTTTTTCTCTAGGGCATGTGCACATAAAAACAACATAAGAATTTAGTACATGGCTCAATAATTATGTTGGCTATTAAACTTGAAATGTTAATGTTTAATCCATACAACCAATAAATAAATTGTGCAGTATGACCATCTATAATAGGGTACCTTATACTTTTGTTAAAATTTAATTTTGTTGTTGTAATTTAAAATTTTATTATTAGATTCTTATAGTTGTAAGACTAAAATACTTTTTTTTTTTTTGTAACATTGTCCTTTATTTAGTTGGTAGAAAAAAAATCTCAACGCCAGCCTCTACTACTTTACTGGTTGAAGATGACAACTTGGTTAGTAAATGGAAGCCTAGAGTTAGTATGGAGTTTCATAGTGTAAACGATGTATGGCAATTTTGGCTTCAATATGGTGGGAAAGTTGACTTCAGAGTTAGAAAGAACTACTTAAACAAGAACATGAAAGATATGTCCACAACTTTAGATAAATTTATTTGTTACAAGGAGGAACGATGAGAGCCAAATAAAGGAAACTCTGCATCCATCGTCCCCAGACATGCAACTAGAACATATTACAAGGCAAGGATATCAATTAAAGCCAAGGATAAAAATTTTCAAATTATTGAGTTTGTGGAGGAATATAACTAACCTCTCTAGCTTGCATAAACATGTCATTTCACTTAATGAAATGATGTGTTTTGGGTATTTGAAAGCTTAATAAAAAAAAGGTTTCAATGTGGCATGATGTGGCCTATTAAATTAATCCAACAGCGGAAAAATGAAGTACAACGAATCTACTATATAGCCACGGATCTGCACTTGTAGAGACATGGGCTAGTGCAGACACAATAAGCGACCTCGTATATTGAAACGACATGTTTTGGATATCAAAAAACCATAAAAGAAGGTTTCAACATGTGGTGCGATGTTGTCTGTTAAATTAATCCAATGACAAAAAAATGAGGCACAATGAATTTACTGTATAGCTACGGATCCGCACTTGTAGAGACATGGACTAGTGCAGACACAAGAAGTGACCTCGTATGGATCCAATGCTTGCCACGCAACCCGTATTACTGTCAAAACGCCCCATTTTTCAACCCATGAAGTCTTTTTTATACAGAACAGTGTCATGTCACTCGGAACCTTGTACTCTGCTTCCTGAGGGTTGGTCGGATTGTGGAGATTCAAAGCTTGTACGTTTATATATATGCGGACAGTTCAGGAAGCACTGGAGAGTTGGCAAAAGATTTCATCAGCTTTGGAGGGCAATTTGGCCATTTTCATGAGGCAGTGTTTGGGTGTGGCCATGACAATTGGGGAGTGTTCTCAGTGGAAGGTGCATGGCTTGTTGGGCTAGGAAATGGGCCTTTATCCTTGTTTCACAATTTGGGCCTAAGATAGGGCACAAATTTTCATACTGTTTGGTTCATTACTTCTCAAGGTCCACTGGGAAACTCAAATTGGGTGAAGAAGCAAATATATCAGGATCAAATGAGGTTTCTTCATCTCCATTGACAGCTATACCTGAAGCTTCATCAACTTATTATGTCTTCAATATTGAAGGTATTATCTTTCTTTTCTTCTTTCTTTTGCCAAGTTATAAGTTTAACTTTTTTTAGTTGGATTGCAATATAGTCTTTGATATAGATGAGTTAAATATATATACTTTTGATTATGTCATTACTGCGTAGAAGTTTTTCTTACTTTCTCTATTTCAAAAATTAAAAAAATATATTATTTTTAATAGATAATAACCTCGATACATCTTTTATATTTTTGCTATTAATCTTTTTTAATAAAATAATGTCAAGTACAATATGATTTTAATTACAACTCTAGCATTATATATAATTAGATAATTCAAAAGATCTTTATGCATGTTATATTTTTATTTTAGAATATGATAGGAGAGATATAAAAAGATGTACTCAATTTTGGTCCTTCTTTATGCACACACATGCAAGCATGTTTATATTCCATGGAAACTTCAAACATTAAGCTATTAAATATATTATTTTATTAGTGGCAAAAAACAAAAAACAGATAATTTTATTATACATTTGGTCCTGCTTGTTTTCTTGCTCGAATTTTTATATATATAATGAGCATGAAAGTAAAGAATGCACAGGCATGTACCATACCTTTCATTGAAACATACTTTTAATTAATTTAATAAAAGTGTTAAACCCTTAACTATAAATGCATGGTTATAGAGATCAAGAAATAACATGCATGTCAAAGCTCACTACAAACAAAAAGTATATAAAAAAAAATAAAGCTATCAAGATTAGGTTTATTAACTAATAATTTTATTCTATCCTCACATAGGTATCACAATTGGGCAAAGGACTATAATGTTAAGTGAAAATGATGGTGGTAAGATGTGATTGACTCAGGGTCGACATTGACACATCTTCCAACAAGCTTTTACAACCAGGTTGAATCTCTGGTAAGAGAAGCCATTGGAATTAAAGCTGTGAAAAAGCCTCCTGAACCATACAGCTTGTGTTACGCATATCATGAGTTTGATTCATACATCAAGAAGAAGTTTCCCAGTTTGTTGTTCATTTTAAGGGTACTAGCATTTCCTTGAAGCCTGATAAGAACTTGTTCGTACAGAATGTGATGTATCACATTCCAAATTTGTTTTGCTTTGCAATAGTCCCCATTGATGGATTCTTAGCTGTCTATGGAAATGTGGCACAAGTTAATTTTCAATTAGAGTTTGATCTTGAAGCTAAAGAAGTCTCATTTGCTCCTACTGATTATACCAAACAGTAAAAATATGAAGAAAGATGAAAATAAATATACATGTAACTATTATTGGCTCTTGATACTTGGGGATCCAAAATTTTTACAGTAACATAGATTTAATGGTTCATATTAAATAATTGCACAGATGCAACGATCTATATTTAAAAAGGGTTACTAATTTCAATAATTTTTACAAATCGAAATCGATAATTTTGCAAAAAAATTAATCTTACAACTACAAGGAATTCGTAACATCTGATCTAAAGGATATTATATATTTACCTAATTGCAGCTGGCAGTTCCAGGGATAAAATTTACAGTATAGAGGTTAACTAAATTTCCTTAATAATTAGTGGACGTACCTATGTGATATATTTTTAAGGGTTTTTGAATCTTCCAATAAAATTAAACTTCAATGTTTACCATAGCCTTCTTAAACTTAATTATAAACCAGCTAAAAGTAATTAACAACCCAGTTCATGAAAAGTGAAGAAATTAAATGTATACAAGCTTCATGATGAAGGACGCTCACCCACATTGCATGGAACTTCTAAACTTTCTCACCGTAAGTGTCCTATAATTTTAGCATAAAAAGCAATATAAATAAAAAAAATTAGTTTATTTGTTTGCACATTACATGTGCTTTAAAGAAAATAAGTTTGATTTACTATATGTCAATATATTGTGATAGGAAGAAAACATAATTTAAAGATAGTTTATAAATTGATTATGTGATATTTGTGTGGGAGAAGTAACGATAATAAATCATTAAAATGATATTATTTTAAACCATTTAATTATATATTATTTTTTTTTGAATTTTAGATCATATTAAATTATATTTATAATTAATTTTTAAAAAATTTAAGAAAAAATTAATTAATTAATTTTTTTTGGTTGACTACAAAAAATTTATACAAATTAATTATTTTATTAATTTTTTTCATTAATTACAAAAAATTTACATATTTCAAAAAATTTATCAATTCATGTATAAAATAGGTAAAAAATTATTGTATAAAGAATTAATAGTTTGATCAATGGAGTTTTTACACTTATCAACATAATTCTCAAGTTAAAAGAAGCTGATTAGATGTGTTCCTCCGTCTTCTTCTATTTTTAATCTCTTTCTACGTTTATAGAAAAATTTAGTTATAAAGATAATATATGGACTCCTCGTCCTCGCCACAAAAACAAACTTTAGCTTCTTATTTTTTTTTTCTTTTTCTTAAAAAAGGAAGAAACCATAAGCTTTCAAAATGAATATTACTTTAAGAGAGGACGCCCATGTCGACAGTCATAACAAATAAATAAATAAATAAATAAATAAATAAATAAATATATATATATATATATATATATATATATATATATATATATATAAGGGAAATTCTGACTACAATATCTAAAAGAAAAACTTGACTACCTGTTCTGACAATCTTTTTCAAAGCATATCTTCTTTTTACGGATCCACAAATAGTTTATATTTAAATTCTGTTGTATTCGTAAATTTATAGATATACTAAATTACAAATTTGTTTCTTGAGTAATCATGAACTTTTGATAAATAAATATATTTTTTAACTTACAAAATAATTATAATCTTCTTTAACAAAATGATGGTCGAGATAATTAAACTAATTCTTTTCAATTAAGTTTTAAAATTTCGTACACATCTTTATAATTGTCCAAATATACTAGTAAGGTGTTAATATCTTTATCGTAATCAAAGTTTAATCTAAGATAAATTTATTGAAACTAACTAAATGAATTAGTATCAAGGTTTTTTAAAAGACAATAAGAAAGTCTTTTAACTAAAAAAATCAACTTAATCCCTAAAAATCCATTAAACTTCAAGTGAAATTATATGTATAACTGAATTAGAATATTATATTAAAAATCTTTCACCATTTTGCTCAATTGTACGGCATGATGTCCAGACTTCATTTGACCGACTCTGTAAGCCTCAATGCTTCTTTCTCTGTTCCTCCACCTCACTATTTTTATTCATAGACAAATCCACTTACAATTACTACATCTCCAATATGGCTCAATTTTGTGTTCGTCTTTACTTCTTCCCTCTTCCACATCCTTCCTATAATCTCACCACTGCGGATTTCACCAAACTGATATATCGTCTTGCATATCTTCTCTGTCAAAGACAATACCTTATTTGTGTTCCAAGAGTTCTTCCTTAATATCTCCGACACTAGTTTTCCCTCAAAATTCATACTCATAAAGAACTCATTCGCTTTCTTCGATGATATCAAGGTTGTCTCTCTGCCCCTGATGCTCTTATTCCAATACAGAGTGACCTCAGTTTCTTCACTTGAAGATTTTAACGGGGCTTTTAGCTATGCTCTTCAAGTATATTACAGGTTGCAAGGCCAACCTAGTTAATTCCAAACCAAGACTAATTGGTAATTCATATACATGCCAGTGAATCACCGCGCATTTTAATGCGTTCAGCAATTTCAAACCTTTACTACCCTTAAATCAACATCTTAACTTATATTCTGTGAATATATACTAACTAACCCATTTTAAATAATTCACGAAGCTTAACTACCTAAATTCGTGCTGTATTCCAGCATCCCTTCTTCCAGGATTCTGGGTCCCATATGACCTTAGTCCCCAATGTCATGACCAACTTCTTTCTAGTCCCCAATGTCATGACCACCTTCTTTCTTCTTAACCGAAGTCACTGCACAGCTCTGATACACTAGGTTTTCTCCTATTTCAGTACTGCACACACACTTTCTCTGTCTTACTCTGATTTTTTACTCTATTTTTCGGTGCTATATCAATTTTCCTTCCTTCGTAGCATATATATACTACTGCCACCTCAATAGGTGGCTGGGTTAATCACTGATACAACTCCTAATTGCTATATATCATCTTGTTAGTGACACCCAACACCTTATTTTCAGTTCCTCTCATTTTACTATAACATGTAATTTTAGGTTTATTCATTTGTCCCTTTAATTTCTGCTACCGACGTTGTTCCTTATATATACCCATTTCAGCAAATAGTGTGTTGCCACTTAACCTCTTCCCATCTATCCTTCAATTAAATCTAACTATGCTGTTTTGGGGTTGCTATAAGGATATGCCACTCCACGTGTTGTATTTTGTCTTTTTGTGGCTAAAAAGTTAGCCGTGTATTCTATTTGCATATATTGGGGATTTATTTACTTTAGTATATTAACCTTAAACCTTTTATCCATAGTCCTTAGTTTTTATAGACCAAATTGTCGTAATAAGCTATCTAGATTGCCATAAAATCATAAAATAATATTTTTCTAAATTTAATATCCTAATTTATATGAATTTTTTTAACATTTATAGCTTGATAATTTCTTTTAGATTTACTAACTTAACATCTTCCTAATTTCACAGCTTAATCTCATCTTAATTCTACTAGGAGAATTCTTGGGATATTACATATATATATTGAAATAAAAAATTTATACTAAATCTCCATCTTACCCAAATCACTCATCAGTATCATTTACAATTATATTAATAATTTTGTTTGGTTTTTTCCCTTGATTTCATATATTTATTATTATTATCATCATGTTACATATTGGCCTCCTCTTATTTATTTGAATAAAGATATAATTTCTCTCACAGTCAAACGAAGAATGGGTGGAGAGAACGAGGAGGATAGTGGAGAGTAGGGCCGAAATATAATTTTTTCCACATTCAAACGAAGAAACACTTGAGTGAACAATTGGAGAGAGCAAAGAGTGGGACCAAAATATAATTTTTTCCGTACCCAAATGAAGATGCAACAGATAGAGAAAGAAAGGAGAGATGGGGCCAAAATATAATTTGCTCCACTCTTAAATATAAAGGCTAACTTGCCTTGGATGTGGGTAAGTCAGCCTTGCATTCTGTGCAAGGCTGATTCAACTTGAATCTTGATGAGTCCATATAAAATAAGATATTAGATTAAGTACATGGGTATTTAGTTTCGAGTATGAAGAAAAAAAAAGTTTTATTTATAATATTTTGCTCAAATTTTTGCAAAAAATTAATTTGGTCTATGAAAATAAACTTTTTGTAGCCACTCTCTGAAGTGTCACCACATAAAGTATATTTTTTGTGGAATTAAACTTGTATGCAATTTTGTATACTTTTGCTATGTTATTTTTCAATTAAATTTGTTTGCCACATTTCTCAATTAAAATTTGACAACTATATGATTATCTAATAATTATTTATAATTTAATTTAATAATAGTATAATTATTTACAATAATCATAAACAAGTTGTGATATAATTAAAATCCATGTATTTATTTTAATTAAAGAATACATAAAAAAGATTATAAAGAATCATATAGAAATTTTTTCTAATGAAATATATTAGTGGGGATTTTTACCGTTTAAAATCCTTTCAGTCCCAACAGTTTAAGGCGTCCGGATCATCTGTAGTGAGCAAATGATAAAGTGCCTCTGAAGTGCTTTAATATGGACCTTTCCTGTTATCAAGGACTTTAGGATAAGCCACGTTTTACTGATTCATTACTGTTTCAATAATTGAAACGGTGTGTGTTGACTTCCAAAAACGCACCTGAGGTTAGCATGGGACACTGCATTTTAAGAAGAAAAATTACTGAGCAACACACTGCTCCTCTAAATGACATGGTGTGGATATGGGAACCGAAACACAGTCCATTGTTAACTGCTGCAATCATGTACTTTAGGAAGGGATAAGATAGCTTTGAACACCTGCGGCTTCTTTATGCAGATCTGTGATGGGGGCTATTGCTTCTCTCTAATTCCTTCGATAGTTGCAATTTTCTTTGCGATTCTCCAATTCCAGCTTTCAGTTTTGCTTTGCGATGAAGGTTAGTGTTTTTCTTTCATACTATTGGTTCAGTTCGGGTCCTGCTTTATTGCTCAATGAAAATGCTGATATATGAGTTTAGAATGCTGACAAATGAATTTAGGTTTGAAATCTCAATCTAAATCATGATATGTTGCACATAGAGGGTAATTCCTATTTCATACAGATGGTTTCTGCTTGCTTAAATGTAATTCAAACCATGTAAATTTTACAACTTTGGCATGCAAATGGTTGGTTCTTCTGTGAAATTTTAAGCCTGGGATTTTGTACTTTTTCAGTATCTCATGAATCTCACATTTGAAATAAGATTTCACCATGCTTCTTTCCAGCACTTTGAATGCGAATGACATGTCCACCCAATTTATTTCCTTTGCTACCTCTCCCGTCTATTTATCAACAATACAATAAGAATGCATCTCTTACTTTGATAAATATTAACTTGCAGTGCAGGCCTCTTTGGCTTATTTGTGCTGCATCGAATCATACTATTGGGGGTTACTAGGAATAAAAATGCATCTTGCTAGTGCTAGGAGGCTATAAGTTATTTAATGGTGAATCTGTTTACATAGGAGATATCTTTTGTATAAATTGAAACTAGAGGATGAGTGTAAATTTTAAGGGTTTAAAAAAATGATAATGTTGTAATCTTATCTATAAACTCATACATAATTTGTTGAGTCATTTCTTTTATAAATTATCTCTACCAGAGACCTTTCTCTTTCTTTCTCTTTCACACTACAAATAAGGTTGCGAGCTAATGACCTGTAAATTTACAATGCATGTGTAAAGAGCAAATATGTGTCTCTTGTGAATATGATGCAGTTTTTATGTTTGGAGGGTATAGAAAAAATAGCAAATTATTGCAGAACCTCAAACATTTGAAGTTCTCCCATCTCTTAAAGGACTAAAGTAGCAAATTATTGTAGTTTTTAAGTTTGGAAGGTATAAAAAAATATATTGAAATCACAATTGGATGAATACTTGTTACCAAAATTAAATACACATAAATTACTTATTGAGATCACAATTAGATGAATACATGCTACCTAAGTTAAATAAACATGAATCACTAAATATTCTTATTTCTAGTCTAGCATTTAGAGTTACTAAAATTCTGATTGATTGTGGTGGCAATAAATAATGGACCCTTCTTGACTATGTTGGAAGTGAAACTGATTCATATTGCATTGGCATGTGTAGTTTAAAATAAACAACAATGAGAATGATACACAATGTAATGTATTGGTAGATGGAGGTTTTTTTTTTTTTTTTCCTGGTTTGAAGAAGGAGCATGCCTTGCTTACAACAACAATAGAGAACAACAATTTATGTTATTATGAAGTGAAAGTTTTGAGTAAAATGAGTTTGTAATATAGTATCAAGGTTATATGTAGTGAAAACTGAAATCAAGATGTACATTAGGATTTATAATGCAAATGAAGTTGTACTAAAGAGCCAAGGCTTTTTAATACTTTGGAGTTGTACAATACATGAATATAATACAAAAAATGTACAAATTCTTCAATGTATCAAAGCTTTTTTTGTCCATGCATCATTTTACAATACTCTCTGTTGCTATAATGTAATAAAGCAAAAATTGAATATTGATTAACCATCATGATTGCTGAGATTTGTAATATGACCACATATGTTAGGTATTTCAAATGACTGTATAGGCTGATCAAATGGCTCCTATATTACATGGAACAGAGATCAAAACATTTGAATTAGTTATCAAACAAAATAAATATTATTTAGTACACTAGAGTTATGTTATCATACCAACAACAATCTAGTGAAGCTAACTTGACTCTCAATTGTTTGAAAGTGATCACAATATGTTGAACGTGGTAATCCATATTGCACTTGACTTATAGTAGTTTCATTTTCCTATAACCAAATTGAAAAGCATGTATTATTAAATGAATACAAGGAAATAAATAAAGTAATTGGCTACAACCATGAGTTAACATTACTATAGATTATTGTTGACTATGTGAAACACCGAAACTTGGAGCCTTTCTCTTTCTCAGGGTTGTTTCTTAACCCAACTATTTGGGTGCTTCTTACTTTTTTTACTGTCTCTCTTTTTCAAACCCTTCACTTGTACCATGTTTTCAATGTCTTTTGCTTTTACTATAGCATTGCCTATATCAGTCTCCATACTTTTTTGCCTACTACAAATCTCTGTTACTTGTTGGCTCAATTCATTAACTACTTCAATTAGAAACAAGAAGACTTATTGGCTGCTTAAAGCCTTAATTGCTATCCTTATAAGTTGAGGGCATATTTGTTTGTAGTGCCTCGTGGTAACTAACTTGGCATCTCTTTGAATTTCATTTCCTTTGAAATCATGTATAATACCACTTCTTGCTTGTTTTGTCCACCTCCTTAGAATATATTGATCGGGCATTAATTTAACATTTATGACATTAAGCACCTTCAAAGCATGACAACATAGTATACTAAAGGTCTCAAACTTTCTACAACTACAAATAACGGACTTGTCATAGTAATTAAACGAAACGTTCCATTTCCCTTCTTGATTAAACAAAGTAATAATGCACTCAAACACTGGTGGAATCTCATTTATATGGTTCACACTTTTAGCTAGGACTATTTCATATTTCTTTTGGAACAACTAAAAAATTGTAAAAGTATAAACCTGTGCAAGCTGTCGCAACATAGGAGAATACTAATTTTTCAACCTTGGAAACTTTTGTCATGACTCAAATTCACTTTTCAACTCATTGTATCACTTTTCTTCAATGACCCTCTCAAGATGCCTAAAGAATTCAATGATATCTAAGTTCGATCTCATGTAACTTCTGAAGTTGGAATTTAAGCTTTCATTGAGTTATGTGCTTTGCATGCCTATTGTGAAAGCTTTTTTCATGTAACAAGCTGCCCATTTCTTCTTTACGCTATAGACTGATCTCAACTATGGTTTCTCATGCACATCATAAGTAGAAAGTAAGTTACTCCAAGCTTACTCAAATTGTGTTTCGTCATCATATTTGTACATGCAAGCCTTGAAGTCGCTTAAAAAGTAAGAGTCATGCTTTATTAAGTTGCCTAGGTGCTAAATGCCATTTTGCATCAAATGCCATGTACATAGTCCATGACAAGTGTCAGGCATTATTTCACGTAAAGCTTTAGCCATTGCTTGATTGTGATATGTAAATATAGTTTGTGGTCTTTTTTGCCTGTAGGCTTCAAGGAAAGTTTAAACAATCACTTGAAGGATTCAGTTGTCTCATCATACAACAATGTTGCCCTAAAGATCACCACCTCTTTGTAATTATTGAATCCAAAGAATAAAGCAAGTGGTCTTAATGCATGATTGGTACAATATGTTGTATTAAGGCTTACCACATCATCGAAGTAGGCATAATCAACAAGCATTTTTGTATCAGCCCAAAATACATTGGTTATTTATTTTTTGATGTCCATTTGATATGTGTGGTAAAATAATGGATTTTTCCAATAACTAACGTTAGAAGTATTGCAACAAACAACCTGTTTTCCCATATATTAAGCTCCTTTATCTTCTAGTCTAAAGATAATTCTTTTGATCTAAATAGGTATAGCCTAAAGTAGTTCTTCCTCCTACATGCCTACTCAACAACTTAAACGAGGCTCTTTGTTGATGCCAAATCAATCTCATAGGCTTGAACTTTTGATAAATTTCTCTGAGAAGCCAGCATATGGGTTGTTTCCAGGAGATAAAGTTCATGATTATGTTCTTCCGAAAAGTCATGAACTTTAAATTTACACTAATGTGTGCAATACCCATTTTTGCTTTACAATCAGTTCTAGTCTCTAGTTGAGGATTGATAGTTAAATAATCTCTTTTGTCTTCCTTTCAAAGCCCCTCTTTGCAATAAACAAATTAACAAGTGATTATATAGCTGTCTTTCTTACTTTTATTGGTGTATAGTTTCTTAACTCTAAATCCAACTGTTCCACTATAAGTTGCCTCTACGGTATCAAATATCATCCCCACTTTGGGCTTCAAGTCAACGTTTTGGGCCATCTAATAGCACGTAAGTCCTTAAAAATCAAAATTTAAAATTATTTTATAGCACACAAACAATTTTGAAACATGCCTATATAAAAAATGTTTGCACATACATAGTAGAATAGAGATAAAATGATTGGTTTCTTCCTTTCTTTTTTCAATTCTGCTTGAAAAGCCAACTATACTACAACTATTGTTGGCCAACAACATATCAAACTACCTTTAACATTTATTTATTTTGCCTTAGCTTATAAGGGGTTACGCATAATCAGAAAAGTGTTTGACAAGAAAAAAAATATAAAAAATATGTGCTTTGTGTCAAGAACTATATGAACCAAATAAAAAAAAGTAATTCTTAATATTATGACAACATCTTTAAAGGTTCTTGGGCATTCTATATGAGATATATTGATGTTACAGTCTAAAGCAAAGAATATAAGAGATGCTGGAGACTTACACGTATAGAGGACACGAGAATTTGCTGACACTTACACGTGTAGAGAAGTTTGTGAAAACTTACGAGTACCTAAAGATTCATTCTTCTTTCCACACATATTTGTTCCAGGAGAGACAGAAATGGTGCCAAAATTGGAGTCAACTGGGAGGGAAAAAAATTGTTGCAGACCACATCAGAGGACCTGTGTGTTGCTCAATAATTTTTCTTCTTAAAACGCAGTGTCCCATGCTAACCTGAGGTGCATTTTTGGAAGTCAACACGCACCGTTTTAATTATTGAAACAGTACTGAATCAGTGAAACGTGACTTATCCTGAAGTCATTGATAACATGAACAGTCCAGATTAAAACACTTTAGAGGCACTTTATCATTTGCTTACTTCAAATGATCCAGACGCTAGTTTAAGTCAACATTAATAACCTTAAATGACAAAAGTAATAACAACAATGCCAAAAGTCCTTGTTAAACTTCTAGTGGCAATGAAAATTAGGTTTTTTTTTTTTTTTTTTTTTAAAGATAAGAGCCTGTTTGCTGATTGGAAATGCTAAAATTTTTTAAACCACTATGGAGAGGTAAAATAGAAAATTCATCTTTTATATATATATATATAACATTGGAATAAAAATTTTATACTAAATCTCCATCTTCCGATCCCCTAATCACTCGTCAGTATCATTTACAATTATAGTAATAGCCTTTTCGGTCTTTGTTTTTCCTTATATAGTTTTACTTCAGGACAATTATGAAACAAACAAAAATTAAATAAATTATTTTAAGTAACTATTATCACATTTTTTAACAAAATTATAAAATGTAAATATATTTTTTCCATAACCCAGCATCGATCATTCATCTTATATGTCAATAAAAAGAATATTCTTTCACAATATCATAGTCATATATGCTAAAGAACTTGATAGAAAAAAAAAGATATTAAACTGCATTCAAGTTCTTCCTTCACCTTCAACTCTTTTAGGAAAAGAATCCGATAGCTCCGCACGGCATTTTCTGACACAGTTATCATAATGTATACTCTTGGAGTAGTAGCCTGCATATTCATAGCAAATCTTGTGGCAATGTTCCTCATTATACTCATCAACTTCAAGTACTTGAGTTGAATATACAAGCACCATCATTATAAAAACAACAATTTTTTTTTATTCATAATCATGTTCTTTCCATCCATGGCTTCTTCATAATCTTACTGTTTGAATTCGATATGTATATATAGTTGTGTATATGAGAATTTTCAAGAGTTAACAAATGAATTTTTTTGGAGGTTGCAATTAGGTAATTATATATAAGTTTTGTTTTGCTTTCACGCATGAGATTTATTGCTTGAGTAGCTATGGAATAACATTATTCAATTCGCCTTTAGTTGTTGATTGACCCCTTTAGTCTAAAAGACATAGATATAATTACTATATTATACTTAATTAATAATTTTCTATAAATTGATTAACCTTACATATGTAATCCAAAAGAATTTAGACAAGCGTTATACATACTTTACTTTAACGCCTTATTAGTGGATTTATACTTGTTTTTATAAACTTAAAAATGTGTCACCACATATTTATAGTAGTTAAATTAGATTAATTTTTTATATTAATCCTTGTATAAAAAAAAGCCGAATAAATATAAGTATATATCTTGAAATTGACAAATAAAAATGTGAGACTGAAAAAAATTGGGTAAAATATTATTTTAACCACTTACTTATTAGTTGATTGTCAATTTAGTCCCTTATTGACTTTCATTTTCAATTTAATTTATCACTAATTTCAATTATTAGTTTGATCTTCATGTCTGATAATTATTCTTGAATTGATCCCTCACTAATATGAAAATTGATACATTTAATCTTGAGGATCAATTAATAAGTGAAGAGCCAAATGATAGCGTTTTGTGCCTTGTTCTTTGAAGTTAAAATTATAGCTTGACGTTTAGGCGACAGTTATTTGTGCCTGAACGATTGAATCCACTAGTCTCATATCTATATATATATATATGAGAATTTCTAACCTGAAAAACAATTTTTGGAGGTTGTGATTGGGTAATTAAGTTCTGTATTTCTTTCACGCATGAGGGTTGCTTGTTTGGATTGAAGTATATATGGAATAACAAATTTATTTGGTCTTATTGTATTTAGAGAAAAATATATTTTTGGTTCCTCATTTTTTGCTATTAGATTAATTTAATTCCTAAAAGATAGAAAATACTAAATTGGTCAATCAAAGAATATACCGTGATCAAACTTGATCCTTTCATCATTAGGACATTAAAATTAATCTTAACTAAACCATTTTTTGGTGATGCAATCATGCAACACATTATTTGTTGAAATTGATTAATAGCCTGTCTTTTTATTGAGCAATTTGATCCTTTATTTTGTGCCATTGGATTAATTTGAACCCTCATTTTCATAAATCGATCAATTTGGTCCTTTAACCTTCAACATTTGGTTAATTTGGTTGCAAGAAATGTGTTAAATTTCATTAAAAATTGACAAATGACAATCATGAGTTTTATATATGAGCTGTTTAATATTAATTGATTATTCATTCAAAATCAGGAAACCACACAATAACCTCAATCCCCTAATACTTTAAGACTCATTAATTCTTATTATACGTACTTTTCCTTCGTAATTTCCTGCTGGTTGATCATCATATAATTTTTTTTGTCTGTTCTTTTTGGCCGAAATCATCTCATTGTTTAATTGTTTCTATCTTTTTTATAATTATTATAAAATTCTTTCATTATTTTTTCTGGACTAATGACAATTCATTTTAACACTTGATCGTGAAATTAATTATATACCCATATATATATAAAATGTGTTATTAAGATCTTTCCAAATAAAGTAGGTCTAGTTGGATCTCAAAATGTGTGCGGTACGTGATGCCTTACAAATTGTAATTTTTTTCTTACATAAATTTTATTTATCAATATAAGTACTCGTTGATTTTCTCAGGAAAATCTTGACGATCTTGTTCTTTAATTCAGCTTGTAGCTAGCGCCAAGTATAAGTAATCATTGCCCTCCCTTAATTTTTCAAATTGAAAAGAAGAGAGAAGAAACGAGATGATCCAAATCCATACCTCTACACGCAGGGATGAAGTAGGTGCGATCCATTGGACTTTGTAAATTTTTAACTTTTATACGTATTATATTTTATATTATTTAAATTTAATAAATTTTAATACGTGAAGTTATGCTTAAAGATCCAATTTTTTAGAGTCCAAAAAATTTATTTATCTACATCTGAGTTATGAAGTGATCATCTTTTATGACTCAACTTATAACGAGCACATATAATTTATTAGGCTAACTTTGATGTTTAGCTAGTTTTCCTAATTTTTTTAGACTATTCTTTTGCAATCTCTTCTCTTTCTTGAGTTTTCTTCTTGTAAAAAGCAATAGACGGAGATAAAGATTTGAAATTGATAATAATCAAAGGAAACCTACATTTTGGTTCCGTAAAAGTTATATTTCAAACTAAATTCTTGAATCTTATTTATGCGTAATTCAATCATTTAAAGTTTTTGACAGAATTTTATTTGCTACAAGTACTCACTATCCCTGAAATTTATATATTTACCTTGTTTTATATTTTGATTAATAGTGAACTGATTAATAAACGAGTAACGAGTTCAAAATTAGATCGAAACACCCAACGCTTGGTATAAAATGCCAAGTGCCTTATTTATCATATAATTATATCATATATTATTAAACACTAGATTTTATAGTTTTACATACATATATCATACCTGTTTCACCAACCTTACTATGGTTAATTCTTCACTCTTCACACTTCACACTTGAGCTATATATGCCAAGTGCCTTATACTATATGATATGAATATTAAACCCTATATTTTAGGTTTACATGTATATCATATATGTTCCACCACCCTTACTAGTTGATTCTTCACAGTTCACACTTGAGCTCCATATATGTATATATATATATGTCAAGTGCCTTATTTATCATATAATTGCATATTTTTTCTACTGCTTGGAGCAATCAGCAGGAGGAAAGGAAACTTTTTTGGCTTGAAGATCGTACTCCACTTGAAAATTAACCTGGGGCAAATTTCCATAGGTGAAGCCTGCATCGGGCACAACCCCAAAACAAAGCAAATCGTCTTGAGGGAAGAAAATGTTATGATGAGGCTTCAAGACAACGTCAGCACCCTTAAAATGAACCACGAAATCGGGAAATTTCTTCATGATAGATTCTGCATACTTGTTTGAGTAACACAACTTGAATGGCTCAGGAGGGTTCTTTGCCTCTTCAACCCCAATGGCTTCCTTCACCAAAGCCTCGACCTTTTTGTAGAAGCGTGATTCAAGAGATAACCACGTCGCCCCTGAATCGATAAGTGTGTTCCCATGACTTTGACCTGTCTTCGCTGTCTTTGCTGTCTCCTCTCCAACGGTGATACCTTCATTTAGGATAGAGGAAGCACGTAATAAGCACATGTTGAGTTACCATATATATATATATATATATTATAGAAACCTAGGAGTGAAAACACCATTTTGATCCCTTTACTTATCAGCTTAATTTCAAATTAATCTTTAACTAACAAGTCTAATTTTAATTTGATCTTTCTTCAATCTCAAATTGGTCATACTCTTATAAATTTTGGTCTAAATTTGGTCACTCACTATTATAAAAATTAATACATTTAGTCTAAATTTAATTAACATTGAGAAACTAAATGTGTTAACTTTTATATTAATATATGATTGAATTGAAACTGAAATTATAAATGAGAGATCAAATTAAGATTAAATTTATCAATGAAGGGTTAAATGAGATTGGTTTTATAAATGAGGGACTAAATTGAAACTAACTTAATAAGTTAAAGACTAAAATAATATTTTAATTTTAAATCTATATTTTTAGCGTTTTACTTGAAGCTAGTATTTTAGTCCTACATCTTAAAATCCAAATCTATATGAAAGACTAAATATTTAGAATAAGATATAGAAATATTTTTAGAAAGGAAAAACAACCTAAACGTGATTCATGAATATTTTCATCATAACATGTAACAGTATACCTTCAAGAATGAGGAGGTAATACGCTGATCCTGAAGTAGTTATCAATGGAGTGGACACAGCCCCATTTGATCCAGATATCTTGGCTTCTTCACCCAATTTCAGTTTACCAGTACAGTTCGAAAAGTAAGGAACCAAACAGTACGAAAATTTGTGACCTATGACAGGACCCAGTTGCTAAACCAAGGACAAATGCCCATTCCCAAGCCCAACAAGCCCAGTACCCTTGCTAGAGAATATCCCAGTATTGTTATGTCCGCATCCAAACAGTAACAGAGACTTACGAAATGAAACGTATTTGCCGACGGTAATGAACTCTATTGCCAATTCTCCTCTGGTCGTCGAGTTGTCACCATATCCATATACGTACTCGCAATGCCTTGAAATCCCACAACCCGACGAACCCTTGGGGAAGAACGTTGTACAAGGTTTTGAGTGGCACGACGCGTTCCTGTACGTAGAAGAATGTTTGGGGTCGAAGAACGGTGCGTTTTGTGGGTAACACGTGTCACAAGGTAAGCACTGGACCCATATGAGATCGCTTCCTGTGTCTGCGATAGCCCATGTTTCTACAGGTGGGGTTCCGATGTAGATTCTCATGAGGTATTCCCCTTCACCTTCAGCGATGACTGGTGGAAGAATATCAGTTTGAAGGAGAAAGCGTCCACGTCGTAGCAGAGAACGCAACCTTGCGATTCAAGTGAGCTCTTTGAGGGTCCTTGAGGAGTTATAGAATGGTGACAATGGTGAATCACGATGAACAAGGTCCAGGGTTAAAGCATTGATATTCATTACGGTTAAAAGAGAAAGTAGGAGTGTGGAAAACAGAGCAAGAGTGTGCATTTTGAAGAAGAGTATTGCTAGTTGCTTATGATCAGTTTGGGGTAGGGAAAAAGGTGATGGAATGGATGGAGAGGAAGAGCATGGGGGTGCTTCTACTTATAGGATATTTAATTATATTAACAATATTTAATAGAATATTAACAAAACAAATTTAAGAGTAAAACTAAATTAAAATATTTGGAAACTGTGTAAAGTCAATTACAATTTTTTAAATTATAAGAACTAAATTAAAAATTAAATGAAATTATAGTGACGACTAAAAGTATAATTTTTTTAATTATTAAATAAAATTAACATTTCATTAAAATAATTTGTGTACTATTTTAATAAATTTGATTATAGTAATAAATATGTTAAAAATAGATAAAATATTGTTTTATTTAATCATATTTAATAATAAATTATAACATACATAGAAAATATGATCACTCTATGCAAAATGACGGTCATATAATTAATTAGCTTGACAAGATTTTACATTTTAGATAACTATACTAATTTAGGAGGTTATGCTCTTTATGAACAATGTGTCCACAAATATTTACGATCGATGTGCTCAGAAATTAATGTGTCTCAATCCCAAAAGAAAAATAACGGAAAACGTACCAAAAGGGAGAACCAGAACCAGATCGAACTGAGAACCAGATGTAACTGAGATAAAACCAAATTTATTAGTATATGAAATTATATATATATATATATATATATATATATATATATATATGATGCTAATATGATGTTAACTAATTTATGTAATTAAGATATCAGGGGTCTAAACTTGGAAACCTACACGAAGTTCAATTAAAGGTCAGTTTTGCATTATTTACGCTTCAAATAAATACTTGTAGTTCAAGTTTTTTCAGTCTTCATGTGGGTTTTCAATTTAAAGCTAGTGGGCAATTAAACTTGAGTATTATAAAAAAGAAAAAAAAAAAAAGATGGAAACCAAACCCAATGCAGAAGGAGAAAACAAAGATAAAACTAGTGTAAATCTAAAGATTGTGTATCTTTTTTTTCTATATAACTGACATATGTTAAATAAAATGTGTGTGGACACAACGCATGTTAAGTATGCATAGATGTTTCTTTTTAACCATTATTTTTTATTTAAACTCACATATTTTTCATGCCAATTTCATTTTGTATATTTACAAAAATCTTTAGTATGTTCGTAATTTACCAACATTACCCAAATTTTTAACAAAATTATTTAACAATCAAATATGTGAATCAATGTTGTCAAACTCGCGAGTTTAGGCAGAATGGTAAAGGGGGTGTAGACTGGTAACGTAAAATCGTAACGTAGAATCGTAAGAGTTTACTTCTATTAATAAATAGCTATTAAACATAATCAAATTTCATAAATACAAATAAAAATGCATACATATATATAAATTCTATTATAATTACCCAAATTATAGAATTAGGAAATGATAAAAAAATTATTAAGAAATATACTTGAATCATATAACTTTTAATTATAATTAATTAGGTAGAGATTGAGTTTAAAAGTTTTTGAAAAGCGTTGAGATTTAATTTATTAAAAAAATATTAAAGGCAAGCTTTGCCATTATAATACTTACTAATACAGAAATTCAAAGTAATTAAAATTAAAATAATAGTAATTTTAATAGTAATAATAATGTAAACAAGTTAGAGTAAATATTATATATATATATATATAAATAAAATGTATTTTAAGCTATGCAATTAAAAAAAATTGAAAGTAGAGTTAGCTATTTAATCAAATGTAATATGTTATTTGCTATAAATTGTAAGTAGAATGTATTAGAGTCATAATAATGTAATTATATTTGCAATATAATTTTTTTTTTAATGTTTAATGGTTGAAAGAATTGAGTTGAGTTTAAAAGTCTGTTAATTTTTTTTTTTAAAAATTGATTAGAATGTTAGATTTTTCATATTTGGGCCAAAAACTAAAAAAAAAAAATAGTTGACTTGACCGATTCTATACGAGTTTGACCGATTCTATTTAAGTTTGACCTAGTTTACACCGAGTCTATTCCGATTCCGATTCTACAACCGAGTTAAATCAATTTTATCACCTAAAAACGTAGAATCAGTGAGTTTAACGAGTTGACTTGCGATTTTAACAACTATGATGTGAATATTAAACGATACAAACGTAACTATTTTAATGTCAACATATATATCTGAGCTCCTAAAGTAGTGTTCTTTCTCCTTATTTTTACCACTAGCTAACGTTCCACTTCCTACACATGTACCACGAAATTGAATAATGTGCAATATGTGTCTAAAACATACAAACATACTTATATATATATATAAAATCAAATGAGAGGTGAAAGAGTAATTGGTTACTATTAGATAACAAATTAATACTTCAATATAAATATTGTTGATATAAAACTGAACTAAATAATGTTATTATACATTTATGCTGGGTTGTGAAGTAATTTAAATCATTTAAGTTGTGATATCTGATGGTAAAAAATTACCCGTTTTACTTCTCATCTAAAATTATTCGCCTCATTTAATTTGATATACTACTTTTAAATTATACATGAGGTTGTTTCTCATAAAACTTATCTACTTTATAAGACTTATTCCATGAGAATGTGGGTAGTAATAAATGTTCTTATGATCAACACGCGTGTAAGCAGATCCTTACAATGTATAATAAACTATATTTATTTTTAACTCAAGCAAATATTTTTAACTCTTACATTTTGAATAATAATATCAACATGAGGATAAGAACTTTTATCACCCAACAATACGAAAGAAACTTACTTGATGTTTTTAATTATTTAATTGACTTATTCTATGCATTGTGCCGAAGTCACAGTAAAATGAAGTTGAATAAACTACATGATTAAAATTAATTAATAATTTCAGTCCTTCAGTAAAAAAAAAAAGTATATGTTAAATTCACATTCTACTAAAATAAGAATTTCCTTAAAACCTTATTGATATTTTAAAAAAAATTGACATTGCCGTTGGACTCGTGAAGAAGTCCATTAAGTGATATCATTCATGTGAACTGATATTGTCCATATGTTCACAAGCAATAGACATCACTGTCTAGTTAATTAATTATTCAATTATGTTTAATGATTCAACCCAGAACTTTGATCTCTTCGTACATGACTTGGTCACTCGGACAATTTCTTAAGATGACTTAATCTGGATTAGGATTGTTGTAAGAAGATATGTCAAATAAACCATATATTTTAAATTAATATTTATTAGTAATAAGTACATGGAGGAAGTCACTCATTTGAAGAAAGTGGGTAGATGGTAACATCATATTATAACTGCATGGATTTAATTTAAGTCTCTGACTGTTTCCAGGGAATTGAAAATTTGTTGTTGTTGTTTATTTCTTTAGGAAAATATTCATGAAAAATTTTTAGTTAAGCCAAACGTAGTTTGGTAGGTTCTAATGATTATGTTGGCTCACGATAAGTGACACATTACAAAAAGCAAAAATCCTTAGAAAAAAAAAATCCTTAAAATAACCGTTGTTAAACAAAGGCTTTGATCCCTACCATATGGAATTTGTTTTAGCTTTGGAACACTCTATTTGCTTTAGTTGTTGTTATGCTAACGTAATTATTTTTGTATTGTTCATCTGTCTATTTTTGTTTTCTTCTTTTATAAAACCATCAAAAATTACAGTGTAATTAGCTTCTGTAACTATGAGGTCATTGGTTGAAAAATGAAGAAGAATATGCATTGTCTACATCACACTGGGAAAAAAAAAAAAAAAAGGATAAAGAAGCGCTAAATATCAAATTAAATATGATCATCGATCCAAATGGACCAATTATATATATATATATATATATATATATATATATATATACAAAATAAATATACCTCAAGATTATCCCAACGAACTATTGGCGTGTGGTTGCCCGTTTTTGGAAAAACCTCTGAACATATATTACAAAATATTCTAATTTCATCCTTCTCTTGAGATTATTTTGAGGTTTAGCTATAGTTATAACCGTTACTATAGTTTTTTGCAACTATTGTAATTTTTGTTATTGAATTCGCCGTCACAACTGGTTTATTGATAATTTTATGTAACTGTTAGCACAGTAATTGGGTTCATTAACCATTGTTAAGCCTTGACTTAATGAAAATTTTGCTAAATTGTTGTTAAACCACGGTCTAACAATAATTTTATAAACTGTTGTTAGGCCAAGCTTAAGTTGAGTGGTAAATTCAAAGACTTCAGAAAGGGTGGAGCCAAATTCTAAGCCAAAAACTCTCCTCTTATGCTCTGAGCCAAGCACTAGTGCAAGGAAATTTTGCAACCCGATGATGATTTGGGTTGAATTTTGTTGTATCTCAAAATCAGAAATTTTTATTCCTATAAACAATATGATTGAAAGATCTATATAACTCCAAAATAAAATGTGATAAACATAATGTTGGAATATTTTTAAAATGAAGAGATGTGTTTCCTTTTTGAAAAATCATGTCCTTTTATAAATTTATTAATTTATTTGAAAGGTGTGTAGGGAGTTACAACACTAAAAGACACTAAGATTATGTCTCTTCGGTTTATAAAGACATCGATATGAAGGTGTGGTAACCACCACTTAGTGAAAATTTGTGTTGTTTTAAGGAAACCCTACATATTACAATAGTTGTAGCTCTTCACGGGAAAACTATTAAATAACCTTTGGTTATTTAAGTTATATTGGTTCATGAACTAACATTAATTGACTTTTAATTATAGAGGTATTGCTTTGAGAGATATCTCTTCAAAGCATCACTTCATAGTCTATATAAACTCCTTGCCATCACTTATTTTGAGAACAGAGAACACAAACACAACATCAAACTCTAAGGCCTTTGTCTTTGGGTGCACGTAGAGATAAAGTCAAATTATAACTTTGTAAAAGGTTATTGTTGTCTTTGCTTGAGTATTAGGAGTACAATCCATATTTAAGGGTCTTCATTATATGTTATAGGAAATTTGTTGGTCAACCCAACTTACACCCTATATGATAAGAATAGGTGGGGGCAAATTAAAGTGTTGTTTACACCTTGAAAACATTGTGCACTACTTTTTTCTTCATCTCTTCTACTTTTAATCATCAAAGAACCATTCTCGCAAGCACATAATGTATTTCAAATGCTTGTTTCATCTTTCTCATATGATTTAATATTCTTCTTCTATGCATCGCAACATACAAGGGATTCCAGCTCACACATCTTCCACATCTCTTTTTTATTTTTAAAGATTTGTTAAATGACGAATGTTTTCTTATAATGTATCAATAGAAGTGATTTATTAAAATCTTGAAATACAAAAAATTTTATCAATTATTCTACAAGTTTATTTTTATGAAAAGAACAAAATAGTTGAAATTAAACATATTTTCGTAAACAAAATAGTTTGGAGTTTGAGTTTGTGTTTTTAATTTACGAAAATGGTATAATCTCCTTTCTTTCGCTCTCATCATTTTTTGAAAGTTTTTCGTGAAACATGGTTTGTTTGCATTTAAATTGAGATATCTATGAAAAAATGAACACTTATTTTTTATCTTTTCTTTATTAACATAATAAATTTAGAAACAAACAGAGAAACTTTGAACTCAATACTTTATTTTAAAATATTAAAAAAAATACATTTTTATATATTTTTAAAATTGCTTTATTTGAATATAAAAATATCAAGACTTATAATAAAAATAAAAAATAAGGAATTGACAAACGGTTTTTTTACTAAGAAGAATCAAATTTCTTTTCATTTGATTATTTTAAAATTCAAGATTTTTGTAAAACCATTGACTAGACATGAGTCCTTGAAACCTAACTTTATTTTTAGAAAATGTGCTCAATAGGATACAGGTTGTTGGAACCGTAACATTATTTTGATTGCATGCATCCAGTATTGGGTAATGCCTATGAAGTTGTTATTAGATCTCACATGGTAGCACTAGTAAATCGTTAAGTGCTATTAAAGACGTTAGTCACATACAACAACACTAATATTGAAATCCATAAATGTTTATAGAATATGCCTACGGAGGCGTTGGACCTCATGTGGTAACACCAAAGTAAAAATGCCTATGAAGGTATTGGACCTCACATGACACTATCAATAAAAGCATACATCGGTGTTTGTATGTGTTAGTCTATAATTAGGTACTCATCATTACATGTTATTTAAAGATTCTAAGAGTACACCAATTACAGTTAAATTCAAAACAATTAAACTACTTGGTCTTACTAGCTTGCCACCAACATGCCATCATTGCTCAGATGTTTCTTTGCACCATGACTTGGGAACAACTTAGTCATGAATCACCAAATTATATCACTAGGTTCTTACATAAAGTGGGTAGTGAAATCTCATGTATTTACTACCACAATTAAGCAATATAAAAGTTAACCATGTAATGAATTTAGGGAACAAAATGAATGAGATAAGCATGCCTACATTTGACCGAACTTAGGTGACCAAAGAAAGGACTTAAGTGTAGTGAATTAGCATCAACATATGGAGGATAAGCACCTAAACTTCTTGCACTCATTAACATACCTATAACTCCATTTATTACTCATCAAACACCTTGCAAACATATTCAATAATAGACCAAAATTTCTATCATATAAACCATAAAGAAATAGGCAATGTTCAGACACAAATTAAGAGCATAAGACACCCTAAATGAAGCCTAAAGCATGCTAGATTTTTCAAAGGAAGAATGACCAACAAAATCATTCCTATTGGACATGAAATTGTAGCATAACTTATAGGAATACGATGAAGCTAAGGTGCCACAAAATTATCAACAAAATACCTCAATGACATTTCATCAAACACCTTAGTAACATAACCCAAACATTTCACAACTTTTTAGCATATAATGAAGATCAATTGGAGATTACTTTTAACAACACTTAACATCTACTAAAGAGGGAAAAACACATTAAAATTCCATCAGAGAAGAAAACCACCCTACACCAGATTTTTCAGCAAGAAAATGCAACAAATAAGCTTACATTTTTAGCACAATACATGCCATATTGCATCAGATTTTATTATGATGAACATGCAGCACAAAAGGAGAAGTACACATTATATTTTTAGCATTTAATCACAACTGTTGGACATAAAATTTGCAACCTAATTCATAGGAATAAAATGAAGCTAAGGTGCAGCAAAATTTCACACAAAATACCTCAATGACATTTCATCAAACACCTTAGTAATATAATCTAAACATCTCACAACTTTTTAGCATATAATGAAGATGAATTGAAGATCATTTTCATCAACATTTAGTAGCCAATATAAAAAGAGAAAAATGCATTGGAATACCATCAAAGAAAAAAGCATCTCTACATCAGAGTTTAGCAAGAAAACATAGCAAACAACCTCACATTCTAGCACAATGCATGCCATATTGCATTAGATTTTTGTTATGATGAACATGCAGCACCAAAGGAGAAATACACATCACATTTTCAGCATTTAATCAACCCAAGAGATAGAAAAATGGTGGTGAAAGATTAGCTTTTTCCCTTTGTCATTCAGCTCATGTTCTTTGTCTTTCCCTTCCTTTCTTTCTTTCTTTTCTTTGGCTTTCTCCTCTGCCTTTTCCCAGCCTCTTCTCATGTTTTTTGCCTCTCCAAAACCCTCCAATTTTTATATGTCTTGCTCGCTTTAGTCTTTTTTATTTTATTGCCAACTCACCACCCTTTTTTTTCCCCTTTTTTTCACATGTTTCCCTCTCATTTTTCTTCATGTTTTTTTTTTCGTTTTTTATTAATATTTTCTCAGCCCAATTTTTGATGCAATCTTGACCCTCCATGTCTTTTGTTAGAGATAATTTTACTTCTCATTTTGTAGCCCTCCAATATGCTTCCCATTCTTTGACTTTCTTCCTTTTTTTTTTTTTTTTTTTTTTTTTTTTTTCAGATGCCATTATACCTTCTAATTTTCAAAGCCCATTATATCTTTTCATTCTTTTTTAGGCCCAATTTTCAAATGAATTGCTTACCCATTTTGTTTTTATATTTTATCACTCTAAATTTCCATTTCCTTTCATTTTTCTTCCTCTTTTTTCTTGAATTGTTTTATTAACTCTTTCTTTTACTTACATTAATTTTTATTTTTTCCATTTATTTATTTTTATTATTTCATTATTTTCTTTATTACTTTTATGAATTAAGTTGTTTAGGATTCCCTTAACTATTGCTATTTTTAAGGTTGTCAGACAAATTACGGTGTTTACAGTTGCCCCTCTTTACATGTTATTAGGTGAGTATAAAGAAAATGCAATTTTTGAAAATACTTGCCTATGGAACATGTAAAGATATGAACTTGTAATTTGGCCAACAAAACAACCAATAAAAAAAGAACTAAACAAAATTAAAACTTATCCCAATTCCAATGAATTAAAAGCTACCTTAGTTCCCTCATATGTTTGGTGAGTAAATAATCTTTTCTCCACAAAAAGAGAAGAGGATGTGAAAACTTAATAATTAAGGAATATCTCAAATATGGTTCGTAGAGTTGCCACTCTTTACTTATTTTCTTGTGAAATTAAACCCAAAAACTTTTTGTGTATTTTCAATGAAGGAAAGAAGTAAAGATAAGCACCTCATTTATTAAAATGACATATAAGGTTGTTGTGAATCAAGAATGAACTATGAGAATTTCGATGCCATGATTATGGTGTAGATGCCAACCAAGACAATAAGAAAGATCCTGAAAAGAAAACATGTTTTTAGAGTTACAAAGGTATATGGAAGCGATGTTAGACCTAAACAGCAAGTTGGATTATCTAGACATGTTGTAGGACTTTTGCAAAAAAGTAAAAGAACTTGGACTCATACAGAAATGTACAGGTGCTTAGACTTGTATAGGACTTATGAAAAAATGTAAAAGTGTCTGGACATGGATGATTTGAAGGCTTGATTCATTTTCTTATTTGTTTGGTTTTTTTAATTGTATGATTTTTGTATATGTGAAATTGCTTTGATGCCTTGGTATTTATTTGTGGTTGACATCATTTTTAGATGAAGCTGTACTACCCAAAATGAAAGAACTTGTCAAATTGTCAATTGTTGAACTAATACTCAAGCAGTTATCTTGATTCAATCAGCTAAGGTTTTATATGCAACTTCCTTCATTTTGATACACTTAATGGAATAAGAGGAAATACACCCTTTGTTTATTCTAAGATTTAATATGACCATTGTTGATTCAGTTTAAAGCCAATAGATTATTTTTCCTTATTAAGGGCATAAATTTAATAACCATCCAAATTCATATCGCTATTTGTATATGATGAAAACACTAAACTAGGTGTTATTAATATATCAAGATGCATATCAATAGATAATAATTCAATGAAAAATATTCTACACATGGAATGAAACTAGTATGGATTGAATGAGTGTTGATCTACAAGGACAAAGCATGAGAAAAGTGAGTTTGTTAGATGAATAAATAACTTCTTTTATTGATCAAAAGCTAGAACAAAGATTGGATTAGGCAAACAAAGTGATGGTGAACAATCAAAATATAAAGTGGAAAGAACAACTTTACATGTCTGCAACATTGATTCTGATGATGATGCTTGATAGACCAACTTCTTGGATACACATTTTATAAGACTTGATTGACAACAAGATCTCAAGTTGATCTGCCATTAGGGTGATAGGACTTTTGATACTCTTGCAATCCCCTTAATTGAGCATTCTCCTTATTCTCTGGTCCCATTTTTACTTAAGTTGCTCTTTCAAGTTTTTGATTGAATGAGCTTTTTCTCTTTCTTTCTTTTTTCTGAAATTAATTTTCTTACTTTTTTCTTTTTTTCATTTTATTCCTTCTTTTTGTCTCAAGCGAAGTACTTCTTTACTCCATTAGAGTTGATTGGCCTTCCTAACTCTTTTTTATCTATGTCAACTAGAATAAGTGAACCTTTTGAAAATGCTTGCTTTACTATGTATGGCCCATAATATGAAGGCAACCATTTGCCCTTGATATCTTCTTAATTTGGGAGGATTTTTCTTTAGCATTGATTCTCCTGGTTCAAACTCCCTTGGATGGATCTTCTTATTGAAAGCCCTTACGATTCTTTCGTGGTATGATTGTCTATGACATATAATAGCTAATAATTTTTCTTCGGTCATATTTAATTGTTCATACCAAGTCTTGATCCATTCTCCTTCATCCAAGTTGGATTCTATTAAAACCAAAAGAGGGGAGATTTCAACCTTGATTAGTGTCATTGCCTTTATTCCATACACCTAATAGTACAATGTTACCTCAGTTGACAAGCATACCATTGTACAGTACCTATGAAGAGCATATGAGAGCATTTTATGCCAATCCTTGTATATGTTGGTCATCTTCTTAATGATCTTTTTATTCTTCTTATTAGTAGTTTAATTGTGCCATTCATCTGTAGCCGATTGGTAGCAGAATTATGATGCTTAATCATGAACTATTTGTAAAACTTCTTGACTTCAACACCATTCAAGTTGGTGGCATTATCTATAATAATCCTTTCTAGAAGACCATAACAGCAAATAATGTTTATTTATAATAATCAAAGGAAAGTCTTTTGAGTGATGCTGGCAAGTGAGCTAGCCTCTACCCATTTCATAAAGTAATCAATAGCCATGAGGATGAAGTGATGCCCATTTGAAGCTTTAGGATTAATTGGACTAATCACATCAATTCCCCACATAGAAGACAACAATGGTGACACCAGGTTATACAATGAGTGTGGTGGGGCTTTGATCTTATTAGTGTAAATCTGGTACTTATGGCATTTCTTGACATAATCCATGCAATCTTTCTACATGGTAAGCTAAAAGTATCCATATCATTGACTTTGCTTAGTCATGGTATTCCCATTTACATGTGTTTCTCGAATTCCTTTATGCACCTTTATCATGTTTTATTGAGCTTTTATTGAATTAATGCATCTAAGGAACGGTCCTCCCCCTAATCACTTATATAGCAACTCCCCACTTAGAAAGAAATTCATCGCTATATGTCGAATGAACATTTGTTCTTTTTTAGTTGCCTAACTTGGGTATTATTTGCTTTGTATATAAGTTTTTATGTCATGAAACGATGGTTTATTATCAACGTGCTCTACCACATTCATACAATATATGGGTGTGCTTCAAGTCTTAATCCGTATTGGCAACACATAAACTCAACAATTAAGTTTCACCATTACTGCCAATATAACCACAACATTAGCAAATTGGATTTTGTCACGAGTCATATGTGTTAAAGAAATTCTGATATAGGACTAACTTTGGGTCTTTGGTCTGACACTCCCTTTTCACTTGATAAATTATAAGAACAAAATCTCTAGAAAGGTCTAGATCTTTAATGCCCAGTGCTAATGCTGCTTGTAAACCATTAAGAAAAGCTTCATATTCTACCACATTATTTGTGTATTCAAAGTCTAGTTTGATTGCTATTGGATATTACTTCCTTTTTGGAGATATTATAATAGCTCCCATCCTATTTCCAAGGATATTTGTTACCCTGTAGAAATACATCCTTCATTGAGTTTCTTTTTGCTCCTTCTAATCTATTGTAAGAATGTCTTCATTTAGGAACTAAAAGTCTAGAGGATGATAATCCTCTAGAGGACATGCAACCAAGTGTTTAGCTATTACATTCCCTTTAATTGACTTTTGAGTCATAAACTTCTCATTATACTCAAAAAGTATCACTTGCCAACTCGAGACCTGGTCAAATACATGAGGACTCTAAAAAACATATGTGATTGAGTCACTTTAAGAGATTAACCATGTCATACAAAACAACATATATTATTTCATTCTTTGTACAGTTCATATTGATCCACAACATGTCTTCTGTATTAGTGGATATTGTGATTCACAATGATTAAATTTCTTGCTCAGGTAATAAACGATATGCTCCTTTTGCCTTGATTCATCATGTTGCCCTAATACTACACCTATTTATTTTGGCGGGATCGTTAAATATAAAATCAAGGGTTGACTATAGGTGGTACCAAAATTTGGGGATTCAAGGGATATTCTTTAATCTTGTTAAATGCTTGCTGGCAATTCTCATTCCATTTGACAGGTTGGCTTTTTTGTAATAGCTTGAATATCAACTTGCAAGTAGTAATAATATTAGTGACAAACCTAGATATATGATTCAGGCATCCTAGAAATCTTCGTACCTCTTTTTAGATTGGGGTGATGACATGTCATGAATTACTTTGATCTTATTAGGGTTTACTTCAGTACGCCTTTTGTAAATAAAGAATCTCAACAACTTTCTAAACAAAGCTCCAAACAGACCTTTATTGGAATTTAATTGAAGCTTATATTTTTGTACCTATTTAAATAACTTTTGGAGCATAGAAACATGACTATCCCATTTTGCTGACTTAGCCACCATATCATCTACATACACTTATATCTCCTTGTGCATCATATTGTGAAACAACACCACTATGGCTTATTGATAGGTTGCCCCTACATTTTTTAGCCTAATAGGCATCTATTTATTGCAAAATGTTCCCTGTTAAGTAATAAAAGTGGTCTTTTCCTTATCATTAGGATGCATGGGTGTTTGGTTATACTTGGAATAGCCAACCATGAAAGAATAATGATAATTTCTTGTAGTATTATCAATAAGCACATCAATATGTGGTAATAGAAAATAATCCTTTGGACTAGCCTAATTTATATCTCGATAGCCCATACACATTCTAACACGACCATCCTTTTTAGGTTTAGACTATGTTGGCAACCCATTATGGGTATTTAACCACCACCAAGAAGCCAAATTCCCAGTGTTCAACCATTTCCTTTTTAATTTTAAATGACATTTTTGGCCCCATTCTCCTTAGTTTCCACCTTTTAGGTGTGATATCAGGATATATAGGTATCTTATAGGCAACGATGTTTAGATCAAAACTTGACATATTTTGATATGACCAAGCAAATATGTAATAACTCAAATATATATATATATATATATATCCTATAAATATACATAGTTAGAGATGTATGGTCATTATAGGGATAAAGAAAATAGAATTTTAAGGATTAAAATGAAAGTAAAAAATATCTAAGGTAGAAATTATACTTTTAACATATTATTAGACATTAAAATATATCATAAGATAAAAACATAATTTTAACATTAGATAGTAAATTTGCATAGTGAACCCACATAGAAATTGTCGCAGCATGGGAATCTTGCATAGTAAAATGTTAGCATCATGGTAATTTTGTATAGTAAATGTAGGCAGCATAGTAATCTTGCATAGTAAATGTCAGCAATATAGTAACCTTGCATAATAGTTGTCGGCAGCATAGTAACTTGCATAGTGCAATATAGAAACTTTTATAGTACCAAATAGTAACTTGTATAATACTTGAAAACTTTTATAAATAGCACAAAGATTTCATAGTTTTCTCATTCCAACTTTAGAGGAAAGAAAAGAAAGAGAGATCATGAAAAGATCGTTCATATTTTAATCTTGTGTGAGAGATAACTTTGTCGATACCTTTTTAATCAGGTTGTGGTTTAGGAATAGAATATCTCTACTATTGATCTATATCGGTGAGTTCATAATTATAAAAGTAGCACCTTTTATTTTACCAATTGATGTTACTTTCTTGTCCAACTTTTAATTTCTTTATTTGATGCTCTATGTCTTATGGGGGAAATAATTCATAATTTTCAAATCTCTCAACTATAGATATATGATATGTATAGATGTGTACTATATGATGATTAATAAGATTGTTGAAACATTATATGCTATTAAAATGACATTATGAGTATATGTGGAAATATAAGGTTGTGATGTACCTCTTGACATTAATTATTCATTTTTCTTCACTTTTCAATTCATGATAATATTTCATATAATTTTATCTTCTTCAATTGCTATATCATTATATATATATATATATATATATGAATGATATTTTTAAGCATTTATTTATATTCAATAGTTTTAATAATTTAAAGGTTGGATAGAAATTCAAGTAAGAACCCCGTAGCCGTTAGCTATAGTAATGACCTTGGTGTACCTTGTTAAAAGGGTACGAATATCTGGTAAAGGGGTATGAGTATGAATTATGAAGACATATCCAGAAAAGGGATATGAGTATAAGATATTGAGATGTATCGGATAAAGGGATACATGTATTAATTATTAAGATGTATCTGGTAAATGGGATACGACCATGATGATCTTAGTTCTTTCCTTGTTAGCAATGGTTTTTATTTTATTTTATTAAAACTTGCTTTTTGTTAAAAACTCTAAGACCATTATTGTTTTCCCTTCTTCTTAATTTGTTATTTATGCACTCTCTGAGTCAATGGTTGACTTACAACTCTCTTTTTAATATTTTTCAGATCAATAAGTGCTAATGAAGTTACTTTGGGAATTTTCTTATTGACCAGGCTTTTTGGTATGTCATTCTTGGTTAATCACAACATATGTTAGACTCCGAGGTGACGGCTACTAGATGTATGGTTATTTAGGGTTTATAAATGTTGTGAAGTATTGTAAGCCATGTGTGGGCTATTTTCCTTTTGATACTAAATATATTTTGAGACATTATTAAGTTAATTAGTTTAATATTATTGTAAAATTATTGAATTATATTTCAAATAATGCCTAATGTGTTTCATTGATATGTATGAAAAAAATGTAAAAATGTTATCCTAGCCTGGTTAGGATGTCGATTTAGTTTATGCACTGGTCATGCCCAATAAATTGGGGTTATGACAGAGTTTGTATCAGAGCTAGGTCTGTCTAGGTTTTTCTAGGTCTTAGTAGCCATTGGGTGGGGAAGTAATGGAATCATGTATGTAATTATGTAATTGGCCAGCATACTTTACGTATAGGAAGCTAATGTTACCAAATCAACATCATGGACTCTTTAATCATAGGACATGTGACAACCATATTTAAGTAGCTATAGAACTTGTTAGAATAACCACTTGAATCCAAATTACTTATCTCAGGTAAAGGATGCCACTAAGGAAGAGGATGACTCTTAAAAGGTTTGTTCCTGTTGAGGCTTCCTCCTTGCTTTATAACGCAGTTTCGGCTTATAGAGGCCGAGGGTGTAGGGGTGGTAGAGGCTATTGATGTAGCAGTAGACTAGAATGTGGTTAAAGAAATGAGGTCATTAGAGTAGTTAAAGATGAATTGCCTATAATAGGCAAGAGAATGTGATAGTAGCTGATGTAGTTATTGGGATACTTGATATGCAGTAGACAATAAAGGAGATGATGGGCATAATGATGCAACAACAATAGTAGTATAGAGGACATCATATAGACCATTAGGGCACTTTGGTGTACCTCAACTAGATTAGTAGAGTTAGTAGAATCTTGACTATTAAAAGTATAGCAAACTTGGTTTAAAACCATGATGCAGGGAAGATCTCAAGATTCACCTCCTTCGGAATAAAAAGAGTTCACACAATTATTTTTTAGGAAATTCCTCCCTTAATTAGTAAAGGATGAAAAGGCCAGAGCATTTATAGTCTTGAGACAAAGAGAAGACTAACTTGTCACTTAATATAAAGTGATATTTACTCAATTGTCACGGTATGCTCCACACTTAGTGAAAACTGATGACAAGCATGTGAAACATTTTGTCAATGGGCTTTTTAGATTATTTATATAGATCAGCGGCTAAACTGTGATATGATTCTTATGAAGATTTGGTTGATAGTGCAAAACTGTTTGAAGCTAGATTTAGAGGTAGTAGAAATATACAGGAGTATCACAAGCGACAATGCATTGGAGGTGATCAAAGTGGCCAACTAGGTCATGGTGGTACTACAGTAGTTGAGAGATCATAGCGAATCATCAAGGCTATCAAAAAAATCCTCACCAATAGGGAGGCCACAGTGGTCATTCTTTTAGCATTGTGCAGTGTTGTAGTAGGGGGCAATCATTTGGGTCCAACCCCCTTGCCTTACTTGTAGAAAGATGCATACTAGTATTTGCTTTGTAATTGGAAGGATATATTTCTAGTATGGTCAACAAGGCCACTTTAAAAAGAATTGTCCTATGCTATCTATACCACCATTCTCTAGTCAAGCATTTACCCCTACTGTGCTACCATTATCTCTAATACTTGCACTACCCTTGAGGTAAATTAGAGGACCTACAGGTCATAGATCTTAAACTAGATATAGAGGTTTAAGGGGTAGGAATCATGGACATGTGTGGAGAGGACATGCCTATCTTTTGCTATGACCCATCAAAATGCTTAAACATCTAATGCTATTTTTACTACTATACTTCTAGTTTTTTCTTATGATGTACATGTTTTATTTGACCTTGGGGCTATACATTCCTTTATGTCCCCATTTTTTGCATTGTGATTTGCTTAGGATGCAACACTATTAGATACATTATTAGTGGTATCTACACCTATTGGAGATTTAGTTATTGTTAATCGTGCGTATAGGGAATATGAAGTCTTAGTAAAAGGAAATTAGTTACTAGTTGATCTGATTGTCCTTGATATGTTAAACTTTGATGTGATTTTGGGCATAATTGGCTTTCTTCATGCCATGCCACGCTTGAATGTCACAACAAATTAGTGAAATTTGAGCTGCCAAGGTGGAAAGCTTTACCATTTAAGGAGATCAAAGCTTAGTAACTAATAATCTAATTTATGCTATTAGTGTTAGCAAGTTGTTAAGAAAGAGATGTAAGGGATACTTGATGATGGTTAGAGAACACGGTGGGCAACAGAAACCTTAGAACATATACAAATAGTGTGTGAGTAACCCAATATTTTTCAGAAGAGTCACTGGGTTTACTTGCAGATAGGGAGATTGAGTTTTGCATAGACTTAATTCTTGGTACTCAACCTATGTCTATACCCCCACACATATGGCCCCTATAGAGCTTAAAGAATTAAAAGAACAATTGCAGGATCTTCTTGACAAGGGATTCATATGCCCTAGTTCTTTACCGTGGGGTGCTCTGGTACTGTTTGTGAAAAAGAAATATGGTTCTATGAGGTGGTGTATTGATTATAGGTAATTGAACAAGGTGATAATGAAAAACAAATATCCATTGCCACGAATAGTTGACTTGTTTGACTAACTTTAAGGGGCCCAATGTTTCTCTAAGATTGACTTGCGATTAGGAAATCATCAGTTTAAGATTAGAGGGGAAGATATTCCAAAGACAAATTGTAAGACTCGTTATGGGCACTACAAATTCTTAGTTATGTCATTTAGTTTTACAATTGCTCTGGCAGCTTTCATGGACATGATAAATCGGGTCTTTAAGCCGCACTTAGATTGTTTTATGTTTGTCTTCATTGATGATTGACTGAGCCCTCATCGTTAGGGGGTCAAAAGCTAATACTGAATATAGAAAATGCATGATAGTGGTGCAATTTGGGTTGTGTTCACTTCAAGGACCCTAGTTTGTTCTAGTAATTTGAATGTCAAAATATGTGAAGAAATAAGAAAAATCAGGTTTTGTATTTGATTTTATCAACTGGATTGAATTTGAATGAAACTCAACAAACTGTAAATGATTTTGGGATGTTTGTTATAAAATGAAGATTGATAAAATGATTAGATGAGGGAATGAAAATAATTGGATTTTAATGCTTGATGATGAAATGCCCATTGGCAGTTTAATTGGGCTTTCTTAGCTTCTTAAAAGATAAATGAGAGTTTCTTTTGAAAACTATTTCCCCAAGTGGTTTGAAATTCCTTTCAAATACTAGGTAAATTAATTTGTTTATGAAATCTTTAACACAAATGCTCTTAATAACATTAACTACCCTCTTTAATGCACTAATGGGAGATTGATGTAAAAATATAAAGACAGCTTGAGCAACTTAACTAATGCTACCAAGCTACTACAATAAAATGTAGTAATAATCCTTACAAAACTCACATCAAAGCATAAATCTCATAATCTAATTCATAACATAGAATTTACACCAATATAGTTTAACATATCAATGTAATCATAATTATATAACCAAGATACTATGTCTATAAGAAATGAATGATGGAAAAGAATAAGGAAAACTCCCTATTGATGTTCCAAGCTCAGACCACATCAAATCTCCTTTGGCCAAGTGGTGTTTTGTTGCTTATAGTGATAAGAAAACTTTAGTAAGCTCAAAATCACCAAGAACAACCATGGAAGGGTAGAAAAATGATGCAGAGATGAGAAGATGAGAGGAGAGAGTGAAGAAGAATGAGTGCCTAGGTCTCTCTCCTACTTTAACGGCTCCCCTTTAGTAGGAACCCTAATGGCTGAAAAGATGTGAGTTAGGTTGGGTTTTTGCAGTAGGGTTTTGATATGAATTATAAAATTTCACAAGTTGGGATGATTTTGTCACATCGCCCTTTTCTACAATTTTTCGATTCTCCTGGTCCTTGATTGCAATTTCTTCAAACTTGCCTTTAACTTTAACTTGCAATTCAAAAATTTTGAATATTGTAATATCCCATATTTCCAAATTTATTCAATTGAGTCAAATTAATGGAAAATTTATAATTTTACCCATACAAAGTACATTTTACACAAAATCACCTATAATCCTATATTACCACAAAATATTATCAAATCATGCATTTAAGCTTAATAAATCACATAAAATCCCATGAATTGACATTGAATGGTATAGTAAAAATGGGTTAGATCAACAATATCCTAGTGTACTCAAAAAGCATGGAGGAATATGAGTAACACTTGAGGATGATTTTACAAACCTTGAGAGAAAATTGGTTTTCAGTTGGATAATGTGGCTTTCTTAAGGCATACTATGTCTAAGAATGGGATTAATGTAGATTCAAAGAAAGTAGAGGCAGTTCAGAATTGGCCCAGACCTTCCATAATGATTGAGATACATAGTTTTCTCAGGTTAATTGGTTATTATTGTAGACTTATAAAGAACTTTTCCAAGCTTGCTGCTCCATTAACTAGTTTAACTAGAAAGGATGTGGAGTATCAATGGACAAACACTTGTGAGGAAAGTTTTCAAAAATTAAAAGAGCACTTAACCTCAGCACCAATATTGGCTCTTCCTTTTAAGAGTGGTGGGTATACAGTTTATTGTGATTCCACAAAAGTAGGATTGGGTTGTGTATTGATGCATCATGAAAGGTGATAGGCTATGCATCTAGGAAACTTAACAAGTATGTATAGAATTATCCTACCCTTGATTTAGTAATGGCAGCGATTATATTTGCTTTAAAGATATAGAGGCACTACTTGTATGGAAAAATTTACAAAATTTACTCTAATAACAAGAGTATTAAGTATATAATTCAATAAAGGGAGTTGAATTTAAGACAAAGGAGATAGGGGGAATTGTTGAAGGACTATAATTGCAATATTTTATACCACCCAAGTAAAGCCAATATAGTTGTTAATGCTTTACGTAGGAAGTCTATGGGTAGCTTGGCTCATATAGCTAAAACCAAGAGACTGATTACGAAACAATTCCAAAAGCTTATTGATAATGGAGTACAATTTAAGATATCAAGGCTTGACTCATTGCTAGCCCATATACAATTTCGTTCCACCTTGATGCATATAATTAAGGCAGTATAAGACCATGACATTTAGTTAAAAAGGATTATGTGAGAAGTCTTTGAAGGGAGGATACAACAGTTTTCACTAGATGATGAAGGTGTTCTAAAAAGTGATTATAGGTTATGTGTACTAACTGTGGAAGATTTATAGAGGAAGGTGATGGAGGAAGCTCATCACTTTGCATACACTTTTCATCCAAGTTCTAATAAAATGTACCACAACTTAAGGGAGTTGTATTAGTGGAAATGGATGAAAAAATATGTAACACAGTTCGTTTCTAGATGCCTAATGTATCAACAAGTGAAGGCTAAACATTAAAAACCTATAAGCTTGCTTCAGTAGATTGAGATTCCCTAATGGAAGTGGGAAAGGATCACAATGGATTTTGTTACTAGCTTGCCCAAGACCCTTAAAGGTTATGATACAATATGGATGATTATAGATCGATTAACTAAAATAGCACACTTTCTACTTGTAAGTAGCCCAATATGCTAATCTTTACTTAGATGAGATCATCTCCCTTCAAGGTGTGCTAGTGTTTATTATTTTCAATTGTGGACCACAATTTACAAACAAGTTTTGGAAGTCTTCCCAAGAAACCTTAGAGATTCATTTAGATCTAAATATTGCCTTTCATCCTCAAATTGATGAACAATCAGAGTGTACAATTCAAATATTGGAAGGTATGCTTCGTGTGTATGTTTTGAATCTTAATGGCAATTAGGATAAATACTTGCATTTGATGGAGTTTTTCTATAATAATAGTTATCAATCTAGTATACAAATGGCACCTTTTGAGGCATTGTATGGCAGGCATTGCAAGTTGTTGATTGGTTAGTTTGAAGTAGGTGAATCTAAACTTTTGGGCCTAGACTTAATACAAGAATTAATGGCTAAGGTGAAATTAATTGTTAAATGGTTATTGGTAGCCCAAATTAGGCGAAAAACATATATAGATAATAGAAGACATGACATAGAATTTGAAGTTGGAGACCTTTGTGTTCACGTGAGTATCACCCATGAAAGGTGTTTTGCTATTTGGAAAGAAGGGAAAGTTAATTCCAAGATACATTGGGTTATTCAAGATATTGGAAAGGGTTGGCATTGTAGCCAATCATCTAGCTCTTCTACTAAATTTTGCAAATGTGCATCTTATCTTCCATGTTTCTATACTCTAAAATATTTACTCTATCCTTTTCATGTCCTTCAACCATAATCAATATAACTATAGGAGTGACTCTCTTATGTAGAACAACCTAACGCCATAACAGATAGACAAGTCAAGAGACTATGAAATAAGGACATTGGTTCAGTCAAAGTAGTGTGACAAAATCATGTTAGGGAAGAAAAAACTTGGGAAGCCAAAGAAGTCATGCAGGACAAGTACCCCCATTTATTTCCTTTTAGTAGTAAGTAACCTTCTAAAATTTGGAGACTGAATTTCTTCAAGGCGGAGTGAATTTTATATATATATATATATATATATCCTATAAATCTATGTAATTAGATATGTATGATCATTATAGGGATAAAGAAAATAAAATTTTGAGGATTAAAATAAAAGTAGAAAATATCTGGGGTAAAATTATACTTTTAACTAATTATTACACATTAAAATATATCATAAGATAAAAATTTAGTTCTAACATTATATAGTAAATTTGCATAGTAACCCCACAGAGTAGTAGTCGATAGCATAGTAACTATGTATAGTAAAATGTCAGCAGTATAGTAATTTTGTATAGCAAATATTGGCAGCTTAGCAACTCTGTATAGTAACTGTTGGTTGCATAGTAACATTAAATAGTAATTGTCAACAACATAATAACTTGCTTAGTATAGCATAATAACTAGTATATTACCAAGTAGTAACTTGCATAATACTTAAAACTTGTTATAAATAGCACGAACATTTCTTAGTTTTCTCATTCGAACTTCAAAGGAAAGAAAAGAAAGAAAAGTTGTGAAAGGAGCGTTCATTTTTTAATCTTATATGAGAGATAACCTTTTCGATACCTTTTCAATCAAATTGTGCTATAAGAATAGGGGTTCCCTACTATTGATCCCTATCGGTGAGTGTATAATTAGTAAAGTAGCACCTTTCATTTTATCAGTTGATTTTACTTTCCTATCCAACTTTCAATTTCCTTATTTCATGCTCTGTATTCTATGGGGGAAATAATTCATGATTTTCAAATATTTTCATTATGGATATATGATATGTATAGATGTGTACTATATAATGATGGATAAGATTGTTGAAACACTATATGCTATTAAAATGATATTATAAGTATATGTGGAAATATAAGGTTGTGATGTACCTCTTGACATTAATTGTTCCTTTTTCTTCACTTTTAAGTTCATGATAATATTTTATATAATTTTATCTTCTTCAATTGCTATATTGTTATATATATAATTTTTTAAACATTTATTTATACTGAATAGTTTTAATAATTTAAAAGTTAGATGGGAATTTTAGTAAGAACCTTGTAGCCATTAGTAAGGGTAACGACCTTGGTGCACCTTGTTAAAATGAAGTACTAAAAGGTATCTTGTAAAGGGATATAGATATGAATTATTAAGACGTATTCGATAAAGGAATACATGTATGAATGATTAAGATGTATTCAGAAAAGGGATATAAGTATAAGATATTAAGACGTATATGATAAATAGATACATGTATTAATTATTGAGATGTAATTAATAAAAGGGATACGTGTATGATGATCTTGATTATTTCCTTGATACTATTTTATTCAAAATTATAAGGTTTAGAAATGGTATTTTTTTATTGAAACTTCGGTTTGTTAAAAACTCTAAGAACTCTATTGGTTTCTCTTCCGCTTACATGGTTATTTATGCACTCACTAAGTCAATGGTAGACTTACACCTCTCTCTTTAATATTTTTCAAATCAATAAATGCTAGTGAAGTTGCTCTAGAAATTTTCTTATTGTTCAGTCTTTTTGGTACATCATTTTGGGTTAATCACAGTGTATGTTTGACACCAAAGTGGTGGCTACTAGCTGTCAGTTATTTGGGGTTTATAAATGTTATGAAGTATTGTATACCTTGTGTGGGCTATTTTCCTTTTTGTATTAAATATATTTTGAGACATTATTAAGTTAATTAGTTTAATATCATTATGAAATTGTTGAATTATATTTTAAAGAGTGCCTAATATGTTTCATTGATATTTATGGAAAAATATAAAAATGTTATCTTAGGCTATTTGGCCTAAGTCAATTTAGCCTATACACCAATCATGACTAATGAATTTGGTTCATGACAAAATACATCCATATGCTCCCGAAATAAATGAAGCATTTATTCATTTTTGGATTGTCAACAATTTTTAATTCTTTTTTTTCTCTTTAGTTCCCATGTTGACCATTTTTGTAATTTCTCCATGGGAATGATTCCCTTTCTTATGGATTCTACAAATTTGGCAAAGGTTCATGATACTTTCTCCTCTTCGTCATCTGTCTCATAATCAAGTGTATTCATTGCAATATATGGGTCATTCAAGTGATGCTTAGGAACTACTGTATTGGACAGGAGTTTCAAGAATTCTAATTCCCTAGAAGGAAGTGTGAAATGAAAGGAAAATGAATATAAAAATGAAAGAGAACAATGATGATAGAAGAAAAAGGACATAGCTTTGATTTAAGAAATTTTCATTAAGTCCATTAGAAAAATAAAATTCATTTAACATAAGACAAAGTACTCTAATGACATGACATCTAGAATTATCTCAAACCCTTTATTGAGTGCTTCTCTTGTGGTATCTGCCAGAATCCAAGATTATTCCTTGATTCTCCATCCTCCTTTTGTGCCATTGCTACTGAGTTAGATGGATTGATTACTTTCGAAAGAGATTGGAAGGTTTTATGAATATGTGGAATCTTGATCAGTGTTTTCATCTTATCGTTATTCTTCTTAAGCCGCTTGGACATATGAGTCTCTAAAAAAGGCTCATACCCCAGTGCTTGATGATTTAGATTTTCAAGTAGGTTAATTAGTAGTTCTATTCCATGTAGCCTTGTGCCTAATGCTTCTCCCTTTTTAAAACCATTATTCTCCATTATCCTTGCCACTATTTGATTCACGTCTTTGCTGAGCACCAGAGTCTCAACAATTTCAAAACTTTGGTACGAACTACCTATCACCTACTCAACATTCTCAATGTAAAACACAATGCTTGACTTTATAATAACTAGCTCCTTCTCGCCTTTGATTGTGATGAGTTTTCCTCCACCAATGTATTTGACCCTTTGATGTAGGGTAGATGACATAATGTTTATAACTTGGAACTCTAATATAAAAATGCTTAGGTTAACTTAAGTAGGAGGTGTACATTTCCAACTACTTCTCTTCTTGTCAACAATCAAAGGTTCTTATAACAAAATCACTTCTTTCAATACACAACATTTGTAACAGTAGATGCCCCATAGTGGATATCAATCACACATTAAGTGTGGAACCCCTATCAATGAGTACTTTGGCTATCACATAGTCATGGCATTTCAGCATTATGTGTAGAGCCTTTAGTCGTCCAGTTGTTATAAGATAACCTCATCTTTAGATAAGGCAATGATTATAGCATTCCTTACCACATTAACCACATTTACTACTTTCTCTAAAGTTATATTTGGACATATATAAGCCCTTCCCAATACCTCCGATAATGCCTTACGATGTACTTTTGTGCTCATGACCAGAGAGTGGATGGATATCCAAGCAGGTGCTTTCGTAATATGTAAAACTTGTTAACATCATCTTGTTTTGTTTTTCTAGCATCTTTTGTCTTTGAGCTATCCCTAACTTTTAAGTTTAATTTTTTTTGGCTTGTTTATCTCTTTAGCATAAACACTACTACTTCAGGTGATTTCTCCAATAATTTCCAAATTACTGTCTATTGAAACACAATCTAAAGTGGGGATTATGTTAATTGAGGGATATTTTATTTTCAAGTCATTGTTCCATGGTACTGCATTATTACTTTGATAAGGGAAAGATACCGATATATAAATGATAGCAGTTGGCAGATTCAGTCATGGGGCTAGCATATCAATAACAAGCAATGATTGCTCTGCTACACCTTGCTAACCATAATTTCTTTCAGCCACAATTGTATTATTCACCTTATAAATTGGCCTATTAACTACTAGTAAGACCCTTTGTCTTTCCCTAAGTTTGGTACTATATTGACCATAAGCCTAGAATTATATCCCTTCAAAACACATCATTTATATTGATTTAACTTTTCCCAATTCCAATATTCACAAATCTAAGTATTATTATCCTTTGTGCTAGCTCTTAAACTAGGTACATTGTGCAATGCTCTACCTCACATTCCCTAGATGGAAATTACAATAACCACTTGATACTTATTTAGCCTCACCCATAATCTTCATAACATATGATACATGATTAGCATTTACTAAATGTTCATACAGTTGCCCCATGGTGCATGGTATATTACTCAAGTTTTTTAAAGGAATATGACTATCTCTATCATTTTGACTTGTTTATATAGAATTAAATGCTTACCACTAGGCTAAAAGCTATAGCTTTTAGCCAGATTTCAACTTTATTTCCCTAAAAATGACCTAACACAAGTGCCACATTTTGATTTTGACTCAGCCCCCCACTTGGGCCTCCACCACGTGACAATTGCTGCCACACACCTTGACCAACAATCTCCTCCTTAGCAATTGCCCTGTTGGGAATTGAACACGTGACCTTGGCTCTGATACCAATTGTAAGATCAAGCATTTACCACTAGGCCAAAAGTTGTAACTTTTAGTTAGTGCGCAACTTTGTTTCCTTAACAATGACTTAGCACAAGTGCCATGTCTCGCTTGTGACTCGACCTTACACCTAGGCCTCTGCTACAAGACAATTGCTATCATACACCTTAACTAACAATTTCCCCTTGCCATGTTCTAGTTATTGATTATTAATAATGTTGGGATCACTATTGTCTTGATTCCTATGTGATTATTATAAAAACATTAAAATTGTTTTTTAAATGCACTACATTTTTCAATATTATACTCCACTGCCCTTATATGGTATTCGTAACTTGCATTGGGATCATACCAAGTGGGAAAATGGTGGTTGGAGTGGTTTTATCAGTCTATAGCCCATGAGTTTTTTAGCTACTAGGTCATAGAAGAGCTTAAACCTAGTAAAATTGAAGTTTAGTAAAGGCCTAACATCACAAGGCAACTACATTTATCTAGACCCCCTACCTTATGTATTTATGTACTGTTGCTGGCCTAACTAAACATTACCTTGTGTATTTATATGCTATTGTTAGGGTAGAGGTGATGGGTGATAATTCATATAGTTGTTCGTAGCTTAACCTCTTATCTGATAAGACTTATGCTGGTTAGATTATTAAATAAAGATTAATGATATTCTTGATATGGGTCTTGTTATTGCTAGTACATATCTTGGTACAAATCGTGTTTTTCTGTCTTATGAGGAGTAGCATCTAAACAACCCTCTTGTACATCAGCATCCACTTTTTACCCCACTTCTATCAAGTCAGTAAAGTCACTCACATGTGTGTTAAACATACATTAGTGATAAGGGTCCTTTAAAGTCTGAATGAAATTGAGCATAATTTTGACTTAATTAATGGAGGTTGAACCTCAATTATGACTGCCCGCCATTACTGCAAGTATACTTCAGAGTTAACTGCTCGTGAGTAGAGGCAATATTCAAATTAAACTTATACTATCTCATAAATACCTCAGTAGGGTCTCTTTATTTCTTCAGCTTATAGTGGTTTTGTTTCATGAACTAGTGTAATGTCGATCCCATTAATCTTTCACGGAAAAAGTTAATAAGCAATTTATCATCCCTTGAAAAAACTAAAATATTTGCATAATAAGACTTTAAATGATAGTGTGGATCTCCACTTCCATTATACATAGTAAACTTAGGCACCTTGAATTTTTTAGGAATTGGTATTTTGGGGCCCAACACAGCTCATCCAACTCGACTGACTTCCAATTTACTAACCCTTGCAATGCCTGAATCCTATCCTTCATCTCATACATCTCCTATTCCCATTCTTTCTTTTCACCACTTTCATCCATCTTAGGGAGTGTATTATTAGGTTGTATATGATTGGAGTACACTACAAATAGGTCAACCTGTGGAAAATCAAAGGTATAAACTTCACCTTTGTTCCATTCTTGATACCCCTGGCATACATTGTTAGGATCACAAGGTTTGAAGGTCTATTCATTATGGTTGGTCTCAGATTAGGAACCATAACCCTTCTAACAAGTGGGTTGTTAGCAACCATTGCAGCCAATGCAGTGTTCGCAGCCTAATTACCTTACTCAACATCTATAGGGCAAGCAACAATTAATGGGGTATTGGTAGTAGCATATGTACTCATGTTCTGTAATAGCTTCATCATTTTAGCCACTTGAGACTATATAACCCCTATTTGATCCTTTAAAGTTGAAACCTCTAACTTAAACTTTTGCTCAAATCTAGCTTGGCTATTTTCAGATAATTTTGGCCTTTCAAAGAGTAATATTTGTTCTTAACTTATGCTTAAAACACAAAATAAGATATGTTTAATAACAAAAACACTTATTTAGGATAATACTTTATCAATGCATCTTGTGGCATAACAATTATAGAACTTTAAGGTCCCCTTAATCTTCTAGGGTGCTTATTAAACCACTTTACGAATTAAGGTTAACACTAGATAGGGAAACAATGGATGTTCACTTGTTTAGGTCTAATCTGCATATGCCACTAAATCACATGTCATTCTCATTATCAAAGAAGGGACACAGAACCAGCAAAATTGTATTTCATAACTCAAATGTTCAGTATATCACTCGACTATATTGTATATTAAAGAAAAAGAGCCTAGACACTAATGTGTCATTATTTTTCCTAATTCTCTTATAAAATCTTGGCATGATTCGAAGAACATGGTTATTGCTTCTGGAGTCTTTAAATGGTTTTCTTGTCTTTTGGCTCACTAAAATGGATAAGGATATTCCAACAACATTGTCAAGCAACGCTGGCACCCATGAAAGGGGTGAATTGCGTGTTATATTAAAATTTTAGATTTTAAAATTCTTCAAAAGGATTTTTCAAACATGAAATAATCAGAGAAAACATTGTAATTCAAAAATGATAAATTCTGAATATGAAGAAGGTAAAAGAAGATAGTAAAGATAGAGATTTATCCCGGTTTAGCTTCTTTCTAAGCCTATGTCCAATCCCTAAGCAACTCTTTAGAATTTTTCACTATCTCAATAATCAAATACAACAACCAAGAAGAATGTCTCCCTTAAACAAAATTCCTAAAAAGAATCTCTTCTTAATCCCAACCACTTTTTACTTGTTTCCCTTAACAAGCCTCCTTGAGCAATAACCAAGGAGAACTCTCCCTCGACTCAAGCACTCTTACTTGATACCCTTAAGGAACATCCTTGACCTTTTTTTCGTTAGAAAGAAAGAATTACAAGTGAATAAACTCTTTGAAATAGAGTATATAAAACAATTAAGCACTAATGCATTAAGAGCTGTTAAGAAGAAGAAACTTATAATATAATCAATCTTAGAATATTTTTCCTTTATTGATTTAGAGTCAATTAGTCATGTTTATATAGACAAATGTCCAATAGATCTATTGGGAGAAAGAGGGAAGCTGAACTTTTCAAAATATGTTTGCTGTAAGATAATTATGACTTCTTTGTCACTAGCCAATTGAATGTTCTCTTATTGCTAGTCAATTGGTCCCTCTTTCCCTATTTAAAAATTCAAATATAGACTTCGATAGTTGACTGCTCACTCATAGCCAGTTGACTAGTCTTTTATAAAGAGCTCCTGGTCAATGGGTTTTGAGACTAGCAGTTGACTTAGTTTAACCAGGGTGTGGCTAGTAGACTATTAGCTAATGGCCAGTAGACTGGGAACTCATAGAGAGCTCTAAGTTAACTAAGGCTCATATTGGCAATAGATTAGAACCTCTCAAAGGCAAGCTAGTTGACTGGGACCATGCTGAAACATCCCAATTTATTGGGACAAGAGTTGACAGTTGATTGGTAAGGGGCTAGTCAACTATTGAGCTACTGTTAGTCAACTGAGAACATCTATAATTCATAAAGTCAGCTTTTTTCAACCTACAAGACTCATAATCAATTATATAATACTTTAAATATTTTTTGTCAGCTCAATATGACTTATAAGGGTTCCTAAGACATGATAATACATTGAAGAATGTCTATAACCTATGTATCACAATGAAAAGCGTTCATACACTGTTCGTTATCATTAAAACCTTAATGTCTTTAGCAAATAAGGTCGACAATCTCACCCTTTTTTACGATAACAAACCTAAAATTGTTAGTTTTCCAAAATGAAAGTTTTTCAAGTATATGAATTTCCATGGACACTTAATTCTTTAGTAATTGATAAAAGCATAGTTTATTTAATAGCCAAAGCATATAATATCAATTACATCATTGACAATATCATATATACTTAATTTAATTAGTCAATAACCATAACACAACATATTCAAGCTCATGAAATTGAATATATGAACTTCAATATAAAAGTTATAATGTTCAACTATAAACCAAAATTGATATCAAGATAAAGTTTAATAACTATGAAATAATTCAATAAAATAGATAAACTGATAAAGAAAACTAATAACAAACTAATAAACTACTAACAATTCCTATTTCTCTCCCTCTTTGTCACATCTAAAAGGGAGGAAAAGAATGTCTAACTCCATGTCTAGTCATCCAAGCTATAGTGACTGATCATAAAAGCTCTTGATGCATCGAACATGAGCATCCATATTAGTCATGGTCTCTTTGAGTGTCAGTATCTTGAGACTAATAGTGTCCATGTTGTGATGGAATGCTTGGATCTTTGAAAGAAGGATAGGCATAGGAATGATGAATGTAACATCCTAAACTTTTACGTAGGCTTAAAATAATAATAATAATAAGAAAAAATGATAATAATAATGATAAGAAAATAAAACAAGTAAAAATCATCACATTGGGTTACTTATGAATTTTTAGTAAAAGTAGGGTCCTTAGGATAAATACATAAAATTTCATTTGGAAAATTAAAATATATGCCAAAATGATGCACTAGGGAACCAATAGGGAGTAAACTAATGATTGGCAAGAGGAAAAAAAGAATTTAGGCTAAGAATTCACCTTACATGTATGATTACTCATATAAGGGATAGAATGGGTAAAGTTAGCAAAGATTTCAAAGGAATCTTAAGGTCAAAATGAAAATTTACCCAAGACTCATAAAGAGGTGGAAGGCTCAAATTGGTAGATTGACAAGGGAGTAATTGGTGGTTGAAAAGGTGTTGAGCCTATTTGTTATAGATTAAGGTTTTAATGATAACAAACTCATCAAGAAAAGTTTTTCTATGTATTACTTAGGTTATAAATGTTTTCAATGTATATTCATGTCTTAGGAACCTTTGTAAGTGATATTGAGCTTATAGGATTCATGTACAATGAATATAGAATTGATTTTAGGTCTTAAAGGTTAAGAAAAACCTAATTTAGGCAACTATGGAAGTCCCCAGTTGACTGGCCACCTTGCCAGCTAGCTACTAGGCCTTGTCCAGTTGAATAGGAGCTTTATGTGAGTGAGCAGTCGACTATTTACCTTCTAAGAAGTCCTAGTTTGCTGCCTGCTTAAATCCTAATTGACTAGGCACTCTTTGAGTGAGCAATTAACTGGCCACAAGCTAACAGTCAATTGGTCATCTTCTGAAAGGCACCAATTATATGCCAGCTTGAGCCTTGATTAACTGGGAACTCTCTATGAGTCACCAGTTGACTGGCCATTTGCCAGTAGTTGATTGGCTCCTCCCAGATTAAGCACTTGTCAGCTACCAGCCTTGAGATCATTGACTAGGAGCTCACTATGAGTGACCTGACAACTAGATAAAGGTGAGTAATTGAGTGTCGGGGTTCGGAATTTGAAAATTGTGAGACGGAACGAATAAGCTATCAACTGGTCAGTAGTGAACAGTTGACTAATCAATAGTAGAGAAACCATAATAGATTTATAACAAATATATTTGAAATCTCTCATTTTTTATTCTCTCCCAACGGATCTATTGGACCTTAATCTTTATAAACTTGACCAAGAGACTTTGAAACAACAAGAAAAACATTCAAGAGTGATCATATCTTTAGGTTTTATCATCTTATTAGCTCAATATCATATATGTGCTTCATTATACCATTTGCTCTATTTTAGAGAGTTTAATATCAGTAATTCTTTCTTTTATTTAAGAGGGAAACTTAAAGAAGTTCCTTGAGGGTGTCAAGCTGAGATAGAGCTTGGGTTTAAAGGGAGTATATCCCTTAGAAAGTTTAACGAGATTCCTTGAAGGAGTTAACCTATGAGAGTTTAGGAATTAGGGGAAGTTCTCTTGGGTATTGTATTTATTTATTGGGATAGTGCAATATCCCAAGAGGATGCTTAGGAATTGGGTGTAAGCATGGGTAAAAGCCGAACCAGGATAAATCTCTGTGTCTACTCTTCTCACTTATTCTCTTTTCATTCTGTATTTATCTTTGATTGTTTTACTTCAGTCTTACAAGAGAGTTTTCAATAAAATTTTATAAAACCTAATTTACCCTTCCTCTTGGGTTCAAACCTTGCTCAATAAGTGGTATTAGAGCTTAGACTCTTGTTTAAGGACTTAACCATTTCAAGAGTATAAATGGCTGGATTTGGTGATAATATTTTGCCTGAAGGGCTGTCTATTACAAAACTTCCTAGTTTTAATGGTGAAAATTTCACATATTGGAAACTAAGGATGAAAATTTTCTTTAAAGATGTAGATATTGACCTTTGGGATGTAATTGGGGAAGGTCAATTTGTGCCTATGAAAGTAGAAGAAAGAAAGACCTCCATTAAACCTAAAAGTGAATGGAATGAAACAGAAAGAAGAAAAGTTTTACTGAATAATAAGGCCAAACTCATTCTCACTAGTGCATTAAGTCAAGAAGAATACATCAGAGTCTTAAATTGTTAAAGTGCCAAAGAGATGTGAAAGGCTTTAGAAATAGCTAATGAAGGAACCTTTGGTGTAAAGGAGTCTAGGATTCATAATCTCATACAACAATATGAGTTATTTAAAATGAATCCTGGAGAAACAATAAAAGGAATGCAAACTTGTATTACTCATATTGTGAATCATTTGGCAGCTTTAGGGAAGATATACTCATAAATAGATCAAGCTTATAAGATTATGAAAGCACTTCCTATGGAATGGTAACCGAAGGTGACAACTATTGAGGAAGTTAAGGGGCCATCAGTAAAATTAGTTGCTGCTCTCTTTGGGAACCTTCAAAAGCATGAACCTAAAATGAAGCAACTCCTTATAGAACAAGACAAAAAAAAGAATGATCTTGCTCTAAAAGTATCATCATCAATATATCCAAATGAGGAAGAATACAACAATAATTCTTTGGATGAAATTGATTATGAAACTCTTGATCTTTTCATTAAGAAGTTTGGAAGATTATTCAATAATAGAAGAATAAATAGAAGGTGACCAGCTAGAAGGAGTCAAGAAACCAAAGAACTTCCTATATGTTATGAATGCAGAAAGCTTGGACAAAACAAATGGAATTGTTTTCAATATATGAGAAAACAAGACAACATAAACAAGAAGAAAGGAAATGAAAAGAAGAAGACATACTTATTAGCTACTTAGGGAGAAAGTGACGAAGATTCAAATGATGAAGAAAATAAAAAAGCCAACCTCTACCTTATGGCTAATGAAGATAAAGTAAGCTATCTCCATTCATAGGAAGAATTACAAGATGCATTTAATGATTTACATGACGAATTTCATAAGATAGAGAAAACATTAAAACTTTCAAAATGGAAAATTCTATCTATAAAAGACAATTTAGAAAAAGGAGAAAGAAGAGAATTGCTTACTATTGAGCCCATTTGCTAAAAGTCAAGGTTTTGATGATGACAAACTCAAGGAAGAAAAGTTTTCAATGTATCACTTAGGTTTAAGATGTTTTCAATGTTTAATCATGTTGTAAGAATCTTTGTAAATGATATTGAGCTGATACAAAAATTATAAAATGAATTATAATTATTTTTAGGTCTTATAGGTTGAGAAAGCTTATTTAAGGAACTTTTGAAGTTCACAATTGACTAGCTACAAGTTAGAAGTACTGGTCACCTTGCTAGCTAACTGGCAAGCCTAGACTAGTTGAACGAGAGCTTTCTGTGAGTGAATAGTTAACTAGCCACTAGCTAGCAATCGACTAGTCATCTACTAAGAAGCCCCTAGTTTGTTACTAGCTTGAGTTTTGATCAACTGGGCACTCTTAGTGAGTGAACAGCTGACTGGTCACAATCCAGTAGTTGACTAGTTACTTTCTTGGAGAGACCAGTTAGCTACCAACTCAAGACTTGATTGGCTGAAAGCTTTTTATGAGTAAGCAGTTGATTGGTCACACCCTGATCAAGCATTAGTCAAAATGTCACACTTGAAATTGTTAATTGGAAGTTCTCTGTGAGTAATCAGTCAATTGGTCAAGAGTGAGCAATCAATTATCAGGTCAAAAATTTGAAAACTGTGAGAGGGAAAGAGTGAATAGTCGACTAGTCAGTGGCAAAATAGTCATAATGGATTTATAATGGATATATTTTGAAAACTCTCATTTCCTACTTACTTCCAATAGATCTATTATACCTCAATTGACCTAGAGATTCATAAATAATAAGAAACACATTGAAGAGTGATTATACCGTAAGTTTTTATCTTTATATCAGTTCACTATCATCTTAGAACTTTATTGTATAATCTATTCTATTTAGGAGAGTTTATTTCTGTAATTTATTCTTTCTTCTAAGAGAAAAGCTCAAAGAGGTTCCTTGAGGGTCTCAAGCTAAGATAAAGCTTGGATTTAAGGGGAGTATATCCCTAAGAGAGAAATTCAAGGAGGTTTCTTGAAGATGTCAAGCTGAGAGAGCTCGCGAATTGGGAGAGGTTCTCCTAGGTATTGTATCAATTTGTTGAGATTGTGAAAAATCCTAAGAGCTTGCTTGGGGACTGGACGTAGGCTTAGGTTGAAGCAAAACCAAGATAAATCCTTGTGTCTATTCTTCTCTCTTACTCTCTTTACTTTTTACATTTATTCTTTGATTATTTTACTTTAGTTTTACAAGAGAGTTTTCCAATAAAAGTTTTATAAAACCTAATTCACCCCCTTTGAGACATTAGAGCATGAATATATTAGTCTTAAAAATGAACATCTTTCTTTAAAAATTAAAGTTGTTTGTAATTGTGAACTTATGCAAAAAGAATAGAAAGATCTATTGAACATTCTTACAAAATTCACTAGAAGGAAAGATACTTTAAACATTTTACTTGGCAAACAAAGATATGTTTTTGATAAGGTAGGCATTGGTTATAATCCTAAGAAAAGACAAAATTATTATAAGAATTTCTTTGTTCCACCAGTTTTGACTAGCACATCATTCTTCATATATTTCTATTGAGGTAAAAAAGGACATGGATCATACACTTACCCTTATAAAAAGAATAAAACTCTAGAAGGAAGGAAAGTAAGTGTTCCTAAGGGAACAACTAACATTTGAGGACCCAAAAAGAATTAAGTACTTAAAAATAAAACTTAATGCTTCTGCAGATGTGTCTAAAGGCTACCGGAATAAAGTGGTACTTGGATAGTGGATGCTCTAAACATATGACTGGAGACAAATCCATGTTTATTTCTATTCAACTAAAGAATAGAGGAAATGTCACATTTAAAGGTAATGGACAAGGAAAAATAACTAGTATTGGCAAAGTCGGTAAGAACTCTTCCACCTCTATTGACAATGTGCATTGAAGGATTGAATCATAACCTCATTAGTATTAGTCAATTATGTGATAAAAATAATAAAGTAATATTTCATTCAAAAAATTATCTGGTTGAAAATTAAGTTAAAAAGAAAACCATATTGATTGGACATAGAATAAATAATGTATATTTTATTGATTAAGATGATGTTCCTTTTAACAATTTGAAATGCCTTATAAGTGTCAATGATAATAGTTGGTTATGGCACAGAAGGCTTGCTCATGCTAGTATAAGTTTATTAGAAAGCTTGCTATGAGAAACCTTGTAATTAGATTACCCCAAATTAAAATTTGATAAAAATAGACTTTTATGATGTATGCCAGAAGGGAAAACAGATTAAAAGCTCCTCTAAGGCACAAATAATTATCTCCACTACTAGACCACTACAATTACTTCACATAGATCTCTTTGGACCTTTTAGGACTTTGAGTCTTGGAGGAAATTATTATATACTAGTAATTGTAGATGATTTCTCTAAATTCACTTGGTCACTTTTCTTATATCATAAGGATCAAGCATTTAAATCTTTTCTCAAACCAGCAAAGTTCATTCAAAATGAACATGGCATAACCATTGTGAGAATAAGAAATGATCATGGTGGAGAATTTGAAAACAATTTATTTATGGAGTTCTGTGATGACAATGGAATTGAATATAATTTCTTTGTACCAAAAACTCCTTAACAAAATGGAGTTGTAGAAACGAAGAATAAAATTATAAAGTGAATGACTTGAACCATATTAAATGAAAGAAATCTTCCTAAGTATTTTTGGATTGATGCAATAAATACTGCATGTTATGTTATGAATAAAGCAATGAAAAGGCCTATCTTGAAAAAGACTCTATATAAATTATACAAAGGAAGAAAGCCTAATATTTCCCATCTACATGTATTTGGCTATAAATTCTTTGTGCTTAATAATGGAAAAGACAATTTGGGTAAATTTGATGTAAAGTTTGTTGAGGCAATATTCTTAGGATATTCTAATACTAGCAAAGCCTTTAGAGTATATAACAAAAGAACTATAACTGTAGAATAATCTATACACGTAAAATTTGATGAATTAATCTTCTTGAGCCACGAAAGGTATCTTGCGAGGAAATTGTAGTTAAATACAATAACCTTACAATAAAAGACAAATAAACTGCTTAAGAAATCAAGAATGAAGGTAAGTCCATCAAGATAGATGAACAACCTACCTTGTATGAAGAATCTGATCAAGAAGTGGAGGAAGAAGTCACTTACAATCTCTTAAGGACATGGAACTACAAAAAGGATCATCCACATGGACAAGTAATTGGTAATGTCTCTAAAGGGGTTATAACTTGAAACTCACTTTAAAATATTTGTAATCATTAAGCTTTTTTATCTCAAATAGAACCAAATGGAATTGATGAAGCCTTGAGAGATGAATATTGGGTTCTAGCTATGCAAGAAGAGTTATATTAATTTAAAAGAAGTCAAGTATGGAAACTTGTCCCTAGACCCAATAGTCATCCAGTAATTGGCACTAAATGTTTAGAAACAAGTTTGATGAAACTGGAGTTGTTACTAGAAATAAGGCAAGACTTGTTGCAAAAGGCTAGAATCAAGAAGAAGGAATTGATTACGATGAAACCTTTGCACCAGTAGCTAGAATAGAAGTAATTTGTATGCTACTAGTCTTTGCATGTATAAATGATTTTAAGTTGTATCAAATGCATGCCAAGAGTGTCTTTTTTAATGGATACATAATAGAAGAAGTATATGTTGAACAACCTCTAGGTTTTGAGGATGAAAATCTTCCAAATCATGTATTCATATTAAGAAAAGTATTATATGGCCTTAAGCAAGCACCTAGAGCATGGTATGAAAGATTAAGTACATTTCTCACTAAAAATAATTTCTTTAGAGGCAAAGTTGATACAACTTTATTCATTAAAAAGAAAAGGCATAATATTCTTGTTGTTCAAATTTATGTGGATGATACTATATTTGGTGCTACTATATGCAAAGAGTTTGTTGAAATAATGAAGGGAAATTTGAAATGTCTATAATGGGGGAGCTTACATTTTTCTTGGGTCTTCAAATCAAACAACAAACAAATGGAACTTTCATAAATCAATTCAAATATGTCAAAAAATTACTTAAGAAATTTGGATTTAAAAATGTCAAAATAAAGGATACTTCAATAGGATCAACTGTGAAGATGGATACTGATGAAAAGGGACAACCCTATGACATCTCAAAATACAGAGGTATGATTGGATCCTATCTATATTTAATTGTAAGTTGACTGACTATATTTAGTGTATGTATTTGCGCCTGATTCCAAACTTGTCATAAAGAATCTCATTACTTAACAGTAAAGAGAATTTTTAAATATATTACTAGCATAATACAAATGGGTTTATGGTATTTAAAAGGATCCACTAATACCTTGGTAGGATATTCAAATGCTAATTTTGCTAGTTATAAGACTGACAAAAAAAGAATCAGTAGAATATGTCAATTCTTTGAAAATTCTCTTATTTATTGGTTTAGTAACAAAATAGTGTAGCATTGTCCATTGCTGAAGCTAAATATGTTGTAGTAGGTAATTGTTGTGCCCGATGCCTTCGAATGAAGCAACAACTAGAAGATCTTGGTATATATCTTAAAGTAATTCCAATCAAATGTGACAATACTAGTATTATTTACCTTACCAAGAATCTTATTATGCATTAAAGGTCTAAACATATAGAAATCAGGCATCACTTCATTAGGGACCATGTCCAAAAGAAAGATATTAACCTTGAGTTTATTAAAACTAAATTTCAACTTATTGATATCTTTACTAAACCTCTCTCTACTGAAAGATTCTGTTTTATATGAGGAGAACTTGGAATGATTAATTCTTATTAACAATAAAAATAAAGATTTAATTATTTTGCTATATGCTTGAAGAGAACATTCACTAACTTAAGCATTGGAGTGGTTTCTATCTATTTTGTAGAATGATTATGATAATCTCTTATGATTTCTACTTGCTTGACATGTTGTTTGAATAAATATATGTGCTTAGACATATATTTAAGTAGAATACTCTCTAAAAATTAAGAAGATTAGCCCAAAATCCACAAATTGATCACAAATTACAGTGACCAGTCAACTACCAAGGAGTGGCCAGTCGACTAGTGAAGATCTAAGAGTGACTAGTAGCTTAAGGAAGCAAGGAGCAGCTAATTGAGGGCTCTCTATAATGGGTAGTTGATTGGGGGATTCTAGAGAGCAATCTTATGAAAAATAGGGGCCGACAGTTGACTACTTATGAGTGACCAGTCAACTGGTTGATGACAAAACTTGCTATTATGAGTTGATGAAACCTTAAAATCTCTTATCAAACACTATTTTTCACTAGTCAACTGCTCATCCCTTTTCTTGCTCTTCAATTTTTCAACCAAATCTTCACGAAATCATGGTGATTTTCTTCCCAAATCACTAGAATCTCTTATTACACTCTATAATCTAGGGTTCCATCAGTTTAAAAGGGGGTTTTTGGTTCTTTTCCTCTCATACCCAAAATTCTTGAATCCTTTTTGAGTTTCTTGAACCTCCAACATCTTCCATGGCTTAAAGACCAACCACCAGGGATGTAAAGACCAAGAATCTGTCCATTAGATCCTCCTCTGATCCTCCTTCTCTCTTCTCCTCTAGGGTGTAAGAGATTGCCTTCATAGAAAATTTTCAATAGAGGGGCATTCTTCCAAGTAGGTATATGCATCTCTAATTACTTCAAGAAGAGGGTTTTAGTCTCTTTAATTTATTCTCCAATTCTTGGTTTGGATCACCTATTGAGTCTAAAGTTGGATTATAGCCCCAAGGTTATAAGGGCTATTCTAATTTAAACTACAACCCAACCACCTATCTCATCACCACAGAGGTCAGAGCCATAAGAATTGTATTTAGTGATGAAACATTGGTTGAGATCCTTAACCTTCCTCCTCTTACTAGCCACTATTTCACCAATCATTGTAATTCCCTCATGATAGCATAATAAGTTAAAGGCCATGAATCAAATCAGTGAAGTAGTCATTGACAATTCCAATACTCCTATTAATGTCATTGACTTATCCTTAGAGAATCAGCTACTGCACTACATAATTGTTTATTGTTTAATCAACAAGTCAGGTAACTTTGCATACTTAAGTGAGCTTGAATTGCTCATGATGAAGTGCATATTAGAGGGCGTTAAATCTCACATGACCCTACTAGTAAATCATTAGGTGCTCATGAAGACATTGGTCTTCACATGGCACCATCAATAAAAGCATAATTGGTGTTTGTGTGTGTTGGTGTCCAATCATGTACTCATCATTATGTTATTTACAAAATTCCAAGAGTACACTAATTACAATTTAAATCACCAAGTTCTTAGAGGTTTCTTTGCACCTTCACTTAGGAGTAACTTAGCCATGAATCCCTAAATTAAATCACCAAGTTCTTACATAAAATAGGCAACGAAATCTCATGCATTTACAACCACAATTAAGCAGCATAAAAGTTAACCATGTAACGAATTTAGGGAACAAAATGAATGAGATAAGCATGCCTACATTTGACCCAACTTAGGTGACCAAAGAAAAGACATAAGTGCAGTGAATTAACATCAACAAATAAAGGATAAAACCTAAACTTCCAGCACTCATTAACTTACCTACAACTCCATTAATCACTCATCAAACACCTCGCAAACATATTCAATAACACACTAAAATTTTAGCATATCAACTTAAAAAAAAAGAAGGCAAAATTCAAACATAAATTAAGAGCATATGACACCCTAGATGAAGCTTAAAGTATGCTAGATTTTCAAAGGAGAAATGGCTAGTAAAATCATTCCTATTAGACATAAAATTATAGCACAACTAATTGGAATAAGATGATGCTAAGGTGTAGCAAGATTACCCATAAAATGTCTCAATGACATTTCATCAAACACCTTAGTAACATAACCCAAACACCTCATAACTTTTCAGCATATCATGAAGGCCAATTGGAGATTACTTTCAACAACACTTAGCAACCACTAAAGAGGGAAAAATGCATTAGAATTCCATTAAAGAAAAATGCCTCCTTACATTCAAATTCTTAGCAAGAAAATCCAAAAAAAAAAACCACACATTTCTAGCAAAGTGCACACAATATTGCATGTGTTTTTTTTATTATGATGAACACGTAACACAAAAGGAGAAATACACATTATATTTTCAACATTTAATCACAACTATTTGACACAAAATTTGCAAAGCAATTTACAGGAATAAAATGAAGCTAAGGTGCAGTAAAATTTCCCACAAAATACTTCAATGACATTTCATCAAACACCTTAGTAAAATAATCTATACTTCTCATAACTTTTTAGCATATAATGAAGACCATATGGAGATCACTTTCATCGACATTTTGTAGCCATTACAATGAGAAAAATGCATCAAAATTCCACCAAAGAAAAATGCATCTCTATATGAAATTTTTAGCATGAAAACGCAGCAAATAACCTAACATTTCTTATTATGATGAACACACAACACATCAAGAGAAATACACATCATATTTTTGGCACTACAATAGCAATCCAAGAGATAGAAAATTGGTGGTGAAGGATTAACTTCTTCCCATTGTCTTTTAGCTCAAATTCTTCAGCCTTCCTTTCCTTCCTTTCACTCTTTTCTTTAGGTTTCTCCTCTACTTTTTACCAGCCTTTTCTCATATATTTTGCTTCTTCAAAACCCTCCAATTTTTAAATGTCTTGCTCTCTCTATTCTCGTCTATGTTTTTGCCAACTCACCTGCCCACTTTTTTCCTTTTTTCATGTGTTCTCACATTTTTCTTCATTTTGTTTTTCATATATTCTCAACCAATTTCACATTTTCAACATTCTCAACACGTGCTTCCCTTACTTTTCCAAGCACTTTTTTATTTTTTATTTTTTAATTTTAGATGTCATCTTAACCCTCCATGTGTCCCTCGCATTCTAAATTCTAATTTATTTAATATTCTAAGCCCATTTATATATTTTCATTCTTTCTTTCGGGCTCAATTTCCAAATAAAATGTTTTCTCCTTTTATTTTATTCTTTATCACTCTAAATTCCCATTTCTTTTCATTTTTTCCTCTTTTTTTTTTTCAGAATTTTCAATTAACTCTCTTTCTTTTATTTACATTATTTTTATTTGTTATTTAATTATTTTTATTATTTTGGTATTTTATTTATTAATTTTTTGAATTAATTTGTTTTGGATTCCCTTAATTATAGTTATTTTTAAAGTTGTTCAGACAAATTATAATGTTCACAGTTTAATAAATAGGTTTCTATATGGTTTTAAGTATTTTAAGTATTGAATTTTGGTTAAATCTTTAATAATATGCCAATAATTAATTTTATATGTTTTGTGAGGTTTAGTTTGCTAATAAATGAAGCTTCAAAATCTCAGAATCATTACCAAAAGAACCAAAATTAAAACTTACAAAAGAAAAAAAAAGCAATTTGATCAATAAAAGCTTTTTTTGATTTAGCATGAATGCAATTGCCTGAGTGACTAACTATGGGTGCCTATCGGCACTTCTGGGAATGTCTCAGGCGGTCATTTGGCCAAGAAGACCAGGCCAATTTTTTGTTGAAGAAAAGAAACTAACAAAATGACGCTGTTTGGATTCGAAGACAGTAAAAAAAGGTTGATTGCCGACAGGCGCAATTAATTGAAGGGCTATAAATTCTCCGTTGCATTACCTGAACAAGATCCGTTTACTTTAGGTGATCTGCACCCATTTGGTCACCTTATTTACCACAGTAACTTTGTTTATTACTAATTTCTAATAAAGTACTCTTTGATAAAGTTGTAATCTGTTTATGTTTCATGCCTTTTCCATGGTTTATTCCCTTTCAGACTCGGACAAAATCTGTTGTCAACTCAATGTAGTATTATTTCAACTCAGTTTCTTAGTCTACCGTGCACATAATTATCAAAATCACAAATTAACTGTTAAACTTGTTAATTCTATATTTTTAAATGAGGAATTGATTTAACTTAGCTATAAAATCAAAATTAAAGTAGACTCAATCAAATTTAAATAGAATCGATCAAACTCGTATAAAATCGGTTTAACTCGGGTAGATTCATTAGTTTGACTAAAATCAACTAAATTATTTTTTTTTTTTAAGTTTTTAACCCAAATATGAATAATTTAATATTCCAATCAATTTTTTTTTAAAAAAATTAACTAACTTTAAGTTCAACTTAATTATTTCAACCATTAAATATAAAAAATTATATTACAAATATAATTACATTATTATGACTCTAATACATTCTACTTGCAATTAATAGTAAATAACATATTATATTTGATTAAATAGTTAACTCTACTTTTAAATTTTTAACATTTTTTTGAATTGCATAGCTTAAAATACATTATATATGTGTATTTAATATTTACTCTAACTTGTTTACATTATTATTATTTTAAATTTTAATTACTTTGAATTTTTATATTAGTAAGTATTATAATAACAAAGTTTACCTTTAATTTTCTTTTAATAAATATAATCTCAACGTTTTTCAAAAAAGTTTTTAAACTCAATTTCTACTTAATTAATTATAATTAAAAGTTTTATAATTTAAGTATATTTTTTAATAATTTTGTTTATCATTTCCTAGATCTATAATTTGAGTTATTATAATAATATTTTATATATATGTATGCTTTTTTATTTGTATTTTTAAAATTCAGTTATATTTAGTAGTTATTTATTAATAGAGATAAATTGTTACAATTTTACCTTATGAATCTACACATTTTTTATAATACTACTTAAACTAATGAATTTGACAACATTGATATATATCCTGAATTTTTTATCCTATAGGCTTTTCCTCACTTGGGATTTACGGATACTTTTCTTTTGAAGAATTTTACTATATAGTAAAATCTCGACAAAAAAAAAATGGTCTCCAACGTCAGTTTCAAAAATTAATGTTAAGTACCATAATTTTGAAAAATTAACGTTAAGTACCATAATTTTGAAAAATTAACTACGGGCATATAACGTAGGGTATAACCGACGCATATCTATTTTTTTTTGAAAAAATAAAACTTCTGTAAAGTTCTCATGGCCAGCACCTTTCATTTTGTGAACCTGTGAAATGGTCTTTAGGCTTAAAGTATTTAGGTTTCTCTTTCCGTTGTCGGCCCCTGTTCTCTCTTTGATTCGACTTGGATTTGAAGATTACACGAAGCAAAAGGATTATTTTGAGCTGGATTCGATGATTGCTGCAAGAACGATTCTATGCGAGGTTTGCTTTTTCTGTTCAGGATCTCAGTTTTCTTTTCCCTCTTCTATGTTGCATTTGGTGCTGTTTCGTGGTTAGGGATAGGGTGCAAAGTAGTTCTATCTTGCATTTTCCCCCGTCTATATCTAAGTTTTCCTTTTTCCTCTTTTACATTGTGATTGGATCCTGTTTTGCGAATAGATTAAGCCAGGATTCTGATATTGGTTCTTTGTGACTGCTTTGTTTAGAAAGCTATTGATTCATTACTGCAGTTCTTCTCTCTTTCTTATCGAAGTACAAGAGAGAAGACACGATTTATTACTGGTAGGGATCAAGAAGCATGATAAGAAAATTCTTAGATGAATAACGATCATTTAGGCACTTGAGAAATGTTAGCAAGTAATCTTGTTGCTAGTACATCTTTACTGAAGAAATAATCAAATGAAGAATTTGCGAGTGAACAACATCAGAAAGAGAAGATATGAAACTCATTTCTTGTATATTTTTACTACTTCACATCATCCAAAGGAGGAAATATAATTAATAGAGAATTAGAAACCTCCTATCCAAGGTTCACCTTGAATAGATCTGGAATGCTGCTCCATGGCTTTTTTTTCAATTTTGTATCTTAGTTTCCTTTTCTTCACTAAATTTGGGAAAGTTTGATCTGTCACGGTCTCACACAATGACCTTCCCTTTCTGCTTGGCCTCCATCCTTATTTCTAATCAACAAGCAAAATGTATTGAGCATCTCTCATTTAATAAGATGTTTGGCACTTCTAGCTAGTACTACTCTTATCCTTCATTTTCATTTGCTCTGGTTTCTTTTATTGAACAAATATGTCCAGTGGTTGTCACCTTACGTACTTTTTATTAGTTTATTAAGAACTAATCAAAGCTTATCACAACTCAATGTGTTAGTCAAATCTGGGTGTTGAATAGTGTTTATCAATGATTAATTAAGATTCTTTGGTCGGGGATTGAGGGAAGCATAAGAGAGTGTTGAACTTTTCTTTTCTTTATGCCCTGTTTGTTGTAGTTGCCAATGGTAAAGATGTAAAGTGCCAGTGTTTATATAAATTATATATCAAATATTTATGCCTCAATGTATAAAAAAGTAAGAGACTGTGATGCCAACTACTACATATATTAGAAAGTGGAGTTGTATTGCCTGACATGTGTTTGTCATGACATGACAGTACTTGGATACTACATAATTGGTGCTACGTTGATTTGTGACTTGTTTCATTTATCTCAAACCAAAGAATCATTTTGTATTCTTTTGTGGATGTTTTATTTTCATGGCTTTGATATTGCATTATTCTAGCCTTTCTTGATTATAATTAATTACATATTTGTAGTTAGTTTAGTTTATTAGTCAATTTTATAAATGGAACATACTCAGAAATATTTTTCTCGCTATATGCTTTTTAAGAGTCAGTATAGTGATTGAGATTTGTGTTGAATTTGGCAAATGAACTACGAAGATGAGAGATATATGTATATAGTGGCTTATGGTAGGGCTAGGTTGCCCTTGTTATATTGGGAGAGGGGGCCTGTGTGTCATGATGCATACAAATATAAAAGCTCTAATATAGAAATAGTGTTGCATGCCCCATGTGGTCATTTGAAGAATGAAAGCCTGTACAAAATTCACACTTGTACTAACCTTCCACCCATCCATCATATACCTCATTTACATATATATATAGATGACCCATATTATAATTAATTAAGCTAAACCTTTCACTCTTTCCTCTCATAATTAATGTAGTGGAATCTAATGCTTTCCTCGATCAAGTTTAATTCAATTTGTGTATATATACCTTTGCAAAAGATGATTCTTGTTTAATTAAACCTCTGCTACACAGTAGCGACTATTAATAAATAATATATCACCATCAGAAATCTACAACAAAAAAGCTGAGTTAATAAGTCTAGACATGGAGCACAAAAAACACTCATTAATTTATATGAATGTTATTGCAAATTTGTTATAATATGGAAAATTAATGCTTCATGACACTTTTCTTTTTTCTTTTGTGTTTAGCTCAAAATAAATAAATAGCTGTCTTGGACATTCATGCATAAAAAGTTATGTCTCTGTATGGAAAGTTGAGACTTTCCAATAAATGATTATAGCTACATGTGTTCATTAACCGCAAGATGTTTGACAGGATCGTACCTTTGTTTTCTTTAAGTGTACATGATGCACATTTCTGTTTATTTGCCTAATTATTCTTCCATTTTGTAAAAACATGATATTTTGTTGCCACCAGTTCTTATGAAGTAGTTTGCATGATCAAGATTTTACTTGCAATCTCTCTGACCAATTTGGGAGTGCAATTTTAAGTAGACAATTTTTTTGGCCAATAACTATAAATTTGATTTTAAATTTAATTTTCATTAAATTTATCATAAATTTCTTGTATGATCAATATTAAATAATTGCTTATTAGTTTTAGCCTAAGAAATGGTTTGTGGCTTTCGAAGAAACCAATCAGGGAAAGAGTAAAGAAGTACATTGTTAAATTTGCTTAGTGAAAGGTACAATACTGTCCTACCTTAGTTAATTAGAATTATAGAAATTTCCATATGTAAGATGTGCATAAAATGTGAATTCTAGAAGTTGCCATAAAAAGTAATCTATTTGGCTTGTTATAAAATATTTATTATGTTTTTAGTATATTTGTAATTGTATATGTGAATGTTACTAGATTTGTATACCTAATCTTGCTATTATATTCTTTTATATTGTTTTGATTGAGCTTCTTCATAAATAATTAGGTGCGATGATGGAAAAAAGTTGGATTGATAAGCCATAATTTTCACCTTAAAATGTCGCCAGGGAAGAAGGCTTTCTTGATTTTGCATTCTCCAGACCAAATGCAAAGAGTTATAAAATGCCTATACATTTGTTGTGGTTTTTAAAAAAATGTTTTACTAGAGAAGTCATCAATGACCATTTGGTATGCAAAGGGTTTCCATTAGGGTTTACTACCTCGATTAGGTGTGGAGAATGTACAGAAGTGGGTGGGCCTAGTAGTCCTATAGTGCAATAAGTAGAGCAAGTAGAAGGGGATATGCATGATTTGCTGCATGATGCCTTTGGGGTTGTTAGAGAAAGAGAAAACGAATTGAGATCTCATGACCATTCTATTGATGAAGTTCAAATGGGTTCCAATAATGGGCCTAATGAGGAAACACATAATTTTATTAACTTAATCGAGGATGAGTAACAGGAATTGTAAGATAGTTGCACTAAGTATTCAAAACTTTCGTTTTTGGTGAAGCTTTATTGCATTAAGTGTTTATGTTGAGTGAGTGATAAATCTATGGATTTGATCCTAGAATTGTTAAAGGATGCATTTGAAAGTGCAAGGCTTCCAAAATGATTTTATGATGCTAAAAAGACCATAGACAAGTTGGGGCTTAGTTATAAAAAGATTTATGCTTGTTGAAATAATTGTATGCTATATTGGGATAATGATGCTGAGCATGACAAATGTAAAAGTGCAATACCTTTAGATGGAAGACCAATACAAGGGTGGCCAATGATAATATAAGTAGTGGAAATAAGAAATGATAAAATAAGCCTACAAAGGTTTAGTGCTACTTTCCCCTAACTCCAAGATTGCAAAGAATGTTTATGTCATCTAAAATAGCTAAACAAATGAGATGGCATGCTACAAACCAAAACTCAGATGGCCTACATACACATCCAAGAGATGGTAAGGCTTGGAAATCATTTGATGCACAATATCTAGAATTTTTTGTAGAATCTAGAAATGTTAGACTTGGTTTGACTAGTGATAGGTTCAATACTTTTGAAGTTTTAAGCACTAATTATAGCATATGGCTTGTGATTTTGATTCCATACAACTGTCCACCATGGATGTGTATCAAACAAATATCTTTCATCTTGTCAATGATCATACCAAGGAAGCGAATGCCTAGAAATGACATTGTTGTCTATTTACAATCATTAATTAAAGACTTACATGATTTTATAGGTTGATGGTGTCGAAACATTTGATTCTTTAACAAACCAAATGTTCAGAATGCAAGCCACAATATTATGGATCATAAGTTATATACAAGGCCTAGAAAATGTATGGGACTGTAGAGATGAGAGCACCTCCAATAGTAATATTATTTGGTAAGAACCTAGTTTTTGATTCAGGAAGAAAAAGGCTGCATGAGAAAAGTAGTGAGAGTGAGAGCCAACAATGAAGGAAGAGACGTATATTTTTCCACTCGTCATATTGGATAAACATTAAGTTACAACATGATTTAGATGTAATGCATATTGGAAAGAATGTAAGTGACAATGTCTTGTATACCTTGTTAAGTAAGGTTGGAAAGACAAAAGACAATTTGAGTGCTTGAAAAGATTTGCAAGATTTAGGAGTAAGAGCAGAGCTATGACCAGATAAATTGGGTAAAGTCAAGCTTGCATGTTTTGCTATGACTAATGCTTAGAAAGATGTTTTCTTTCAAACATTGAAGGAGGTCAAAATTCCAAATGGTTATGCATCAAATATTTCTAGATATATTGACATAAAGCATCGTAAGATCTTAGACTTAAAAAGTTATGACTCTTATGTACCTCTTGAGCAATTACTTTCTATAGCATTACGAAATGCATAGATTGGTCGAGAGGTTATTGCAGTTGTGCTAGAGCTATGTTTATTCTATAGAAAAATAAGTTCCCATGTCACAGGTATTAAAGAGTTTGACTAACTTCAAGATCAAATCGTGGTTACACTCTATCAATTGGAGATGTTGTTTTTACTTTCTTTCTTCATAGTTATGGTACACTTGATAGTTCACCTGGTACATGATGCAAAGCAAGGAGGTCCTGCCCATTATCAATGAGGTCTCTTAATTTTTTTAATTGGAAGTAAGTTCCTGAAAAGTATATGAAAGATGTTATAGAACTCATAGAGGTATAATGTGAAACATTATACTTTGGTTATACCTATATTTTTAATTAATTTTTTATGGTAGTATGACCATTTTTTGACTAATCTTAAATGCAGAAGAAAGAATTAGTTATTGCCACCTGTAAAAGGAAAGATAGGACTTTTGTGAATGACAAAGCAAGAGTTGTTTTGATAAGTCAACTTAACGTGTTATTTGAAATCAAAAGTTGTATTCGTTATTCAACTTATATTGAATGATGGTGCAGAAGTTGCACTCTATGTACAGTATCTATCTTATATGAGTTCTCTAGAAACTCTAAATTTGGATGGCTGCTCAATACTAGTGAAACTTCTTAGCATTTAGGACTGCATAATCTTCGCAAAAATGTTATCATCTCATATTGATCCAAAAAGGCATAAAGAATTTAAAGTTGGTCTTTTGTAGTCTTATTTGTATCTTCATCGTACTTTTCTTTCTTCTGTGCATTAAAATATATCTTTAAAATTCTTTTCTCCTCGTTTCTTTACTGTACCAATCTTCTACCACTAACTATGTTTGCCCAGTTTTATATTATCTAAACACCTACTGTTATCTAAATTCTTTTCCTTATGCCAAATTTTCTAATTTCAGTTTTGTATTACTTTTCTTTTTTAAAATCAAACCTGAGCAGAAATGGAAACAAGGTAATTTCTTACCTTTATGTGGCCACTTTATCTCTGTGCTTTGCTCCTTTGCCTGTGATCTCCCAAGTTTGAATTCAGTGCCTTCCATGTAACTGAGTTACTTGTTCTTTTTGTCTCAATCTTTCCATGTTGGTTTACTGTTATAATACCTGACATCCCATCATAAAAGTAAATACGAGGTATAAATTGATTCTTAAAACTAATTTTGGAAACCAATTTACTTGAAGTTGCTACAAAAAATTTTAAAAGGAAAATTTTGGAAAGTTAAAATAAAAATGGAAAGATGGTTTACATAATCAGAGATGAATTTGAGAGTCTATTTGAATGTAGAGAAGGTGTTAGACACCTCATAACATCCATCCATGATGACGATTAACTTGAATTAGTTGAATGAAGTAAAAGATATGGTCTTAAATTTATTATAAATTGCCCATGAAAATAAAATAAATGAAATTAACATGAACACAAAATTGATATTTAGGAAGGATGAATTTTACTTTGGATGAGAGTCTAGGGCATGTATCCTCTGGAAGGGATCAAAATCCACATCGTTCATCCTGAAATATTAGTTAGTGGGTTGTTTTTTCAAAAAAAAAAATTGTGAAAAGAACAAAAACAATTGAAACAATAAACAAAACGATTTGGAGTTTGGATTGGTTAATTTTAATTTATGAAAACAATATAATCTTACTTTTTTTGCTTACTTCATTTTTATCTATTTATTTTGAATCTTTTTGAATTTGGAAACATGATTTATTTGCACATGATTTGCTTGCACTTCAATTGAAATATCTATAAAAAGTGAACACATTATTTTGGTCTTTTATTATTAAAAAAATTATTTTCAAAAAATAAATAAACTTTCAACTCAATACTTTATTTGAAAATTTTCAAAGAAATTAAAAAGATATTTTTATTTGTTTTTAATATTGCTTTGTATGAATTTCATATTATGAAAAGTTTAAATTAAAATAAAACAGAATAAGACATTGACAAAAGAATTTTTTTAAAAAAAGTGAAGATTTCATTATTTTTATTTGACTCTTTTGAATTATAGATTTCTTTTGTTTTTGCAAAAAACTTTTATTGCTCATAGGTCATTTGTTAACTCTCTAAAAAAGAGTTATTTAAAGCAATATTGATAACAGAAATAATTAGATTGTTGATAAAATCTCATTAATTTTAAAGGAATTTCATTCCTAACTTAGAAGTTCATCTTTAACCTTCCTCAAGTAATGACTTAAGCATATCTGTTGATGAATTTGCACAAAATGAAGTCAAAATAGCACTAGCAGAAACAAAGAGAAAAAGAAATAAGAGAAACACGGAATCTAGTGCCTAGGCACCACATTCCAACACTTGGGCACCAAAACCATTGGGCCTGGGCACCACTCATATGCCGCCTTGGAGACCAAAATAAGAGGGTTGATGCCCTGTGCTTCAAAATAAAAAACTTCATGCCTAAGCATTATGAATTTGTCGCCTAAGCACTATTCAAAGTGAAGGCTTCATTGCTCATGCTATAATCCTAATGCCTGGGCTCCATAAACAATGCATTGACACCTAGGTGCTAGATGGGCCTTGGCTAGGCATGCTATCAGAAACCTTAAAGAGAAGTTAGAGTTTGAGATAAGTTGAGACACTTGTATCACTTAAACTCAAACTCTGAGGGTTTCTAAAGCATATAAATAAGACCCTAGGGGTGTGCAGTGGTGGACACCAAGCTAGAGAGTATTGGAGACACTACGAAGGAGAACCAACTGATTAAGGTTTCAAGGCAATTAGTAAAGGATTTTGCTATAGAGTAGGTAGCTCAATTGAGAGTTGGACCTCCTCTGAACTCCTTCCTCATCCTTCTTGTTCCTTTTTATTTTCTTTTTCATAATTGTGATTGTGAACAAATGTTAATGAATGACTAACTAGGTTGTTTTTATGATTTAGACAAAACTCATGTCAGGTCTGCTTTTCTATTAAAAGCTTTGTTATGGTTTTACTTGAATGTATGATTGTTTATATTCATCCTGCATTTATTACTTTCTAAGTTTGATCACCTTAGGAAAGCAATAGAAATGAGGATTACCTGACAAATTAACTGGATGCATATAATTAATGTTTACATTAGTACAATTCGCAATCAAGATAAAATTACTTGACTATCTTTGATAACTGCGATTGGGTCTAGAACTTATAAGGTCTTATTTTTGCTAGTTTCCATAGACATATAATGAATTAGAGGTTATTAACCTAGACTATATGAAGTTGATAAGCGCATATATAGGCATATAAGATTCCTAGGTTAGCAATCTAATCATTAAGTGAACCGAAGCAATAACTGCAATAGAGAGCAAATTTGCATATGGCATCGGTTAAAATCCTAGGTTCATTATACTAGAGTTTTTGTCAATTGATAGTTTAATCTTTGGTTACATTTACTTAACCTAATTCTAAGAATAAAGTTATCAATAGAAATTAAAACCTAATCTTTGAGGGATTAACACTTAATTTATCATTACTATGTACACTTGCGTGTGACACTATTTTCATTATATTTGCACTCAACATCCTTGAAACCCAAGTTCATTTTTAAAAGTGCGTGTGATTTGATACAGGCTATTAGAACCTAAAAACTTATTTGAAATGTACGCGTCCTGTATTAGATAATGTCTATGGAGTCTTTGAGTCTCACATAGCCAAAATAGTGAATTCATTAGGTGCATATGAAAACTTTGGTCTTACACAACAATGCTAATGTTAAAAGTAGAACGATGTTTATAGAATGAGCTTATGGAGGTCTTGCACCTCACATTATAATACTAAGGTGGCAATATTAGTGATTGTGTGTTAGTGCTCAATTGAATACTTATCATTACATATTATTTACAAGAATTTAATCAAATACATATATGAATGACTTCATCTAATTTGAGATTTTACTTGCTAGCTTACAAGTCATCAAGTTTAGTTGCATCTTCACCTCATTTGCCTCTTGGTTTTCAACCATTTCCAATATGGTCTATAACAAATGAACTCTCAATTGAATTTAAACAATAAGTACAAGTGAAACACAACATATTTTCCGAAACAAATTTGATTATCAAGAAGGCTGATGATATCACCTAAATTTAGATAGCCAAGATACCTAGCTATGTAGCTAATTTCAATATATAGATAGGGCAGCCAAAGAAGCAAAACAAATTACTGTTGGAGACCAAACCAAGTGCAAAGTCCTAATACGTCTTGAGTATTAAAATGGAACCTAGATCACACCTCAATTGGAAGTAAAATTTCAGCCCAAAATGGAACTTAAACCATGTCACAATTGAAGACACTTTGGAGAGATTAAACTATGATATTCCAGCCCCACTTCATGCCACAAAAATTGAATCAAAATACACACCATTGGAAGTAAGGCACAAGCAAATTCTAAGCATATATTGGACAGCCAAAAAAGATAATGTTATGAAAGGAATCATATGGCAGATTTTTTACAGTAAATAATGCAAGGTTTAAGCAAATTTTTGTATCATCTTAATCATTATAAATGGAACTAAAATGCATCACCCTTTGAGCATTGTTATGACAGCAAGATTGGAGCATAATACAACTCAATCCTTGCGCTAAATCAGAGGAATATTACAGCCTAATTTCAACAGAAAGAAAGGGGAATTTCAGCGAAAAGAAAAAGCAACAAAACAATGAAATCAACAATGTTTGATAGCAAAATAGTAGCACAAATGCTTCAGAATCAGCCCCAATTTCAACAGAAACATGAGAGAATTCAACGAAGAAATGTACAACAAAAATAGAGATAATCAGTGCAGCAAATTCATCATTATATGACAGCAAAAGAGTGTAGGATATACAATAGAAACAATGCTATTTCAACAAAACAAAAATTGAGATAAAGAATGCTTAAAATGATGGCAAAATAGAGCCCAATTATACAGTGACAATGTCATTTTACAACGAAAACAAAGCAGAATTCATGCAGCGAAATAGATATGAAACATGCAGTATGATCCACGCTAAAGGACAGGCAAATTAGGCAAAAACATAGACGTTTCCAGCCGGAACAAACGCGAAATTCAACATGAATATAGATAGCAAATATAGAACGAAAAATCTAACGAATTCAGACCAATTTGACATAATCAAAAGGCATGAAAACAACAAAAGGTGAATACTTTTCCTCCTATGATCCCTTCGTTTTTGGACTTTGTTTTCCAATTCAAACTTCACCTAATGCCTATCGTTTTTGTCTTTGTACTCTTTTCCATTCTCACATGTTGCCTTCTCTTTTTCTTTCACTAAAAGTTGATGGCTATTCTGTTATTTCCTCCAAAAAAATCTAGCTCGCCTTCTTGCCCCACTTGGTTTGTTGGAGAAATTCTTCTCTTCTTTCCACTTTTGCCAACACGTCACCCTCCTTCCATGTGTGAGAAAAACCAGGAAAAATATATCTTGCCTTCTAGATGCTCTAATAATGCCACGCCTTTTTTTCCATCCTAATGTCATCCACCCTCTCTAAAGAAATGAGCCTATGCATCAAGTGTTTTCTTCATTTTTCCTCTTTTGATTCTTTGTTTTTATTTTTATTTTTTTTAATTTTCCTATTGTTTATTCATATATATAGTTTGATTTTGAGGAAAAGTTGGCTAATATAGATTTTTGAGTTTTCTCTTTTTCTTTTAAAAAAATTTATTTGATTTTCCTTTTTAATCAAAAGTTGGGGATGTTAACTAATCTTCTATTTGTTTTTCTTGTTTAGATTTTTAAATTTTATTTCAAACTTATATTCTTTATTGATTTTCTAATTTTATTTCAAACCAATATTATTGTTGTTATTTTTTTTTACTTCTCTATATCTTGGTATTTTTTATATAAAATTCAGTGGCCTTTAATTTTAATGATCTTCTTATTGCCAAACATACTTAAATTGAGTATTTGGGATCATTCTCTACCATTTGTCTACATTCATTCAGTCGAATTTTACTGTGCTATAAAATTTCCCTCTATAATGTGATTAGGTGCCACTCCTTTCAATTTTTTCCTACTGAACTCTTTTTACTTGTATTTTAAGTTAGTTTCGGTTTTTACTAAATTGGATGTTTTAAATATTTTATTGCCATTTTTAGCTTTCCATCCTGCTATCAAATTTAATAGCTATGTCTATTGCTATTTACATATTTTGCTGATGGCATTGCTAAGGTTTAGTGGACACGAAATCATAAGTGATTAGACATGTGTTATATGGTATAAAATCACAACTTCAACACCCTTTTCCTTGTCTTTTGAGTTGATTGTATGATTTCCTTTCCTTTTTTGAAGGCTTTTAATGGACGTTTCCTCTCTTTATATATATATATATATGTGCTGGCTAGGAAGTTGGTGGGCCACAAGGAAACAACCCAAATAAAGTTTCAATTACTTTTTGTCCTTTGCATTTTAATTTTGTATCTATATTATCAATGCAAGGGTTACTATTGTTATATGTATTTTGCTTTCAATTTACTAAATCAATTCTATACTTGAATTTTTAGAAAAAGATTTGTGAAAAATTTTAGGAGGATACTCAATCTTCACAGTCACATACTAGCTTAGTTCTATTAGATGATGCACTTGGGCAAGTATTAGGCAAAGAGCATTTTGAGCGAGTGCATGGTGTAGGGTAGGGTCCATGACCTTCACAAGATTTTGGGTTGCCTACTCATTGACTTGGTAGCTTAAGTATAAGTTCTACATGTAGTGCTATCTTAAATGATAAGGTAGATGTTTTACGAAATCGATTAAGCTCTATGAAGGAAAAATTAGTATCCATGGAATTAGAGCATACTTGTGAGCAAACTTGAATGAACATGTTCTAATATTTTATAGAATGTCTTGGAGTGCCACCAAAGATTTTTTGTGTACCAGAACCATCTTCTTCATAGGTAATAGACAATGTAACTATGATGTTATTAAATTAGTAACCAAAGTTAATGTAAATTCTTACCTTAAGTGTAATGTTTTCAGGTGCCTGATGCAGGTAATGCAAAACAATCACCAAAAGGATGCCGAAGATCGTTTGAAATTATCCATGCTTCTTGACATAATCTTTTAATAGTTGTTTTGTTACTTTAAATGTTTTAATAGTTGTTGAACCTTTTATGTAATGTCTAGAATTTTTTTGCTTATGAAGATACAATGTAGACTTATATTTATTTAATATAAGTATTGTTTTAGTATTAGATAATAGCTTGAGTTTCAGCATAATTATGTGAAAGATTTGTTTTATACTATACTTTTAGTTATTAAAACCTAAAACAAACTATTTGAAAAAGCTAAAAAAAAGATCTTCCATTTCAATGTCAGTTATAACTTTCGTTAACATTAGAATAAAAATGTATGTGTTTTGTTGGTGTGCATCGATTATAGCAATTGGTAAATTTCCATTCTTATTTGCTTTAACATCGGTTTTAATCGAAGTTAAATTCTAGCACTGACTTCTATCGTGTCAATTATAACCATTGTTACATTTGAATTCAATATTAATTTTAACGTTAGTTATAACTAACACTAGTTGGTATAGTTAAATTAGTTGTCTTTCCCAACGTTAACAACTGACGCTAGTTGCTTTGAGTAATGTCAGTTGAAACTAACGTTAAAGACTTTTATCTTTTGACATCGGTTGTTCCTATAGCTGTTAAAAGTAACGTTAGAGGGTTTCTTAACACAGTACATAACAGTGGTTTTGGCAACTGACACTGAACCATGTAACGTCATCCATAACTGATGTTTGATGCCTTTTCTAACTTACGTTAAATACAATTTTGTAAGTAGTGAATAGGGATCGGATCTTTATATACAAAATTGCTCAAAACAGTATATGTAATAAACTTAAAATTGAAGGGTGAAAGTGTAAAAGAATTTTTGGTCAAGGATTCAAAAATTAAATAAAAAATCAAAGAAAACTTCAATTTTCTCTGGATTAAAGAGAAAAGAAAAAGAGATAACTGATGCACAAATAGAATTAGACTTTGCCAAAAATATAACGTTAACCAAGTTTTTTTGAAACACGCTTCAGAACATGAAAAGTGGGGCGAAAAGGAATTTGACCAAGGTCAAAATTAAATTTTTACCATGAATTTAAACTTATTCCAACAGAATAGTTGAAGCATAATTACCCTCTAATTCAATCGTAATGAGATGGGAAAGGCTAGTTGGAAGAAAACCAAAGCTATGATAAGGCAACGCGCATGAAAGAAGCTTGCTTGTGGCCAACACGTGGAAGAATAGGATGTTGCATTTCCATTGGCCAAATCACACCTCTATATGGCTATAAATAGTAGCACGCTAAATACTAGAGGATTCAAGAAACATTAGAGCATGAAGTGATAAGAAAAGGAGAGTTGGAGATCAAATGAGGAGGGAGAAGAAGGTGACGGGAAAGAAGAGCAAAATAATGAAGTGCCATTCATGAAAGGAAGTAGTAGATTCTCATATCTCTAAACTGAAGGTGCCCACCTGAAAATTGATCTTAGTAAAATATGAAACCATACCTCCTATTTCTACCAAGAAGGTACAGAGTGTGCAGTGTTTTCATGGAGGCAAAGAGACAGAGAGACAGAGGAGTTTCACATCTTAAGTGAACATTTTCAGAGTTCATTCAAGATGCGACCTAGAAGAAGGGAGTAGCCTCTGCACTACATTTTAACATCATTGTCTTACTTTTATATATCTAAGGAACATGTAGCTAGGAATTATGAAGTGTTGACATTATATGGCGTTTGAGCAGGCGAGTAAGAAAACAAATTTTACTATTGTATGAACATAAGCATAATGAGGGTTGAAATTTATGAGCTCACTAGGAAGAAAATGGGGTACCCCGTATTGCATGATTTCAGTAAGAGGAAGAACAAGAAATAAAAATAGAATAATATGATGTGGAACCCTAGCCTAAAGATATTAAAACGTCAATTCACACTTGTTTCAAGAAATAACCAAATCTAACTCTCACCTTACTAAATCCCTAAGACACTTGTTATTTGAAATGCAGATAAGGTGTAAAAAGACAAGAATTAAAATCGTCACAAAGTAAAAATTACCTTGATATGATATCGAATTCTTAATGCTCAAGAAAATAACAAATTAGACAACTACCTAATGCTTAAGGAATTATCAAATAAAGAAACTATTTGATGTCTAAGTAAATACCAAATAAGGAAATTACTTAAGGCCTAAGGAAATAACAATAAGAAAATTGCTTGAAGCCTAAGAAAAACTACAAAGCCAAATATGTACAAAAGCCCACACAATCTTGGCTTGCAAAATAGGCCTACGTTACTGGCATAATAAAACAATGTCATCTATTTCTTCAACTCCTGGGCTTAAAGTGAGGTTCACAAAAATACTTCTTCACCAAGTTACCCACGTAGCTTTGCATGGTAAATCTGAGTCTTTTAGCTCGTAACCTTATAATCGGCCCCACTAGAAGTGTACTATCCTTATCCATTTATGGTCCTTGATAAAGCTTAATTCCATAGTGGTCGATGCTCGTATTAGTCCCTTCCTCGAAAAGATTCATCATTGAATATGAAACTATATCTGAAGGATATAAATCAGAGAATAAAAGGTAGTTGATATATTATGTTCACCTAGGAAATTAGTCTTTTAGGCTTCATTATTTTTTTCTAGCACTTGAAATAGACCATCTCCTCTCTAATCCAATTTTGAATGCTTGTTATAAGGAAATCATTCTATCCACATATGCTCTATGTGATCATCTAAGGACTTGTTGTGTATAAAGATGTTGTCAAAATAAACAACAAATAACCTAAGATATTCATGCAAGGCATGAGTTATTAAGCTCATAAACATACTAAGTGCACCAGTTGATCCCAAAGGCATAAATAACCACTCAAACAATCTATAAGTAGCCTTGAATTTTGTTTTCATCTTATACAACCCATAACTAGTGAACATCCATGCACCATGCAACTCATCAAGCATGTCACTTAATATTGGAATGGAATGACAATACTTTAAAATGGTTTTATTGACTACACAATTGTCAGTGCACATCCTTCAAGTTCCATATTTCTTTAGTACTAAAAGAATTGGTACTGCATATAGGTTTAGATCCTCCCTCATATGGCTCGTGGTTGATAACTCATCAATTTGTCTTTGTAAATCATTTGTTTCCACAAGATAACTCAATACAATGGATGGTTAGAGGTTTGATGTTCAATTCTCCTCAATGTAGGAAGCTTTGATGGAATCTCATCTAGCAATATATCATCAAACTCCTGTAATAAGAAGACAAAACAAATAGGCAAAATTGGACTAAGGCTAGTTTCAAAAAACAAAACCTCCTTAAATCAAACCACTATCAAAGCTCTCTTGCCTAGATAATCATTATTCAAGATTCTCTATTTTGTATAAATGCTTAATAACTTCTCACTTTTTTCACTCTCATCACTTTTTTAATTTTGTTCACTCTTTTCCTTTCTTTCATGCACAAAAATTTTCTCCCCTGCTCATCCCTACTTCTTTTTATTATTTATGCAATCATTCGCCATTTTATCTTTATCTTTATCCCTATATCTCATAACCTCTTTTCTCTCCTCATTTTTTTTCACCTCACTATCCAAATCCCCATTGAATGAAGTTTAATTTGATCAATGTGCACCTCCTTCAGACATAAAGGAACAAGAATAAATTTTGGTCCATGAAGCTCAAATGAATATCTATTCTCATACCCTTTGTGTAGTATACACCAATCAACTTGCAATGGGCTCACTAAAAACAATTGGCCAACTTTCATCAGTATTACATCACACATAATTCTACTAAAATATCTATCGATTAAGGATTCAACCAGAATCTAATTAGTCAAATGCACTTCACCACTATCATTTAATCATTACAACCTATAAGGATTAGGATACTCATCACATTTTAGACCCAACTCCTCAACTATGGTAGTACTAGCAACAATAATACCAATACCTCTATCTATGACCAAGTTGTATTCTTTACCATTAACCAAACATCTAGAATGAAATATGTTTTCATGTTGTTCTAGACTTCTCACTTTAATTTGAACATTTAATGCACCCTTGACAACAAGAGTTTCATTAAATGCAACATATTCCTTATTTTCATCATTAATACAATCATTTAATTCAGACATGGGCTCATTGTCATTACTTTCATATTTAATTTTCCTATCCTTCTTAGGATCAATACCTCCATCAATGATCATACTACCCATCTTTTCACCAATCAACCACTTATTGTGAAAGACATTTTCTCTTTGTTGTAGGCTATCTTTGTCACACCTTATCCCCATATACCAGAACAAGTCAGATAACTTGCCAAACGATAGTTTATAAAATTTTTCCCAATATATAAACAAATTATTCACTATTTGGCTTTTGTGTGAAAATTTTGATAGAGTCTATCCTCTAAATTTTGGACTTCCCAAAATTTCCAAAACTCCACTTGTAAATCAAAAGGTAAGAGAGCACTGCTTTCATAATTTAATACAACTAGACAATCCCAAATATAACATACACTCACTAATTTCTTGCTTGTGACAATTGAAACAACTAAATTACAATATTTACAATGCTCAACAAAAAGATATAATTATGCCATTATGAACGATGCAAGACTCACCAAGGGACTTCTAACTTGACTCTATGTAGCAGAAGGGTCCAGGGCCAACAATACTCTCTGGAAAATATAAAGATAAAAAAAATGAGTGAAAACACTTAGTGAGTAATTAATACTACCTATGATGGGAAGTAACAAGCCATGGGCTCCATTCTTTCTCTTTTTTCCTTTTTTTTTTTTGTTTAAAAAAACTTACCATACCATCCACAGGAAATGAAAAATCAATATTAACTATTCATAATTTGAATAAGGACATCGTTTATGTAAACTCATGAAAGCAAAACATAGTCAATCTTCATTTCTTAATCAAAAGAACAAACGAGTATAATTTAACATATCAAAATAATGAGCATCTAAATAGAACCAAAACAATATAAAGACGATGAGCACAAAGCCCGTAAAAGGTAAATCACTAAATCTCAAACATAGAGCACATAACTCATAAAGAGAAAATCACCATAGATGTAGAGCATGCAGCTCCCAGAAATCATGAATCTTTTATACAGAGCATACAACTCATGAAGGGTAAATCACCACTAATATGGACCACACAACTCAAAAAAATCAGAAATCTCATATGCGGAGCATACAACTCGTAAAGTATAAATCACCATAGATAGAGAGCATGCAACTCACAAAAATAAAGAATCTCAAATTTGGGGCACACAGCTCACGAAGGGTAAATCACTAGAGATATAAAGCATATGATCACAGAAATTAGAACAGTTCCACATGTGGTGTCTGACATACAAGGTTAGTATCTCTCCTACTAGCTAGAATGCTATCAAAACAAAATAGATATTAGACCCAAGCATCAAGCTCAGAATAATTAGAATATTGGTCGTACACCTTAGTGAGATAATTAGAATCATATCAAATCCATGTATGATAGTTGACACACGGGTCTAATATCTCCCCTACTAACTAGGGTTTATAATCAAAGTATTTCATTAATCCAAAATAGAGTATTTAAAAAATGAAAAAAAATAGAGTATTTCATGAATCTAGAATCTACATATTGCATCAATTTAGAGACAAGTATTTCTTTAATCCATAATTTTTTGTATATCCAAAATCAAAGTGGTTCAGAAAATCTAGGATCAAATTTATAACAAAAATATAGAATTAAAGCAGCTCAAAATTCTAATTCAGAGAAAATTCATAAATTTATAATCATCAAAACTTTAGAAATACAAAGCTAGAGTCTTCAAAAGTATGAAATTAGAATCCTTCACAAATACAAATTAGAGTACTTCATACAAATAAAGTTTTCAAAATACCTAAAATCAGAGTAACTCAAAGAAACTAAAAGTAGTTTATTCTAAAACTAGAATCAGACAAATTCAAAGTATTAGCATCAATGTAAATCAAAATCCAAATTATATCGAGATGTAAATCTTAATTTTGTAGCCAAACTAATTACCAAAAGAAGCTACATATCAAATTACCTTGATGTTGTGAAAGCATTAAGATAAATTTTCAATTAAAAAAACAATGTTTTGACAAAGTCCAATCCCTATATGACTTAAGCGAGAAAATCTCAAGAATTTGTAAAGAAAGGTGTTATGATACCAGATACAAGCATAGTTAATAGTATTCACTTACTTGGAGAGAACTGTAGACTCTCCTTAAAGTCTTAAAGAATTCACTTGATCATGTTTAGTCCTAAGCCTATATAAAATCAAGCGACACATTCTTACCCTTTTGATATCTAGAAATAGTCTAATTAATTATATCAATTTAGTTATTTAGCTATTCATTTGCTTTTGAACCTTAAACATAGGCCTTAATATTTATTATTTAAAGATTATCAAACGCAGCCTTCCATAATTGATTCTAACAACTCTGGTAATCTTACCTTATATTTCAAAATCTGAATATTAATTAAACACCATCTTAATTAGGCTAATAACATGCTTGATTTAATCTCAATTAGTAACATCATATGCTTCCCTATATAACTTGATTAATTTCTATTCAATATCTTTAAAAATTTGATTATTCATTTCTACTCCAATACACTTTAAACAAGCTTTTTCTTCCACTTCCATATTCATGATTACTAACAATCCAACTTCATTCATAGCATGGAAATGACATTTTCTTAAACCAATGTTAATTCATAACATTAAAAAATATTTAAATTAAATCCTTTTATTTCTCCTTTATTACATAAGCAAGAATTTATCAATTTTAAAGTCAACCAACTAAATCCCATAATTACTCATTAAATTGTAATAATCATTTAAGGCTACTATATTAACTCTCAACAAGGTTCCATTCATCATTCCTTCCTTTTACATCAACGAAAATCCATGACAATTAACAAAAAATATCAAATCAACTTACAATTGGAAATTAAAAAAAAACAAAAGCTTTTAGTAGCCTTAAGCCTTCCCCTAGATGCTTAGTGATGTTAAAAGAACCTAAAAACTATAGACTTTATCACCCTACAAGTATGAAGACACATAACTAAATTAGGGTTTTCCAATCGTAAAATTAAAACTCAAAATTGATCACTAATTTAGGGGGAAAACGTCTAAAATTTATCTAAGATGTGAAGCCTTAATTCAATTTGATGAGATCACACAGAATTAAGCTCCAAATTCCACTTTTCACGCATGAACAGTACTAAATTTAGGGCATTTGGATTCTAAGCCAAATTGATGAAATTGATTTATCAAAACAAGATAGAAAACTTCAAAATACATCCTAGAATTAAAGCCCTAAGACAATTTGAAGAAAAACACACTAATTTCACTCAACCATCTCTGAAGTCACAAAGAATATGGTGTAAATAGGGGTTTTAGATTTCAAAGCTTAATCGAAGAAATTGACAAGTGAAATCAATGGAAAAAAGGGTTAAAACATGTTATAGAAGTAAAGCACTATGAAAATTCGATGAAAATGTACCCAATCTTGCTTAATTTGATCTGGAGTCGCATACAGGTTTTTCGTCGAAGCCTTAACAATTCCTGACAAGGAGACGGTGAAAAATCGATAGAGCTTGGCTAGTAAGGATAAGTGAATGCCTATGCCACACATATGAGCATTTTTGTGATAAAGGAAGGATAAAGATGTTGCTCTATCATCTCCCAAATATGTATGTTTGATGAAGGAGTACGATGAATGAGAAAATATATTTAAGGGTAAACTAGTAATTTCTTAGGGGGGACATGTGGCAATAACTAAAAAAATTTAGAATTTTCCTTAGGGAGAATCAAACTTGAGTGCTTTTGGTGCAAGAAGTAAGGCTTAGCCACATATGCCAGCCTTATACTCGCTTATAATGTTACTTCCATTTATATTTAAGCCTTCTTAAATTTCTTTCTTCTTTTCTTTTTTCAATATTCTCACATATAAAAATTTATTCTTGCCCCAATTGCATTTTCTTACTTTTCCAATTTATAAAATCATAAAAAATTTCCCACTTAAAATAATATTTTGCATAAAATTTTTAAGAACATATACAATCTTTATCATTATGCCTAACATTAAGAGATTAAGCTCTAGTAACAACTTCAACATTCTCTAAATACGGAATATTATCATCACTAATATCATCATTATGCTCAAAACTAGAAACAAAATCATTACCTATAATGTCATATTCAAAATTCTCTTTATCACATGTGACATCCTATAAAGAAGGCATATTATCAACACTAGCATTGCCATTATGCTCAAAATCAGAAAGAAAGTAATCACTCTCCATAATCATACTCATTTTATTAAGACATTCACTAGCCACATGCCTACACCCTTGGCAATTAAAGCATATAACATCTCTTTGACTAGATGAATCAAGAAAAGACTAAGTTGAAACTTTTTGTGTAGTACTCTTCTCCTTGCCTTTTACTGCTTCTCCTTGCCTTTGGTTTTATTTGACCCCTTATCTTTGAACCCCGTTTTATGTTAAAATTTGAATATGTCCTAGGTAATGCCTTATTCCTAAATTCCCTCTCCATCTTTAATGTCATGCTAACTAAATCCAACATATCAACATAACAGTGCAAATCCATTATGTTAGTAATCTCCTTGTTCAGGTCACTTACAAATCCATTCATAGTTAACTTTTCCTCCTCCTTTATGTTGGCCTTAGTCATGATCATGTACATCTCCTTGTGATAGTCCTCTATAAATTTAGACCCTTGAGTGAGTCTATCTAATTATTGATGCAACTCCTTATAATTGTAGGATGGAACATACCTCTTCCTCATCACCCTTTTCAACTCATCCCATGTTGTAATAGTATCTTTACCATATCTCCTCCTAAACTTCACAAATTCATTCTACTAAATAAGAACATAATCTGTAAATTCAACAATTACCAACTTCATCCTTTTCCCCTTAGAGTAATTACAGCACTTAAAAATCATATCCACCTTTCTTTCCCACTTTAGGTATGCTTCAACATCATTTTTCCCTTTGAATGGGGGAATCTTCATTTTAATGGAATTATTGTTGTTATTCCATTCTTTCTTAATCTTTTCCTTTTATCTCTAGTTAGATTCTACATTTCAACCTCACCATCATCACCACCATACCACCTCTTTCTTTCATCCTCTCTCTGCCTTCCACTGCCAATGGATCCACTATGGGTATGTGTTCTTGTCCTAAACACTTCATTTATGCTCTCATCAATCTTATCCATTCAAGTAGTCAACTTTTAAAACCCTCTTATCATTGTTTCATACATTACATTCATATCATGTTCCTTTTCATTAAGCACATGTTTCGTACCATCCCGCCTTTGTGAAATATTAGACATTTTTATAACTTGCAAGAAAGTTAAAATACAACCTCATAAAACCCTCCCTCATGTGTTTCACTTAAAAGATGGAATCCCTCATGTTATGCTCAATGTATGACTTTTACCCTCCATTTATCCTAACATACTATGGCCTTTTACCACTCAAGCTTTATTTTTCAAGTTGCACTTTTGAACTAAAAAACTCAAGCAAGGAAACTCTTAAGTGTAGCAACTATAGGAGAGCAAAGAAAAGTCTAAACAGTAATGAATAACATGAATCTGGAGGCAAAATTATGTGACCAACAAAGAAATGAAGATAACACATGAACACAAATGTATGTTATGTGAGTATATATTATGAGTAACAAGAATGCAAAATAATACTCAAATCATATAATTGGTTGCAAAATTGGGTAGGAACAAAAATGAAAAATAAGAATACAAATAAAAGACAAAACGAAAATTATGGGAAGAATTCGACGAACCCAATAGGTAGGTCGAATATGACACAAAATAAACCCAAATAATTTTGAATTCAATCTAAAATAACAAAGGAAATACACAACTTCAAGTATGTAGAGTCAATTTAGAGTAAGAATGTCTCAATAAAAAATCCTCAAATTGGGGCACTCAGGTCTCTTTAGAAATTTTTCTTGGAGCTTTAATGTCTTTTTTTTTGTTTTTAATTTTCCTCCTTTTTTATTTTTTTCTCAAATGTTTTTAGCTTTTTAATTTCTTTTTGAATAAACTAAAAAATAAAGATAATTAAGAATTTTTCTTTGATTGTGCTCTGATACCAAAATAATGCTTGCTAAAACACTAATATGCACTTATTTCAAGCAGTAATCAAATCTAAACTTAAGGCCTGAGGAAATAATAAATTAGGCAACTACCTATTAATTACCTAATGATTCACCAGTGGGGTCAGGTGAAATTTAACGACTCCATTGGCAAATCCCAATATGGCCTCATATGTTTAAAATAAGCTTAAGGGTTCCAACGACCCATATTTTATTATGCAAATTTTCTAAAATAAAGTTGGGTTTCAAATACCCATATCCAAATAATGTTTTTTTTATAAAAAGCCCTGATTTCAAAATAACTAATTTTCTTAATAAAATTCTTTTGCCAATTTCTTTATTTTGTCTTTGCCATTTCGAAACAAAATAATTTAGAAAACAAATAAAATGTCTTCTTCATTGACATTTTTCAAATAAAGTACTGCGTTCAAAATTCCTTTGCCCATTTCACAATGCATTTATAAAAATAAAAACGGTTCACATTTTTCAATTTAGATGCAAATAAATCATTTTTTTTTTGTCAAACAAAGGTCAAAATATAGGAAAAAATGAGAGGAGTAAAAGAGGTGATATTATACTTTTTTTTTTTGCAAACTTAAAATTCACCAACCAATTTGAAAATACAATTTGATTTCAACTATTTTGTTCCTTTCCAAAAAATTGAGAAAAATACCAAACCGACAACATGCATTTCTAGATGAACTACATGAATTTTAATTCCTATCGTATGGTATGTAAGCCCTATGCTCTCATCCTAGGTTAAGTCTGTTCATTGTAAAAATCTATTTTTGTTTGTGTTAATTTCAATTTTATTTTTGTTTGTTGTTTTAGTTTGTGTTTTCATGTGGGCAATTTAAATAAACTTAAGGCCATATCTTCTATTTTTCTTGACTAATTTACGAAAACCATATTTACTTACGGGAGTTGCAGTGTGCCCAACATATTTCCTACACTCAAATAGACTCTTGAACTCATCTTTGGTTTTGCAAACCACCTTTTATTTTATTTGGTTTTCCAAAATTTTTCATTTAAAAAATTTGGTCATAACATCAATAAATTGGTTTACAAAATTTGTTTAGAGAATCAATTAACACATCTTTTTTCACTTTTCTGCCGCAATGTTAGTTATGATGCATACATTCACATAAGTCCAAGAAAAAAGAAAAACAAAGAGTACATAAAGATATATATATTTATATATGACAGAGTATACTTTGGGCTTACAATGCTTATACTTCATTTGGGCTGAGCAATATGTGCCAAATTAAGTAGCAGTATCACTTGCTGTTGCAACAGATATTATAAGCATTTTGAGTTATTCATCACAATGATAGCATGCGGCCATTACGATCCAACAAATCAAAATGCATAAGCTCCTACTATAATAATAGGAGATCCATACTCTTACGCCAATGGGCATTTATTCACCATATATTTGGTTATGATTACTGGTACTCTACTGTTTAGTACAATCTGTAGGTGCAAATGAAACTTTTCCCCCATCAAGGTCATACTCAACTTCAAAGTTAGTCTGTGCCACATTCCCATATATGGAATGTCCATCTGTAGGGAATATTGCAAAGCATACCAAAGTCTCAAATGGGATGAAAATGTTCTCAGGGTTCAAGGAAAGGTTGGCACCCATAAAATGAACCACAAAACTAGGAAAGTTCTTGATAGATTCAGGATTAGCGTAACACAATTTGTAACCTGGAGGAGGATTTTGTACAATTGCTTCATTGACTCCAATGGTTTCCTTCACCAAAGCTTCAACTTGCTCGTAGAAGTTTGATGTAAGCAATGTTAATGTCGTTCCAGAATCAATCATTATGTTTCCATTGCTTTGACCTGTCTGCATTGTTTGTTGTCCGACACTGATACCTGTCAATGTCAAAGACCATTTCAATTAAACAATCTATGATGTAATGATTCATATATTACTTCACTATATATCTATCACATAATTTCACAAAAATTCTTTATGCTAAACAAAATTGTGCTGAAATCTCAAGGAATTATATATGAAAAGTGGGGCAAAGATAAGACTTTTGACTACTTGATCATACCTAGTTAGGTGTTAGAAAAAAAGTCAGGGAAGAACTGGGTTTGTGTGTTAGGTTTAGTTCTAATAATGACACCTATTTTTAAATGCCAAGTCCGGTCACAGCCTAACTAAAAACTCAAAATATTAGCACAAGGCCAATCCTGTCACTAATTACTCTAAAAATTGTACAAACCTGGCTTGTCAAATCCTTGTTTTAAAATTAAGTCAATTTTTTTGTCTATTAAATCCAAATTAAGTAGGTTAATTAGAACTTGGTTTGTAAAGTGGGGTGAGTCCTAAGCATGGTTTTAAAATGCGGACCGCGTCGTAGAATGCGACCACATAATTGCGGATGCGCCTAGGCCGCATCCACATCACCCCGCAATTGCGGGGTGATTGGGAATATGCTGCATCAATTTAGTTTCTGGGTTCAGGGTAGCTGTGAGGGGAAAGAATTAGAAGTCTGAAGCAACAATTGAGGGATGTGGATGGCAGAAAAGATGGGACTTCACTGCTAGTGGAAAATAGCCGCATTTACACAAGAGAAACCAATCCAAATATATAAAATAGATTAAAGCTTTTACTCGATGCTTGAAAATAGTCGCATTTGCACCTGAAGCTTTATGGATTTGGAGGTGTCTGTGGCGATGAGGGTGGAGGGGTGTGCTCTGTCATGATGAGAAGAGAAGACTAGGATGGGTTGGTAAGATTGATGGTCCCTATTGAGGGATTTAACATAATTTAATTTAATAATAAATAATTAGAATGGAGGGAGAGTGGAATTTTTGACAGGAAAATTAGGCATAAGAGAGTAAGGTTGACAAAAATTTGAAGGGAAGAAGAAATTGAAAATTTTTTGGGGAAGAAAAAAAATTTAGAAGGGGAATAAAAAATATACAGAAAATGATTATTAATCTATAAAATGTCTATTTATTGTTTTGTAAAATATGTATATAAGAAATTAATACCATAGACATTAAAATTACTATGTATTATATATGAAATTTTTAATTAATCATTAAATTTTAAAAACCTGTGTTGCATTAATAAGGTAGAGTTTAATGTGTATGGTATTTGTGTAAGCACGGTTCCACTTTATCTCACTTATTTTTATTATAATTATTTACTCGTTTTATATAATTTTTTTAAAGTGGCATAGATATGTTTTATGTAAAATATGTATTTATTGACTTAATAAATAATATGTTATATGTCTTTGAGATATAATTAGATTATTTATATTTTTAAAATATACTTTATAATAAACAATCATAGCCACTGCAAATACAATCCGTATTATAACGTCTGCATTTAACGGTAATCGCAATAATTGCAACGCAGCCACAACCATAACATTGGTCCTAGGTACATACTCATTTTATGTCACATCAAGAATCAGTTAAGAATTCTAAATAAATAATTTTAATACCTTCGAGATTGAGGTAGTAATGGCTTGGAGACTGAGGATTGACTATCAACGGAGTGGACACAACCCCATTGGATGATATTGTGGCTTCTTCTCCAAATCTGAGTTTAGCTGTGGACTGTGCGTTGAAAGGAAGCAAGCAGTATGAGAATTTGCGACCAATTTCACCACCAAGTTGTGAAACTAAGGACGAAGGTCCCATATCAAGTCCAACAAGTCCCGTGGCTGTTCTTGGGAATATTCCACGATTGTTGTGTCCACATCCAAACACGGATTTACGAAACGAAACAGATTGGCTACCACTTGAACCAAAGTAAATTGAATCTGAAGCCAAATCTCCCACGGTGTATGACTTATCCTGATATCTATACTCGTACTCGCACTGACTTGATGTTCCACATTTAAATTGTCCTTGTCTGAGGAGTTTACAGGGTTTTGAGTCGCAAGACAAGGCCATGTAAGTGGAAGACTGTGTTGGATCAAACAATGAGGCGTCTTGATCGTAACAAGTGGGACAAGGTGAGCATTGCACCCATATGAGTTCGCTTCCTGTGTCTGCAATAGTCCATCTCTCTACAGGAGGAGTGCCAATGAAGATTTTCATTAGGTAGCTTCCATCGCTTGGAAATATATCAGTTTCAGCTAACGCACTCGCTTCATCCATGGATAGGTGAAAACGATTAGCTCGAGACTGAGAACGCAACGCTGCATTTTGAAGGTGCTCTGATTGGCTCATGGAGGAGTTGTAAAATGGTGAAAATGGTGAGTCACGATGAATGAGGTCGATGGTGAAGCCTTTTGAGCGCCTAAAGGCTGAAACCCTATTTGCTTCAGCAATAGTGGAAGAAGTTGAAAGAAGGAATGAGAGAGCAAAAAAGAGTGCAAGAGGATGCATGTTTGAAGAGTGCTAAGAAGACACAGAAGAAGAAGGACTTTGGAAATTGGAATATATGTGTGAGTGAGGGTGAGGAAGAACCAGGGCTGGGCTTCCATTTAAAAAAGGGAATGCATGATTTTTGTGTTCAGAAGTATAATATTCAAGATTTTGCATAAATTCTCTTTCATAAATTATTAGACCCATAAACGTACATAAAAGGCACATTGGAGAATTTGTAATATATGACATATTGGTTAGATTTATTTTGGTTATTACTGTTCATACTTACGCTAGGGTGGTTTGACGTTGTATCATAATTTTAAAAATATATAATTAAACAAAATTTCTAAAAAGATAATGTGTATTTTGATCATCACTCATTGACTCATGAGTTGACAATACAAGTCAATCAACTTCAAAGATAAAACAAACAAGAAAAGAAAAGAAAGAGAATCTTTTAAAAATGTGAAATTTACAAATTTATTATTTGAGTTTACGAATTTATAATTATACTTGAGAAAAATAAGTTAATTAAGTGTAAATTTGGACTCAGTGCAAACTTAATTGACTTATTAAATTTATCAAGTTTATGATATTATTTGTTAAACAATGTGCCAAGTCGTTTGTAATCAACAACAAAATGATTCAAACCTAGGATTAAAGGACATATAGATAAGCTTATTATCTAAAAAGTCATTATAATCTACTTTATTATTAATTAAAATATACATAAAAATAATAAAATTACATTAAATTTGTATTTATTAAAGTATAAATAAAATAAATATTATTTACTTGGTTATATTAAATGTTATTCATGTATGACTATGCTAAGAAGTATATGTTGAGTACTATATATTATGAAATATGAATAACATTCATATGACTTAGTATAATTTGAATTGCACTTAAATGACTTTTTATTGTATATAGCATTTTAACTATATAATAATATATTTTAATAGTTGATAAGCTTAAGTTACAAATTTATGTCCCCATTACAAATTTGCTTAAATCTACGAGTTAGTACTTCTTTTTCATAGAAATAAGGTTTGTGAGATTTTGTGTGTTTAAAAGTAGTAGTCAAGAGATTTTGCATCCACCCACGATATTAGTATATTTTTTTTTTCATAAAAAATTAGACCCACACATACACGTATGGAAGCAAAAATTTTAGATTAATTTTGAAATATATGAGAAATTGGTGAGATTTATTTTGGTTAATAGAGCAGTGTGATGTGTCATAAATATGTATATATATAAAGAATTTATGAGGGAAATGGATTGTATTTGAGAATCCAAATACAAGTGAATTTAATAAATTTTTAAACATAGAGAATGGTAAGAAGATTATATATATTTGGATTACCACTCATGATTCATGAGTTGATCACATAAGTCAATTAACTTAAAAGAAAGGAAAAAAAGCAAAAATACTTTTTGGAATGTATGTATGTTCTCTCTCACACTATATATATATATATATATTACTTTACTCCCTCACTTTTTGTTTTAGTATCAATTGGTTTTTCACAAATCTAAAGTGTCAAAATAATCCCTCAATAATTCAGTATTAATCAAAAGTAATCTCTCAATAAGCTAATCATAATTCTTTTGAGTGGCTTCTTTGATTAATATTGAATTTTTAAGAGACTATTTTAACACTACAAATTCATAGAACATTAAGACAAAAAATAAGAGGCCAAAATAGTTATTATTATTATTATTATTATTATTATTATTATTATTATTATATATAATTGGATTGTCTGTCTAAATTATAAACCATTTTGGTTTACTATTGCCTGCCATTACTTTTTCTTTTTCGTTTAAAGGATGATATTCAAGATTTTGTATCAACTCTTGATATTAGTATATATTCCTCTTCATAAATGAGCCTCGTAAACGTACTTGAAGGGGACATCGTAGGATTTGTAGTATATGACAAATTTGCATCACTGATGACTGATGAGTTAGTTGGCGATACAAGTCAATTAATCTAAAAGAAATGACAAAATGAGAAGAGACTCTTTGAAATGTGTGGTGTGTATATATATATATATGTGTGTGTGTGTGTGTGTGTGTGTATATGTGTGTGTGTGTGTGTGTGATTTATGTATGTACTTGAAGGGGAGAGTGCAGAATTTGTAATATATGACAAATTGGAGAGATATATTTTGGTTCACCACTTTATCATTATTCTTAACTCAGGGCGGTGTAATATTGTGTCATAAATTATATATATATATATATATATATAAAGAAATTTTCAGGAAAATGAATTTCTTGCATATAAATTCAGGAAAATTCTCAAATAAAAAAATTCAGATTTATTTTTAAACAAATTATGTGTATTTGGAGATGACCACTCATGATTCATGAGTTGGCGACACAAGTCAATCTATATAGAAAAACTAAGACTCTAGAGTGTGTGTGTAACTATAAATAAACGTATATATATATATATATATATACACACACACACACATATGGGTGTGTGATGGATTGTCTGCCAAAATGTGTTCACTATTGCCAATCATTACTTTTTTCTTTTCTTTAAAGGAGAGAGTCAAGATTTTGCGTCAATTCTTGATGTACTTGTATTCTTTTTCATAAAAAATTAGATACTTAAACCTACTTGAAGGGGATTTTATAGAATTTGTAACATATGACAAACTCGTGACTGAAAAATTATATATATTTATTTGAAATATATATATGTGTGTGTATATATATATATATATATATATATATATATGTGATTGTGTCTGTACGCGCGCTGATGTGTGACATCAGAGTAAGAATCTCTTCAAATAGCATCATATTTAGAATTGGTGAAGATAAAGAGAAAGAAAGGGGTAATTTGGTAGTTGTAAATGGTTAAAGTTTTATATTTTGGATGATAGGAAATTTATTTCAATGTGATCAATAACTTTAGATAAGCAGGAATGTCATAATTTAAGACAGAGACAGAGGTGAGTCAGTGTAATTTTTCTCAATTTAATTATTAATAGCTGAGCTTTCCTATTGTCCATGTCTGTAGGAATACTTGGTTAGGTTAAATTAATCTAATTTTAATATAATTTTGAAGATTTTATCGAAATTACTTTAGTTAGGCAATATACTAAACCTAACTTTTTAGACGGCTTAATCCACTAAAAAAAATTAAAAAATTTGTGAAAAATATGAATAAAAAATGAAACTATCTAATCATCAAGCTAAATATTTTATTCTAATACTAATAATTTATTAATGTGGTTTGTTGTTGATCAAATATTAAATGTTTAAAGGCAAAATATAAATAAAAACTATTTGAAATTATATATGAAATATTAAACGTTTCACAAAAATTTTTTTTTTACAAAACCTCTATAGTGGATCAACCAATGAACCTACCAAATTAGATTATTGAACTTATGAATTAAGTGGGTTAGATTAGTTTTAATCACACATATTAAATAAGTTAAAAATTTTTGCCCCAACTATTTAAATAATAAGTTAAATAGAACAACCCGATAAGTCAAACTTATTTTGACTGTTACAAGTATGAGGGTAGTCATCTACCCTTAATGTCTTAAATTTTTAATTTTTATAAATAATTTTTATTTTACATTTTTAATTTAGTTTTAAAATTGATAAGAATACTTCATCACTTACATTGTAATTATATGCTCCTTAGTCTTTTGAAATTTTCGTTCTCTTTAACAATTAAATTCTACGTCCGTCCATGAATCCAAAAAATTATGCTACAAAATATATTTCATGACAAAATTGTCCTGCAATGAAAGAATTTGTGATGGAAATTTATTCATTTTTCATCACAAATTTCATCTCACATAAGCAATTTTCTTACGCCCAAAAAATCAGAAAACAGGCGGGAATTGGCTAAGCAAAAGTTGAAGGGGGAAAAACAATTGGAGATGAGAAAATGAAAGTCAATGATTGTTGATGTAATTTGCGACGAAATTTATTATTCATGCACAAATTTTATCCAAAAATTGAAATTTTTTGGAATATTTATGTACAAATAATAAACAAATTGCGTTATCTCTGATATTATAGTATCTTTTATTTTTAATAAAAAAATTAGAGTCACAAATTTACTTGAAGAGGACATTGTAGAATTTATAATAGCCGTCATTCTTAGGTCACGGTCTGACGTTGGCCTATGAATCATCAATACAACGACAATCTTCGGGAAGATCGTATGTAGCTGGTTCACCACTTATGCAGAGTTGACCATACAAGTCAATCAATTTTTGAGAAAATAAAAAATCGGCTGAAATATATTATCTAACAAAGTATAATATACATAGCCATAGGAGCCAAAACAAGTTACGCTTGTACGAAATTCATGATTTAATCTAATTTATGACCGTGTTTTTTTGTTAATTATTAATTGATAAAATTAATTTTTTAATGGAAAATAGAAAAACTAATATTTGTAATAAGAAATTAAATAGAAAAAATTAAATTTTTTGAACAAAAAGTAATCAAGATTTTATAATTTTATCATAAATAAAATTTATTTTAAATAAAATAAAATACACTATAAAATAATACTTTTATAATTGTAAATAAAATTGTTAAAAATTATTTTTTAAAAAATGAAACCATGACCACACTTGGCCTGGCTAATAGTGAAATTTTTTTATTTTATTTTGCCCTAACTTAACCTAGTCAGGTTGGGCTAGCCAGGCTATAGGTTCATGAATAGCCTGCTTTTTAATTAGGTTATAAGGAAATGATAAAAATTACTCATAAGTAACTTAATTTGTTCTCCATTATTTATGTTCAAATAATAAGAAAAAAGATTAGTGATATGCAAAACAGACCTTAAATTATAAAAAAAATACACCAATTTAAGTAATATTGGTAATTTTTTCTGAGAAAAACAAGAATGATGGGTTCTTAATCACCAATGAATTATTGAATGGACTGTGTCAAAGCATTTTGTTATATATCCTCCAAATTTGCAGAGCAACATGTAAATTGTCTTGTACCTGTTGCACCGTCAATTGCACCTTATAATGAAGTTCAGTCCCAATCTGAAAGAAGTAACGCCGTTAACTATGAGAAAAAGTAAAGTAGAATTGTCAATTTTATGAACCCAAACAACGTAACTATGAATTATTGAAGATTGTGGATCAAAGCATTTTGTCGTCTTCTAAATTTATAAGGCAACCTGTTAATTTAGTTGTCTATTACCAATTGCACCATCAAATTGTGCCTTATAATGAAGTTTTGTCCCGAACTAATATAAATAACGCCGTCAACTAGGAGTGTTAGTTCTTACTAATTTAATTATTTAATTATGTTTTTAAGAATTAAATCCACCTTCGTTTCAGTTTTATGAAGTAAAATTATTATTTTAGTACTAATTTTAATTAAGTTAATAAATAATTTAATTATGTGTTAAAGTGGTTTATATGTCAAATTTTGGTTAAACCTTTAATAATTAGTAATTAATCACTTTCATGTGTTTCTGTAGTATTTTAATATTCGCCTTCAATAACCAATATAACCATGAAACTGCTAAGCCGTAGCCGTTTATGTTATAATAATTAATATTCGCCCAATTGTAACTAATATTAATTATATTTTTAAGTAAAATATAATAAATATACTATCAGCACAAATTCTGCAAAATTCAAGTTAGACTAACCCAGATGGTAAGAATGGATTGCAAATTTATGTAGCTTAAGGTGCCAAAAAATTGATTTCTTGGCCAAAGCTTGGAAAAGTCAAAGATGACCAGCGCGAGTGTGTTCATTTTAATAATATATATAAAAGAACGCACGCACGTATATACGTGTTAATCTTAATAGGACTTCTTATATCACTGTACTGGCTAATTAATATCACATACTTACCGTTAATAAGTTTTTAAAGACTTTTGAAAACAACATCAGCGGTCTTAAATTATTATTTTCCATTTTTTATTTGTCACATATTAAAATCTGAAATATTTGTTCACTTGTTACATTAAAACTTTACATCGAAATCTAAAAAGCAATGATTAGTCACAACGAATATATCACAATAGAACAAAATTTGACTTTAGTTGCGGTTTAAATCGCAATTAAATCTTGCCATTGGTCGAATTACACGGCTCATAATAATACCAAATTACCAAGTACCATTGAGTAAATTTACGCACAATCTATTATATATAAGTAAAATAAATTTTAATTAATATTAAAGCTTTATTGATTAATAAAAAGTTTCTATTGTACAAACCATTATCTTCCATGCAATAACTTTTTACTTTTTTAGTATATGTACCAATAACTCTTTAAAGTATATAAATTTTTGTAGTCAATAAGAATATTAATAAATTTATTGATTTGCATAAATCTTTTATAATAAACCCAAAAAAATAATTAATTGATAAATAAATTAATTTTCTCTTAAGTCAAGAATTTTTTAAAATCTATTAGCCATGAATAAAGTAGGTCCCATTTAACATGAGGGCTCTATTGACTCTTGAAAAGCCTTCGCAAACCCTTAACTCCTTGCATGCAATAACTTTTTATACTTTCGTACATATACAAAAAAAATTTAAAAGTGTATAAAATTTTTATTGTCAATAAGAAAAGTAATGAAGTCATTAATTTGTATAATTTTTTTGTAGTTAATGAGACAAAAATAAAATCATTAATTTACGTAAACTCTTCGTAGTTAACTAAAAAAAATAATGAAACAATTAATTAATTAATTTTTCCTTAAATTAAGAATTCTTTGAAATTCAAATTTTTTTTAAGTTAACAAGAAAAATAATGAATGAAATAATTAACTATCTCTTAAATTTTCAAAATAGGGATTATAAATATAATTGATATAGTCTAAAATTAAAATAAAAAAATACTATATGGTTGAATGACTCATGATGGTGCCATTTCAATTAGCTTATTATGATTACTTCTTTTTCACCATTATCATATAACCAATTTTATATACTTCATTTTAATTTATTATATTTTCTTTATATTACATTATATTACTAAATTTAAATTTTTATTAACATTTACAAATATTAATGATTTAAAATATATTAACATATATTAGAACAAACTAATACTTTTTAAGGTCTGTGTAATGCATAATGCACGGAAAAATAAACTAGTTAGAATAATACAAGAATTCTGGTATAAAGAAAAATAGAATATAACTATCAATGATTTGTAATATAATGGTAAATACTTATTTATCTTAACCTGACCCTGAAAGCCCTTTTCTCACTTACTATGCCTCGAATCGTACGTATATGTTTGGTACAATCAGTGGGAGTAAAGGAAACTTCTCCTATTCCATAGGGTCTTCTAACCAAACCTAACTTCTATTTGTTATAAAGCATAGTATGTTTTCATCTTATGATATAATACTATATATTTGTGTATGTATAAATATATGCATAAACATGATATAATATTATAAGTGTATAATGCCATGTGGCTGCTTCATCTTGTATATATTTAAGTAAGTATGATACGTATTTTACACTTTCTAAAATTTTATGTGTTAACATGTTTTTGTTTGCATTTATACTTTGGGGTATATGTGTAGTATCATAGGCCTATATTATATATTATTTTTTGAAATTATAATGCATAAATATTATATATATTTACATATACATCCATACATAAAATATGTCATATTATATAGAGGCTTGCATATTCGTTATATATGTCATTTAATTTTAATTATTTATTTTTATATTATTTTAATTAAATTTAATTATGATTAATTTTTAAAATATTGATTTCATATTTTAAATCTTAATTTTTTTATGTCATTTCTTTTTTTCATTTTAAATTTTAATTTTTCAATTTTTTTAAAAATATTTTTGTTATATTTTAATTTTTAAAAAATGAAACATGGTTTATCCCAAAATGACTTAGTCAAATCCTAATTGGGTCTTGATTCATGAAAAAGTGGCTTGATCATAAAAAGAAGAACATATTGTGTTATGAGTGAAAGAGTTATACTTCTATTTTAAGTTTTAGAATTACAATTTTTGAAGTTAGGGGTAAGAATTAAAAATGACCCTTATTAATTTTTTTTTTTTTTAATTTTATGAAATTGGTGCATGGACTTAATAATGTAATTATGTAAGATTAACCAAACAAAACAATTGATAATGTTAGATCCAATTCCAATTCCATGCTTTAATTTCAAGTTCAATTCTTAACACTAAATGAGTGTTAATGTTTTCTGGGTTAGAATCATAACAAGAAGCTTTATAGCCTCCAGGATCAGAAACCCAAACTCACCATCTTGTGCCACGCCGTTGAACTTTCTCTTTTATAATAAAGGGAATATGCCTTTACATATACGGTAATAATTAAATTAAATTTCTTTAATTTTATTATTAAATTTTTTTAATCAAAATATAATAAGTGTATAATATTTTAATTATAACGTGACAAATATAAAGTTTAATTATGTAACCGTAATTGCTTGTAAAACATTTTTACTTCTTTTATTTTGATAAGAGAACTTGATAATAAAAATATAAAAACTATATATATTTAATTTATTGTTAAATGTCTCTGATTAGTTTATGATATTTTAAATATTTTTTCAATGTTTCACGTTAATTGATGAAAATCAGTAAATAGTTTTAATTACAGAAAGTTAACTAAATTCCAATAATATCCGCTAAAGTCTACGTATAAATGAAACATTTTAAATAATATATAAAATTGTTCATTATATAAACAGTCAACATATCAACATATTAATTTCGATTTAAAATTAAGAGAAAAAAAAAACGCAACATGGAGGTTAAGTGATGACAGAAAAAATCATAATTAGCTAAATAAGACACTATAAACAATAGAAACAACTAATCCAAAAACAAATCACTGGATAAACCCCAAGGGAAACGGCTAATTTATGTCCGTAAATGCAAAATCTCCTATTTTGTAAACATAAAAACACATCCATCCTTCTCCCTCCATCTAACCCTGTTCCTCTTCTAAAACTATTCAGAATTCTGAAGAAACTACTAATTATGTTAGTAATCTATTCAAACATGCACGCCTTTGCACTATTTATCGCACTAATATTCTCTCTTCCAAGCTCTAATAAGCAGCATAAGCATCGACCTTTTTCATCGTGACTCGCCATTATTTCCATTTCACAACTCCTCAAGGAACCACTCAGAACTTCTTAGAAAAGCTGTTTTGCGCTCCATGTCTCGACATAATCGCTCTCTCCTTCAAACTGTTTTAGTTACAATTATCAATGATGGTGAATACCTCATGAGAATCAATATTGGAACCCCACCAGTTGAGGCATGGGCTATTGCAGACACAGGAAGCGACCTTGTATGGCTCCAGTGCTTACCTTGTACAAAGTGTTTCCCTCAAGATGCTTCATTGTTTGATCCAAACAAATCTTCTACCTATAAAGCCTTGTCGTGTAACTCTAAACCTTGTACTTTCCTCCCCATGGGCCAATCTGGTTGTGGAATTTCAAAGCAGTGCATATACTTTTATTATTATGTGGACAACGTGTCGTACACAAGGGGAGATTTAGCACAAGATTTGATTAGTTTTGGAGGCCAATCTGCTAATTCGTTTCATGAATCTCATGAATCTGTGTTTGGATGTGGACATAACAATAGTGAGAGGTTCTCTAGGGCAGAGACAGGAATTGTTGGACTTGGGAATGGACCTTTGTCCTTAGTTTCACAGTTGGGTCCTACAATAGGTCTCAGATTCCCCTACTGTTTAGTTCCTTACTTTCAAACTCCCCAAGTGCATCAAAATTGGGAGAAGAATCCACCATATCTGAAAATGGTGTTGTGTCCACTCCATTGATAAATGTACCTGGAGCTCCACCTTTTTATTACATCCTCAATCTTGAAGGTAATCCTACGAATTATAATACAACACTTTGTACCTCTACTTTATTTCTTTTAAAACTAGCAGTCTGAGATTTAAGCTTTTGCACTTAGGATTTAGGGCTTAAGGTTTAAAGATGGAAATGTTAGTCAGATCCCTTTTAATGGATTGGGCTAGTGATCATTATATTGGCAAAAGCTTACATTTTATAGTTGACATAGTCTTTAATATGACATCAAAATTTATATGAGACCAAAAGGTCAAAAGCAAAGCTTAATCCTAGATATCTTTATTCTTCATAATTTATTAAAATAGTTTGTCATGTATCACTATTGGCAAGAAGACAGCAAAGGCAGGTCAAAGTGAAGGCAACATAGTGATTGATTTAGGGATGAAGTATACATTTCTTCCTTCAATTTTTTATAACAGTGTTGAAGCTTTGGTGAAGGAAGTCATTGGAGTTGACGCAGTACAAAACCCACCTCAAGATTTCAATATGTGTTTCACATATGAGTCAGTTGCATCTAGCTTGAATAATTTCAATGTTGTGGTTCATTTTAAGGGTGCTGACGTTTCATTGATGCCTTAGAATCTATTCGTCCCTCAAGATGATTTGCTTTGTTTGACGGAATTTTCCACTGATGGAGTTCCTTTCTATGGAAATGTGTGGCAGATTCTTGATGCCAGAAAATTTCCTTTGCTCCTTCGGATTGTATGAAACAATAGAAATGCATACATAGTTACATACAGTTATTAAACTAATAACGCATAGCCGTTTATGTTAATTACTTCTTTGGATATAAATAGTTTGTTAGAATATCTTATAATATCTAGGTTTCAATATGTTAAGATATTATACAGTGTCCACTCATAAGGGGTGCTCATTAAGTAAGGGTAAAATAGTAATTACAGGAATTACTACTAAACCTTAACCCTAGCTAGCCTTTATAAAAGGGCTAGTCTATTATATGATAGACAAACGAGACACAAAGAGTATTGTCTATAGAGAAATGAGATACTTTAAGAGGAATACTTGCAAGTATTCTGTAGTTGATATCTTAGAAGAGATTTAGGCTGTGAAAACCTGAGATACACCCAATACACTGTGGGTATCTCATACGATCAGCTTTCGCAATCAGAAGAAATATGTAAGTCTCCTATCTTTGAATTAAATTATGAATGTGTTCTTTATTTAATTCCTTTGATTAATATCAGAGTCTTAGGCTAGTTTTTTTTATCATTTGTATATTTGGCTGAGATATACACTGTATATTTAATTCCTTGCATTACGTTGCTGAGCACTTTGGAAGATGATATCCTAAAGGAGTTCAGAGACCACTAAAGCACTATAGGGCTTTGGAATACTCTGAGAATGAGGTTTAGAACTATGTTCGTATCTAAATTGTATTCTCTGATGATCAAATTTGAGTCATACAAGAAATGCCCAAAACATTCAATGAGAAAACATCTAAGGTTGATGTTAAAAATGATCGTTGAGCTAAAAGATGCTAGAAATATCTTAACAAACAAGCAGTAAATCCAAGCCATCATTTGCTTTTTGCCTAGTTTGTAGAAGCATATAAAGATGCATCTCACTCATAAATGACAAAAGTATGACTCTAGAAGATGTCCGGAGGCACCTTAAACTCAAAGAAGAAAGGCTTGAATCAACCAAGCCGATACTTGAGTTGCACATGGCAATTTTATGTGGAAGACGTGATTCAAAAAGAAAGAGCTACGAAAAGAACAAAGGACCAGCTCAATCTAAGAAAAATCCAAAGACTAATTAGTAAGGCATAAAGAAGTAGCGAAAGGTGAATATGACAAAAGTTAAGTGCTTTAATTACCAAAATAAGGGACACTATGCAAGTGATTGCCCTAAACATTCCAGAAAGGTAACTTATATTGCTTATGCTAGTAAACTTTGTGTTTCTAGCTCTATTATTCTTACTAAATCTTGTCCCATGTGGATTGTAGACTTAGGAGCCACGGACCATATAGCGAGGGATCGTAAAGCCTTTGTTGACTTTCGGCGAGTTCCCTATAGAGCATTCTTGATATATGTGGGTAACAACACTAAGGTTACTGTCAAAGGGATTGGAACATGCAATTTAATCCTATGTGGTGGTTGAGACCTAATCTTACATGAAGTCCTCTATGCACCTCAAATTCATTATAATGTTATTTCAATTTTGGTTTTACTTAGGCTAGGCTATGATTTGTATTTCTATGATAATTGTGTTAAATTAAGTAATGACTCAATTTTTTATGGTTTTGGTTACGTAACTAGAGGTTTTATTTCTATGGATTTAGATGACGAATCTTACATTAATAATAATATTAGTTTTTCCATGTTTGCCTCTATGCATGATTATGATCACGATGTAAATATATGGCATGCTAGACTTGGTCATATTGGCTAACAAAGAATGCAACGGTTAGCAAAAGAGGATTTGCTTCTCGACATTGAACGAGTAGATTTATCTACTTGTGAATCTTGTATAGTAGGAAAATCTGCTAGAAAACCTTTCGGTTAAGCAATTAGAGTCGATGTTCCATTGCAGTTAGTTTATTCAGACATCTATGGGCCTATGAATATTAGGGCCAGGCACGGAACGAATTACTTTATCATATTTATTGATGATTATACTTATTTTGACTATGTCTATTTGATTTCTCATAAGTCAAAAGCATTAAGATACTTAAAAAACTATATGAACTTATTTCAGAATCAATTAGATAAGAAGATTAAGGCTCTTCGAACCTATTGAGGCCAATAATATTTGTCGGCTTAATTCAATGGATTATGTGATCATAAAGGGATAGTTTCATCAGTTGACTATTCCAAGTACATAATAACAAAATGGTGTTACAAAAAGAAGGAATGTACCGTTCCTTAAGATGGTTAGTTCCATAATGGCACAAGCTAATTTGCCAATAACCTATTGTGGTGATGCATTGATATTTGTAATTTACGTGCTTAACTGTGTGCCAATGAAATCAATTGCAACCACTCCATATGAGTTATAGACTGGGCGAAAGTCTGACCTGAGTATTTTAAAACCTTGGGGATGTGTTGCTTATACATATGATTCCTCTCACAAGTGTAGCAAATTGGGCCCGAGAGTAAAGAAAAATATCTTTATTAGATACTCAAAAACCTCAAAAGATTATGTGTTTATAGGTTAGCAAGACAATGGGAGTGTAATTAAATTCAAATCTAGGGATGTCACATTGTTAGAGAATGAATATCTTAAGAAAGGTGAGGTAGGTCTAGACCTTTCCTTATTTAAGATAGAGGATCAAAATGCACTAGGACTACTTCATTTGAGTGTGAAGATTATAGCAGATGATGAATTAGTTTCTCATCAGTGGTCTTCTTCTTCATTAGAAGCGAATGAAATTGTTCTTGAGCTAGTTACTCTAAGTGGGAGTGACTAAATAGATCTTATTCCAAGTGAGAGTGAGACCATCATTCTTAATCTAAGTGGGAGCAATATTGATATATATAGGAACAATGAAGTAAGATTCAACAAATCACAATTGAGATATGGTTCACGTAAAAGACTCATTGCCAATGATATGAGATTAAAGGTGGCAAACTTTTTACAGTGCTTGTACTGAAAATGAGCTAAAAAATCTGAAAGAGGCTCTCTTATCCCCTTTTAAGGATAAATGGACTAAATCTATGGAAGAAGAAATGGAGTCTATGAGAGTCAACAATGTTTGGGAACTTGTTGATCTTCTAGAGGGATGCAAGGCTATTAGGAAGAAATGGTTTCTTAAAATCAAGAAAAAAGCTGATGGTATGATTGAAAGATTTAAAGCTCAACTAGTAGCAAAGAGGTATGCACAGCAGGAAGAAATTGACTATAAGGAGACTTTTTCTCCTACTATATGATTTACCTCTATTTGCTTACTTCTAGCTATAGTGGCTTGTTTAAATCTTGAACTACATCATATGGATATAAAGGCTACCTTTCTCAATGGAGAATTAAATGAAGAAATTTATATGAAACAACCTTAGGGTTTCATTAAAGAGGGCCAAGAAGAAAGTTTGTAGACTTTGAAGTCTATATTTGGCCTTCAACAATCTTCAAGGTAGTGGTATATTTATTTTCATATTACAGCCATCTATAGTGATTTCACTACGATAAGTGAAGGTAATTGTGCATATACCAAAAGATCTAAGGACAAGTATGTGTTTATGACATTATATGTTGATGACATACTTATAGCTGGAAATGATTTGGAGTTGATCAACAAGGTAAAGACTTGGTTGTCATCTCACTTCGAGATGAAAGATATGGGTGAAGCTACATGCATTCTTGGAGTTAAGATTTCAAGAAGTCATTGTAAGAAACTCTTGTATCTCTCATAAGAGAATTGCATCAAAAAGGTTTTGGAACGTTTTATTATGGAAAGTTGTAACCCTGCTGACACTCTTATTAGCACAAGCTGAACTTTGAGCACCGAAATGTGTCCTAAGACCGCTATAAAAAGAGAGCATATGAGTCAAACTCTATATAAGAACATAGTTGGTTGTCTAATGTACACTATGATATGTACTAAACCTGATATCTGTCAAGCAATTAGCTTGGTGAGTAAATATCAAACTGACCCAAGACCTAAACTTTGAGAAATTATAAAAAAGATCTTAAGATATTTGAAGGGAACTATTGATTATGTACTTTGCTGTCAAGGCGACAGTGATTTGTGATTGGTAGGATATACTGATGCTGATCATGAAGGGGACTTAAATGAGCAAAAATCTTCGTTAGAATACGTTTTCTTACTTAATGATAGCACTATATCATGGACTAGTAAGAAACATTCCTGTGTATCCTTGTCCACGATAAAGGCAGAGTTCATGGCCTTTTTTTCAGCAACTCAGGAGGATGTTTAGTTAAAGAGGTTCTTGGATCAATTGTTGTGCAAAGCATAAAACATTGAACCAGTGTTAGTGTACTATGATAGTGAGGCTGTGTTGCATACACCAAGGATCCAAAGTACCATTGGAAAACTAAACACATAAATATCAAGTATCATTTTGTGAAAGACATGGTTGCACACAAGACTGTGAACATGAAGTATGTATCTATGCATGAAATGCTGGTAAATCCACTAGCTAGCCTATTTTTAGAGATGTGTTTGTGAAACACGTTAGGTCTTTAGGATTGCATAAAATTTAGCATACTTCATTTGTATTTTTAATATTTTCCTATTGTTCACTGACAAAGATATTTTGGTGTTCTTTGATAATCAATAAAATTTGATTTCCATGCTTACATATCTTTGTTTGAATGTTGTGTACATTTTTATTTATTGTTAAGTATGTTGGGTAGACAAAAGGATTAGCCTTCTCACATAGGTAACTGCCTCAGTGTCTTTGTGAGATTGGAGATGAGACAAGATTTTAAGAGAAATTATTAAGAGGATAATTTAAGAGCAATGATACTTAAAATCATTTAGGTCGCTTGATTGATGACATAAGATCATTATAATTAATTTGATGAAATAAGTTTATCATTTATAGTCTATCTTAGTTGCTAGATGTGAGTTCAAGACGTTGTGTAGATCAAAGGAACTCAATTTTAGACTTGTGGTGTTTACAACATTATTTGTGAAATAGACATATACTACACCAGAAAAGGAAGAATGTTATAGCACATGTTTCATACCATGTGTACAAATGCCAACCATATGGGTTAACATGAGTGTGATCTTAACTCATGATTATGTGAGACCTTTGAGCCTTTACACTACCTTTATATTTGTACCTTTAGACTCATATCAGGTAATTAAGATGCAACTTGGTGTTTGCTATCTTAGCATGTTGCCTAAGGACTATGACTAATGATTCAGTTAGGTAGGACATGTCTAGAAAAATGAGTTAATTCTATGTTGATAGGATTGTGAGAGGAGGAAGATAATTAAGAGAATTTCATTATTTTGTATTCACTGGTATACCAGCTATGACTTGTGTGTCATGATTGTGAATATAAGATATTATGATAGATGAGATTATTGAGAGATATTTGAATGTGAATGCATACTTTATAATCTACATGCAATTGTGATCTCAACGAAAAGCTATATATTCGTAACTAATGTATAACATTGATGCTCTCATAGTATGTTGGTCGTATGACCTACTTTCCCTATATGAACGATTGCAGGTTATAAAGAGAAAATGTTCTCTTAGTTTACCGAGAATATGTTTTTTAGGTTTAGAGCGTATGAGCACTCACATTATGTGTGAGTGGGAGATGTTAGAATATTGTATAATATATAGGGTTTAAATATGTTAAGATATTATATAGTATTCACCCATAAGGGGTGCTCATTAAGTAAGGGTAAGATAGTAATTATAGAAATTACTACTAAACCATAACCCTAGCTAACCTTTATAAAAGGGCTAAACTATTATACAATAGACAACCATGACACAAATACTATCTCTGAATTACTTTATGAATGTGTTCTTTATTTAATTCCTTTCATAATTAAATACTATTGTCGTAACCGACCTTTCGGTAGAATAGATAAAAAGTTTTTAAATTTGATTCCCAAAAGTGAATCTTGAAAATCAATTTATTTGGAGTCGCCACTAAAAATTTTAACGAAAAATTTTGGGAACCCAATTTAAAACAAAAAGAAAAAGACAATATGGTTTACGAAGTCAGAGATAGGTTCAAGAGTCTATTTGAGTGTGGGGAAGGTGTTAGGCACCCCACAACACCCATCCATACGGACGGTTACCTTAAACTCGTCAGCTGAAATAGAACATGGCTTTTAAATTCATCTCAATTATCCTTTTATTGACATGCATGCCCATTAAACAAAGGAGACAAAACAGCAAGAATGAAAGCAAACAGATAGATATTTACAAAGGGCAAACTTGACCTAGGATGAAAGCCTAGGGCCTACGTACCCTATGATAGGGATCAAAGTCTACGTAGTTCGACCAAAAAAGATGTGTCTATCGGTTGACGATTAGTAATTTTTGTGATGAGAACAAGAGAGTTCAAATTAAATAGATTCTCATAAACAAAATGGGATTGGAATTTGGTTTGTGTGTTTTAATTTACGACGACTTGATTAATCTCACTCGATTGATCTTTTCATTTTCTCTCTTTTTAATTTTTTTAATTTTTGGAATTTTAATCTTTATTTTGAAATTTAAATGAAATGATTATGGGAATGAATTTCATCATCTTGTAAATAATGTGATAAAAATGTTTAATTACGATATTTATTTTTGCATTATTATCATTATTGTTATTATTATCTTAAAGTGAATATGTACTAATTCTGAGGATCTAAGGAGATTCAAATCTCACACGACCCTAAGTATTCGAAGAGAATAATATTCTCACATGATAATTTCATAAATGACGGGAAATATTTAATTGAAGTAAATATTTAATTATTATTATTTTTAAAATAAATGTGTACTAATTTTAGGGATTTAAGGAGATTCAAATCTCACATGACCCTAAGCATTCAAGGAGAATAATATTCTCACGCGATAATTTTGTAAATGACAGGAAACATTTAGTTAAAGTAAATATTCAATTATTATTATTTTTTAAAACAAATGTGTACTAATTTTAGGGATCTAAGGAGATTAAAATCTCACATGATCTTATACACCCGAGGAGAACAATATTCTTACACGGTGATTTCGTAAATAATGGAACGTAATGAATTAAAGTATTTTTATTTATATTTTTTTGTCATTATTTTTAAAACAAATATGTACTAACTTTAGGGATTTAAAGAGATTAAAATCTTACATAATCCCATGCACCCGAGGAGGACAATATTCTCACACGGTGATTTCGTAAATAATGGAAAGTATTAAATTAAAGTATTTTTATTTTTATTTCTTTTGTCATTATTTTAAAAACAAATATGTACTAACTTTGGGGATCTAAGGAGATTAAAATCTCACATAATCCCATGCACTCGAGGAGACAAATATTCTTATACAATGATTTTCTTGAAACTTTACTTATGGGACTAAGATTAGTCTTATATTCATATAAAAACAAGTGAAATAATAATAATGATAATTAAAAAAAAACCAAGTAATAAAACAAAACAACACAAAAATAACAACAATGACAATAATGAGAACAAAACAACCTCCTACTGGTTCATTTTTCCCTACCTTATATATATTTACCTATGCATGCACCCGTATATTCATGTATATACATATAACTGTAGACATCCCAAGAAGAAAAACTACCTCTTCTCAGTTCACTCTTTCCTTTGTACCCTATATATATATATATATATATATATATATATATACCTAAGCACATATATATATGAGTATATATATATATATATATATATATGCGCACCGATGCACACCAATGCACTCTTTCTTGTTCTTTTTTTTTTTTCTTGCCCTCATACACACCGAAACACACACAGATGCATATATATATATATATATATATATGTGGGCATATATATATGTATATATATACATCGATGCACTCTTTCTTGTTCCTTTTTTCTTGTCCTTATACACACCGAAATACACACAAATGCAGACACACACACACACACACACACACACACACACACACACACATATATATATATATATATATTTATCACTCTTGCTCTTTGTTGGAACCTTGGTTTTATACATATATATATATATATATACATATGCATATATTTTTATATTGGTAACATCAACTTGCAGTCAGTGAATCCAACACGATGAAGGAATCAGTTTGTGAATGTTATGTAGCAAGTTTTAATGTTGCTGGACACCCCATACCGAGACCCTTACTCATCTTCTCTGAAGCACAACCCAACAGTAGAAAAAGAAAGATAACAACCAAGCTTCTGCATGCATTCATGGCAGACCAGATAACGAAACTAGGGACAGAAAAACTAGAAAATGGAACCGCGAACTATGGGAACCTGACAAACACCTTCAATAGTTTTTTTCTCTGTTTGCCTCTGTTTTAATGCGTTTGAACATAGGAGTTAGTTTCAGCCATGTTACCTGGTGAGCTGACAGAGAGAAAGCTCGATTTATGGCTTTGTGGTCTTCAACTCAGATTCCTTTCTCCACTGTCATTCCTCTGTTCTCGTCCTCTCGACTCTCTGTTCTCTACAACCTCTCGGTCTCCCTTCCTCAGCGCTCTTATTCTTCTCTCTCAGTTTCTGTCTTTACCTCCAGCAGGTCCACTCTTCTTTCTTGGTTTCTGTTTTTACCTCCAGCAGCTCCACTCTTGTCTCTCGGTTTCTCTTCAGTTTCTCTTCCTCACAGCAGTTCAGTTCTCGATTTGCCTCATTCTCCCTCACTGCCATTCTCCTCCCTCGGTTCTCCTCTTATTAGCTTGACCTCCATCATCATTACCTTCTGCCTATCACCTCCTCAGCCAAGCTATGGACTACAACAACAGCTACCAGCAACTTGCCAACTTGCAGCCGAAGCCACCGCCAAAAACTTGATCAAAGTAAGCTATATTATATGTTTTGGCAATTTTGATTTAATTTATTATTATTATTTTTTCATTTTATTATTATTTCTTCTAATTTAACCCTTATTATTATTATTATTATTATTATTATTATTATTATTATTATTATTATTATTATTATTATTATTATTATTTTATTTATTTATTATTATTTACTTATTTATTTATTTGTCATCATCACTATTAATATTTATTTTTGAATTTTTCCTATTTTTGTATCTTTTATGATTTTTTATTTGTTATTATTATTCTTAATTAATTCTTATTTTTCAATTTTGGTGTTTTCTCTTTTTCTTAAATTCCCTCATTATTCATTTTGAATTTTAAATTGTTTTTACTTAAAATTGTCATTTAAGTCTCTGTCCTTTTTATTTTCCTCATTTGCTTAATTTATAATTAATTAGCGAATCCATTAATTAAATGATTAATTTTATATAGAGATGGAGTATTCACAACTATTGATTACATTTTCAAGAGTAAAAGATAATAAATCAGCATTTATTGTATCACTGTACTGGCAAATATTTACATCCTTACTAATAATGTTAAGTTTTCAAAGACTTTTTGACAACAATATAGGTGGTCATATATAAATTATAATTATCCCTTTTATATTTGTCACATAATAAAGCCTTCAATCTTTGATACAGAGTATGAAAACTTTCTTTGGAAACCTAAGAAGTAATAATTAATCTCGGTGGAGCTACATACACCTTATTATATATAACAATATATATAATTGATTCCATTCACGCACTTCTGGTAAGTAGAAAAACGACCAAATGGAATATAGTTACCAGTGATTTGTGGTCTAATAGTAAATAATTATTCATCTTAACTTAAACCTGAAAGTGCTTTTCTCACTTAATAGGTATATGTTTTGGTACGATCAGTGGGACCAATGGAAACCCTTTTAGCCTTAAGATCGAACTCCACTTGAAAATTAATCCAAGACACGTTTCCATATGCGGAAACACCATAGGGTAATACCGCAAAGTAGATCAAATTGTTGTGAGGAAGGAGCAAGTTCTCTCGCTTCAAGAAAATGCCTTCTTCTGCATCAATAAAATGAACCACAAAATTGGGAAATTTAATGTTCTTGATAGACTCGTATGTGTAACACAAGTTGAATCTAAGAGGAGGATTTTGCTATGCTTCTACCCCAATGGCTTCCTCAATCAGAGATTGAACTTCGTTGTAAAAACTAGATTCAAGACATGTAATTGTCGTTGTTGAATCAATTAATGTGTTGCCATCACCGTTATTTTGAGGCAATGTCTTCTCTCCAATAGTTATACCTTTCAAAAAGACATTTCAATTCAAAAGTTTATGTTATTAAATTAATGAGTAAAATATTATTTTAGTATTTCATTATTAGTTAATTCTCAGTTTAATATCTTATTAATTTTCATTCTCAATTTGGTCCCTTATTGATTTTCTGTTATCAATTTAGTTCATCTCTTATCAATCCATTATTAATTTGGTCCCTATCTAATCTTAAAGTTAGCTTATATTTAGTCCCTTAGTCTTAATCAAATAAAAGGGACCAAATTGTGAATGGCTATTAAGTAAGTGACCAAAGTGAGAATAGACTGATAAGTGAGAGACCAAAATGAGAATCAACAACTAATGAGGTACCAAAATGAAAAATAAAAACTAGTGAGGAATTAAATTAAGAATTATGACCCAAATAATGTTTTACTCTTAAATTGATAAAGAAACTTTATTTGTTATGACCATTTTCAACTCAGAAGTTGAAGTTTTTAAGGGAAGAGGTACATAATGAAATCTAAATCTACATAACCTTTGTCTCTTTTTGTAATATAAAATTTTCAGTTTATTCCCTATATTTTTTTTCTGAGTCATTGTTATCATCATTATTTAGTTTTGCTTCCATGATAACAAAAAATAATATTGTTGCAATTAGTTAACTTGTGCACATGGATGTATGTGATTTGACTCATAATGGAATCATAAGATGAAAAGTAATAAATTATACTCATGCGCTTCAAATTATTCTACTCAAATATTTGATGAGCAATATGAATTAGAAACTAAAACAAAAATAAACTCTTTTGAATACTAGACATTAGCTTGTTTAACTTGACTACTAAAAGTGTATGTAAACCATATATATATATATATATATATAGTTCTATAGTAATTTGCAACAATCAGTACCTTGAAGATTTGAGGTCGTAATAACGAGACTTAGGCAAGGTAAACAATGGAGTGGACACAACCCCAAATCTTGCATATATGGTAGCTTCTTCCCCAAATCTTAGTTTGCCTTTAGCCTTCACATTGGGAAGAACCAAGTTGTATGAGAATTTGTGACCTATTTCATCATCAAGCTATGAAACCAGGGACTAGGGCCCACTTTCAAACCCTACAACTCCTGCCACTACCAAAAAAAAAAAAAACTAGACATTGAGATGAACACTTTGTGATAGTCACCATTGATCATTGCAAAACCAAACCATAACGATGAGGAAAATAACCGTCGTAAAGAAAACATAATCACGACCATCAATTAGATCACCGTTGTTAAAATAGAGTTTGATAACGGTCAACTAAAATCCTGGTAGTGGCAGAGAACAATGACGATCAATAGTGATTGTCGTTATAGCACAGGTGGACAGTCCTTATTGATCGTCAATGTGTTTTGCCACAACGATGGTCAATGAGAATCGTCGTAGTGGTCTGCCACAACAACAGTCATATGGATCGTCGCAATACCACTAAGTGGACCTTAAATGAGGTCCACCCATCATTGTGGTAGCTAAAACAGTGCCTCAAAACATTGAGTTATAACTTGTTCATGGGTTTAATATATTATTAGGACCCATTTAGCACATCGCATAATGTCTGATAGGATAAGACCGGATAGAATAAAGTTTGCTTTAATACTATACAGTGTTTGGTTTGACATTATATAAGCTACCATATTGCATAACATAGTATGATTATATATTTGGTGGCAAACTATATAATACTGTATTAGATAAAGATTATTTATTTTGACAAAATTGTTTTTTTTCTTAAACGAAGTTATATTCAACAAAATGGTTAAAGAAAAAGAATTTGACTTTTTTTGGCCACTTGCACAAATTCATATTAATACTAATAGGCTTTTAGGCCAAATCACAAGGATATATTTATCCAAAATATTATGATTATGTTAATTTGCATTTGTTTTTAGTTTGTATTGTATTTGGTGTTTTCATGGATTAAGATGGAAGAAAAAAAATATTAAAGGGCAAAGGAGTAATTATTATGAGGTTCTAATATTATATTTGTGACTTAGTATTCTTTCTCCTTTACTTTTTGGAATATGGATTTATTATCCAAAAATCAAAGTCCATGCCTTTAATTATTATCTTTCTTGGAATGAATAGTTATTTGTATATCATAGATATGGTTGATGTTGCAAACATGATGGTGTTTTAGTAATAGTTGATTGATTTTACTTTTTTAGAAATGGATAGGTCTTGGATTGTCAATCCTCGAAATACTCTTGAATACTTATAGCTACTTAATAGATTTTTAGATTTTTCATTTGCTAATGTGGGTGTTGAGGTAAAATAGTATTTCCTTGTCCAAAATGCAAGTTTAAGAAATGGAAAATTAGGGAAGTTATGCAGGATCACTTAATTGTTAAACCATTTCCCCAAGGGTATACTTTATGGATAAGGTATGTGGAAAGAGGTAGAGATTTACCTTATATACAACCTGTGTCAATGTCACAAGTTGTAGAAGAAACAACTTTTAGGGTTGATCTTGTGCAGGATATAGTGTGAGGCATTTGGGGTTCATAATGACATTGAGATGGTGGATAAAGTTGAAGTTCCAGCACCATTATCTTTTGACTCAATGATGGATGAGGTGGCAAAAGAGTTTTATGAGCTAATTAGGGAAGAACAACAATATTTGTATGAATGAAGTGAGAAATATTCAAAACTATCACTTTTTTTGAAGTTCTATTACATCAAATGTCTATGTGGAATCAATTATAAAGTTATATTTATAATATTAAAGCTTTTAGTAGTTGCCTTTGTGAACACAAAGATTCCTCTTTCTTTCTACATGACAAAGGAAATTATTAATAATTTAGGACTCAATTATAAAAAAATTCATGCATGTCTTAATGATTGCATGTTATATTGGGGAGAGGATAAAGCTAAAGACGTATGTAAATGGTGTAACATGTCTAGGTGGAAGCCAAAGAAAGAGGGTAACAAGCTAAGAACATGCTTGCTAAATTATTTAGGTATTTTCCATTAAAACCATGATTGAAAAGGCTTTTTATGTCCATTAAAACTAATATGTACATGAAGTGGCATGCAGTAGATAAAAACATTGATAACATGATGAGACATCCAAGGGATTCCAAGTGGAAGAAATTTGATATAATGAATGGTTAATTCACTTTGGACCTTCAAAATGTACGTTTAGGGTTAGTCACTAATGGTTTCAAACTTAAGTACAGCCTACAACATTTGGCTGGTTATACATATACCTTACAACCTACCTCCATGGATGTATATAAAACAAAGTTCATTAATCCTCTCAATGATTATTCCTGGGAAAAAAACACTAAGAAATGAGATAGATTTGTATCTGTAATCGCATATAGAAGACTTAAAAGAATTGTGAGATGTGGGGGTTGAAACATTTGATTCTTCCACTAATGAGATGTTCAAGTTACATGCAACTATCATATGGAAGTTATTAATTTTCCAAGGCTTGGAGCATTATTTGGGAGGAATGCTCATACCGAGTTAGCTTGTCCCACTTATAATTTTGATTCTATCCTTATCCACCTTCCTTATAGTAGAAAGTGGTGTTTCATGGGTTGTCGTCATTTTCTGAGTCTAGGACATAAATTTAGATTGGCTTGAAGTTCATTTGATGGAAAAGAAGAGAAAAGAAACCCCTTATATCAGTAACTGGATCAGACATTTTAATACAGCTTAAGGATGTTAAGAATATATTTGGAAAAGATGCAAAGGATGAAAACTAAGGAAGAAGGTCTCGAGGATCTGCTGTTGTAGGTTGTGATCCCCAACAATGGCGTAAAAAATACATATATTTTTTTGACTTCCTTATTGGGAGAACCATTTATTACTTCACAGTCTTGACGTTATGCACATTGAGAAACTGTTTATGATAATGTGCAATTCACTTTACTAAATGAGACTGGGAAATCAAATGACCATTTTAATGCATGACAAGACTTACGAGAAATGGGCATAAGGTTAGATCTGTGGTCAGATGATAATGGTAGATATCCTCTGGCTTTTCACACTTTGACCAATGTGAATAAAGATATCTTTCTAAAGACTTTAAAGAATGTTACTATGTTTGACGGTTATTCTAGTAACATATCCAGATGTATTAATTTAAGGTAACGTAAGATTGGCAGTTTAAAAAGTCATAACTCACACATTCTTATAAAACAACTTCTATAATTAGTAATTAGACAAAAACTACCTAAGCAAATGTCAGTTGTTTTGATTGACTTATGTTTAATCTTCAGGCAATTGTGTAATAGAGTGATAAATGTAAATGAACTTAACCAACTCCAAGATAGAGTTGTTCTTATGTTGTGTCATTTAAAGATGATATTTCAGCCATCATTCTTCACAGTTATGGTTCATTTGATTATACATTTAGCTAATGAAGCTTAGCTTGAAGGTCTTATCCAATATCGTTAGATGTACTCTATAGAGAGGTAATGTCTAATGTATTTATTATTGCATTACAATTTCCTCTTTGTCTCCTCTTGACTTAATTAAAGTGCATTACAATTAAAAAATACTTGGGAAAATTTAAGTCTTGTCTAATACCATTGGATGTATCCTATGAAGATGTTGTTTATGCTAGTGAGTCATTCCATGTACAACACTTACAACAATTATTCATAGATTATGATAATAATTTATGCTTGTCTAGGTTTGCATGTTCCATTTATTATATATTTGATAGATTTTTCATGTTCTTTCACTTCCGTTATATATGTTCTTAATTTGAACTAACATTGCTTTTGGTCATTAACAAGAATTATGAAGATGAAGATGTTCTTTAGGAACTTTAAATCAGACACCACTAGTGGACAAGGTTTATCAAGCATTGGCACTTCATTGCCAAGGCCTGCCACTTCTAGTGATCAATCTATGCCTTTGTCTCTAAGTACCCCAGTTGATGTTTTAAACGAACAACCATTTCTACCAAGTACCATTGATAATGTTGGGGAAAGTAAACTAATTAATTAGATTTAATGCGATGTTAGTTCTTATATGTTCATTCATTAACTTAAACATTGTAGATGAGGATGTTCAAGTTAAGAGTAAGCATAAACTAGTGCATGATGTTTGGACTTTTCAAAGGGGTAAAAGGGTGATTGTACCATTCAATCCCAACAACCAGCCCATTGGAGAAGGAGGTGCATTATTGGCCATCTTTCTTGGGAGCATTGTAAAAGATTTTAATAAGTTATCAATTAGTTATTAAAAAGGAAGTTGGTACCTCTTGAATACATAAATGACATATTTAGAGACCAAATGCAGGTAATAATGCATTTGCTATCTAATTTCCATATAAATTCAACAATGTCTTTAATGATTCTTTTATGATTTATATATATATATATATATATATATATTGTCGGCGAAGTTTGTTGTTGAGGAACCTTATAAGAAAATTATTCTTGAGTCCTTAGGATGCATGTGGAAAGATTTTCACTCTCGATTATAAACATACTTAGATGATGGAACAAAAACAAGAGAAGAGATCATTGCCTCAGCTCTAGAGAGCATTCAAAGGGAGCAATGAGCATTCTTTGTTGACTAACTTGACCCAAAAAATAAATTACATCAAAAACTAGAATATATATATATATATATATATATATATTCTAGTTAATATATTCTAGTTTGTCTTCATATCAATTATTGATAATCTAGCAAAAAATAAAGAAAATAAAAAGAAGTAAACAATTCCACACACTAGTGGATCAAAGAGTCTTGCATAGAAAAAAGCTAAAATAGTGAGTTTATATTAGTAAAATGTATTACACTTAGATGTTGTATGACTCTTTGTTGTGTTACATTATAAAAAACAAATATAGGAGAAGAGCGTGGGGGTCTAGTTTCCCAGGGAGAGGTTTTGACTGCATTGCACAATAGGGCCGATAGATCGTTCATTACTAAGGATGCTTTTGTTCTTAATGTATATTTAAAATCTTTGTCATGTTATATTATTGATTTCTGATTCACTCAAAATTATGTAATGCTAACATGAGTTATTTTTCTTTTATTTTGAACCAATATGTAGGAAAAGATAGCTGAGTTTGAGGCATTTGACTCTTGCAAGACCTCATTAACATGGGCTTTAGGGACTCAAGACCATTCTAGATGAGTTCAAGGAATAGGAATGAATATTTGTCCTTTCAAGTGTTTGGATGTCGTGTTGGAGGGATTATGCCACCTGGACCATCTTACCATGAGCTACAGATGGAAGTCACACCACTTAGAGCTAAAATGGAAGTAAGAGGCCAAATAGATGCACAATAAAAAGCTCAAATTTCAGACTTAGTAGTAGAACAACAACGAACAAATGTAATTGTGTCTTTTCTCCTCATAAATGTCTATGGAGATTTGCTCCCACAATTCGCATCTATACTATCTCGTAGGGTATTTCTTTAAACATTTTTATTTTGTATAAGTCTAGTGCTGTAATGTTATTTTATCTTTATTATTTAATTTAAAGCTTATCGAAGTTTGTCTTCAATTTTTAGGTACCTAGTGAGTAAGGTAATACAATATCGCCTTCAAATCCATCGCCAAGTCCTTCTAGTATAAACAATTAGCTAGTTAGGATGGCTTATCAGTGTTTATTGTTAGACTTTGTAATTATTTAGTATTTTATTATGTTTAGAGTTAATTATGGTTTTATGTTCAACTTTGTATGTAATTGTGTTTATAGTTTATCAAGTAGGCCTTGTTGGCTTTGAGTATCAATTATGTTGTTGTGATTAGTGATTTATCATATTTGCAGGATACTAACTCAAGAAAAAAAAAAACTGGAACAAAAAATTAAAGTAGAATATTTAAAAAAGCCTATCAGTGGTGGTTTAAACTGTTGCCATAGCACCATCAACGATGGTTTAGTTACAATCATCGCAGAGACAAGTCATTATGACAGTCGGAAAAACTATCGCAGAATCATAACATTGTGACATCTTGTTTAACCATCGTAGTAACATGTGATTGTAAGAAAAACTATCATAAAACTATGATACTACAACACATTTTGACCCTCGCAATAATGTGTTTTTGCGACGACTTTAACGAGAGTTTTTTTACCTTTGCAAGGACGTGCCATCACAATGACTTCCACAAGGGTTTATGAAAAATGTCGTTATTTCTTTATAATGGTGGTTTCTACGATGTTTTTATTGACCATCATAGAATAACTTTACGACGGTCAAAACCCTCACAAAAGCTATTAAAAAACATTGAAAAGGCCTTTTTTTTTTTTTTTTTAATTTGTAGTGTGCTTTGTGCCTCCTAAAATTCCCATTATTATTATGCCTACAACCAAACATGACCTTAGGAAATGAAATTAATCTGCCACCACTTGTAACAAGACTAATGGAACCTCTAGCCAAATATCCAATAGAGTATGAAAGATCCTCGTATGTCTCATTGTACATGCATTGATTTGATGGTCCACATGTAGTTAGGTTACTTGGGTTATAAAAAGAAAAAAAAAAAAGCCACATGCTTCAAAGCTACAAGACTCAAAGAATGTAAGTGCAAGATCTTTTGGGATCAAATAAAGGTCAGTTTTAAGGCATACGAGGTCAGTTCCTAGTCCTACAGCAAAGGTTTCAAAAGGTGGTGTTCCAATGGGGATTCTCCATTCCTTCTAATTTTGCTTCCTTCTTTTTCTTTGAGAGGCAAAAGCAATTCGATGGAGAAGTGAAGCGCAATGTAACATTTTGAATGAGCTTTGGTTGGATTATTAAGGAGTCATAAAATGGTGACAATGGTGACTCACGAGGAACAAGGTCGATGTTGAAAACACTTTGGCGTTTATTTGACTTAGCATGAATGGATCGAGTAGAAAGAGATAATAGTGCAAAGAAGAATAAAATAAGAGCTTGCATGTTTGCATAGTGATATGCGAGCATATGAAGAGACAACTAGGGAATAACAAAGGATTGCACAAAATATATGTATATAATTTCAAGGGTTATTATCAAAATTGATCTAATCTCGAGACCAATGTAATCAAACTCGCGAGTCAACTCAGTTGACTCGCCGAGTTTGCGTTTTTAGGTAAGCATTTCGAGTCAACTCGGTCTCTGACTCGGAACCAGCTCAGAATCGCTTTGACTCGGTGATTAACTCGATCAAACTCGGTCAAAATCGGTTCTTAACTCGTCCCAACTCGGACGAGTTGACTCAGTATCATTGTTTTCCAAAAAAAAAAAAAAAAAAACAGAACTACTTCCTGGACTCGAACCCGTGACATGCCAGCAGCAAAATTGCAAGTTTCCGCTGAGCCAACGTTACCATTTGTTATATATGTGTGTTGTGTTATATATATTTGGACTTTATTTTCTTAGTTTAAAAGAAAACATCTCCATATACTTAAACCCAAACATTTAGAATAAGTTCATCACCTATTATCACATAACCAATAAAAACTTTATGTTTATCATTTGTAATGTATTATATATATTTATTATTGACTTTTTTATATAGAAATTTTATTTTAAATTTTTTATTAGTCATGACTTGAAAAGTTATCTATTATTATCTTTTGACATATTTTGATAAGGTAATCTTTAATAATTATATTTATTACTCTATAAATCATTTTAATTCAAATTTAAAATTACTAGTATTTGATTATTAGTAGTTATTATATTTAGATTTAAATATATAAAATTTTAAAAAATATCTATATTTAATTATCACTTATTCAACTATAATCAAACTAATAAACTATTAATCATTGCATTCAGTAGTTTTAGTTATTAGTCTAAATTTAAAAATATTGATTTTAATTATATAATTGTATGTTTTAATAATTATTTTTTAATTATAGGTAAACTCTTACGATTCTACGTTACGAGTTTACCTCCCTCAAACGATTTTACCTAAACTCGCGAGTTTGACAACCTTGCTCGAGACTATATATATACTGAAACATTTGAGTTTGAATTTCAATTAAAATAAAAAAAAAATCTAATTACATAAAATTTGAAGTCAATAATTAACCGTAAAGATTGAGACATTAATTTTAGTAGTTAATTTGTTCTTGCAGATACCATAAAGAATACATTAAACGACCTCTCAGTTTAGCCATGGATTCTTCTATCATTCCCTAACGACAGTTGTGTATGTCCCCATAAGCTAGTGTCAATTTTTCTGCAATACATGAAATAAGGAATATATTAGATTTTATAATTGTTAAAAATTAATCAGCGGTAAGAACAATCCTTACACGTATAATTATCTCATTATGCATACTAAATTAAAAGGTAGTAGGAACACTGTTCAATATATATATAGTGAGTTAATTAGCACTTCACGTTTTAATATACTGGAAAAATAATGTTACTACTGACCATTGAAAAGTTTTTTAAGACTTGTCGAGAACAACAATAGCGATTTTGGATTATAGTTGTTTATTAAATTAAATTGTCACAAATCAAACCATTGACTATTTTTCAACTTATTGCAGAGTGGGAAAACTATGTATATATCGAAACCGAACAAGTAATAATCACAGTGGTCCTTCCACATGCCTTATAACTAGCTTTCTGTTTCTGGTTCCATTTGAAAATGCATGCTTTCTTTTTGAAGAACTAAGCTGAACAAGTCTTGAAATAATTAATTAGTGGTTTATTCAAAATGAAAATTGAAGGAATATGGAACTTAGTTCAATTCCACGAAGAAAAAGGAGAGAGAGAAGGCTTTAATGAAATATGCATAAAATGGTTAGTGGTGTGAAATAAGCTTGTCGGTCACTAGTATACAAGGTACAAGCTAGCTTTTAATAAAAATTAGTATATATTGAATAACATAATTACGAGGAGGATTAGGTAAGATGTGACACCCTATGCATTGACTTTTTTCACCACCATTATTTCCCAATTGTAATGCTGTATGCTTGGTAGAAGGGTATGATTGGTTTTGTTTGGATGGAAATAATGCTATTTTCCAGTTTTTTACATTTTGTAAGAATCTTAATATTTATCAAATTCTTATTTAATATTTTATCTTGATAGGAAATTTTTTGTAAATAATTGCATTAACACAGAAAAAAAAAAGGCAATGTGTTTGGGCAAAATGCGAAAATTTAAATGATTTGGGGAAATTTTTTTTAAAAGAACTCGTATATCAATGCAATGAGCATTTTGCATGAGAATTATTCCTTACCCATGCAAACCAAGGGGCTCGAGTTTAAATCATACAATATGCATTGGTGTTTAATTCTAACTTTTTTTTTTTTCTTGATGATGCCATATGTCTCCTATAAAGAAATTACAAAGCTGCCCTTATATGTCTTCTTCTTTGTCATGCGAAATCCTCTCCCCCATCATGCTCTCTCTATGATTGCAACATTCCTCCACCATTCAACTTTGTGTCGTATGAGCTACATGTTGTTCATCATCCATGGCTGTAGTCCATCGAGTGCTTAGCTGGAAATTTTGCAAGTTTTGGTGAGAATTTCTTTTAGCAAGTGTCGACATTTGGCATGCATTTGTAAGTTTTTCTCCAAATTTTGATGGGGCTTCTACTCTAGCATGCATTTTGACCATTTCTCTCATAATTTCGTAGATTAATTTCAAGTTATGTGTTCAAATTTTGAAGTTCCCATGTCAGCCATTTGAACTTGCGTGAATAGTGGTCAAAATTCAAAATTTGCATGAATTGGAGAGTTTTAAACTGGATTTCGTTAGGGCTTTTTTTTTTCATAAGTGAATTTTGATAAGCTCACCCTTCATTTTACCTTCTAGTTTGTTGATTTGACTCTAGAATTTGAAAAACCCCCCTTTTCAAGCGAAGAACGTGAATAGTAATTGAAAACTTGTATTGGAGCTTAATTTTGAGGATTTTGTGAAATTTCTTTTGGGATTTTGACCTTAAGTAAGATTCTAACAATTCCCATATGTCAATTTGATGTTTTGTTCATTGAATTTAAAACTTCACTTTCTTGATAACGAGTTAAAGTGTGTAGAACGATGGTTTCTAAAGAACTCTTGATCCTCTAAATTTGTTGGACCTCCAGAAAAGGAATTAAATTATTGATAGTTGTCGTTTTGAGTGGTAAGTCTCTTCGAGAATTTTTCTCAAAGTTATTGGGAGATTGCAATGACAGTAGTTATTATTATTGAATAATTACTTCAGTTATGATTGGCATGATTTTTAAGTCATTGGATGATATTGGCAACTTAAGAGCTTGGTAGAGTGGATTAATTGATTGATTTTGGGCATATTTTGACCTTCTAACTATCTACATAAATAATGATGATAGGTAAGCGTGTTTAATGCCCTTTATACGTTAAGAACTTCAAAATCTTATGTTGGAGATAATTCCATTAATAGGAAGTGAAAGTGGTGAAACTAGTAAGTTTTGAAGTCATAAATTAAGAGTATATATGTGTCTACATTGTTGGACTTAAAGGAAATTATTTTCATTTGGTGGAAATTATATGAACTTAAGGGTATAAGGGCATTACCAAAACCTTGGAATACTTTTAGTGAAAATTATCATTTTTGATTATTGGTGAAAGAATGAAAACTTTAAACTTATAGACCATTTGGGTTCTAAGTGTATTGAAGTAACTATGGTTAAACTATGATTAACCATGGTTAAATAAATCGTGGTTAAGCCACCTGGTTTAACCATGATTATAGCAAACCGTGGCTAAACCCAAAAAGCCTTGCCATAGTTTACACAAAACATGGCAAGGCCGACTAATGTGGCCATGGGCCATGAAATATTGTGGCTTAGCCACAATTTTGGGTAACCGTAGTTAGGCCTTTATTTAAACTATGGCTAGGCAACAGTGAAAAGTGGCCATTGGGGCACTGTTAAATGTGGCATGGCCATGGTTTTCCTCTAAATCGTAGTTAGCCTAGTTAAATAGCCTAGCCATGGTTAATGGAAAGCATGAAAAGGCCACTTAAGGAAAACAACTAGGCCACTTTAACAAAATTACACTTTAGTTTTTTGGTTTTCAAAAGATATCCCCATTCTTTTTTTTATTTCAAATATAATTATTATTGGAATAAATTGTATGTTGCATATTGTATTGTAACTATATAATTATATATTAATAAATATAAACTCTTATAAATTTATGTTACAAGTTAATTTATTCTTTTGGAGTTTTTCCTAAACTTATGAATTTGATAACTTTGATTGTAACCATTTTCCTCCTTCTTATTTTATGAAACACCTTATACACGTAGAGATAGGACTAACATATTTCTACATAATTGAGTCCAAGAATAAATTGTAGTGCCCTATCTGTGATGAGCCCTACCTTACACTAATACTTTACTTTAGCATGTAATGTATGTCAAATACATTATTTATCAAAATCATATATTTTTAGTGCTTGAGACAATTCGCTGGAGCAAAGGAAAACATGAAATTATTACGCAAAATCTCCTATATAGCATTCAATAAAGAAGCACGCATCCTTTCCATCTAAACCATTTTTCTCTTCCTCCATGCCAAGTATAATTTCCTAAATTTTCACATGCATGACTTAAGTTTGGTTGCTTGGAATCCTAAAGGACTCAAGGTAAGGCTAAATTTCATAACAAAACCTACCTCAACAATTGCATTATAAATTCTTTACAATTTCAACAATTTACTTGCCTTATTTACCACAACAACTTTGTTTATTACTAATTTCTAATAATTTACTCACTGACAAAGTTGTAATTCATCTGTTTTTTTTTTTATGCCTTTTCTAATATTGTCCATCCCCTTTTAGACTCGTTAGCACAATTAGTATTATTTCAACTCAGTTATACATTCTGAATATTTTATCCTAGGTTTTTCATCACCAATGATTTATGGGGACTTTTCCTTTAAAGAATTTTACTATCTAGTAAAATAGGGAATGAAATTGCTCAAAACAGCATATATCATTGATAGGCTAAGGTATTGCATTTTGAAAAAATGTAAGACAACGCAATGGCAAAATCTCAACTTAGAGGCACTAAAGTTTCCTTCAAATGTAACAAGCAATACAAGAAATATATGATTATGTTACAATGAAGAATAATAAACTTGGCATTAAAGTTGTTAAACTCGCAAATTTATGTAAGTTCATAAAGATGAGATAAATTCATATGGTCAATTCGTAATGTACACTCATAAAAATTTACCTTGGTTAACAAGTAGCTATTAAAATTATTCAAATGCAATTCAAATTTATACTAAGTCAAAAGTTATTCATATTTTATAATTTGTAGTACTTAACATAAATATTTTAACAAAGTCATAAATAAATAATCATTCAATATAACGAATTAAATAGTATTTACTTTATTTTTAAATTAGTAAGTACATATTTAGTGTAATTTTGTTATTTTTATGTATATTTAAACTATTAATACAATAGATTATAATGACTTCCTATCCAAGAAGCTTGTTTATATCACATTTGGTCCTAAATTTGAATCCTTATGTTACTTACTACAATCCAGTTAACATGTTATTTAATAAATAAAATCATAAATGTAATAGACTTGGCAAGTCAACGTTTAGATTTACTTAAATTTATATTAAGTCTAAATCTACAATGAGTTGACTCTTTTATTAATATGATTTCCTTTTTCTTTGAAAATTAACAGAATATATCGAATACTCTTTTAGCACCTAGTTATTGAAAAGAAAAACTTTTCCATGTTACTAGCTAGTGAAAAGGCAGGCTTGGTCAAGTTATAAAACTAATCAAATTTCAATATAGTTGTGAAGATTATATACTTGATTTAGGTATATAAAACTGGAGAAATGTGCTACTTATTTTGTATCAATTTTAGTAATCCATGGGAGGTGACTGTGATCAGAAAATCATCTTATTATAGTCTATGTGAATTTTTAAGTAGATTGTGTTGGAACAATGTCTTATGGAGATATACTTATTCAGCAACTTGTAAATTAAGTTGTCTTCGCGAGGTGCATGATCAATAACATAAAGGAAAGTGAAGTGGTCAAGTTCGAAGGATCAAAACAAATTACGTATTGGTTAGTCATCAATTCTACACCACCTAATAAGTTGTCACAAGTTTTAAATTACTCACAAAAGTGAAATACATCTCTACCTTTTACTAAAAAACCAAAGGATCCGTGATGGAAAGAGTTCATTTCTGATATGAAAAATTTCGTCAAACATAGTTTGTGGTTAAATTTATGAGAGAATTCTTTCGTGACAAAGAAATTTGTGATGAAACATTTTCTTATGGCCACTTTGTCTTGAAATTGATACAACTTTCTTGTAATACTTATGTACAAATATTCAAAAGAAAAGTGGTAATTGGCTAAGCGAAAAGTGAAGGGAAAAAGAAAAACTATTGGAGAAAAGAAAATGAATGCATTAAGTTAAACCATTTTCCTTACTTCATTTGTAAATACTAAACACATATCAAAATATTCTCAGAGCTTTTTGTCAAAAATAGTACCAAAATACTACATTTTTCCTTTGTATTAAGCATTGTTGTCAAAATCGCGATTTAACTTGGTAGAATCACCAATTTTACGATCCTAGATAGCAATTTTATGTTAAGTCGCAAATAAAATCAGAATCAATGCTACCTCGGTCAAACTCGCCACTGACTCGCACAAACTCGGTAAACTCGACGAGTTTGACCGAGTTAACGAGTTAGCATATCTGCAGCCCAAAAAGAAAAAAAAAAAAAAAAGATGATAAGACTAGGCCCATCCAGCGTTGAAGGCCCAGCCATGTTGATAGCCCAACAGATCACCTGAGTCCTTCAACATATCATCGCTAAGTCTTGATGCCTAAAATTTCTTCGATCTATAATCACCTGCATCAAAGCATCATCCCTAATCTACCTCTGCTCTCTCAGTTCACTCATTTCACTGCAATGTCACTCCTCTCTGGTCTCGGTTCACTTTGCTGCATTGCCTCTGTTCACCTTTCCTGCTCTCAGTTCACTTTAATGCTGTATGACTCAAATCTAAATCCCTATTTGCCTTAGCCCTTAGTCGTTGCCTCTGTTCTCTTGATGGACCAATTCATTTATCCTCTTCTCCTCTTAATGCTCGCAAATAGTAGAACATGGTCGTAGGCTCACTGTAGTTTGGTGAAGGTAGTTGCAGTGTGGCGAAGGCCGCAGACTCCAATGAAGGTCGCTGCAATGTGGAGAATACCGTAGACTCTGGTGAAGGTCACAGCTTTCTGGTGTAGCTCGCAAGGATGACATTGATGCCAGAGAAGGCCAGTAGTCCATCAGTCTGTCAGCATAGCTTCTGCAGGCCAGCCTTAGAGGTAACATATGTTTTTGTTATTTTATTTATCTACATGTAGCATACAAAAGTAGTAGGTTCATCAGGAACTAGGACAACTCAAGGCTATTTTTATTTGCTACACAGTAGTGCTGATAAGGTTATTAATAATAGTCACAGACTCCAAATTTAACTTTGCTGATGGTAAGCTGCTAACTAGAATCTAAAAAACAACTATCACTAGTGAACCCCTAGACCTCTCTGTATGGTTGTTTCTCTGTGAGTTTGTGCTAGTTGATGCTTCTTGTTCAAACTGTCCATTAGGCGAAATGGTAAAACCAGAAGACAAAAAATGGATGTATGAAAGGTCTTCTCCACTTATAGCTCTGTCAATGGCTTCCCCTATATACTGTATTGAACTTCCATTGTGGTTGAATAACATGAGATATTTATTAAGAGATTTAACCGATACAAGTATTTAGAATGTTGGGAGTTATAAGATTTGATTATTTTGAAGTAATAGGGCAAACTTCAAGGGCAAAAAATACCAATAATTCATGTGATTTGCATATAAAGCTAAAGATGGAAAAGACAATCAATAGCGTGTCTTATGCGTGTGAGAGAACAAGTACTGGCTAATATAGACAATCACAATGAAATTATTAGCTAGAAAAGGCAACACTAAGTGAGAACTTATTGGCTTTGATTTGTCATGCATGAAGAAATTGAGAGATTTAAGGGATATGTATTTATGCTAATCATATATTAATTGTTTGAAGGCCTAATTTGATTAGATGTTGTGAATAGTCAAGTTTCTCCAAACAGACACACAGGATTGTGTTGAAAGGTTGGCATGGGACGACGTTTATGTCGTAATTAGCTTTTAAACATTGGTACCACATTGCAACCTATTTTGACCACTACTAAGTAATCTGTTCTTCTCATGTTCTTCTTTCAAATGCATTGTTTCTGCCACCAACTTTCATCCCCAAACAAGTAAACCAAATACCCTATTATTTGTAGGCTTGCATGGTGCATGAATAAAACCCTGTATTATGAGGAAATCCCACATTGCAGAGTTCTTTTTTTCCTTTGTGGTGTTCAACATTGTGCATGAATTTATATGGACAATTTGTTATGTTAAATGGATGATTATTATATATTGTGTTATGGATTATATATTATGAATTATGGATTATAAACTATGGATTACGGAGTTTATTGAACTTTGTATGTTGATTTGAATAAAAAGCATGCAATATGGAATGGATTGTGGATTATAAAATAATATAAGTATTTATGTATGAAATTTTAAGTGATTTTGTGATATGGTTATGTTCAATAGTTTAAATAACATGTGTAGGTAAACTCTTACGATTCTACGTTACGAGTTTACGTTACAAGTCCACCCCCCTTTCCGAGTCTAGGTAGAATCGCGATTTTGACAACATTGGTATTAGGGTAAAAGTAAGACAAGAATACGAATAGAGTATGGTTATTCTTTCATGCCTAAAAAGATATTACATGAGACATATAGATCCCCTCCAATACTGACATTAAGTTAATTCTACAATTCACTTAGTAAATTAGGGAGTATGTATATTTTAGTCGTCATTTCTTATATATAGCATCTTTTAACTGTTAATTTAGAAAATAAACGACGTTATATAATTAGAATAATGATATCTTCACAATAAATTATTCTAATTCATAAACATGCATTCAAATCACTCCAAGAAAAAAAAAACATAAAGAGTACATAACTCCAAGAGAAAATAGACGACGATATGTAGTAGGATCGCTTGTTGTTACTGTAGGTACCATTAGCATTTTGAGCCATTGAATCACGATGACTGTATGCTGTCACTACGATCCAACAAATCAAAATGTAAAGCCCCAACCGTGGGATCCAAACCCGTGCCAAAGGGCTTTTATTCACCATATATATGGTTATGATTATTGATACTCTAATGTTTAGTACAATTTGTTGGAGCAAATGAAACTCTTCCCCCATGGTCATACTCCACTTCAAAGCTAATCTGTGCCACATTTCCATAAAAGGAAAGTCCATTAGTGGTGAGTACTGCAAAGCAAACCAAAGTGTTAAACGAGATGAAAATGTTCCCAGGGTTCAAGGAAATGTCAGCACCCGTAAAATGAACCACAAAACTAGGAAAGTTCTTGATAGATTCAGCATTTGCATAACACAACTTGAGAACTTGAGGAGGATTTTGTACTGTTTCAATATTGACTCCAATGGCTTCCTTCACCAAAGCTTCAACTTGCTCATATTTGACGAAAGCAATGTTAATGTTGTTCTAGAATTAATTATTATGTTTTCATTGCTTTGACCTGTTTGCACTATTTGCTGCCCAACACTGATACCTGTCAATGTCAAAGACCATTTCTATTAAACAATCTATGATGCAAAGAATCATATATTATTCACTATAGCTCTGTCACATTTTTTCACAAAACTTCTTTAGGCTACACAAATGCTGAAATCTCAAAGAATTATATAGGAAAAGTGGGGCAAAGATAAGACCTTTGACTACTTAATCATACCTAGTTTGGTGTAAGTAAAAAAGTAAGGGAAGAATTGAGTCAGTGTTCGATTTAGTTCTAATAATAACACCTATATATTTTTTAATGTCAAGTTCGGTCTTAGCTTAATTTAAACTTCAAAATATGAGTACAAGACGAATCCTATCACTAACTTTAAATCATGTACAGACCAGGCTTATCAAATCCTTGTTTTAAAATTAAGTAAAAATTTTGTCTATTAAATCCAAATTAAGTGCATTAATTAGCATTTAACTTGTACAGTAGGCTTAGTCCTAAGTACGTACCTATTTTATGTAATCAAGAATTAGTTAAGAATTCGGAATATTAAACAACACACAAATAATTTTATTATAATAATCTCCAAGTATAACACCTTCGAGATTGAGGTTGTATGAGTTCGGATACTGAGGATTGGTCATTAACGGAGTGGACAAAACCCCACTCATGGATATCATCGCTTCTTCTCTAAATCTGAGTTTAGTTGTGGACTGTGCATCGAAAGGAAGCAAGCAGTTGGAGAATTTGCAATCAATTTCATCACCAAGTTGTGAAACTAAGGACAAAGGTCCCTCATCTAGCCCAACAAATCCTTGGGATCGTTCTACCATTGTTGTTGTGTCCACATCCGAACACAGATTTACGAAAAGAAGCACATTGGCGACCACTGAACTAAAATTAATTGAATCTGCAGCCAATTCTCCTGTGGTGTATGACCTGCCCAGATATCCATATTTGTACTCGCACTAATTTGATGTTTCACATCCAGAATGCCATTGTGGGAGGAGTTTACAGGATTTTCACAACGCAAGGCCATGTTAGAGGAAGATTGTGTTCAATCAAACAATGAGGCGTCTTGATGGTAACCAGTAGGACAAGGTGAGCATTGGACCCATATGAGGTCGCCTCCTGTGTCTGAATTAGGTAGATTCCATCGCTTGGAAATATATCAGTTTCAATTAACTCGCTTCATCTATGGATAGGTGAAAGTGATTAGCTCAAGACTGAGAATGCAATGCAGCGCTTTAAAGGAGCTCTGATTGGCTCATGGAGGAGTTGTAAAATGGTGAGTCATGAAGAATGAGGTCGATGGTGAAGCCTTTTGGGCGCCTAAACGTTGAAACCCTATTTGCTTCAACAATAATGGAAGAAGTTGAAAGATGGAATAAGAGAGCATAAAAGAGTGCAAGAAGATGCATGTTTGAAGAGCGCTAGTGTAACATCGTAAATAATAATTCTCATTCCGTAATAGGTACAAAATTATCTTGTTAAGATAATAATGAAACCAATCAAAGAGGGAAGGACCAAATGGAAAAGCCAAAAGGACCTAAATGAAAGTTTTGGTATGAGTAGGGTAAAAGTATAATTTTTGCAACAATACAAGACATGTTAAAAATTAAATTCAGAACTATTAGAGAATGTAAAAAAACATAATTAGGGAATTTTATGTAATTTTGGATTAAAAAATACCACTAATTGGGACAAAAATGTGAATAAAGCGTAAAATGTATAATTTTCACCAAATAATTCTATTTTTTTGTTTTTACTTTTCCACCTACCCTTCAGCCAAGGGAGGGAAAAATTGACACCTCATGATCTTTTCCATTATATGCACAACCAAGATAGAAAAATAAGATGCAAAAATGGTGGAGAAAATGATTTAAAAAAAAAAAGAAACAAAAAAGTAGATTTTTTAAGGTAATTTCTTCACTTTTTGCACTCATGGTGGAAGGAGAAGTTATAGAGCTCACTTAGAGCTATCTAATGATCCAAATATTTTCTCCTATAGTGGATTTTGATAGAGATGCAATGAAAGATTTTGTGGATTCAAGTAGAGAAAAGTGAAGCAAAAGAAAGGGTAAGCTTTCTTATATGAATTTCTTAAAAAAAATTGTAGAAACTTCAAGTTAAAATAGATTCTCCATGGGCAAGACCATGAAATTTCAGCCATTCCTCACCATATTTGTAATATAGAGACTTAGGGGAAAAAATATCTCTTCATAACTTAGGTGAAATTATAGCTAGAAAGTGGAGAAACAAAATAAAACCAAGTTGCCCAAGTGGGTCTTTGTCTATTGGCACCTAGTAATGTAATAAGATATATGTTTAAATAGTTTATGATGTAATTTGAAATTTTACATGGAGAAGTAAGTATAGTAAAAGCATTTAAACTAATAATAATGACAGTAATGAATTCTAGATGTATAGGAATGGTTATTGCCAAAAGAGTTATCAAGGATTGAGTTTAGAGAAGAGATATTATCATTGCAAGTGAAATCAAGAAAGGAATTAGCTTAAAGTAGCAAGTTAGCTCATTCACCATTCCTCATATGCTATATATTTGCTTATGCTTGGTATTTGCATACTTGATGAATTTTTCATGCTTATGTTATTATGAGTTGATGTATGATGGCATGTGGCTTACAATTGATGTTATATATGATGGCTTATAGGGTTTGGACATGGCGATCCTACACTAATATGAAATTGAATATAATGTGGTTATGAACTAAAGTCAAAAGTGTTAACTCTAGCATAATTCCATTATTTATGTTTATGGTATAATATTGTGTGCATTACTTTGCTTATGTGTGTCATAGTGTGTGTGCAATATGAAGTGAGCTATTGGGATTTTTTGTCCCATCATATCTCTAACTAACTATATCAGGTGGATCTAGTAAGGATAAACAAAAGGAAATAGTAGCTTAGATAATTTAGAGGAGCAAATCCAAAAGGTTTGTTTAGTTGGAAACTTAGATATTTTGATGCATGTAACATGAATTTAAGGATCAAGAATGTATTACCATGTAACTTAGAAAATATGATGATGTAGCACAAGACTTTCTTGTATGTGTATAAACTCCTTCATGTATGAAGAAATGGCCAACCAATAGTTGAAGCAAATTTTAATATGTAACATAAAGCTTCTTGAAGTACAAGTATGAGTGAATAAGGCCAAATTCAAAATTTGGTATGTTGGAACCTATTTAGTCAAATTTTAGTTTTATGAAGATATAATTTTGTGAGAAAAGAGAAAATGTAAAAAAGTAAGTAGATAGATTCCAAAAATTAAGATATTTGATATATTGAATCTCAATATATTAGAGTTTACTTAAACCAAATTCTACCAAATTTTAAGTTAAGTAGTTACTCTTATCACATGTTTTAATATATGAAAATTTATCCAGAAAAGTTTTTTAATATATATAACATGAGTAAACCTTAAGGGACTCAGAAGATGAATTTTTAGTTGAAATTTTATTTACAAGCCCCTGAGATACTAATAAAGTATTATAGAAATTTTGATATCATTTAGATTCCATTTATGTGGGTTTTGCACCAAATATCATAAATAAAAATCTAATTTTGTAGAATTTTTTATAACCATGATTATGAATTTTTTTAAGTAGAAAAAGTAACGAATTTTAAATTGAAATTTGGTACAAAATTAGCTATCACAATATTCTAGTTTTCTAGAATGTTTCACAATTTTTGGAATTTTGTAAAATTTATTATGAATTTTTAAATTTGACTAGTTTACTATATAAATTGTACCACCGAATTAGAATGTATTTCCTATTTAGCTATCTTTCTACCAAGTTTTTGTCATTTTATTTTTATCACTGGATTGTAAACACTTAGACTACTTATCTAGAGGATGTTATGTATGGTGTGACAACTAGAAAGATACTGAAGGAGAAGGACTTAGGAAATTGGAATATATGTGTTAGGAAGGGTGTGGAAGAACCTTCTATTTATGAAAGGGTTTGTATGATTTTTGCATTTAGAAGTATAAGGCCATGTTTGGTACAATTAAATGAGTAGCTAAGGTAAAAGAAAGGGAAAGGGGGAGAGGTTTTGGCATGTTTGGTAGTTAGTAGTCTGATTGGCATGGGAACGTTGACTCCCAAGTCAATGGGAATGGCCTTTGCAATGCAAAAGTGATGGAAAGAGGAGGATTCCAAGGAATGCATTTTTGCTCACTGATTTTCCCTCATCCCTGACAAAATATTACCATTTTGCCCTATTTCATCTTGATGGTTGCCTTTCTCCTTCAGATCATCCTGCTTTCTGGTTCACTGTTGTCCAATGCCGGCAAAGCTTAATCACCAGCCATTATCCTAGTCGTCATCCGCCATGATTGCTTTCGGCCATTTTGTCCTCTTTCATCTTTGGTCTGCAACGATTGCTTTCGGCCATTGTAGGTGGGTGAAGCTTTTTGCAGACTAGATCGACGAGGGAGATGACAGATCGATGAGGGGGATCCGGCGACGTCAGCTCCGCCATGCCCACAAGCACCCACACTGCAATGAATCACTCTGCCCCAACGACGACGACAGTGAAGATAGTGTGGTGGAACATGGCTGCAATGGCAAAATGGGGAGGGAAGACATGGCGGCAGACGGTGGTGGTGTGAGAGAGAAGAAGACATTACTGAGGGCATTTTGTTTTTGGAATCTATGGGTATTTTAGTCTCTTCATTCTGCATCAATTCTCTTTCATAAATTATTAGACCCAGTGACGTACATAAAGCGAACATTGGAGAATTTGTAATATATGACAAATTGGTTAGATTTATTTTGGTTTATCACTGTCTCGCCATTCTTAAGCAAGGGAGATTTGACGTTGCGTCATAATTTAAAACATATATAATTAAACAAAATTTTTAGAAAGATTATGTGTATTTTGATCACTACTCATGACTGATGAGTTGACAATACAAGTCAATCAACTTAAAACAAAAAAAAAACGAGAGTCATTTAAAAATGTATATTTATATGTATGGTTAAAGTTGTCAAATTCGTCAGTTTAGACAAAATCATTTAAGAAAGATAAACTCATAACGTAAAATCATAAGAGTTTAGTTATAATAAGAAATAATTATTAAAATATACAATGACATAGTTAAAATCAATATTTTAAAATTTAGACTAATAATTAAAACTACTTAAGGCAATAATTAATAGTTTATTAATTTGATTATAGTTGAATAAGTGATAATTAAATATAGATAGTTTTTAAAATTTTATATATTTAAATCTAAATATAATAACTACTAATAATCAAATACTATTAATTTTAAAATTGAATTAAATGATTTATAGAGTAATAACTATAATTATTAAAGATTACTTTGTCAAAATAGGTCAAAAGATAATAATAGATAACTTTTCAATTTATAACTAATGAAAAATTCAAAATAAAATTTTTAAAAAGAAAAAGCCAACAATACATATATATAATGCTTTACAAATGATGAATATAAAATTCTTATTGATTATGTGATAATGGGTGATGATGTTATTCTTAAGTGTTTGGGTTCAAGTTCAAATAGGTGTATTTTTTGAAACTAAGAAAATGAAGTGCAAATATATATAATACAATGCACACATATATCAGAAGACAATGTTGGCTTGTGGAGAAGTACTAGGTTGTTGCTTAGAGGTCCTTGATATACACAAACTTTTTTTCTAAAAAGTTATTATAACTTACTTTATTACTAGTTTAAATACACACAACAAATCGTAAAATTAAATTAAATATTTGCTTATTAAAATATAAATAAATAAATATTATTAAGTTGGTTATATTAAATTTATTTATCTATAACTATGCTAGAATATATGTGTTAATTACTATATATTTTGAAATATAAATAACATTCATTTGACTTAGTTAATTTAAATTGCATTTGAATAATTTTTTATTGTATATAGCATTTTAACTATATAAATATATATTTTAATCGTTATTCATTAATTAAGATAAACTCTTTAACTTTATGTTACAATTTTACCTCCCATTTATAAATTTTCCAGACAACCTTATCAACATGTGTGTGTCTATATATGTATATATATATATATATGTAGGTTTGAAAGTAATAGTGAAGAGATTTTGCATCCACTCACGATATTAGTATATTTTCTTTTTCATAAAAAGTTAGACCCCCACACTCGTACTGGAAGGAGACATTGTAGAATTTGAAATATATGACAAGTTAGTGAGATTTATTTTGGTTCATCACTTTACCATTATTCTTAAGTCGAAGCAGTGTGATATTGTGTCATACATATATATATATATATATATATGAGGGAAATTGATTGTATTTAGGAATTCAAATGCAGGTGAATTGGATGAGTTTTTAAATATAATGAATCTAAATTCATTAATGAGAAGATTGTGTATATTTGGATTACCACTCATGACTCATGAGTTGAGGACACAAGTCAATCAGCTTAAAAGAAAGGAAATATATATATATATATATATATATATATATATATAAACAAAAAGACTCTTTGGAATGTATTGATCTGTTCTCTCTTTCTCTCTTATATGTATATGCACTATTTTGATCTCTCACTTTTTACTTTAATGTCAATTGATTCTCCACAAATTTAGAGTGTTAAAATAAGTTTTTAATAATTTAATATTAATCAAAAGTAATCCTTCATTATGTTAATTATAATCTTTTCAAGTGACTACTTTGATTAATATTAAATTTTTTAGAGACTATTTTAACATTACAAATTTGTAGAAGACTAAGTTGACATTGAGGCAAAAAATGAGACAAAATGGTCATTTTCTATGTACATATATATGTTGGATAGTCTGTCTAAATATAAACCATTTTGGTTAACTATTGCCTGCCATTACTTTTAGTATATATTCTTTTTTTATAAAATATGAGACCCATAGACGTACTTGAAGGGGACATCGTAGAATTTGTAATATATGACAAATTTGCATTACTAATGACTCATGAGTGAATTGGCGATACGAGTCAATTAGTCCAAAAGAAATAAAAAGCATGGAAAAGACTCTTTGAAATGTATATATGTACACATCTTCATACATATACATACATATATATATATATATATATATATATATATATATACAGAAACCCAAAATAATAGAATGAAGAGATTACGAGAAATAGCAAAACCCCTAAAACAAAAAATAAATGAAATAAAAATGGGATTAGGAGAAATAAAAGAGGAATTAAAGGAAATTAGTAAATTTCTGCAGATAATTAAACCAGCCTTAGGAATCAAAGAAAATTTAGTTAAAATAGAACAAGGATATGAAATAAATATGATGAAAGCACTTAGAGAAGTCATATTTGATGAACAAAAAAAAAGAAAAAGAAACAAATCAAAGACAAACATATAAATGAAAATGTAGAAGAAACTAGAATATTAACAAAAAAAACTCCAAAAAGGACAAGAAATTATAAATAAAAATCTATGGACAATATTTGATTAAATAATAAAATTAGGAAAAAGAAATAAACAAATTGAACAATTAGATATTGATTCTCAAATAGAAGAATAACTAGAAGCATTAAAATAGGAAGATCAAAAAGTTATGGAAATAGCTTGTCAAATAGGATCTGAATTTCCAAATTTCATGCTAAAATTACTACCTAAAGGAAAAAGAAGAAAAAGGATTGATAGAAAGACATATTAATATGATGCAAATATTAGAAGACCTAGGCCAAAATGAAATAGAACAAAGAATGGTAAAAGAAGAAGAAAAGTAAGAAGAAATAAGACAAGAACTAGGAAATATGACACTAATATCTAAAGATTTAAATGAGATAAATATGCAAAGTCGATTGACAACTAGGAGTTCGAATAACTAACAAGAACAAGAACTAGTAAACCCCCAAAATATATGAAGTCAAGAATATAATATAAATAACACAGGAAGCTGTAGACCCGATAGAGAACAAGAAATAGAACAAGATGAACTAAGACATAGAGAATCATTAAGAGATCAAGATCTAACATATCTATTTGAAACTGCTTACACACTGATAGGAACAAGTCAATTTATACCACCTCCCTTAGAACAATATGAAATTAGACAAATACCAAATTCAGAAATATGGTTAAACTTAGATTGCAATTTAGATAGAGAAAAACAAGTAAAAGAATGGACCAAAGCCCAATTAATAGCTTTATTAAATAGAAATATGGAAACAATTGCAAAACATTATTACTTATATCAAGTTTTATAGAAATAATCCAACACTGGTGGAAAAGTAATTCAGAAGAATTTCAAGCCAACGTAAGAACAGTAACAAATTCTAATACTAGGAGAATTTTATGCTATCCTTCTAAGACAATATGAACAAGCATTTAGAAAAGAAATCTTAGGAAGAAGTGTAGGAGCAAATGATACAACAAGAATAGAAAGAGCTATAACAAAGTTACACCAAATAGAAATATGTACATTAAATCCAAATGATAGAAATTCATATATTTGTGAATATAGCAAATACTATTATGAAGCAAGATTTTCAAAAGAAATTATATATGGATCTATTTTATAGAAAATTACCAAGCTTAATTTTGATACACAATACTAGAAGATTATAAAAAAGCATTTAATGAAAGACAAGATTTAGTACCCTTAATAGAAACTATGGGAAGGAGAGAAGATTATTTAAAAGAATATTTATCAAATACATGTAAAAAAGCTTGGAGAAATATTAAATATTACAAAGCAAACAAGTTAGTTCTAAAATGTACCAAATTAGAAACACCTCAAAGATAAGGATGTAGACCAGAGGAAAAAAATAAAAAGAAACATAAATACTTAAAACTATATAAAACTACAAATTTAAACATTATCCTAAATACAAGCTTAAAAAGAATTACAAACCAAGAAAATATTTTAAGAAACAAAGAAGAATATATTACAAGAAAAACCTTAGGAAATGCTAATGTTATAATTGTAGACAAATAGATCATATATCAATAGAATGTACTAAACCAAGAAATAAGGAAGCAATGCATATAATGGAAATAATAGAAAATTATGGGCTAGAGCCAATAGAATTTAATGAATTTTTAGCCGATGAAATGTATCAATTAGATTTAGATATATATAAGATGACCAAGGAATCTTCCAGTAGCTCGAAAAGTAATTCAAAAAATAGTGATTATGATTACATAATCAAAGAAAATGAAATTAATATAATGCATGGAGAACCCAATAGTCAAATACAAAACAAGATAATGAGAAATACAAGCAATATGAAGAATTTAGGAATTCTAAAAAAGGAATTGTAGAAAAAAGAATACAATTTAGTCAAAAACAATATGATGAGATAAGAAATAAGGAACTAGATCTAACATCTAATGATTTAAAACAACAAGGAATAATAAGTCGAATAGGGAAAATGATAAAATCTAAAGAAAAAGAAAAATATGCTTGTGTAGTGTTACAAAAGAAACACTCAATGGAAGCTACCTAAATAGAAGGAATTCTATGAATACCTTTAATAAATAAAAGTTTAATAGATCAAGAAATTGAAAAATTAGCTATCAAAGATGAGATAACAGAAATATAGATACTAGGAGTATAACTCTTAATAAAAACTTACTTTAAAGCAGAAATAGATACACCAAAAAAATTATTAATTATAGATAACAAAATAATAGATAGTGTACTTAATTTCTCTAGGGGTTGTTTTTATTGTACCATCTAAATCATAAATATCTAAATCCTTTTGTATATTTGGCTCAATAAAACAATCTAATTGTTTCATTAAAAACAATTGATTAAAAGTACTATCCCCTTCACCATCGAATATAAAGGGTGTTGCTATTAATGATTCATTTTCTATTGGGATATATAAACTTTGAGGTAACTTATTTTGATCTACACAATATATTCGAGATTCTATTCCTTTTATAGAATCCATAATATTATACAACAAGTAAATAAAAGATTAAGAAGGCTAAAGGTAGATTTAAGGAATCAAAACAAATATATTATCAAGCATAGGAAATTAAGGTTCATAATTTTGTTCCATTCTAATCAAACCATGCTCTGATACCATAAATTGACAACTTGACAATTCTTTGTACTTGGCGTTGTTACACTGGGAACACAAATCTTAGAAAGATATGTTCGGACCAGTAGTCCTGCAGCTCTAGGTTTCCAGCCTATACTCAAATTATTGTTGCTTATCAAAATATTAAAATCAAATATGGATTAATTTTTTACCGACACTAAACCAGGTGATAGAAGGAACTATGTCCTTTTTCATGTAGAGGTCTTTTACATGCTTCCGTAGCAAGACCTTCCCCCTTTAATTTAGTACAACACAACCTTCCTTTATTTCCTATTGGAGGTGTACTTAATCCAAAAGTTAATATAATATTAAGATAAGCAATAACTTGCTGGTAATCACTTTACAGAATCACAACATATTGACTATAACTTCAAAAAATAATCCCCTTAATTTCCTATTAGGAGTTTAGAATTTCATACCTTAATTTGCTATTATGGAATTTATTAGATGAATATTGAAGACATGCTTGATCATTTTAAATGATGAACTTAGGAATATTTGAATAAGAACTTTTATTAATCAAAATATTTGGGTACAAAATATTTCGATACAAACTCTGGAGGATATGAACTATGGAGGCTGAACACTTAGAAGCACAGGAAGGCTTTAGGTTCTCGATGCCTTACAAATGGGAATTATAAGGATTTATATAGGCTGGACATCCCCAACCTTTCATTATCCTATTCCTGTTCTAGGATTCCTTCTTATTGTTAGGTCCTCCTTGTGGTTAGTTCGTCATCTTCTTTTTCGTTGATTATTATCCTTTTTCATTGATTATTTCCTTTCAAATTCCTTGTGCTGGCTGAATTGATGTCTTTACTATTATTTTCTTATAGTCAACATTCCCCATTTTGCTTTGTCTTTTTTCCCTTTTTCTTTTTCTTTCAATCTTCAAGGACATTTATTGAGGTAGGTAGCTCGTTAATGTCTACTTTAGCTTTGTCTAAGTCTTTACAATATTTACATGTGTGATTCAGATATTCTCTCAACTGTTGGCATATTCTCTTTTTGGTAGTTTCTGGATGTTCCAAATTATTGGTCTTAACTTTGTCATGGAATAAGCTAAATTGCTTACTTTGACTGCTATTTCTTCCAATTGAATATATGCATGTTGTTGGGTCTGTAAAATATGGCCATTGGCCTATGTCACAAGTTAATGTCCTACTCATTTCTATAAATATTCCTTTCATTTCTTAGGCTCTTATTCATGATAATGTTGTTGCAAAGTCGTCTGAGTCAATGATATCCTTTTCTAATTGCTCAAAATCATCTTTGTTAGTCTTAATTTGATAAAATTAATGGGAGCATAATATTTTTCCATAAGTTATCACAGCTATAATTGAATAGTATCTGATATAAGTCATGTATTGGGTGACTATTCCTACATAATGTTTGGCTGCTTCTTGGACAGATTTGGGCAGTTGGCTAATTTCTTTAAGATCATGGGATTGATATGTATAATGAATTAGGCTATAACTAATGAGAGCTTGGACTAATATGGGATTAGTGCTTGGATGAATGACTGCTTTATTTATGGCATAATGTGATATATAACTAATGGTTGTAGCAAAAGTTATTTGAAGATTATTTAATTTCTCTATAAGGATATACAAATATTTGCATTGTTCTAATAATTTAGAGGTATTGGATTGGGATTTTAAAGATTATTTAGGGACTGGGTTTTGGATGGTTTTTGAGGCACTGGTTATCGACTTTTTGATGAGTTAGGCTTCATTGCTCTCTAGGCCTTTTTCTTTTTCTTTTTCTTTAGTCTGGATAATAGCTAAAAAAGATGGCTGCTTATTAGGTGTAGGAGGACTTATGGTGGTCCTTTGATTTTATGGGCTTAGAGGAGGAGAAGACATTATTCATCTTTCTATTTGTGTCATTTTTTGTTCTAAGTCATTAAGATGAGTAATAACATTACCCATCGATTGACTTAAACAACTTATTGAGTCGGCAAAACTATTGAGCTGACTATTCATTTGTGCTTGTATTATATTCATATTCATTTCAAGGTTACTGAGCCTCATAACTATTTGTTCAATACTTGTTTGGTTACTGGTCGCCTCTCGTGGAGGTCTACTATTGGTCAGCTTATTGGTCTATGCCTTATTGGGTTCCATTCTTGCTAAGATAATTAGCAATTAAGTTATTCTTAGCTCTAATTCAACCTCATAATCATAATGAGCTAAATCTACTTGCCGTTTAATTAACATTTTATTTGATAAGTTAGTGGTTCTTATAACTTTATCCAACCAATGTTTTACTTGAGTATTATCAATTTAAATAATAAAATGAGAATTTACTATTAGTAATTCAAATTTTTCTTCTGCTATTACAATGGCAAAAAAATCTTTCCAATTAGAATGATACCTGCTTTGACTCTCATTTATCTTTCCACTAGCATATCTAGTGATTATTTCCATTCCTTCATTATTTTCATGATATAAAGCTGCACCCTAATAATTTTTTAAGGCATCAGTATAAATAATTTATTTTATTGGTTCTTTTGTTGGAATAGTTAATTTTGGTTAATTTTTACAAAGTAGTTTAATTTTCTTTATTATCATATTTGCTTCTTCATTCCATTGCCATTGGATTTTTTTCTCCAACTAATTTGGATATCTTTGCTGTGTATTTTGATAAATGAAGAATAAAATTTCTAGCTTAGTTAACTATTCCTAAAAATGATTCAAATTCTTTTTTAGTGGCTATTTCAAGGAATTCTTTGGCTTTTTTACTTATATGTTCTTGTAGTTCTATACCATTACTTGTTATATAGTGTCCTAGGAATCCTATTCTTTCTTTTCTTAATTCTACTTTTTAAGGTTAAATATTCAATCCTTTTGTTTCTATTAAGTCCATAAATTCTAATAAGTGTTTTTCATGTTCCTCTTTATTATTGGGAAATATTAAGATGTCATCTATATATATATTATTGTGAAATTTCTAATAGGTAATAATAATTTCATCACATGTTCTTGGAAATACTAAGACTATTATGAAATCCCATTGGCAACACATTCCATTTATATAATCCTTCTTATGTACTAAAGGTTGTATATTTTTTGCTATTTTCCCCTAATTTGATTTGGAAAAATCCTAACTTATAGTCAAATTTGCTAAATATTTGTTTTTCTCTTATCAAATTAAATAGTAATTCTATTTTGGGTATTAGGTATCTATTTCTTATTGCTATTTCATTTAGTTTCTTATAATTGATAACCATTATTAACTTTCCTCTATTTTCTTTACTAAGTTTCATTACTATCATAGCTGGGTGACAATAATTTGATCTACTTTCCTTGATTAAGTCATATTTTTTTTTCATTTCATTTATGTCCATGATAAAATCCTTTTTATCGTTTTTTGTCCATGGGTAAGATTTACAAGTTATTTCTTTACTATAATCTAATAATTATATTTTTGCCATAGGTTTAGATTTTCCCCAATGGATTAAAGGATTTTCATCATAATTTTTTGTTAATCTTTGTTCTATGGTTTTTGTTTCTACATGCGTTATCATTCTTTTGGTACCTTTTTGTTTCATAGGTTTTTGGTTTGGCACAAATTTCACTTCATTTTCATATTTTTCTTCCTAAATTTGGCATCTATCCTATTATAGGAACATTTTTTACAAATAATACTATCATATGAATTTCTTTTCCTGCATTGCTCATTCTAATAGACTTGTATCTTTTCCATAATTCCGAGGGGAGGATACTATATTTTGCTGAGGCCATATTTACTCCAGTATCGACCATTGCATGATATTTTCTGAATTTATATTTATCATAATTGAACTTGATCAATATATAATAGAATATCATTTATATCAATTTTATTTTTTCTAATATTACTACTTGATGGTCAATAATTATTAGGATTCTATTTTCTTGAATTTTATACGGCTTAACCTCATCTAGAAAGTATTTTGCTAATATTAATTTATGTGTTTGGTTATTATTATCTTCTATATCGACAGAGTTTTAATCTTATGATATCCTTATTATTGAATCTTAATATTGTTTGTGTCAATGTGTCTTCTTCTTCGATTTCTTTGATTTCTATATTATTATCTGTTACTAATTGTATGATACTTTTTTCATAATTGGGTTCTAATAAGGCTATTATTTCTAGATAGATAGATATATATAAATATATATATATATATATATATATACACACACTTGTGTTTTTTTGCATGTACTTAGAGGGGAGAATGTATATTTTGTAATACATGACAAATTGGTGAGATTCATTTTAGTCCATCACTTTCCCATAATTCTTAAGTTAGGCCAGTGTAATATTGTGTCATAAATTATATATATATATATATATATATAAAGAATTTTTGAAAAAAAAAATTCTTTGCATTCAAATTCAGGTGAGTTTAATAAATAGAGAATTTAAATTCATTCTTAAACAAATTATACGTATTTAGACATCACCACTCATAACTCATGAGTTGATGCACAAGTCAATCTATTTCTTTTTTTAAAATACACACCTTGAAATATGTGTATATATATATATATATATATACACACACACACGTGTGTGTGGGGATGTGTGATGGATTATCTGCCTAAATATGTTCATCATTGCCAACCATTACTTTTTTTTTTTTTTTTTTTGTATTTAAAGGATGATAGTCAAGATTTTGCGTCAATTGTTAATCTGAATATTTTTTTTGTAATAAAAATTAGACACTTACTTGAAGGGGATATTGTAAAATTTGTAACTTAATTATACATATCTGGATCACTACTCATTATTTATCAGAGAGTTGACGATACAAGTCAATTAACTTAAAAGAAATTTTAAAAAAAGGAAGAGTCTTTGAAATGTATATATAGATGAAGAGAACAAAAGGGGTATTTTGGTAATTGCAAATGGTTGAAGTTTTAAACTTAGATGATAGGAAATTATTTCAATGTGATCAATAAATTTAGATCAGAGGAATGTTACAATTTAAGACAGAGACAAAGGTGAGTAAGCTTAAATTTTCTCAATTTCATTATTGATAGTAGAGCTTTCTTATTGTCCATGTCAGCAGGCATACCTGGTCAAGTTAAATTAATTTAATTTCAGTATAATTATGAAGATTGTATAGGAATTAATTATATAAAACTAGAGAAATTACTACTCATTTTAACTCAGTTTTAATAATCCATTCAGGAGATGATGATCTGGTGATCCTCATAAAAGTCATCTTATTTTAGTCTCTGCAAATTAAGATCAAATTATTCAATGGATTGCGTCAAAGCATTTTGTTAGAGAGACAGAGAGAGAGAAACTAGTGAATAAAGTTGCCTTTTACCTGTTGTGCCATCAATCGCGCCGTACTAAAGAAGTTCTAGCCCAACCTAAACGCGAAGGAAAACGGTCAAATTCTAAGAACCAAAACAAATTTTGAACATATGAGAGCGGTATACACGGCAACTTGAAAAAATTAAAGAAAAAATTTGGTCTTTGGTCCAAACAAAAATAGATTTTAAGGTGGTGCTATAGATATGTCAAAACGGGTTATGCCTCATATTTGAGCCCATGTGAGTGGAGTGAGTTATCATAGTTTGGTTGATCATAATACTAAACTTGGCATACTAAGTAGGTTAATTCACTGAAAAATATTAAAAAAATTATGAAAAAAATGAGAATCCAAAATAAAACTATCCAATAATGAAGCCAAATATTTAATTATAATACCAATAATCTATTAAGTTATTAGTTGTTGACCAAATATTAAATATTTAAAAATAAATAATAATAAAAGTTATTTGACACTACGAAATATTAAACTTTCCACTAAAAAAACTCTAGAAAATCCATAGATCTATTGAACTAGTTTGTTTAATATGTGAGTTGAATTAGTTTAAACTAGCTATATTAAATGAGTTCTAATATTTCAACTTTAACCACCAAAATAATAGGTTAAATCAACCAATCCAATGCTTTAAATCCGTTTTGATAGCTATAAGCACGTGGTCATCCCCTTTAATGTTTCAAAATTTAATTTTTTATATGTAATTTTTACTTTACACTCTTGATTTGTCCTTAAATAGATAAAAATATGCCATACTTTACGTGTAAGAATATGCTCCCTTCGTCTAAATCCTAGTCCGAAATTTTTTGTTCTCCTAAAAATTAAATTCTACATCCAACCATCCAAAAAATTGTTACAAAAACATATTTCATTAATAGTTTTGCAATGAAAGAGTTTGTGATGGAAATTTATATTTCATTAATAGTTTTGCAATGAAAGAATTTGTGATGGAAATTTATTCATTTTTTCATCACAAATTTCGTCTCACAAATGCAATTTTCTTGTTATGCTTACATACAAAAAAAATTTAAAAAAAATTACAGGTGGGAATTGGCTAAGCGAAAGGCCAAGGGGAAAAAGCAATTGGAGATATAAGAAAATGAAAGTGTATAATTGTTTATGTAACTTTCGACAAAAATTCGGAAATTTTTTATTCATTCCCAAATTTTATCCACAAATTGAAAATTTTTAATGTATTAATGTACAAATAAAAAAAGTTGCATCATCTCTGATATTAGTCTCTTTTATTTTTCATAAAAAATTAGAGTCACAAATTTACTTGAAGTGGACATTGTAGAATTTATAATATACGTCATTCTTTAGCCACAGTGTGAAGTTGGCCCATAAATCATCAATATAACGAAAATATTTGAGACGATTGTATGTAGCATGCAATTACAGTTTATGTGGTTTTTTTAACTTTTGACCGCGGGTATTGAAAATAAATCTTAGTTGCTAGATCTCCACTACAGCTGCAATTGGCATATGCTAACTTTACTCATGATTTAATCCAGTTTATGACTGAGTTTTTTCTTAATTTTAAAAGTAATTTTTTCTTAATGAAAAACTGATGAACTAATATTTGAAATAAAAAAAATTAAATGCAAAAAATTAAATTTTTTGAACCAAAAGTAATCAAGATTTTAAATTTTTGCCATAGAAAAATGTATTTTAAATAAATTAAAAATACACTATAAAATAATATTTTTATAATTGCACATAAAATTAAATGAAATTATTAAAAAAAAAAATTTCTTGGTGAAATTGATACCGAATTCGGCTTGGTTAATTTTGCAAGTTCTTGTTATTTTGTCTTAACCCAGGTCAAACTGAGCTAACTTGGCTTATACTCAAGGGAATCAAGTCCATCAATGCCCCTACTTTTCAAATAGTTTACAAGGGAATGTGTAACACTGCAACTTCAGAAACTCATAAAACAAAAGAAAAATACATATCAGAATCCTTTCTTCGAGCAAAAGGGAAGCTCCATGAGACTAAGCTCCTTCAATTTTCTTCTCTGCCCCTAACCTCCTTTAGACAACAATATAAGAAGGAAAATAAAGGTAGCTAAGGTTCTCCTCTTGGGCCTTGCTAATAGGTTGCTCAGATTTTGGGCCATGGAAGAAATAAGCTACTATTTCATAATGGAACTAGGGAGCCCTGCATCCGTAACAATACATACCCCTTCAAAACAACCTTGCCCTCAAGGTTGATGTTGACAAGATTGCTGCTTGAGATCATGAGGTGAAATGGTCCTCATTATCCTCTTTAGAGTAAGAACCATCAACGATTAGATTTGATTCTTGGTAGAGAAAATAGAGTTCCTTAGCTGCCTTCTTTTTGACATCACCATGGTCTGAGATAATGACTAACGTTACCATATCAGATTCAAACAAACCAGGTAAGTAAGTGTGTACTAGCGGTGGGATTTATTGTCTTAGATATTCCAAAGCTTCATCTAATTTGTTTTGATCATATAAACAGTTTACTATAAGAAAATTGAAATGAACCGGTAATCTCTGTGAAGACTAAAGTGTGGAGAGTGCATCTTTGAAGTTATCTATTTTATCAGATTTGATAAGTAGTTCAACTTTGCATCGAAGCGCCACCTCGTCGCCCTGAACACAACGTCGCTGGAGAAGCAGTTGTTGTGTGCTCTCCATAAAGATCCATACATGAACACGTCGATCAAAATCTCCTCCATGGTAAGGGAAAGGTTGTGACGTCAACGAACCGGGTCTCGGCTTATCTTTCAATTTTAGAGCCATATATATACTCCAATTCAGACACCTAGACTGTTGCTGCTTCATATGGCTGGAAATGATAAAATCAGGAAGAAAGATAATTCCGGGATCAAATACTAGTACACCTTGTTGGTCATCAACAACCCACTTTTGAGATATGAAATCTTCCAAGCCTAAAGGTAAAACAGAGCAATGATATTTAGAAGGAACTGAAAAGAGATCATCACCTGTGACCATGGGCAACCTCTGAAAAATTTTAGTTCTACTTTCGGAATTGTTATTGAACTGCGGCACCAGCAAAATGGATTGTTCAGCATCGGTTGCCTTAGATGAGGCCGATTTTAGCCACTTGGTCTGATCAACTGTAACCACATATAGATTGTGTGTTTGCGATGAGGCAGAGTAAGTCGGAACAAATTTGTGCTCAGCAATATCCGATGAGATTTCAAGAGAAGTGGTGTTAGAGTGGAAAGTTTTCGTAGAAAATTTCTTCTCAGAATAACGCTGCATCCACAATTGCAAAGCTCATTCATCTGTACACTTCATCCTGGCTTCAATGTTTGCCAATCTTGAATCTAGGGTAGAGAACTGATACTCAAGGGCATCAATGGTGGCCATGGTTAAGGGAGGATACAATGAAAGCACCATTGTGACACTGCAACTTCAGAAACTCCTCCAAAAGAAAAGATACATATCGGAATCCTTTACTTTTTTTCCCAGCCCCATACACCCTTTAAACAACAATGTAAGAAGGGAAATGAAGGTAGCTAGGGTTCTCCTCATACGCCATACTAAAAGGTTGCTCAGATTTTGGGCCAGGGAAGAATTAAGCTAGTATCTCATAATGGGCCTTGGGTGCCCAGCATCCGTAACAGAATGAAAAGAATTATTCGTAAGTACATTAACTTTTTCTCATAATTTATGTTAAAATAATAAGAAAAAATTAGTGATATGCAAAACTGACCTTAAATTATAAGAAAAAATTACACCCAATTAAGTGATTTTTTTTTTTTGAAAAAGAAAAAGAATGATGGGTTTTAAATCTTGATATACGCGCATATATACGTGTTAATCTTAATCAGCACTTCTTGTATCACTGTGCTGGAAAATAAATATCTGATACGTACGGTTATTAAGTTTTTGAAAACAACATAAGGGATCTTAAATTATAATTTTCCTTTTTTAATTTGTCACAAAGTAAAATCTTAAAATCTTTCTTCACTTGTCACAGAGTACTAAAACTTAGTATCGAAACCCAAAAGGCAATAATTATTCACAATGGACCTATTACAATAACAAAATTTGACTCCAACTGTGGATTAAACTGCAGTTAAATACTACGGTTAGACGAATCAAACACCTCGTAATAATACCAAATTAACAATTACCATTGCTTCTATTCACGTACAATTAGAATAATACAAGGCTATCAGCGGTTTGCAATGTAACAATAAGTTATTATTCATCTTAACCTAAACCTAAAAGTTTTTTTTTCTCACTTAGTATGCCTTATACGTATATGTTTGATACAATCATCGGGAGCAAAGGAAATTAGTTTAGCCTAATGATCGAACTCCACTTGAAAATTAATCTGAGCCAAGTTTCCATATTTCTTCCTTGGATTTCATCAAATATACATATCTTGAAAAATTGTCAATAAAAGTAATAAAATATCTATTTCATTTTTTAATCAACTTGTCATTTAATTCACAGATTTCACATTGCTTAAGTTCTAAGATTTCATAATTTCTTTCTATAGAAAGAAAATGGTTTTCTTGTCATTTTAGCATGTACTCAGATTACACATTTATTATTTATTTCATTTTCACATGTGATCAAACCATGCTTTGACATATGCTTTAAAGTTTTATAATTAATATGTCCTAATCTAATATGCCATAAATGAACAGATTGCTTAATAATATGAGCAGAAATGAATATTTAGTAATAAAGCTTAACTTAAACATTCCATCATAAGAGTAACCCTTGTCCACAAATAATCCATTTCGGGATATTATTAGTTTGTTAGATTCTAAAACTATCTTTAACCATTTCTTACATAATAGGTTTGAAGATACAAGGTTCTTCCTAATTTCTAGAACATGAAGAACATTTTGTTGAATTAATTTCTTTCCAGAAGTGAATTGTAACAATATGCTGCCCTTACCAAGTACTTATGTTGTATTTCCAATGCCCACAAGAACTTCTTGTGCATGTTCTGCAATATTATAATTCTTGAACTGATTCTTTTCATAGTAGACATGAATTGTTGCTCCATAATTATACCACTAGTCAAAAAACTTAGTTGTAGTAGCCATGTTTAACTCGAAGATTATACTAATACGCAATTTAGAGACCATGGCAATAATGTCATTGGATTCAGTCTTAACCACATTTGTAATATTAGTATTTCTACTTTTTTGCCTTTTCTAATATCTGCAATCCATTTTTAAATGTCTTTACTTTCCACAATGAAAACAACACTTTGTTGTCCTGTATGGTTTTCCCAAATTAGTGGCAATAGATTTCAGTTTCTTCCTTTTGTTTTTCTAGGAATGGTTCTAGTTTTGATTGTTCACATTCAGAAAATTAACCCTTGACACATATTTTATATGCTTTCTTTGTAACATTTGTATTTCTTATTCAATACGTAAATATTTCAGGATCTAGTCGAAGTAAAACATTTTGTGGTATGCAATAATTTCTTTTTATAATCATGCCAACTTAGGGGTAACTTTGCAATGATTGCCCCCACTTATACAGATTCAGGAATGTCAATTTTTATATCTTAAAAAAACAAAATTTGCAGATCATAAACTTGATCTAGAACAAGTGTAGAATCTTGTTCCATGCTTCTTTGTATTTATTTGGCTTCATGAACATCCCAAATTTCTTTTAGACATGGTTCTAAATCGAGGACCGCATCATATGATGCGGTTACAATATTGTGGATACGGCTAGCACCGCATCTGCATGACACTGCAATTGATGGGCCAAGATGAACATTGGACGCATATGAGGTCACTTCCTGTGTCTGCAATAGCCCGTGTCTCTACTGGTGAGGTTCCAATTCCAATGAAAAGTTTCACGAGGTAGCGTCGATCATTTGTAATAATATCAGTTTCAGCTAGTTTGCTTGAGTCGTCCAGAGATAGGTGAAAGCGATTAACTCGATGCATGGAGCGCAATGCAGCGTTTTGAAGAAGCTCTGGCTGGGTCATTGAGGAGTTGTAAAATGGTGAGAGTGGTGAATCACGATTAATAAGATCAATGCTAAAAGCATTTAGATGTTTATTAGCTTCAGAATAAATGAATAGAGCAGAAATAGATAATAGATGTAGTGTGAAAGAGAGTGCACAACCATGCATGATTGAAGATGAACACACAAGCAGAGAAAAATGGGATGGATGGCGATCAGGACATTGAAGTGCTTCTATATATAGAAAGGTGTGGGAGATTTCCACGTCATAGTAATAGTCGAGATTTTGCATGCATGATGAAGAAAAAGTACACTTATTTCTAATTTTTTTAATAAAAAAATCTTGGAACTTGTTTGGTTTCTTTGTTATTTCATACATCCTGGGATGCATTTAGTATAGTATTAAGGAGAAAATATTGTTTATAAATCTTATAATTAGGGTGAAAATAATAATGATCTAAAAGATTTCATTTTTATAGAGACCGGATAATGTAGCGAGAGGATATTGAGAAAAAAAAAAAAAAAAAAGCTGTGGGATCAAAAGAATTTTAGCTGGATAGCATAAATGCCGTCCAACATAGGATTCATATAGCTTTTATTATGATTAGGTATCTTCACATTTTGTCTCATTTATTTTCTCTCTGAATAATTTTTTTCCATAATATTAGAAAAAGGTATTGGCAATTAACTTAACACTGTCTGACAGAGGATTCATATACCTTTTATTATGATTAGGTCTCATCACATTTTGTCTATTTACTTTCTCTCTGAGCAATTTTTTTTTTTTCATAATATTAGAAAAAGGTATAAACAATTAGGTTAATCCTTTTCAGGTGTGTCCAAGTCATATTTTTATCCTCTATATTCAATGACAGGTGACAATTTTTATGATTTTGTAAACAAGTAATTGCTCTTATTATTAATTTGTCTTTCTTGTCCCTTAATTATTTGTTTTCTAAACGAGTTCTCAAATACTTAGAAATGGTCATTTTTGGTCTCCTCACTTTTGAGATTGTTATCATATATAATTCTTTAAACTAAATCATATTAACTCAAGTGGATAAATTAAAAGTGACAATTTTTAATGCCTACTGAGCAAACATTCTAGTAAAATAAAATGAGTAAATGATTAACATAATAATTTAATGATAAGTCAATGACCAAATGGTATTTTTCTCAATTATTCTTTATCCATATGAATTTCTCCATTTACATATTGATGACCAAGTCTACGTAAAATGTATCATAAAATAAATGTGTTCGAATTTTAAGAAGACGAACATGATTTAATTTCACAAAACAAATGTATTTTCAAACTAATATAGAATTACAAATAAAAGTTAAAATATTTTGAAAAACCAAACGCGCCTAAAAGTCCCAATTAAAGATATTTTAGAATTTGTATTATATATAAAATACAAAGGGAGTTTGTTTAATTATATTCAATATAGAAGATCACTTTTGAGAAGATTATATATAATTTGGTCACGGGACTCCCGGCCCATGTCTAACAAGTTGAGATGCTGGTCAATGAGCGTGTCGGGTAAGAAATCTTTTTTGAAAAAAAAGAAATAAAATATGCCTAGTACTTGTTTAGATTCTGAGTTTTTTTTTTGTCCTAGGGAACAAGATAAGCCTAATCCATTTTAAAATATACTTACATAATAAATGAACATCAATGGTCTTCCTAGGATTAAAAGCTATGATTCAATATAAAGATGTCCACATGTATAACCCATTTCAAGGTCACGAGTAGTGGTGATAAATTGTTTAATTATTTTTAATTGGTAGAAAAATTAATCAGTTAATCCTTATATTTTATATAAATTTCTAAATTAGTCTGCACATTTTTTAAAATTAGTCTATTATTTTAAAAAATTTCAATTCAATCTCTGCCATTGTACTCTTAACTTCGTTTTTTGGTTGTTAACGTGGAGTATTATAAGTCATGTCAGATGCCAACTCAATTCTTCAATTGATAACTTAGTATTTTTTTTTTTTTAACAAATATTTCATCTCTCCCCTTCCTCAGCGAATCCATAGTCTCCCACACCACAATCTCCAATTTCACCCTCTCCATCTCAACCTCCAAGTTTCTTTCTCTACAAATTTCCAACACAATATACAGTACTCCGAGGCCAGGTTAAATTTAGCGTTTGATAAGGCTCTGCGCAGCTTTTCCCCATTCTTTGAAACTCCCATCCTTTCAAGATCAGAAAATTTGGCTAAAGCATTGCTCATATCAAACCCAAGATTGCTGGTGTCGACCTGCCCTACAGCCATTGCCTTGTACAAATTTTCTTTTCCATCTAACTCTAAATCATCTAGCCGTTTTGATATGCGAGTGCAGGTCACAGGCTTCTAATTTGATTTTGGGAAAACATTCCTAACATTTATTAATATCCTTTTTCCAATATTGTTAGAAAAAACTACGAAATTATATATAATAACAAGAATAATAAGGATATAGTTATATAAAAATTAATCAAAAATCATATTAAATCCAATTTTAAATTTCAATATGCATTCGGATATTTAGATATGCATGTAAAATTAATTCTGCTGTGGCTTCTTTTCTAAGGATAACAAATTTGCACGTACTTTATTTGTTTTCTTCAAAAGATATCCCCATTCATTTTTTTCTTTCAAATATAATTATTATTTGAATAAATTGTATGTTGCATATTGTATTGTGACTATGCAATTATATATTTTTGTAATTATTTTTTAATAAATATAAACTCTTACGAATTTATATTATAATTTACTTTTCATTTTTTAATTTATTTAAATTCAAGAATTTAACAATATTAATCATAATAATTTAACTCCTTCCTATTTTATAAAACACCCTTTACACTTAGAGATGGGTCTAATATATTTCTACATGAGTGAGTCTAAGTATATATTGTAGTGGCCTATCTGAGATAAGCCCTACCTTACACTAATATTTTACTTTAGCATGCAATGTATCTCAAGTACACTATCCATCAAAATATATTTTTAGTGCTTGACACAATTTGCAGGAGCAAAGGAAAAACTTGAAATTATTCTGCAAAATCTCCTTTATAGCTTTCAATAAAGAAGCACGCCTCGATGCTTTCTCTCCAACTAAACCATTTTCCTCTTCCTCCATGCCAAGTATAATTTCCTAAAATTACACATGACTCAGGTTTGGTTGCTTGGAATCCTATAGGACTCAAGGTAAGGCCAAACTTCATAAAAAAAAACCTACCTCAACACTTTGCATTATAAATTCTTTACAATTTCAACAATACTCGCCATAATGACCACAACAACATTGTTTATTACTAGTTTCTAATAAATTACTCTTTGAAAAAGTTGTAATCCATCTGTTTATTTTTTATGCCTTTTCTAATATTGTCAATCCCCTTTTAGGCTCGTTAGCACATTTTAGTATTATTTCGACTCAGTTATACATTCTGAATTTTTTATCCTTGGCTTTGTTTGCACCTAGGATTTATGCGGACTTTTCCTTTGAAGAATATTACTATCAAGTAAAATAGGGACCGAAAGTTAATATATGAAATTGCTCAAAACAGCATATATCATCGACTGACTAAATTATTCCATTTTGAAGAAAACTGTAAGCCAACACATTGGCAAAATCTCAACTTAGAAGCATAAAAGTTTCCTTTAAATGTAACAAGCAACAAAAGAAATATATGATTATGTTATGATGAAGAATAATGAATTTGGCATTAAATTTGTTAAACTTGTGAATTTATATAAATTCATAAAGATGAGATAAATTTGTAAAGTAGATTTGTAATATAAACTCGTTAAAGTTTATCTTAATTAATAAATAGTTATTAAAATATATGATTATATAGTTAAAATACCAATACAATAAAAGATTATTTATGTACAATTCAAATTATACTAAATCAAAAGTTGTTCATATTTCATAATTTATAGAACTCAACATAAATATTTTAATATAGTCATACATAAATAATCATTCAATATAACAAACTAAATTATATTTATTTTATTTTTAAATTAATAATTAGTACATATTTAGTGTAATTTTTTGTTCGTGTACATTTAAACTAGTAATGAAATAAATTATAATGACTTCTTATCCAAGAAACTTGTTTTTGTCTCCTTCGGTCCAAAATTTGAATCCTTACATTAGTAACTACATTCTAGTTGACATGATGTTTAATAAATGAAATGATATACTTGGTAGACTCACAAATCTATTCAAATTTATGCTGAGTTTAAATTTACAATGAGTTAACTCTTCTATTAATATGTTATTCTTTTTCTTTGTATATTAACAGAATATATTGAATACATTTTTAGCACCTAGTTATTGGAAAAACCATTTCCGTGTTACTAGCAAGTGGAAAGGCAGACTTGGTCAAGTTATAAAATTAATCAAATGTCAGCATAATTTTGAAGATTATATACTTGATTTAGGTATATAAAACTGGAGAAAAGTGCTACTTATTTTAAATCAAATTTAGTAATCCATAGGAGATGACTGTGACCAGAAAGTCATCTTATTATGGTCTATGTGAATATTTTAGAAGACTGTGTTGGAACATTGTCTTATAGAGGTATCTTATTCAGCAACTTGTAAATTAAGTTGTCTTTTACTAGCTAGTTGCGCCATCAATCACATAAAGGAAAGTGAAGTGGTCAAATTCGAAGAATCGAAACAAATTACATATTGGTTAGACATCAATTCTATACCATCTAATAAGTTGTCATAAATTTTAAATTACTCGCAAAAATGAAATACATCTCAACCTTTTACTACAAAACAAAAGGATCAGAGGGAAGCAAAGAGTTCGTTTCTGATACAAATAATTTCATCAAAGATTTTTGTGATGAAATTTGTGAGAGAATTCTTTCTTGTCTTAAAATTAATACAGCTTTCTTGTAATACTTATGTACAAATAATCAAAACAAAGCGGTAATTGGCTAAGCGAAAATTGATGGAAAAAAGATTAACTATTGCGGAAAAGAAAATGAATGCATTATTGTTTGAAAATTTAAATTTATTTTATAATTATGTTCATTAAGTTAAACCGTTTTCCTTAGTTTATTTTATAAATAGTAAACACAGATCAAGATATTCTCTGAGCTTTTAAAAAAAAAAGAGCCAAAATACTACATTTTTCCTTTGTGTTAGGGGTAAAAATAAAACAAGACTACTAATAGAGTATGGGTATTCTTTCATGCGTAAAAAGATATCACATGACATATAGATCCCCTCCAATACTGACTTTAAATTAATTTACAATTAATTAATTCACTCAGTAAATTGGGAAGTATGTATATTTTAGTCCTTATTTCATATATATAGCATCCTTTTAACTATCAATTTACTTCTCTTTGAAAATAAACGATGATATATAATTAGAATAATGATATCTTCACATTAAAATATTCTAATTCATAAACATACATTGAGATAACTCCAAGAGAAAAAAAAAAAAAACATAAAGAGTACATAAAGATATATTTTTATCTATAGATCGTAAGTATATTTTGGGCATATAACACATGTGCTTTACTTGAGCAGAGCAATATATGCTAAATTATGTAATAAGATGGCTTGCTGTTACATTAAGTACTTTAAGCATTCTGAGCCATTAAATCACGATGACTGCATGCAGTCATTAGGATTCAATGATTCAAAATGTGAAGCCCCTACTGTGGGATCCAAACTCATGTGCCAAAGGGCTTTTATTCACCATATATATGGTTATGATTACTGGTACTCTACTGTTTAGTACAATCTGTAGGAGCAAATGAAACTTTTCCCCCATCAAGGTCATACTCCACTTCAAAGCTACTCTGTGCCACATTTCCATATATGGAAAGTCCATCTGTGGGGAGTACCGCAAAGCAAACCAAAGTGTTGAACGACATGAAAATGTTCCCAGGGCTCAAGGAAAGGTCGGCACCCGTAAAATGAACCACAAAAGTAGGAAAGTTCTTGATAGATTCAGCATTTGCGTAGCACAATTTGAGACCTTGAGGAGGATTTTGTACTGCTTCATTGACTCCAATGGCTTCCTTCACCAAAGCTTCAACTTGCTCGTAAAGTTTTGATGGAAGCATTGTTAATGTCGTTCCAGAATCAATTATTATGTTTCCATTGCTTTCACCTGTCTGCACTGTTTGCTGTCCAACACTGATACCTGTCAATGTCAAAGACCATGTCAATTACACAATTGATGATGTAAAGATTCATATATTATTTCAGTATATCTCTATCACATATTTTCACAAAAATTCTTTAGGCTAAACAAAATTATGCTGAAATCTCAATTAATTATATATGAAAAGTGGGGCAAAGATAAGACTTTTGACTACTTGATCATACCTAGATAGGAAAAAAAAAAGTCAGGGAAGAGTTGGGTTGGTGTGTTAGGTTTACTTCTAATAATAACACTTATTGTTAAATGTCAAGTCCGGTCTTAGCCAAATTTAAAACTTAAAATATGAGCACAAGGCCAATCCTGTCACTAACTTTAAAACATATACAGACCAGGCTTATCAAATCCTCGTTTTAAAATTAAGTCAAATTTATTGTCCATTAAATCCAAATTAAGTAGGTTAACTAGAACTTGGCTTGTACAGAAGTCCTAATTAAGTACCCATTTTTTGTCAAATCAAGAATCATTTAAGAATTCTAAATATTAAATAGGACACATAAATAACTTTATAATTACAATCTCCAAGCATATTAATACCTTCGAGATTGAGGTAGTAAAAGGTTGGAGACTGAGGATTCGTCGTTAACGGTGTGGACACAACCCCATTCACTGATATCGTTGCTTCTTCTCCAAATCTGAGTTTAGCTGTGGACTGTGCGTTGAAAGGAGGCAAGCAGTAGGAGAATTTGCGACCAATTTCATCACCAAGTTGTGAAACTAAGGACAAAGGCCCTCTACCAAGCCCAACAAGTCCCGTGACTCTTTCTGTGAACGTTCCACCATTGTTGTGTCCACATCCAAACACAGATTTAGGAAACGAAACAGATTGGCCACCGCTTGAATCAAAGTTAATTGAATCGGAAGCCAAATCTCCATAGGTGTATGACTTATCCCCATAAGTATATAAGTACTCGCACTGATTTGATGTTCCACATCCAGAACGCCCTTGTGGGAGGAGTTGACAGGATTTTGAGTCGCAACGCAAGGTCGTGTAAGTGGAAGACTGTGTTGGATCGAACAATGAGACGTCTTGATGGTAACAATTGGGACATGGTGAGCATTGGACCCAGATGAGGTCGCTTCCTGTGTCTGCAGCAGTCCATCTCTCCACAGGTGGAGTACCAATGAAGATCTTCATTAGATAGTTTCCATTGTTTGGAAGTATATCAGTTGCAGTTAACTCGCTTGCTTCATCCATGAATAGGTGATTAAAGCGATTGGCTCGAGACAGAGAACGCAAAGCAGCGTTTTGAAGGAGCTCTGATTGGGTCATGGAGGAGTTGTAAAAAGGTGATAAGGGTGAGTCGCGATGAATGAGGTCGATAGTGAAGCCTTTTGAACGCCTAAACGCTGAAACCCTATTTGCTTCAGCAGTAGTGGAAGAAGTTGAAAGAAAGAATAAGAGAGCGAAAGAGAGTGCAAGAGGATGCATGTTTGAACTTTGAAGACTGCTAGCTAGAGAAACACAGAAGAAAAGGGACTTAGGAAATTGAAACGAATGTGTGAGGTAGGATGAGGAAGGACCAGGGAGGGGCCTCTATTTATAGACTGTTGCGAGAATTTTGCCTTTAGAAGTTTATGTAACAGTCCAATTTAAAAAGTGTCATGCTTGATCATGGTAGATTAATAGATAAAAATTTAATGATTTAAATTTATATTAAATTAATGTATATACATACAATTAATTATATTTTATATTTATAAATATAGATCATTAAATTTTTATTTAACAATTTACTATAATCAAATATGATTATATATATTTTCATCTGATAGAACATGACCGAATGGTAATAATCATGATCTTGCATCAATGCCCTTTCATAAATTATTGGACCCACAAATTAACGTACTTGAAGGGGACATGGTAGAATTTGTAATATATGAAAAAAATAGTGAGATTTATGAAATTATGGGGGAAGTGGATGAATTTGATGAATTCTTAAATATAGAGAATTTAAATCCATTTCTCAATAGATTATGAGTATTTAGATCACTACTCATGACTTGCGAGTTCACGGCAATATTCAATCAATTTCAAAAGAGGGGTGGGGGGGGGGGGGGGGGGGGGTGTTGTGAAAGAAGACTCGTTGTAATGTATGTATGCGTGTTACACATGGGGTGTGTGTTGGATTGTCGGTCTAAATGTAAACCATTTTGGTTCATGACTGCCTGCAGACATCACCTTTTCTTTCTTGTATTTCAAGGATAAAAGTCAAGAATTTGCATCAACTCTTGATATTAGTGTATTTTCTTTTTCATAAAAAATTTGACCCATAAACGTAATTGAAGGGGACATTTTAGAATTTGTAATTTATGACAAATTCGTGACTGAGAGAGAGCAGAGGGTAGAAAGGGGTATTTTGGTAATTGTAAATGGTTAAAATTTTTTAATTTAGATGATAAGGAACTTATTACAATGTGATAAATAGACCCGGGGGTTGATTGTAATAATTTAGACAACTAAAGAAGAACATTACAATTTAAGACATATAAAGGTGAATAAGCGTAATTTTTTTAATTTAATTATTAATAGTAGAGCTTGCCCTATTTTCCATGTCAGTAGGCAGACTTGGTTAAGTTAAATTAATTAAATTTCAGTATAGTTTTTGAGAAATTGAGCGGACTTAAGTGTATAAAATTGGAGAAAGTGCTACTCATTTTAACTCAATTTTAATCATCCATAGGAGATGATGAAGCATCAGAAAGTCATTTTATTTTAGTCTCTGTGAAGATGAAATTATTGAATTGGATTGCGTCAAGCAATTTTGTCATATATATTAATTATCTTCTAACTTTATAGATCAACTTGTAAATTAAGTCATCTTTTACAGTTTGTGCCATCAATCACGCCTTATTATGAAGTTCTAGCCCAACATAAACGCAAAGGGAAACGGTCAAATTCTAACAACCAGAAAAAATATTGAACATATGAGAGTGGTATACTCAGCAATTGAAAAAATTGAAGAAAAACATTTGTCTCTAATCCAAGCTCGAACGTATTTAAAGGGGGCACAATAAAGTTGTTAAAACATGTTAGTCTAGCTCATGTGGACCTGCCTATGTGAGTGGGTCAACCTGTTTAATTTGCAAAATAATTAAAAATTTTGTAGAAAAACAAGAATCCAAAAAAAAATTTAATTATCAAATCAAATATCTATTTCTAATATCAATAATATATTTGTATTGTCCACTATTGATCAGGTATTAAATAATTAAAGACAAAACAAGCATAAAGAATACTTGTGAGACAATGAAATATTAAACATTTCACAAAATTGATTTGTGGGTCAATCCATAAATATAAGGAATTATCGTGTTTAATACGTGAGTTGAGTAGTCGAATTAGTTTAAACTTGGTTAAATGAGTTAAAAATTTTACTTAAAACTACCAAAGTAGTGGGTGAAACAAACCAACTTGGTGGTTCAAATTAATCCGTTTTAATAGCTACAAGTGCATGGTCATCTCCCTTTTATTTTTAAAAATTTTTCACTTTTATAAATGGATTTTACTTTACACTCTCGATTTGGTCCTAATATTAGTAAGAATCTACCTCTACGTGTAAGAATATGCTTCCTTCATCTAAATCCTAGTTCTAAAAATTTTTTCTCTCTTAAAAATTAAATTTTAGATTCGACCATGAATCCAAAAAATTATGTTCCAAAACATATTTCAAGTGAAAATTGTTTTACGATGAAAGAAGTTGTGATAGACATTTGTTCATTTTTCATCACAAATGCAATTTTCTTTTAATGCTTACGTACTAAAAAAAAATCAGAAAACAGATCGGAATTGGCAAAGCGAAAGGTCAAGGAGGAAAACAATTGGAGATAAGAAAATGAAAGTGAATAATTATATATGTAATTTGCGACGAAATTTTTTATTCATTCATAAATTTTATCCGTCATTCTTAAGTCACGGAGTGACGCTGGCCCATGAATCATCAATATAACGAGAATATTTGAGAAGATTGTACGTAGTTGGGTCACCACTTATGATTCAGGAGTTGACTATACAAGTGAATCAATTTTTAAAATAACAAAAAGAGACCCTTTGAAATATATTATCAAACAAAATAATATATACACACACACACAGAGGTTACGCTAGTATATGACTCAGGATTTAGCCTAATTTGACCGAGACTCCCGTTTCTAATTTTTAATTAATAACAGTAATTTTTTAAGAGAAAAAAAAGTAATATTTTAAATGAAATAATTTTTGAATGAAAAGTGATCATGATTTTAAAATTTTATCACAAATAAAATTTATTTTGATAACGATAAAAAAATATAAAATATTACTTTTAAAAATTTAAATATATAAAATTATTAAAAAATTATCATTTTAAGTGAAATTAAGACCAAACCCGATCCAGGTAATTTTAAAATTTCTTCCTTTATTTTACCTTGACTCAACTTGAATCAAACCAGCTTGGACTACCAAGTTCATGAATGAGCTGAGGGATGGGAATGAGTTTGATGGAATGGAAATATTTGGTATGATATTGAAATAAAGAGTAGGAATGGAAATGAAAGTTAATCAAATTACTAGAATATTCTTATTTAAAATATTAATTAATTATTTTTAAATTTTTTTGAAAGTATTTTTTTTTTTTTCCATCTTTTCTTCTCTCTTTTGGACGAAATCAATCTGTTCCTCCTTCTGTTGAAAAAAAGCAGAGTCCCTTCCTCCGGCTAGGGATTTTGGCAGCCTCATGCTGGTTTTTCAGTATATACAATGTTTGGTTTCTCTTCAAGCACTGTGTGTCACCGATCATGGAGAAGTTTTTGGAGATGGCAATGTCGCTGAAGGAGAATTCTGACGTCGTCTTGCTGGGAACTTAACCAGATCTCGCCGGAATCCCTCTCTCTCCAGAACGAGAGTCTCTCTCATCCCTTCTTCTCCTTCACTGGATCTCGCCAGATTTGTAGCTATTTCTCTCGTCGACATTGGCAGAGAATAGAACAACGATGTTGGCAGAGCATGGAACGACGACGACGACGGTGCACTGAATTGATGGGAAGAGAGATTTATCGGGGATTTGACTAGAGGTGGGAGGAGCACTAAAACGACGTTGTCTGAGATTGGACGAGAGAGGGAAAGGAAAAAGACAGAAGGGAGTTGGGTGGGAATATGAAACAAGGCATAAATTATTTTGGTCCTTTTACTACCTGTTCCTGGGAATCCCATTGTTTTCATCAAGATCTGGAGGGATTGAAAATTCCATTATTTGTGGGAGTCCAAGGAATGGGAATCCATTGCCATTCTTGCAACCAACTTGAGAACGAGCTCAAACCCTAATCGCTGAAGTACATTTGTATTACCTCTCCCTCCACCTAATTCTATCTAGCAAATTGGCCCTTACACTTCAACCAGTTATAGGGAATACGATAAGAATAACTCATAAATACCTTCATTTGTTCCCCATTATTTATTTACAAATAATTAAAAAAATTAGTATGCAAAAGTGACCATAAACTATAAGAAAAATTATACCCAATTAAGTAATATTTGTTATTTTTATCCTAAAAAAAAGAATGATGGGTTTTTAGTCACTAATGAATTATTGAATGGACTGTGTCAAAATATTTTGTCTTATATGTTCAAAATTTTTAAAGCAACTTGTAAATTGCCTTGTACCTCTTGCACCATCAATTTCACCTTATGATGAAGTTTGATTCCAAACTAGATGGAGAAAAAAACTTTTTAGTTAACTCATTTTTTAAAAAATAATCAATTTGATCCCTCATTTATCATAACTGAGAAGACTTGGAAGCCATGATTCACGAACAGAAAATTCCCCGGGGGGGGTGGTTGGGGGGGATACTTTCCAGCCATGATGAATCACTCCGTCATGATGGCATCTTTGAACCCACTCCACTAGACTCGCTTTCTGCTTCTCCATTGTACGTATCTGAGGTAGCCTCCCACGTACTTCAAGCAATACCACCCTAAGAGAGTTCACGTCCTACTTTTGAGTCAATCCACCCAAGAGAGTTCACGTCCTAAACCCTCCCCAAGGGAACGGAAGAATTTACTCTCAAATCCTCATAATGTGAGACATTTGTTCTCTTTGTCACAGCATGAAATGATAGAGGGGGTCCCATAAGCTTTTCACATAACACATTCCACATGCAAACTTCCAACCTAGCCGAAAACAAAAACGTGTACTAAACCTTTCGGCTTATATTTGTAGCGACCTCGGATTTAACCTCAACTTTTGCCTTCATGTGTAGTGCAGTGCATGTTCATTTTTATATAATTCATTTTCATGTTTTAAATATCATAGGTTTAACTTTTCACTCTTTGACTCTCTGTTATTTTAAGGAACGTACCTTGGGTCTGATTTAAACTCAGTTCATAATCAGTTTAATTTGATCAGAAACATAATGAACTTTAATTGTGAGATATAAAGAACTTCAATTTCTTGCATGGCCGACCTACTCCGAGACGTGTTAAGGTATTGAATAACGGTTCATTTGACTGTATTCGAATCAGTAATAATTAAATATATATTTTCTAATTTTATATATTAAAATTTTAATATAATAAGTACTAAAAGGAAAATACCAATAATATTAAAATCTGAATGTAAGATTATTTATTCACAAATATATGTAACCGTTAAATATTGATGTACAAAAATAAGTAAACAAATAAAAATTCTATGAAATCTATAATTGTTATTATACTATTTCAACAATTATTAATTTCATATTATTTTTATGTAAATATACCAATTCATTAATATATAAAAAGATAAAAATATATATTATAAAATTTAATTAGCATATACTAAGAAACAAAAATTAAAACACACAATTAATTGATTTAATGTATTTATGACTAGAAAAATTAGTATAAATTTAAATAGAAATAATGCATTTGAGTATTATATTAGAAATGCAATTATATATAAAACTTTGTTCATATTTTCTCCATGATGCAAGTTGGCTTGGTGGTAACTAATAACGGGCGCTTTTCACATCTAGGTTGTTCGTGTTTGAATCCTACAACTAGTAGATTTTGGAACACCACCTGATTGAACAAGAAGTATTATATAAAAGGAAGGGCATATATGAGTACATATGAGAATAAATCTACCTTGATGGCAAGAGGTCACATGTTTGATGGGGGATGTGTTCGAGACCAGGACTTCGAGCTTAACTCAAACTCAACTCAACAATTTGACTAAGTTTGGACAAGTCATGGGCAAGTCTAAGCAAGTTAACGTCGAGTCCAAGTCAAATAATGAGTTCACTTGAAATTGGTAACTCAATATGTAAACTTGTCGAGTTAACCAAGTTGATGCCACGTGTCCCCAAGAAGAAATGTACAAAAATGCCCTTATATTTCCTCTTTTTCTTCACCTGAATTCCTTTTCCACATCATGCTCTCTCAATGTTTCCAACGCCCCTCCCCTTTTCATCTTCATGTTGCACTGACAACGGGTTGTTTGACATCTATGGTCGTCATCCATTGGTGCTTAGAAAAAATTCAGAATAATTTTAGTGCAAATTATTAGTGTTGGTTATTGGTGAAAGAATGAAAACTTTAAACTTATGAACCATTAGGGTTCGTGGAGCATTTTCTAAGTATATATACAAGTACGTGTTAGTTATGGCAATTAAAATTATTAAAGGGAATACTAGTGACTTTAAAGAAATATAATAAAGTATGGAAAAAGTTGAGAATGCCAATTCACTTTAAATTAATTTGATGTGGGAATTGTCATTAGAATTTACTTGAGTTAAAGTGCTTTTTTGCATGGGACATTGAAGGTGGTCATTTGTTTTAAGGGTTGTAACAGTTGCACTCTACCCAGTGGGTAAAGAAGTGAGTTGTGTGCTTTGGATAGGTGAATAAATAATGCTAGTTATGCATATTTCTATTTGGAGCTATCAGTTTTTAAAAATATTATTTCTTGAAACTCCTTGTACTTTAAGGCAAGCTTCTAGAGTTTATAAATTTCATCCGTATACTTTATAAGTTTACAAATTTCTGGATTTATCGATTCTATGACTTTGTATTTCTAAATTTCTCTGATTTTGAGTTTTTCGAGTTAAAATAATTATGAACTTCAGAACTTCTCGGTTTAGTACTTTGAAGAATTCTAGTTTTATATTCATGAAATACTTTGTTTCTTTAACTATGAAGCAATATGATTTTGTGTATATGGTGTACTTTGATTATGAGTCATTGTTATCATCAGTATTTAGTTTTGCTTCCATGAAAAAAAAAAATAATATTGTTGCAGTTAGTTAACTAGTGCACATGGATGTATGTGATTTGACTCATAATGGAATCATAAGATGAAAATTAATAAATTAATCATGCGCTTCAAATTATTCCACTCAAATATTTGATGAGCAATATGAATTAGAAACTAAAACAAAATTAATCTCTTTTAAATACTAGGCATTAGCTTGGTTTAACTTGACTACTAAAAGTGTATGTAAACTATATATATATATATATAGTTCTATGGTAATTTGCAACAATCAGTACCTTGAAGATTTGAGGTCGTAATAATGAGACTTAGGCAAGGTAAATAATGGAGTGGACACAACCCCATATCCTGCATATATCGTAGCTTCTTCCCCAAATCTTAGTTTACTTTTAGCCTTCACATTGGGAAGAACTAAGTTGTATGAGAATTTGTAACCTATTTCATCACCAAGCTGTGGAACCAGGGACTAGGGTCCACTTCCAAACCCTACAACTCCTGCCACTACTAAAAAAAAACTAGACATTGAGATGAACACTTTGCGACAGTCACCATTGACCATTGCAAAACCAAACCTTAACGATGAGGAAAATAATTGCTATAAAGAAAACACAATCACGACCGTCAATTAGATCACCATTGTTAAAATAGAGTTTGACGATGGTAAACTAAAATCCTGGTAGTGGCGGAGAACAACGACAATCAATAGTGATTGTCATTGTGGCACAGATGGACTGTCCTCATTGATCGTCATTGTGTTTTGCCACAACGATGGTTATGTGGATTGTCGCAATACCACTAAGTGGACCTTAAATGAGGTCCACCCATCATTGTGGTAGCTAAAATAGTGCCTCAAAACATTGAGTTATAACTTGCTCATGGGTTTAATATATTATTAGGACCCATTTAGCACATTGCATAATGTCTGATAGGATAAGACCAGATAGAATAAAGTTTGCTTTAATATCATACAGTGTTTGGTATAACATTATATAAGTCACCATATTGCATAACATAGTATGATTATACATTTGGTGACAAACTATGTAATACTATATTAGATAAAGATTATTTATTTTGACAATACTATTTTTTTACTTAAATGAAGTTATATTCAACAAAATGGTTAATGAAAAAGAATTTGACTTTTTTTGGCCACTTGCACAAATTCATATTAATACTAATAGGCTTTTAGGCCAAACCACAAGGATATATTTATCCAAAATATTATGATTATGTTAATTTGCATTTGTCTTTAGTTTGTATTGTATTTGGTGTTTTGTTGGATTAAGATGGAAGAAAAAAAAGATTAAAGGGCAAAGGAGTAATTATTATAAGGTTCTAATGTTATATTTGTGACTTATTATTCTTTCTCCTTTACTTTTTGGATTATGGATTTATTATCAAAAATCAAAGTCCATGCCTTTAATTATTATCTTTCTTGGAATGAATAGTTATTTGTATAACATAGATATGGTTGATGTTGCAAACATGATGGTGTTTTAGTAATAGTTGATTGATTTTACTTTTTTAGAAATGGATAGGTCTTGGATTGCCAATCCTTGAAATACTCTTGAATACTTAAAGCAACTTAATAGATTTTTAGATTTTATATTTGCTAATGTGGGTGTTGAGGTAAAATAGTATTTCTTTGTCTAAAATGCAAGTTTAAGAAATGGAAAATTAGGGAAGTTGCAAGAGATCACTTAATTGTTAAACCATTTCCCTAAAGGTATACTTTATGGATAAGGCATGGGGAAAGAGGTAGAGATTTACCTTATATACAACCTGTGTCAATGTCACAAGTTGTACAAGAAACAACTTTTAGGGTTGATTCTGTGCAGGATATGGTCTGTGAGGCATTTGGGGTTCATAATGACATTGAGATGATGGACGAAGTTGAAGTTCTAGCACAATCATCTTTTGACTCAATGATGGATGAGGTGGTAAAATAGTTTTATGAGTTAATTAGGGAAGAATAACAAAATTTGTATGAATGAAGTGAGAAATATTCAAAACTATCACTTTTATGAAGTTGTATTACATCAAATGTCTATGTGGAATCAATTATAAAGTTATGTCTATGATATTAGAGCTATTAGTAGTTGCCATTGTGAACACAAAGATTCCTCTTTCTTTCCACATGACAAAGGAAATTATTAATAATTTAGGACTCAATTATAAAAAAATTCATGCATGTCTTAATGATTGCATGTTATATTGGGGAGAGGATAAAGCTAAAGACATGTATAAATGGTGCAACATGTATAGGTGGAAGCCAAAGAAAGAGGATAACAAGCGTAAGAACATGCCAGCTAAATTATTTAGGTATTTTCCATTAAAACCACGATTGAAAAAGGCTTTTTATGTCCATCAAAACTAATAAGCACATGAAGTGGCATGCAGTAGATAAAAATATTAATAACATGATGAGACATCCAAGGGATTCCAAGTGGAAGAAATTTGATATAATGAATGGTCAATTCACTTTGGACCTTCAAAATGTACGTTTAGGGTTGGCCACTTATGGTTTCAAACTTAAGTACAGCCTATAGCATTTGGCTGGTTCTACATATACCTTACAACCTACCTTCATGGATGTATATAAAACAAAGTTCATTAATCCTCTCAATGATTATTCCTGGGAAAAAAACACCAAGAAATGAGATAGATTTATATCTGCAACCGCATATAGAAGACTTAAAAGAATTGTGAGATGTAGGGGTTGAAACATTTGATTCTTCCACTAATGAGATGTTCAAGTTACATGCAGCTATCATGTGGACAGTTATTGATTTTCAAGGCTTGGAATTTATCTATGAGGAATGCTCATATTAGGTTAGCTTGTCCCACTTGTAATTTTGATTCTATCCCTATCCATCTTCCCTATAGTAGAAAGTGGTGTTTTGTGGGTTATCATCATTTTCTGAGTGCAGGACATAAATTTAGATTGGCTTGAAGTTCATTTGATGGAAAAGAAGAGAAAAGAAACCCCCTATAGCAGTAGCTAGATCAAACATTTTAATACAGCTTGAGGATGTTAAGAACGTATTTGGAAAATATGTAAAGGATGAAAACTAAGGAAAAAGGTCTAGAGGATTAGCTGTTGTAGGTTGTGATTCCCAACAATGGCATAAAAAATACATATATATTTTTTGACTTTCTTATTGAGAGAACCATTTATTACTCCACAGTCTTGACGTCATGCACATTGAGAAAACGGCCTATGACAATGTGCTATTCACTTTACTAAATGAGGCTAGGAAATCAAATGACCATTTTAATACACGACAAGACTTACAAGAAATGGGCATAAGGTTAGATCTGTGGTCAGATGATAATGGTAGATATCCTCTAGCTTTTCACACTTTGACCAATGTGAATAAAGATATCTTTCTAAAGACTTTAAAGAATGTTACTAAGTTTGACGGTTATTTTAGTAACATATCCAGATGCATTAATTTAAGGTAACATAAGATTGGCGCTTTAAAGTGTCATGACTCACACATTCTTACAAAACAACTTCTACAATTGGCAATTAGACGAAAACTACCTAAGCAAATGTCAGCTATTTTGATTGACTTATGTTCAATCTTCAGGCAATTGTGTAATAGAGTGATAAATGTAAATGAACTTAACCAACTCCAAGATAGAGTTGTTCTTACATTGTGTCATTTGGAGATGATATTTTCACCATCATTCTTCACAATTATGGTTCATTTGATTGTACATTTAGCTAATGAAGCTTAGCTTAGAGGTCTCATCCAATATCGTTGGATGTACCCTATAGAAAAGTAATATCTAATGTATTTATTATTGCATTGCAATTTCCTCTTTGTCTCCTCTTGACTTAATTAAAGTGCATTACAATTAAAAAATACTTGGGAAAATTGAAGTCTTGTCCAATACCGTTGGATGTATCCTATGAAGATGTTGTTTATGCTAGTAAGTCATTCCATGTATAACACTTAGAACAATTATTCCCAGATTATGATAATAATCTATGCTTGTCCAAGTTTGCATGTTCCATTTATTATATATTTGATAGATTTTTCACGTTCTTGCACTTTTATTATATGTTCTTAATTTGAACTAATGTTGCTTTTGGTCATTAACAAGAATTATGAAGATGAAGAGATTCTTTAGGACCTTTAAATTAGACACCACTAGTGGACAAGGTTCATCGAGCATTGGCACTTCATTGCCAATTTTTGCCACTTCTAGTGATCAATCTATGCCTTTGCCTCCAAGTACCCCAATTGATGTTTTAAACGAACAATCATTTCTACCAAGTACCATTGACAATGTTAAAGAACGTAGACTAATTAATTAGATTCAATGCGATGTTAGTTCTTGTATGTTCATTCATTAACTTAAATATTGTAGATGAGGATGGTCAAGTTAAGAGTAAGCATAAAATAGTGCATGATGTTTGGACTTTTCAAAGGGGTAAAAGGGTAATTGTACCATTCAATCCCAACAACCAGCCCACTAGAGAAGGAGGTACATTTTTTGCTATCTTTCTTGGGAGCATTGTAAAAGATTTTAATAAGTTACCTATTAGTTATTAAAAAGGAAGTTGGTACCTCTTGAATACAAAAATGACATATTTAGAGACCAAATGCAGGTAATAATGCATTTGCTATCTAATTTCCATATGAATTCAACAATGTCTTTAATGATTTTTCTATGATATATATATACATATATTGTCGGCAAAGTTTGTTGTTGAGGAACCTCAAAAGAAAAATTATTTTTGAGTTCTTAGGATGCAAGTGAAAAGATTTTCACTCTCGATTATAAACATACATAGATGATGGAACAAATACAAGAGAAGAGATCATTGCCTCGGCTCTAGAGAGCATTCAAAAGGAGCAATAAGCATTTTTTGTTGACTACCAACTTGACCCAAAAAATAAATTACAACAAAACTATATATATATATATATATATATATATTCTAGTTTGTCTTCATATCAATTATTGATAATCTAGCAAAAAATAAAGAAAATAAAAGGAAGTAAACGATTCCACACATTAGTGGATCTAAGAGTCATATGCAAAAAAAAGCTAAAATGGTGAGTTTATATTAATAAAATGTGTTACACTCAAATGTTGTATGACTCTTTGTTGTGTTACATTATAAAAAACAAATATAAGAGAAGAGCGTGGGGGTCCAATTTCCCAGGGAGAGGTTTTGATCACATTAAACAAGAGGGCCAATGGATTGTTCATTAATGAGGATGCTCAAGTTATTAATGTATATTTAAAATCTTTGTCATGTTATATTATTGATTTCTGATTCACTCAAAATTTTGTAATGTTTACATGAGTTATTTTTCTTTTATTTTGAACCAATATGTAGGAAAAGATAGCTAAGTTTAAGGTATTCGGATCTTGAACGCAAGAAATTTCCCAACAAGACCTCATTAACACAGGCTTTAGGGACTCAAGACCATTCTAGGTGAGTTCAAGAAATGGGAATGGGTGTTTGCCCTTCCAAGTGTTTGGATGTCGTGTTGGTGGGATTTTGCCATCTGGACCATCGTACCGTGAGCTACAGATGGAAGTCACACCACTTAGAGCTAAAATGGAAGAAAGAGGCTAAATAGATGCATAACGAAAAGCTCAAATTTCTGATCTAGTAGCAGAACAACAACGAACAAATGTAATCATGTCTTTTCTCGTAAAAAATGTCTAAGGAGATTTGCTCCCACAATTCACATCTATACTATCTCATGGGGTATTTCTCTAAACATTTTTATTTTATGCAAGTCTAGTGTTGTAATGTTAGTTTATCTTTATTATTTAATTTAAAGCTTATCAAAGTTTGTCTTCAATTTTTAGGTACCTAGTGAGTAAGGTAATACAATCTCGCCTTCAAATCCATCGCCAAGTCCTTCTAGTAGAAACAATTAGCTAGTTAGGATAGCTTATCAGTGTTTGTTGTTAGACTTTGTAATTATTTTGTATCTTATTATGTTTAGAGTTAATTATGGTTTAATGTTCAACTTTGTATGTAATTGTGTTTATAATTTATCAAGTAGGCCTTGTTAGCTTTGAGTATCAGATTATGTTGTTATGATTAGTGATTTATCATATTTGCTGGATACTAACTCAAGAAAAAAAAAAGTAACAAAAAATTAAAGTAGAATATTTAAAAAAGCCTATCAGTGGTGGTTTAAACTGCTACCATAGAAAATATAGCACCATCAACAATGGTTTAGTCACAATCGTTGTAGAGACGAGTCATTATGATAGTCGGAAAAACCATTGCAGAACCATGACATTGTGACATCTTGTTTAATCATCGTAGTGGCATGTGATTGCGAGAAAAACTGTCACAAAACTATGATACTACAACACATATTTTGACCTCCGCAATAATGTGTTTTTGTGACAACTTTAATGAGAGTTTTTTTACCATTGCAAGGATGTGCCATCGCAACGACTTTCACAAGGGTTTATGAAAAATGTCGTTATTTCTTTATGACAGTGGTTTCTACGATGTTTTTATTGACTGTCATAGAACAACTTTAAGACGGTCAAAACCCTCGCAAAAGCTATTAAAAAACATTGAAAAAGCCTTTTTTTGTTTTTTGTAGTGTGCTTTGTGCCTCCTAAAATTCCCATTATTATTATGCCTACAACCAAACATGACCTTAGGAGATGAAATTGATCTGCCACCACTTGTAACTAGACTAATGGAATCTCTAGCAAAATATCCAATAGAGTATGAAAGATCCACGTATGTCTCATTGTACATGCATTGATTTGATGGTCCACATGTAGTTAGGTTACTTGGGTTATAAAAAAAAAAAAGCCACATGCTTCAGAGCTACATGACTCAAAGAATGTAAGTGCAAGATCTTTTGGGATCAAATAAAGGTCGGTTTTAAGGCATACGAGGTCAGTTCCTAGTCCTACAGCAAAGGTTTCAAAAGGTGGTGTTCCAATGGGGATTCTCCATTTCTTCTAATTTTCCTTCCTGCTTTTCTTTGAGAGGCAAAAGCAATTCGATGGAGAAGTGAAGCGCAATGTAACATTTTGAATGAGCTTGGGTTGGATTATTGAGGAGTTGTAAAATGGTGACAATGGTGAGTCACAAGGAACAAGGTCGATGTCGAAAACACTTTGGCGTTTATTTGACTTAGCATGAATGGATTGAGTAGAAAGAGATAATAGTGCAACGAAGAATAAAATAAGAGCTTGCATGTTTGCAGAGTGATAAGCGAGCATATGAAGAGACAACTAGGGAATAACAAAGGATTGCACAAAATAGATGTATATAATTTCAAGGGTTATTATCAAAATTGATCTAATCTCGAGACTATATATATACTGAAACATTTGAGTTTAAATTTCAATTAAAGTAAAAAAAAATCTAATTACATAAAATTTGAAGTCAATAATTAACCGTAAAGATTGAGACATTAATTTTAGTAGTTAATTTGTTCTTGCAGATACCATAAAGAATACATTAAACGACCTCTCAGTTTAGCCATGGATTCTTCTATCATTCCCTAACGACAGTTGTGTATGTCCCCATAAGCTAGTGTCAATTTTTCTGCAAAACATGAAATAAGGAATATATTAGATTTTATAATTGTTAAAAATTAATCAGCGGTAAGAACAATCCTTACACGTATAATTATCTCATTATGCATACTAAATTAAAAGGTAGTAGGAACAGTGTTCAATATGTATATATATATTGTGAGTTAATTAGCACTTCACGTTTTAATATACTGGAAAAATAATGTTACGTACTGACCATTGACAAGGTTTTCAAGACTTGTCAAAAACAACAATAGCGGTTTTGGATTATAGTTGTTTATTAAATTAAATTGTCACAAATCAAATCATTGACTATGTTTCAACTTATTGCAGAGTGGGAAAACTTTGTATATATCGAAACCGAACAAGTAATAATCACAGTGGTCCTTCCACATGCCTTATAACTAGCTTTCTGTTTCTGGTTCCATTTGAAAAATGCATGCTCTCTTTTTGAAGAACTAAGCTGAACAAGTCTTGAAGTAATTAATTAGTGGTTTATTCAAAATGAAAATTGAAGGAATATGGAACTTAGTTCAATTCCACGAAGAAAAAGGAGAGAGAGAAGGCTTTAATGAGATATGCATAAAAAGGTTAGTGGTGTGAAATAAGCTTGTCGGTCACTAGCATACAAGGTACAAGCTAGCTTTTAATAAAAATTAGTATATATTGAATAGCATAATTACGAGGAGGATTAGGTCAGATGTGACACCCTATGCATTGACTTTTTTCACCACCATTATTTCCCAATTGTAATGCTATATGCTTGGTAGAAGGGTATGATTGGTTTTGTTTGGATGGAAATAATGCTATTTTCCAGTTTTTTACATTTTGTGAGAATCTTAATATTTATCGAATTCTTATTTAATATTTTATCTTGATAGGAAATTTTTTGTAAATAATTGCTTTAATAGGAAAAATAAAAAAAGACAATGTGTTTGGGGAAAATGCGAAAATTTAAGTGATTTGGGGAAATTTTTTTTTAAAAGAACTCTATATCAATGCAATGAGCATTTTGCATGAGAATTATACTAACATAAGTGGGTAGGCCTTATCCATGCAAACCAAGGGGCTTGAGTTTGAATCATACAATATGCATTGGTGTTTAATTCCAACTTTCTTTTTTTTTTCTAATGATGCCATATGTCTCCTATAAGGAAATTACAAAGCTACCCTTATATGTCTTCTTCTTTGTCATGCGAAATCCTCTCCCGCATCATGCTCTCTCTATGATTGCAACATTCCTCCACCATTCAACTTTGTGTCATATGAGCTACATGTTGTTCATCATCTATGGTTGTAGTCCATCGAGTGCTTAGTTGGAAATGTTGCAAGTTTTGGTGAGAATTTCTTTTAGCAAGTGTCGACATTTGGCAAGCATTTGTAAGTTTTCTTCCAAATTTTGATGGGGTTTCTACTCTAGCATGCATTTCAACCATTTCTCTCATAATTTTATAGATTAATTTCAAGTTATGTGTTCAAATTTTGAAGTTCCCTTGCCAGCCATTTGAACTTGCGTGAATAGTGGTCAAAATTCAAAATTTGTGTGAATTGGAGAGTTTTTACACTGGATTTCGTTAGGGCATTTTTCCATAAGTGAATTTTGATAAGCTCACCCTTCATTTTACCTTCTTGTTTGATGATTTCACTCTAGAATTTGAAAAACCCCCTTTTTAGGCGAAGAACATGAATAGTAATTGAAAACTTGTATTGCAGCTTAATTGGAGGATTTTGTGAAATTTCTTTGGAGATTTTGACCTTAAGTAAGATTCTAACAATTCCCATATGTCAATTTGATGTTTTGTTCATTGAATTTAAAACTTCACTTTCTTGATAGCAAGTTGAAGTGTGTAGAATGATGGTTTCCAAAGAACTCTTCATCCTCTAGCTTTATTAGACCTCTAGAAAAAGAATTAAAGTTAATGATAGTTGCTGTTTTGAGTGCTAAGTCTCTTTGAGAATTATTCTCAAAGTTATTGGGAGATTGCAATGATAGTAGTTATTATTATTGAATAATTACTTTGGTTATGATTGGCATGATTTTTAAGTCATTGGATGATATTGGCAACTTAAGAGCTTAGTAGAATGGATTAATAGATTGATTTTGGGCATATTTTGACCTTCTAACTATCTACATAAATAATGATGACAGGTAAGCGTGTTTAATGCCTTTTATACATTAAGAACTTCAAAATCTTATGTTGGAGATAATACTATTAATAGGAAGTGAAAGTGGTGGAACCAGCAAGTTTTGAAGTCATAAATTAAGAGTATATATGTGTCTACATTGTTGGACTTAAAGGAAATTAAATTCTCATTTGGTGGAAATTATATGAATTTAAGAGTATAAGGGCATTACCAAAACCTTGGAATACTTTTAGTGAAAATTATTGTTGTTGATTATTGGTGAAAGAATGAAAACTTTAAACTTATAGACCATTTGAGTTCTAAGTGTATTGAAGTAACTATGGTTAAACTACAATTAACCATGGTTAAATAAATCATGGTTAAGTCACTTGGTTTAACCACGGTTATAGCAAATCATGGCTAACCCCGAAGGCCTTGCCACAGTTTACACAAAACATGGCAGGGCCAATTAATGTGGCCATGGGCCATGAAATATTGTAGCTTCGCTACAATTTTGGGTAACCGTAGTTAGGCCTTTATTTAAACTATGGCTAACCAACGGTGAAAAGTGGCCATTGGGGCACTGTTAAATGTGGCATGGCCACGGTTTTCCTCCAAATCGTAGTTAGCCCAGTTCAATAGCCTAGCCCTGGTTAATGGAAAACATGAAAAGGCCACTTAAGGAAAAAAACTGGGCCACTTTAACAAATTTGCACTTTAGTTTTTCGGTTTTCAAAAGATATCCCTATTCTTTTTTTTATTTCAAATATAATTATTATTGGAATAAATTGTATGTTGCATATCATATTGTAATTATATAATTATATATTAATAAATATAAACTCTTATAAATTTACATTACGAGTTCATTTCTTCTTTTGGAGTTTTTCCTAAACTTATGAATTTGACAACTTTGATTGTGACCATTTTCCTCCTTCTTATTTTATAAAACACCTTATACACGTAGAGATAGGACTAACATATTTCTACATAATTGAGTCCAAGCATAAATTGTAGTGCCCTATCTTTGATGAGCCCTACCTTACACTAATACTTTACTTTAGCATGCAATGTATGTCAAATACATTATTTATCAAAATCATATATTTTTAGTGCTTGAGACAATTCGCTGGAGCAAAGGAAAACATGAAATTATATGCAAAATCTCCTATATAGCATTTAATAAAAAGCACGCAACCTTTCCATCTAAACCATTTTTCTCTTCCTCCTTGCCAAGTATAATTTCCTAAATTTTCACATGCATGACTCAGGTTTGGTTGCTTGGAATCCTAAGGGACTCAAGGTAAGGCTAAATTTCATAACAAAACCTACCTCAACACTTGCATTATAAATTCTTTACAATTTCAACAATTTACTCGCCTTATTTACCACAACAACTTTGTTTATTACTAATTTCTAATAATTTACTCACTGACAAAGTTGTAATCCATCTGTTTTCTTTTTATGCCTTTTCAAATATTGTCAATCCCCTTTTAGACTCGTTAGCACAATTAGTATTATTTCAACTCAGTTATACATTCAGAATATTTTATCCTAGGGTTTTCATCACCTAGGATTTATGGGGACTTTTCCTTTAAAGAATTTTACTATCTAATAAAATAGGGACCGAAAGTTAATAAATGAAATTGCTCAAAATAGCATATATCATCGATAGGCTAAGGTATTGCATTTTGAAAAAATATAAGACAACGCAATGGCAAAATCTCAACTTAGAGGCACTAAAGTTTCCTTCAAATGTAACAAGCAACACAAGAAATATATGATTATGTTACAATGAAGAATAATAAACTTGGCATTAAAGTTGTTAAACTTGCAAGTTTATGTAAATTATATGGTCAATTTGTAATGTAAACTCATAAAGTTTGCCTTGGTTAACAAATAGCTATTAAAATTATTCAAATGTAATTCAAATTATACTAAGTTAAAAGTTATTCATATTTTATAATTTGTAGTACTCAATGTAAATATTTTAACAAAGTCATAAATAAATAATCATTCAATATAACAAATTAAATAGTATTTACTTTATTTTTAAATTAGTAAGTACATATTTAGTGTATTTTTGTCATTTTTGTGTATATTTAAACTATTAATACAACAAATTATAATGACTTCCTATCCAAGAAGCTTGTTTATATCACATTTGGTCCTAAATTTGAATTCTTATGTTACTAAAATCTAGTTAACATGTTATTTAATAAATAAAATCATAAACGTAATAGACTTAACAAGTCAACTTTTAGATCTACTTGAATTTATATTAAGTCTAAGTTTACAATGAGTTGACTCTTCTATTAATATAATATCCTTTTTCTTTAAAAATTAATAGAATATATCGAATACTCTTTTAGCACCTAGTTATTGAAAAGAAAAACTTTTCCGTGTTACTAGCTAGTAAAAATGCAGGCTTGGTCAAGTTATAAAATTAATCAAATTTCAGTATAGTTGTGAAGATTATATACTTGATTTAGGTATATAAAACTGGAGAAAAGTGCTACTTATTTTCTATCAATTTTAGTAATCCATGGGAGATGAGTGTGATCAGAAAATCATCTTATTATAGTCTATGTGAATTTTTTAGTAGACTGTGTTGGAACAATGTCTTATGGAGATATACTTATTCAGCAACTTGTAAATTAAGTTGTCTTTGCTAGGTGCGCCATCAATCACATAAAGGAAAGTGAAGTGGTCAAGTTCTAAGGATCGAAACAAATTACATATTGGTTAGTCATCAATTCTACACCATCTAATAAGTTGTCACAAGTTTTAAATTACTCGCAAAAGTGAAATACATCTCTACCTTTTACTACAAAAAAAAAAAGGATCAGTGATGGAAAGAGTTCGTTTCTGATATGAAAAATTTCGTCAAACATAGTTTGTGGTTAAATTTATGAGAGAATTCTTTCGTAACAAAGAAATTTGTGATGAAACATTTTCTTTTGGCCACTTTGTCTTAAAATTGATACAACTTTCTTGTAATACTTATGTACAAATATTCAAAAGAAAAGTGGTAATTGGCTAAGCGAAAAGTGAAGGGAAAAAGAAAAACTACTGGAGAAAAGAAAATGAATGCATTAAGTTAAACCGTTTTCCTTACTTCATTTATAAATATTAAACACAGATCAAAATATTCTCAGAGCTTTTCGTCAAAAATAGTACCAAAATACTACATTTTTCCTTTGTTTAAGGGTAAAAGTAAGACAAGAATACTAATAGAGTATGGGTATTCGTTCATGCCTAAAAGATATTACATGATACATATAGATCCCCTCCAATACTAACATTAAATTAATTCTACGATTCACTTAGTAAATTGGGAAGTATTGGGAAGTATGTATATAGCATCTTTTAACTGTTAATTTAGAAAATAAACGACGATATATAATTAGAATAATGATATCTTCACAATAAATTATTCTAATTCATAAACATACATTCAGATAACTCCAAGAGAAAAAAAAAAACATAAAGAGTACATAACTCCAAGAGAAAATAAACGACGATATGTAGTAGGATCGCTTGTTGTTACTGTAGGTACCGTAAGCATTTTGAGCCATTGAATCACGATGACCGTATGCGGTCATTACGATCCAACAAATCAAAATGTGAAGCCCCAACCGTTGGATCCAAACCCGTGCCAAAGGGCTTTTATTCACCATATATATGGTTATGATTATTGATACTCTAATGTTTAGTACAATCTGTTGGAGCAAATGAAACTCTTCCCCCATGGTCGTACTCCACTTCAAAGCTAATCTGTGCCACATTTCCATAAAAGGAAAGTCCATCAGTGGGGAGTACTGCAAAGCAAACCAAAGTGTTGAACGGGATGAAAATGTTCCAAGGGTTCAAGGAAATGTCAGCACCCGTAAAATGAACCGCAAAACTAGGAAAGTTCTTGATAGATTCAGCATTTGCGTAACACAATTTGAGAACTTGGGGAGGATTTTGTACTGCTTCAATATTGACTCCAATGGCTTCCTTCACCAAAGCTTCAACTTGCTCGTATTTGACGAAAGCAATGTTAATGTTGTTCCAGAGTTAATTATTATGTTTTCATTGCTTTGACCTGTCTGCACTGTTTGCTGCCCAACTCTGATACCTGTCAATGTCAAAGACCATTTCTATTAAACAATCTATGATGTAAAGAATCATATATTATTCACTATAGCTCTATCACGTATTTTCACAAAAATTCTTTAGGCTAAACAAAATTGTGCTGAAATCTCAAAGAATTATATAGGAAAAGTGGGGCAAAGATAAGACCTTTGACTACTTGATCATACCTAGTTTGGTGTAAGTAAAAAAGTAAGGGAAGAATTGGGTCAGTGTGAGGTTTAGTTCTAATAATAACACCTATATATTTTTTAATGTCAAGTTCGGTCTTAGCATAATTTAAAGTTCAAAATATGAGCACAAGACCAATCCTATCACTAACTTTAAAACATGTACAGACCAGACTTATCAAATCCTTGTTTTAAAATTAAGTCAAAATTTTTGTCTATTAAATCCAAATTAAGTGCGTTAATTAGAATTTAACTTGTACAGTGGGCTTAGTCCTAAGTACGTACCCATTTTATGTCATCAAGAATCAGTTAAGAATTCTAAATATTAAACAATACACAAATAATTTTATTATAATAATCTCCAAGTATAACACCTTCGAGATTGAGGTTGCATGACTTTGGATACTGAGGATTGGTCATTAACGGAGTGGACACAACCCCATTCATGGATATCGTCGCTTCTTCTCCAAATCTGAGTTTAGTTGTGGACTGTGCGTTGAAAGGAGGCAAGCAGTTAGAGAATTTGCGATCAATTTCATCACCAAGTTGTGAAACTAAGGACAATGGTCCCTCATCTAGCCCAACAAATCCCGTGACTGTTCTTGGGATCGTTCCACCATTGTTGTTGTGTCCACATCCGAACACAGATTTACGAAAAGAAGCAGATTGGCCACAACTTGAGCCAAAATTAATTGAATCTGAAGCCAATTCTCCCGTGGTGTATGACCTGCCCTGATATCCATATTTGTACTCGCACGAATTTGATGTTTCACATCCAGAATGCCCTTGTAGGAGGAGTTTACAGGATTTTCACAACGCAAGGCCATGTTAGTGGAAGATTGTGTTAAATCGAACAATGGGGCGTCTTGTTGGTAACAAGTAGGACAAGGTGAGCATTGGACCCATATGAGGTCGCTTCCTGTGTCTGAAATAGTCCATCTCACTACAGGCGGAGTGCCAATGAAGATTTTCATTAGGTAGATTCCATCGCTTGGAAATATATCAGTTCCAATTAACTCGCTTCATCTATGGATAGGTGAAAGCAATTAGCTCGAGACTGAGAACGCAGCGCAGCGTTTTGAAGGAGCTCTGATTGGCTCATGGAGGAGTTGTAAAATGGTGAGTCACGATGAATGAGGTCGATGGTGAAGCCTTTTGGGCGCCTAAACGTTGAAACCCTATTTGCTTCAACAATAGTGGAAGAAGTTGGAAGATGCGATAAGAGAGCAAAAAAGAGTGCAAGATGCATGTTCGAAGAGTGCTAGTGTAACATCCTAAATAATAATTCTCATTTAGTAATAGGTGCAAAATTATCTTGTTAAGATAATAATGAAACCAATCAAAGAGGAAAGGACCAAATCGAAAAGCCAAAAGGACCTGAATGAAAGTTTTGGTATAAGTAGGGGTAAAAGTGTAATTTTTGCAACAATGCAAGACATCTTAAAAATTTAATTCAGAATTATTAGAGGATGCAAAAAAACATAATTAGAGAATTTTATGTAATTTTGGATTAGAAAATACTACTAAAGGGGACAAAAGTGTGAATAAAGCGTAAAATGTTTAATTTTTACCAAATAATTTTGTTTTTTTGTTTTTACTTTTCCTCCCACCCTTCAGCCAAGGGAGGGACAAATTGACACCTCATGATCCTTTCCATTATATGCACAACCAAGGTAGAAAAATAAGGTGCAAAAATGGTGGAGAAAATGATAAAAAAAAAAAAAAGAAGAAACATAGAAGTAGATTTTTTTTTTTTGAGGTAATTTCTTCACTTTTTGCACTCATGGTGGAAGGAGAAGTTATAGAGCTCACTTAGAGCTATTTAATGATCCAAATATTTTCTCCTATAGTGGATTTTGACATAGATGCAATGAAGGATTTGGTGGATTCAGGTAGAGAAAAGTGAAACAAAAGAAAGGGTAAGCTTTCTTATATGAATTTCTTAAAAAATTTGTAGAAATTTCAAGTTAAAATAGATCCTCCATGGCCAAGACCATGAAATTTCAGTTGTTCCTCACCATATTTGTAATATAGAGACTTAGGAGAAGAAATAACTCTTCATAACTTAGGTGAAATTATAGCTATAAAGTGGAGAAACAAAATAAAACTAAGTTGCCCAAGTGGGTCTTTGATCTATTGGCACCTAGTAATGTAATAAGATATATGTTTAAGTAGTTTATGATGCAATTTGAAATTTTAAATGGAGAAGTAAGTATAGTCAAAGCATTTAAACTAATAATAATGATAGTAATGAATTCTAGATGTATAGGGATGGTTATTGCCAAAAGAGCTATCAAGGATTAAGTTTAGAAAAGAGATATTGCCATTGCAAGTGAAATCAAAAAAGGAATTAGCTTAAAGTAGCAAGGTAGCTCCTTCTCCATTCCTCATATGCTATACATTTGCTTATGCTTGGTGATTCCATACTTGATGAATTTTTCATGCTTATGTTGTTATGAGTTTATATATGATGGTGTGTGACTTACAATTGATGTTATGTATGATGGCTTATAGGGTTTGGACATGTTGATCCTATACTAATTATGATATTTAATATAATGTGGTCATGAGCTAAAGTCAAAGGTGTCAACTCTAGCGTAATTCCATTATTTATGTTCATGGTATGATATTGTGTGCATTACTTTGCTTATGTGTATCATAGTGTGTGTGTAATATGAAGTGAGCTATTAGGATTTTTTGTCCCATCATATCTCTAATTAACTATATCAGGTGGATCTTGTAAGTATAAACAAAAGGAAATAGTAGATTAGATAATTTAGAGGAGCAAATCCAAGAGGTTTGGTTAGTTAGAAACTTAGATATTTTGATGTATGTAACATGAATTCAAGGATCAATAATGTATTACCATATAACTTAGAAAATATGATGATGTAGCACAAGACTTTCTTATATGTGTATAAACTCCCTCATGCATGAAGAAATGACCAACCAAGTGTTGAAACAAATTTTAATATGTAACAGAAGGCTTCTTGAAGCACAAGTATGAGTGAATGAAGCCAAATTCAAAATTTAGTATGTTGGAACCTATTTAGTCAAATTTTAGTTTTATGAAGATATAATTTCGTGAGAAAAGAGAAAATGTAAAAAAGTAAGTAGACGGATTCTAAAAATTAAGATATTTGTTATATTGAATCTCAATATATCAGAGTTTACTTAAATCATATTCCACCAAATTTTGAGTTAAGTAACTACTCTTATCGCTTGTTTTAATATTTGAAGATTTATCCAGAAAAGTTTCTTAACATGTATAACGTTGAGTGAACCTTGAGGGACACAATGCATGAATTTTTTGTTGAAATTTTATTTACAAATCCCTAAGGTACTAATAAAGTATTATAAAAAGTTTAATGTCATTTGGATTCCATTTAGGTGGGTTTTGTACCAAATATCATAAATAAAAATATGATTTTGTAGAATTCTTTATAGCCACAATCATGAATTTATTTAATTGCAAAAAGTAACAAATTTTAAATTGAAATTTGGTATAAAATTAGCTATCACGATATTCTAGTTTCCTAAAAAGTTTCATAATTTTTGGAACTTTGTAGAATTTATTATGAATTTTCAAAGTTGACTAATTTACCATATAAATTGTACCACTGAATTAGAATGTCTTTCTTATTCAGCTATCTTCCTACCAAGTTTCCTTCATTTTATTTTTATCACTAGATTGTAAACACTTAGACTACTTGTTTAGAGGATGTTATGTATTACGGTGTGACAACTAAAAAGATACAGGAGGAGAAGGACTTAGGAAATTGGAATATATGTGTTCGGAAGGGTGTGGAAGAACCTTCTATTTATAAAAGGGTTTGCATGATTTTTGCATTTAGAAGTATAAGGTCATGTTTGGTACAATTGAATGGGTAGCTAAGGAAAAAGAAAGGGCAAAGGGGAGAGGTTTTGGCATGTTTGGTAGGTAGTAGTCTGAATGGCATGGGAACGTTGACTCCCAAGTCAATGGGAATGGCCTTTGCAGTGCAAAAGTGATGGAAAGAGGAGGATTCCAAGGAATGCATTTTGCTCACTGATTTTCCCTCATCCTTGACAAAATATTACCATTTTGCCCTATTTCATCTTTATGGTTGCCTTTCTCCTTCAGATCATCCTACTTTCTGGTTCACTATTGTCCATTGCTGGCAAAGCTTAATCACCAGCCATTATCCAAGTCGTCATCCGCCATGATTGCTTTCGGCCATTTTGCCCTCTTTCATCTTTGGTCTGCAACGATTGCAATTACATAGTTAAAATCAATATTTTTAAATTTAAACTAATAATTAAAACTACTGAAGACAATGATTAATAGTTTATTAGTTTGATTATAGTTGAATAAGTTATAATTAAATATAGATAGTTTTTAAAATTTTATATATTTAAATCTAAATATAATAAATACTAATAATCAAATACTAGTAATTTTAAATTTGAATTAAATGATTTATAGAGTAATAAATACAATTATTAAAGATTACTTTGTCAAAACACAGATCAAAAGATAATAGTAGATAACTTTTCAAGCTATGACTAATGAAAAATTCAAAATCAAATTTCTAAAAGAAAAAAAAGCCAACAATAGATATAGATATATATATATATATATATATATGTATATATATATAATGTATTACAAATGATGAACATGAAGTTCTTATTGATTATGTGGTAATGGGTGATAATGTTATTTTTAAGTGTTTGGGTTCAAGTCCAAGGAGGTATATACAATGCACATATATACTAGAAGACAATGTTGGCTTGGTAGAAAAGTGCTAGATTGTTGCTTGGAGGTCCCTGGTTAGAGCAGTTCATTTTTTGAAAGCGCATGGTTGTCTTGTTAGTTGTGTATCGAATCTATTGAATTTATGATTATATTTATTGAAAAATATATCAACTAACTTATAGTTAACAACAAAATGATTTAAACCTAGATCAAGAAATATAGACAAGCTTCTTTTCTAAGAATTCATTATAACTTACTTTATTACTAGTTTAAATACACACAAAAAATCATAAAATTAAATTAAATATTTGCTTATTAAAATATAAATAAATATTATTAAGTTGGTTATATTAAGTTTGTTTATCTATAACTATGCTAAAATATATGTGTTAAGTACTATATATTTTGAAATATAAATAACATTCATTTGACTTAGTTAATTTAAATTGCATTTGAATAATTTTTTATTGTATATAACATTTTAACTATATAAATATATATTTTAATAGCTGTTCATTAATTAAGATAAACTCTTATAAGTTTATGGTACAACTTTATGTTACAATTTTATCTCTCATTTATAAATTTGCCAGACAACCTTATCTACATGTCTCTCTCTCTCTCTCTCTCTCTCTCTCTCTCTCTCTCTCTCTCTCTCTCTCTCTCTCTCTCTCTCTCTCTCTCTCTCTCTCTCTCTCTATATATATATATATATATATAGATGTATACATAGGTTTGAAAGTAATAGTGAAGAGATTTTGCATCCACTCACGATATTAGTATATTTTCTTTTTCATAAAAAGTTAGACCCCCACGCTCGCACTGGAAGGAGACATGGTAGTATTTGAAATATATGACAAGTTAGTGAGATTTATTTTGGTTCATCACTTTACCATTATTCTTAAGTCAAAGCAGTGTGATTTTGTGCCATATATATATATATATGAGGGAAATGGATTGTATTTAGGAATTGAAATACAGGTGAATTGGATAAATTTATAAATATAATGAATCTAATTTATAAGAAGATTGTGTATATTTGGATTACCACTCATGACTCATAAGTTGAGGACACAAGTCAATCAGCTTAAAAGAAAGGAAAAATATATATAAAAACAAAAAGACTCTTTGGAATGTATTGATCTGTTCTCTCCTTCTCTCTTCGTTCACATATATATATATATATATATATGTGTGTGTGTGTGAGTGTGTGTATGTATATGCACTATTTTGGTCGCTCATTTTTTGCTTTAGTGTCAATTGGTTCTCCACAAATTTAAAGTGTCAAAATAAGTTTTTAATAATTTAACATAAATCAAAAGTAGTTCCTCATTATGTTAATTATATATATATATATATATGTGTGTGTGTGTGTGTGTGTGAGGAAATGGATTGTATTTAGGAATTGAAATACAGGTGAATTGGATAAATTTTTAAATATAATGAATCTAAATTCATTTACGAGAAGATTGTGTATATTTGGATTACCACTCATGACTCATGAGTTGAGGACACAAGTCAATCAGCGTAAAAGAATGGGAAAAAAAATATATAAAAACAAAAGACACTTTGTCACTTTTTGCTTTAGTGTCAACAGGTTATTCATAAATTTAGAGTGTCAAAATAAGTTTTTAATAATTTAACATTAATCAAAAGTAGTCTCTTATTATGTTAATTATAATCTTTTCGAGTGACTACTTTGATTAATATTAAATTTTTAAAAAATTATTTTGACACTACAAATTTGTAGAATACCAAGTTGACATTGAGGCAAAAAATGAGACAAAATGGTCATTTTCTATATACATATATATGTTGGATTGTCTGTTTAAACATAAACCATTTTGGTTAACTATTGCCTGTCATTACTTTTAGTATATATTCTTTTTTAATAAAATATGAGACCCATAGACGTACTTGAAGGGGACATCGTAGAATTTGTAATATATGACAAATTTGCATTACTAATGACTCATGAGTGAATTGACGATACGAGTCAATTAATCCAAAAGAAATAAAAAGCATGGAAAAGACTCTTTGAAATGTATATATGTACATATCTTCATATATATATATATATATATATATATGTATGTATGTATATGCAGAAACCCAAAATAATAGAATGAAGAGATTAAGAGAAATAGCAAAACCCCTAAAACAAAAAATATATGAAATAAAAATGGAATTAGGAGGAATAAAAGAGGAATTAAAAGAAATTAAGAAATTTATGCAGATAATTAAACCAGCCTTAGTAATAAAAGAAAATTTACTTAAAATAGAACAAGGATATGAAATAAATATGATGAAAGCACTTAAAGAAGTTATATTTGATGAAAAAACAAAGAAACAAATCAAAGACAAACAAATAAATGAAAATGTAGAAGAAACTAGAATATTAACAAAAAAAACTCCAAAAAGGACAAGAAATTATAAATAACAATCTATGGACAATATTTGATTAAATAATAAAATTAGGAAAGAGAAATAAACAAATTGAACAATTAGATATTGATTCTTAAACATAAGAAGAACTAGAAGCATTAAAAAAGGAAGATCGTAAAGTTATGGAAATAACTTGTCAAATAGGATTTGAATTACCAAATTTCATGCTAAAATTACTACCTAAAGAAAAAGAAGAAAAAGGATTGATAGAAAGACATATTAATATGATGCAAATATTAGAAGACCTAGGCCAAGATGAAATAGAACAAAGAATAGTAAAAAAAGAAGAAAAGTTAGAAGAAATAAGATAACAACTAGGAAATATGACACTAATATCTAAAGATTTAAATGAGATAAATATGCAGATTGGATTGACAACTTGGAGTTTGAATAACTGACAAGAACAAGAACTAGTAAACCCCCAAAATATATGAAGTCAAGAATATAATATAAAAAAAAAACAGAAAGCTGTAGACCCGATAGAGAACGAGAAATAGAATAAGATGAACTAAGACATAAAGAATCATTAAGAGCTCAAGATCTAACATATCTATATGAAACTTCTTACACACTTATAGGAACAAGTCAATATACACCACCTCCCTTAGAACAAAATGAAACTAGACAAATACCAAATTCAGGAATATGGTTAAACTTATATTTTAATTAAGATAGAGAAAAATGAGTACAAGAATGGACAAAAGCCCAATTAATAGCTTTATTAAATAGAAATATGGAAACAATTGCATAAACATTATTAGTTATATCAAGTTTTATAGGAATAGTCCAAGATTGGTGGAAAAGTAATTCAAAAGAATTTAGAGCCAATGTAAGAACAGTAACAAATTCTAATGCTAGGAAAGAATTTTATGCTATCATTCTAAGACAATATGAACAAGTATTAAGAAATGAAATCTTTGGAAGAAGTGTAGGAGCAAATGAAACAACAAGAATTGAAAGAGCTATAACAAAGTTACACCAAATAGAAATATGTACATTAAATCCAAATGACATAAATTCATATATTTGTGAATATAGCAAATACTATTATGAAGCAAGATTTTCAAAAAAAATTATATATGGATCTATTTTATAGAAAATTACCAAGATTAATTTCAAACACAATACTAGAAGATTATAAAAAAGCATTTGATGAAGAAGATTATAAAAAAGCATTTAATGAAAGACAAGATTTAATACTCTTAATAGATACTATGGGAAGGAGAGAAGATTATTTAAGAGAATATTTATCAAATACATGTAAAAAAGCCTAGAGAAATATTAAATATTACAAAGCAAACAAGTTAGTTCTAAAATTTAGCAAATTAGAAACACCTCAAAGATAAGGATGTAGACCAAAAAGAAAAAAAAAACTATATAAAAACTACTAATTTAAACAATATCCTAAATACAAGCTTGAAAAGAATTACAAACCAAAAAAATATTTTAAGAAAGGAAGAAGAATAAATTACAAGAAAAACCCTAGGAAGTGCTAATGTTATAATTGTAGACAAATAGGCCATATATCAACAGAATGTACCAAACCAAGAAATAAGGAAGCAATTCATATAATGGAAATAGTAGAAAATTATGGACTAGAGCCAATAGAATTTAATGAATTTTTAGTCAATAAAATGTATCAATTAGATTTAGATATATATAAGATGACCAAGGAATCTTCCAGTAGCTCAAAAAGTAGTCCAGAAAATAGTGATTATGATTATATAATCAAAGAAAATGAAATTAATATAATGCAAGGAGGACCTAGTAGTCAAATACAAGAACAAGATAATGACAAATATGAGCAATATGAAGAATTTAGGAATTCTAAAGAAGGAATGGTAGAAAGCATAATACAATTTAGTCAAAAACAATATGATGAGATAAGAAATAAGGAACTAGATCTAACATCTAATGATTTAAAACAACAAGGAATAATAAGTCAAATAGGGAAAATGATAAAATCTAAAGAAAAAGAAAAATATGCTTGTGTAGTATTACAAAAGAAACACCCAATAGAAGCTATCCAAATAGAAGGAATTCTATGAATACCTTTAATAAATAAAAGTTTAATAGATCAAGAAATTGAAAAATTAGCTATAAAAGATGAAATAACAAAAATATATATACAAGGAGTACAACACTTAATAAAAGCTTACTTTAAAGTAGGAATAGATACACCAAAAAAATTATTAATTACATATAACAGAATAATAGATAGCGTACCTAATTTCTCTAGGGGTTCTTTTTATTATACTATCTAAATCATAAATATCTAAATCCTTTTGTATATTTGGCTCTATAAAACAACCTAATTGTTTCATTAAAAACAATTGATTAAAAGTACTATCTCCTTCACCATCTAAGACAAAGGGTGTTGCTATTAAGGATTCATTTTCTATTGGGATATATAAACTTCAAGGTAACTTATTCTTATCTACACAATATATTTGAGGTTCTATACTTTTTATAGCATCCATAATGTTATACAACAAGTAAAACAAAGATTAAGAAGGCTAAAGGTAGATTTAAGGAATCAAAGGTGAGTAAGCTTAAATTTTCTCAATTTCGTTATTGATGGTAGAGCTTTCTTATTGTCCATTTCAGCAACAATACTTGGTTAAGTTAAATTAATTTAATTTTAGTATAATTATGAAGATTGTATAGGAATTAATTATATAAAACTAGAGAAATTACTACTCATTTTAACTCAATTTTAATAATCCATTCAGGAGATGATGATTTGGAGATCCTTATAAAAGTCATCTTATTTTAGTCACTGCAAATTAAGATCAAATTATTCAATGGATTGCGTCAAAGCATTTTGTCACACATAGAGAGACACAAAGAGAGAGAGAAACTAGTGAATAAAGTTGCCTTTTACCCAATGTTGTCAAACTCGCAAATTTAGGCAGAATCATAAAAGGGGGTGTAGACTCGTAACGTAAAATCGTAAGAGTTTACCTCTATTAATAAATAGCTATTAAACATAATCAAATTTCAGAAATACAAATAAAATGCATACATATATACAAAATACTATTATAATTACCCAAATTATAGAACTACAAAATGATAAAAAAATTATTAAGAAATATACTTGAATCATATAACTTTTAATTATAATTAATTAGGTAGAGATTGAGTTTAAAAGTTTTTGAAAAGCGTTGAGATTTAAATTATTAAAAAAAAAAATTAAAGGCAAGCTTTTCCATTATAGTACTTACTAATATAGAAATTCAAAGTAATTAAAATTTAAAATAATAGTAATTTTAATAGTAATAATAATGTAAACAAGTTAGAGTAAATATTATATATATATATATATATATATATATATATATATATAATGTCTTTTAAGCTATGCAATTAAAAAAATTTGAAAGTAGAGTTAACTATTTAATCAAATGTAATACTATTTGCTATTGATTACAAGTAGAATGTATTAGAGTCATAATAATGTAATTATATTTGTAATATAATTTTTTTTTAAGTTTAATGGTTGAAAGAATTGAGTTGAACTTAAAGTCAGTTAATTTTTTTAAAAAAACATTGATTGAAATGTTAGATTTTCATATTTGGGCCAAAAACTTAAAAAAAAAAAGTTGACTTTGGTCAAACTCGGCGAGTCTACCCGAGTTTGACCAATTCTATACGAGTTTGATTGATTTTATCCGAGTTTGACCGAGTCTACATCGAGTCTACTTTGATTCCGATTCTACAACCGAGTTAAATCGATTTCGTCACTTAAAAACGTAAAATCGGCAAGTTTAACGAGTTGACTTGCGATTTTAACAACTATGCTTTTACCTGTTGTGCCATCAATCGCGTCGTACTAAAAAAGTTCTAGCCCAACATAAACGCAAAAGGAAAATGGTCAAATTCTAAGAGCCAAAACAAATTTTGAAAATATGAGTGGTATACATGGCAACTTGAAAAAATTAAAGAAAAAATTTAGTCTTTAGTCCAAACAAAAATCAATTTAAAGGGGGTGCTATAGATATGTCAAAACGGGTTATGCCTTACATTTGAGCCCATGTGAGTGGGTGAGTTACCATAGTATGGTTGATCATGATACTAAATTTGACATACTAAGTAGGTTAACTCACTGATAAATATTAAAAAATTGTGAAAAAATAAAAATCCAAAATAAAACTATCCAATTATCAAGTCAAATATTTAATTATAATACCAATAATCTATTAAGTTATTCATTGTTGACCAAATGTTAAATATTTAAAAACAAAATAATGATGAATGCTATTTGACGCTATGAAATATTAAATTTTTTACCAAAAAAAATTCCAAAAAATCTACAAACCCATTGAACTAGTTTGTTTAATATGTAAGTGAGTTGGATTAGTTTAAACCAGTTATATTAAATGAGTTATAATATTACTTGAACCATCAAAATAATAGGTCAAATAGACCAACCCCGTGGTTTAAATATGTTTTGATAGCTACAACAAGTGGTCATCCCTTTTAATATTTCAAATTTTAAATTTTTATATGTAATTTTTACTTTACACCCTTGATTTGGTCCTTAAATTGATAAAAATTTGCCTTCCTTTACCTGTAAGAATATGCTCCCTTCGTCTAAATCCTAGTTTGAAATTTTTTGTACTCTTAAAAATTAAATTCTAGATCCAACCATCCAAAAAATTGTTACAAAAACATATTTCATTAATAGTTTTGCAATGAAAGAATTTGTGATGGAAATTTATATTTGATTAACTGTTTTGCAATGAAAGAGTTTGTTATGGAAATTTATTCATTTTTTCATCACAAATGCAATTTTCTTGTTATGCTTACATACAAAAAAAAAAAACACAGTTGGGAATTGGCTAAGCGAAAGGCCAAGGGGAAAAAGCAATTGGAGATATAAGAAAATGAAAGTGTATAATTGTTTATGTAGCTTTGACGAAAATTCCGAAATTTTTTATTCATTCCCAAACTTTATCCACAAATTGAATTTTTTTAAAGTGTTAATGTACAAATAAAAAAAAGTTGCATTATCTCTAATATTAGTATCTTTTATTTTTCATAAAAATTTAGAGTCACAAATTTACTTGAAGTGGGCATTGTAAAATTTATAATATACGTCATTTTTCAGTCACAGTGTGAAGTTGGCCCATAAATCATCAATATGACGAAAATATTTGAGACAATTGTATGTAGCATGCAATTACAGTTTATGTGGTTTTTTTAACTTTTGACCGCGTGAATTAAAAATAAATCTTAGTTGCTAGACCACTACAGCTGCAATTGGCATATGCTAACTTTACTCATGATTTAATACAGTTTATGACTGAGTTTTTTTCTTAATTTTAAAAGTAATTTTTTCTTAATGAAAAATTGATGAACTAATATTTGAAATAAAAAAATTAAATTTTTTGAACCAAAAGTAATCAAGATTTTAAAATTTTATCATAAATAAAATCTATTTTAAATAAATTAAACATACACTATAAAATAATATTTTTATAATTGCATATAAAATTAAATGAAATTATTAAAAATTATTTTTCTTGGTGAAATTGATACCAAATTCGGCTTGGTTAATTTTGCAAGTTCTTCTTTTATTTAGTCTTAATTTAACCCAGGTCAAACTGAGCTAGCTTCGCTTATACTCAAGTCCATCGATGCCCCTACTTCTCAAATAGGTTACAAGGGAATGTGTAACACTGCAACTTCAGAAACTGATAAACAAAAGAAAAGATACATATCAGAATCCTTTCTTCGAGCAAAAGGGAAGCTCCATGAGACTAAGCTCCTTCAATTTTCTTCTCTGCCCCTAACCTTCTTTAGACAACAATATAAGAAGGAAAATAAAGGTAGCTAAGGTTCTCCTCTTGGGCCTTGCTAATAGGTTGCTCAGATTTTGGGCCATGGAAGAAATAAGCTACTATTTCATAATGGGACTAGGGAGCCCTGCATCCGTAACAATGCATACCCCTTCAAAACAACCTTGCCCTCAAGGTTGATGTTGACAAGATTGCTCCTCGAGATCATGAGGTGAAATGGTCCTCATTATCCTCTTTAGAGTAAGAACCATCAACAATTAGATTTGACTCCTGGTAGAGAAAATAGAGTTCCTTAGCTGCCTTCATTTTGACATCACCGTGGTCTGAGATAATGACTAACGTTACCATATCAGATTCAAACAAACCAGGTAAGTAAGTGTGTACTAGCAGTGGGATTTGTTGTCTTAGATATTCCAAAGCTTCATCTAATTTGTTTTGATCATATGAACAGTTTACTTTAAGAAAATTGAAATGAACCGGTAATCTCTGTGAAGACTAAAGTGTGGAGAGTGCATCTTTGAAGTTATCCACTATATCAGATTTGATAAGTAGTTCAACTTTGCATCGAAGCGCCACCTCGTCGCCCTGAACACGACGTTGCTGGAGAAGCAGTTGTTGTGTGCTCTCCATAAAGATCCATACATGAACACGTCGATCAACATCTCCTTCATGGTAAGGGAAAGGTTGTGACGTCAACGAACCGGGTCTCGGCTTATCTTTCAATTTTAGAGCCATATATATACTCCAATTCAGACACCTAGAATGTTGTTGCTTCATATGGCTGGAAATGATAAAATCAGGAAGAAAGATAATTCCAGGGCCAAATACTAGTTCACCTTGTCGGTCATCAACAACCCATTTTTGAGACATGAAATCTTCCAAGCCTAAAGGTAAAACAGAGCAATGATATTTAGAAGGAACTGAAAAGAGATCATCACCTGTGACCATGGACAACCTTTGAAAAATTTTAGTTCTACTTTCGGAATTGTTATCGAACTGCGGCACCAGCAAAATGGATTGTTCAGCATCAGTTGCCTTAGATGAGGCCGATTTTAGCCATTTGGTCTGATCAACTGTAACCACATACAGATTGTGTGTTTGCGATGAGGCAGAGTAAGTCGGAACAAATTTGTGCTCAGCAATATCCGATGAGATTTCAAGAGAAGTGGTGTTAGAGTGGAAAGTTTTCGTAGAAAATTTCTTCTCAGAATAACGCTGCATCCGCAATTGCAAAACTCATTCATCTGTACACTTCATCCTGGCTTCAATGTTTGCCAATCTTGAGAACTGATACTCAAGGGCATCAATGGTGGCCATGGTTGAGGGAGGATACAATGAAAGCAACATTGTAACACTGCAACTTCAGAAACTCCTCCAAAAGAAAAGATACATATCGGAATCCTTTAATTTTTTTCCCAGCCCCATACACCCTTTATACAACAATGTAAGAAGGGAAATGAAGGTAGCTAGGGTTCTCCTCATACGCCATACTAAAAGGTTGCTCAGATTTTGCTAGGGTTCTCCTCATACGCCATACTAAAAGGTTGCTCAGATTTTGGGCCAGGGAAGAATTAAGCCAGTATCTCATAATGGGCCTAGGGTGCCCAGCATCCGTAACAGAATTAAAAGAATTATTCATAAGTACATTAACTTTTTCACATAATTTATGTTAAAATAATAAGAAAAAATTAGTGATATGCAAAACTGACCTTAAATTATAAGAAAAAAATTACACCCAATTAAGTGATATTTTTTTTTTTGAAAAAGAAAAAGAATGATGGGTTTTAAATCTTGATATACGCGCATATATACGTGTTAATCTTAATCAGCACTTCTTGTATCACTGTGCTGGAAAATAAATATCTGATACGTACGGTTATTAAGTTTTTGAAAACAATATAAGGGATCTTAAATTATAATTTTCCTTTTTTAATTTGTCACAAAGTAAAATCTTAAAATCTTTCTTCACTTGTCACAGAGTACTAAAACTTAGTATCGAAACCCAAAAGGCAATAATTATTCACAATGGACCTATTACAATAACAAAATTTGACTCCAACTGTGGATTAAACTGCAGTTAAATACTACGGCTAGACGAATCAAACACCTCGTAATAATACCAAATTAACAATTACCATTGCTTCTATTCACGTACAATTAGAATAATACAAGGCTATCAGCGGTTTGCAATGTAACAATAAGTTATTATTCATCTTAACCTAAACCTAAAAGTTTTTTTCCTCACTTAATATGCCTTATACGTATATGTTTGATACAATCAGTGGGAGCAAAGGAAACTAGTGCAGCCTAATGATCGAACTCCACTTGAAAATTAATCTGAGCCAAGTTTCCATATTTCTTCCTTGGATTTCATCAAATATACATATGCATATCTTGAAAAATTGTCAATAAAAATAATAAAATATCTATTTCATTTTCTAATCAACTTGTCATTTAAATCACAGATATCACATTGCTTAAGTTCTAAGATTTCATAATTTCTTTCTATAGAAAGAAAATGGTTTTCTTGTCATTTTAGCATGTACTCAGATTACACATTTATTATTTATTTCATTTTCACATGTGATCAAACCATGCTTTGACATATGCTTTAAAGTTTTATAATTAATATGTCCTAATCTAATATGCCATAAATGAAAAGATTGCTTAATAATATGAGCAGAAATGAATATTTAGTAAGCTTAACTTGAACATTCCATCACAAGAGTAACCCTTGTCCACAAATAATTCATTCCCAGATATTATTAGTTTGTTAGATTCTAAAATTGTCTTTAACCATTTCTTACATAATAGGTTTGAAGATACAAGGTTCTTCCTAATTTCTAGAACATGAAAAACATTTTGTTGAATTAATTTCTTTCCAGAAGTGAATTGTAACAATATGCTGCCTGTACCAAGTACTTATGTTGTATTTCCATTGCCCACAAGAACTTCTTGTGCTTGTTCTGCAATATCATAATTCTTGAACTGATTCTTGTTATAATAGACATGAATTGTTGCTCCATAATCATACCACCAGCCAAAAAACTTAGTTGTAGTAGCCATGTTTAACTTGAAGATTATACTAATACGCAATTTAGAGACCATGGCAACAATCTCATTGGATTCAGTCTTAACCACATTTGCAATATTAGTATTTCTACTTTTTTGCCTTTCCCAATATCTGCAATCCTTTTTTAAATGTTTTTACTTTCCACAGTGAAAACAACACTTCGTTGTCTTGTATGGTTTTCCAAAATTAGTGGCAATAGATTTTAGTTTCTTCCTTTTGTTTTTCTAGGAATGGTTCTAGTTTTGATTGTTCACATTCAGAAAATTAACCCTTGACACATATTCTATATACTTTCTTTGTAACATTTGCATTTCTTATTCAATACATAAATATTTCAGGGTCTAGCCTAAGTAAAACTTTCTATGGTATGCAATAATTTCTTTCTATAATCATGCCAACTTAGGGGTAACTTTACAATGATTGCCCCCACTTATACGGATTAGGAATGTCAATTTTTATATCTTAAAAAAACAAAATTTGCAGATCATGCACTTGATCTAGAACAAGTGTAGAATCATGTTCCATGCTTCTTTGTATTTATTTGGCTTCATGAACATCCCAAATTTCTTTTAGACATGGTTCTAAATCGAGGACCGCATCATATGATGCGGTTACAATATTGTGGATACGGCTAGCACCGCATCTGCATGACACTGCAATTGATGGGCCAAGATGAACATTGGACGCATATGAGGTCACTTCGTGTGTCTGCAATAGCCCGGGTCTCTACTGGTGAGGTTCCAATTCCAATGAAAAGTTTCACGAGGATCATTTGTAATAATATCAGTTTCAGCTAGTTTGCTTGAGTCGTCCAGAGATAGGTGAAAGCGATTAACTCGATGCATGGAGCGCAATGCAGCGTTTTGAAGAAGCTCTGGTTGGGTCATTGAAGAGTTGTAAAATGGTGAGAGTGGTGAATCACGATTAATAAGATCAATGCCAAAAGCATTTAGATGTTTATTAGCTTCAGAATAAATGAATAGAGCAGAAATAGATCATAGATGTAGTGTGAAAGAGAGTGCACAACCATGCATGATTGAAGATGAACACACAAGCAGAGAAAAATGGGATGGATGGCGATCAGGACATTGAAGTGCTTCTATATATAGAAAGGTGTGGGAGATTTCCACGTCATAGTAATAGTCGAGATTTTGCATGCATGATGAAGAAAAAGTACACTTATTTCTAATTTTTTTAATAAAAAAATCTTGGAACTTGTTTGGTTTCTTTGTTATTTCATACATCCTGGGATGCATTTAGTATAGTATTAAGGAGAAAATATTGTTTAGAAATCTTATATTTAGGGTGAAAATAATAATGATCTAAAAGATTTCTCTTTTATAGAGACCAGATAATGTAGCGAGAGGATATTGAGGGGAAAAAAAAAAAAGCTGTGGGATCAAAAGAATTTTAGCTGGATAGCATAAATGCCGTTCAACATAGGATTCATATAGCTTTTATTATGATTAGGTATCTTCACATTTTGTCTCATTTATTTTCTCTCTGAATAATTTTTTTTTTATAATATTAGAAAAAGGTATTTGCAATTAACTTAACACTGTCTGACAGAGGATTCATATACCTTTTATTATGATTAGGTCTCATCAAATTTTGTCTATTTACTTTCTCTCTGAGCAATTTTTTTTTTCATAATATTAGAAAAAGGTATCAACAATTAGGTTAATCCTTTTTAGGTGTGTCCAAGTCATATTTTTAACCTCTATATTCAATGACAGGTGACAATTTTTATGATTTTGTAAACAAGTAATAGCTCTTATTATTAATTTGTCTTTCTTGTCCCTTAATTATTTGTTTTCTAAACTAGTTCTCAAATACTTAGAAATGGTCACTTTTGGTCTCCTCACTTTTGAGATTGTTATCATATATAATTCTTTAAACTAAATCATATTAACTCAAGTGGATAAATTAAAAGTGACAATTTTTAATGCCTACTGAGCAAACATTCTAGTAAAATAAAATGAGTAAATGGCTAAAATAACAATTTAGTGATAAGTCAATGACCAAATGATATTTTTCTCAATTATTCTTTATCCATATGAATTTCTCCATTTACATATTGATGACATCAAGTCTACGTAAAATGTACCATAAAATAAATATGTTTGAATTTTAAGAAGACGAACATGATTTAATTTCACAAAACAAATGTATTTTCAAACTGATATAGAATTACAAATAAAAGTTAAAAATATTTTGAAAAGCCAAACGCACCTAAAAGTCCCAATTAAAGATATTTTAGAATTTGTATTATATATAAAATACAAAGGGAGTTTGTTTAATTATATTCAATATAGAAGATCACTTTTGAGAAGATTATATATAATTTGGTCACGAGACTCCCGGCCCATGTCTAATAAGTTGAGGTGCTGGTCAATGAGCGTGTCGGGTAAGAAATCTTTTTTGAAAAAAAAAAAGAAATAAAAATATGCCTAGTACTTGTTTAGATTCTGAGTTTATTTTTTTCCTAGGGAACAAGATACGCCTAATCCATTTTAAAATATACTTACATAATAAATGAACATCAAAGGTCTTCCTAGGATTAAAAGCTATGATTCAATATAAAGATGTCCACATGTATAACCCATTTCAAGGTCACGAGTAGTGGTGATAAATTGTTTAATTATTTTTAATTGCTAGAAAAATTAATCAGTTAATCCTTATATTTTATATAAATTTGTAAATTAGTCTGTACATTTTTTTAAAATTAGTCTATTATTTTAAAAAATTTCAATTCAATCTCTGCCATTGTACTCTTAACTTCGTTTCTTGGTTGTTAACGTGGAGTATTATAAGTCATGTCAGATGCCAACTCAATTCTTCAATTGATAACTTAGTTTTTTTTTTTTTTTACCAAATATTTCATCTCTCCCCTTCCTCAGCAAATCCATAGTCACCCACACCACAATCTCCAATTTCACCCTCTCCATCTCAACCTCCAAGTTTCTTTCTCTACAAATTTCCAACACAATATACAGTACTCCGAGGCCAGGTTAAATTTAGCGTTTGATAAGGCTCTGCGCAGCTTTTCCCCATTCTTTGAAACTCCCATCCTTTCAAGATCAGAAAATTTGGCTAAAGCATTGCAATGCTCATATCAAACCCAAGATTGCTGGTGTCGACCTGCCCTACAGCCATTGCCTTGTACAAATTTTCTTTTCCATCTAACTCTAAATCATCTAGCCGTTTTGATATGCGAGTGCAGGTCACAGGCTTCTAATTTGATTTTGGGAAAACATTCCTAACATTTATTAATATCCTTTTTCCAATATTGTTAGAAAAAACTACGAAATTATATATAATAACAAGAATAATAAGGATATAGTTATATAAAAATTAATCAAAAATCATATTAAATCCAATTTTAAATTTCAATATGCATTCGGATATTTAGATATGCATGTAAAATTAATTCTTCTATGCCTTCTTTTCTAAGGATAACAAATTTGCACGTACTTTATTTGTTTTCTTCAAAAGATATCCCCATTCATTTTTTTCTTTCAAATATAATTATTATTTGAATAAATTGTATGTTGCATATTGTATTGTGACTATGCAATTATATATTTTTGTAATTATTTTTTAATAAATATAAACTCTTACGAATTTATATTATAATTTACTTTTCATTTTTTTAATTTATTTAAATTCAAGAATTTAACAATATTAATCATAATAATTTAACTCCTTCCTATTTTATAAAACACCCTTTACACTTAGAGATGGGTCTAATATATTTCTACAAGAGTGAGTCTAAGTATATATTGTAGTGGCCTATATGTGATAAGCCCTACCTTACACTAATATTTTACTTTAGCATGCAATGTATCTCAAGTACACTATCCATCAAAATCATATATTTTTAGTGCTTGACACAATTTGCAGGAGCAAAGGAAAAACTTGAAATTATTCTGCAAAATCTCCTTTATAGCTTTCAATAAAGAAGCACGCCTCGATGCTTTCTCTCCAACTAAACCATTTTCCTCTTCCTCCATGCCAAGTATAATTTCCTAAAATTTCACATGACTCAGGTTTGGTTGCTTGGAATCCTATAGGACTCAAGGTAAGGCCAAACTTCATAAAAAAAAACCTACCTCAACACTATGCATTATAAATTCTTTACAATTTCAACAATACTCGCCATAATTACCACAACAACATTGTTTATTACTAGTTTCTAATAAATTACTCTTTGAAAAAGTTGTAATCCATCTGTTTATTTTTTATGCCTTTTCTAATATTGTCAATCCCCTTTTAGGCTCGTTAGCACATTTTAGTATTATTTCGACTCAGTTATACATTCTGAAATTTTTATCCTTGGCTTTGTTTGCACCTAGGATTTATGCAGACTTTTCCTTTGAAGAATATTACTATCAAGTAAAATAGGGACCGAAAGTTAATATATGAAATTGCTCAAAACAGCATATATCATCGACTGATTAAATTATTCCATTTTGAAGAAAAATGTAAGCCAACACATTGGCAAAATCTCAACTTAGAAGCATAAAAGTTTCCTTTAAATGTAACAAGCAACAAAAGAAATATATGATTATGTTATGATGAAGAATAATGAATTTGGCATTAAATTTGTTAAACTTGTGAATTTATATAAATTCATAAAGATGAGATAAATTTGTAAGGTAGATTTGTAACATAAACTCGTTAAAGTTTTGCCTTAATTAATAAATAGTTATTAAAATATATGATTATATAGTTAAAATACCAATACAATAAAAGATTATTTATGTACAATTCAAATTATACTAAATCAAAAGTTGTTCATATTTCATAATTTATAGAACTCAACATAAATATTTTAATATAGTCATACATAAATAATCATTCAATATAACAAACTAAATTATATTTATTTTATTTTTAAATTAATAATTAGTACATATTTAGTGTAATTTTTTGTTCGTGTACATTTAAACTAGTAATGAAATAAATTATAATGACTTCTTATCCAAGAAACTTGTTTTTGTCTCCTTCGGTCCAAAATTTGAATCCTTACATTAGTAACTACATTCTAGTTGACATGATGTTTAATAAATGAAATGATATACTTGGTAGACTCACAAATCTATTCAAATTTATGCTGAGTTTAAATTTACAATGAGTTAACTCTTCTATTAATATGTTATTCTTTTTCTTTGTATATTAACAGAATATATTGAATACATTTTTAGCACCTAGTTATTGGAAAAACCATTTCCGTGTTACTAGCAAGTGGAAAGGCAGACTTGGTCAAGTTATAAAATTAATCAAATGTCAGCATAATTTTGAAGATTATATACTTGATTTAGGTATATAAAACTGGAGAAAAGTGCTACTTATTTTAAATCAAATTTAGTAATCCATAGGAGATGACTGTGACCAGAAAGTCATCTTATTATGGTCTATGTGAATATTTTAGAAGACTGTGTTGGAACATTGTCTTATAGAGGTATCTTATCCAGCAACTTGTAAATTAAGTTGTCTTTTACTAGCTAGTTGCGCCATCAATCACATAAAGGAAAGTGAAGTGGTCAAATTCGAAGAATCGAAACAAATTACATATTGGTTAGACATCAATTCTATACCATCTAATAAGTTGTCATAAATTTTAAATTACTCGCAAAAGTGAAATACATCTCAACCTTTTTCTACAAAACAAAAGGATCAGAGGGAAGCAAAGAGTTCGTTTCTGATACAAATAATTTCATCAAAGATTTTTGTGATGAAATTTGTGAGAGAATTCTTTCTTGTCTTAAAATTAATACAGCTTTCTTGTAATACTTATGTACAAATAATCAAAACAAAGCGGTAATTGGCTAAGCGAAAACTGATGGGAAAAAGATTAACTATTGGGGAAAAGAAAACGAATGCATTATTGTTTGAAAATTTAAATTTATTTTATAATTATGTTCATTAAGTTAAACCGTTTTCCTTAGTTTATTTTATAAATAGTAAACACAGATCAAGATATTCTCTGAGCTTTTCAAAAAAAAAGAACCAAAATACTACATTTTTCCTTTGTGTTAGGGGTAAAAATAAAACAAGACTACTAATAGAGTATGGGTATTCTTTCATGCGTAAAAAGATATCACATGACATATAGATCCCCTCCAATACTGACTTTAAATTAATTTACAATTAATTAATTCACTCAGTAAATTGGGAAGTATGTATATTTTAGTCCTTATTTCATATATATAGCATCCTTTTAACTATCAATTTACTTCTCTTTGAAAATAAACGATGATATATAATTAGAATAATGATATCTTCACATTAAAATATTCTAATTCATAAACATACATTGAGATAACTCCAAGAGAAAAAAAAAAAACATAAAGAGTACATAAAGATATATTTTTATCTATAGATCGTAAGTATATTTTGGGCATATAACACATGTACTTTACTTGAGCAGAGCAATATATGCTAAATTATGTAATAAGATGGCTTGCTGTTACATTAAGTACTTTAAGCATTCTGAGCCATTAAATCACGATGACTGCATGCAGTCATTAGGATTCAATGATTCAAAATGTGAAGCCCCTACTGTGGGATCCAAACTCATGTGCCAAAGGGCTTTTATTCACCATATATATGGTTATGATTACTGGTACTCTACTGTTTAGTACAATCTGTAGGAGCAAATGAAACTTTTCCCCCATCAAGGTCATACTCCACTTCAAAGCTACTCTGTGCCACATTTCCATATATGGAAAGTCCATCTGTGGGGAGTACCGCAAAGCAAACCAAAGTGTTGAACGACATGAAAATGTTCCCAGGGCTCAAGGAAAGGTCGGCACCCGTAAAATGAACCACAAAAGTAGGAAAGTTCTTGATAGATTCAGCATTTGCGTAGCACAATTTGAGACCTTGAGGAGGATTTTGTACTGCTTCATTGACTCCAATGGCTTCCTTCACCAAAGCTTCAACTTGCTCGTAAAGTTTTGATGGAAGCATTGTTAATGTCGTTCCAGAATCAATTATTATGTTTCCATTGCTTTCACCTGTCTGCACTGTTTGCTGTCCAACACTGATACCTGTCAATGTCAAAGACCATGTCAATTACACAATTGATGATGTAAAGATTCATATATTATTTCAGTATATCTCTATCACATATTTTCACAAAAATTCTTTAGGCTAAACAAAATTATGCTGAAATCTCAATTAATTATATATGAAAAGTGGGGCAAAGATAAGACTTTTGACTACTTGATCATACCTAGATAGGAAAAAAAAAAGTCAGGGAAGAGTTGGGTTGGTGTGTTAGGTTTACTTCTAATAATAACACTTATTGTTAAATGTCAAGTCCGGTCTTAGCCAAATTTAAAACTTAAAATATGAGCACAAGGCCAATCCTGTCACTAACTTTAAAACATATACAGACCAGGCTTATCAAATCCTCGTTTTAAAATTAAGTCAAATTTATTGTCCATTAAATCCAAATTAAGTAGGTTAACTAGAACTTGGCTTGTACAGAAGTCCTAATTAAGTACCCATTTTATGTCACATCAAGAATCATTTAAGAATTCTAAATATTAAATAGGACACATAAATAACTTTATAATTACAATCTCCAAGCATATTAATACCTTCGAGATTGAGGTAGTAAAAGGTTGGAGACTGAGGATTCGTCGTTAACGGAGTGGACACAACCCCATTCACTGATATCGTTGCTTCTTCTCCAAATCTGAGTTTAGCTGTGGACTGTGCGTTGAAAGGAGGCAAGCAGTAGGAGAATTTGCGACCAATTTCATCACCAAGTTGTGAAACTAAGGACAAAGGCCCTCTACCAAGCCCAACAAGTCCCGTGACTCTTTCTGTGAACGTTCCACCATTGTTGTGTCCACATCCAAACACAGATTTAGGAAACGAAACAGATTGGCCACCGCTTGAATCAAAGTTAATTGAATCGGAAGCCAAATCTCCATAGGTGTATGACTTATCCCCATAAGTATATAAGTACTCGCACTGATTTGATGTTCCACATCCAGAACGCCCTTGTGGGAGGAGTTGACAGGATTTTGAGTCGCAACGCAAGGTCGTGTAAGTGGAAGACTGTGTTGGATCGAACAATGAGACGTCTTGATGGTAACAATTGGGACATGGTGAGCATTGGACCCAGATGAGGTCGCTTCCTGTGTCTGCAGCAGTCCATCTCTCCACAGGTGGAGTACCAATGAAGATCTTCATTAGATAGTTTCCATTGTTTGGAAGTATATCAGTTGCAGTTAACTCGCTTGCTTCATCCATGAATAGGTGATTAAAGCGATTGGCTCGAGACAGAGAACGCAAAGCAGCGTTTTGAAGGAGCTCTGATTGGGTCATGGAGGAGTTGTAAAAAGGTGATAAGGGTGAGTCGCGATGAATGAGGTCGATAGTGAAGCCTTTTGAACGCCTAAACGCTGAAACCCTATTTGCTTCAGCAGTAGTGGAAGAAGTTGAAAGAAAGAATAAGAGAGCGAAAGAGAGTGCAAGAGGATGCATGTTTGAACTTTGAAGACTGCTAGCTAGAGAAACACAGAAGAAAAGGGACTTAGGAAATTGAAACGAATGTGTGAGGTAGGATGAGGAAGGACCAGGGAGGGGCCTCTATTTATAGACTGTTGCGAGAATTTTGCCTTTAGAAGTTTATGTAACAGTCCAATTTAAAAAGTGTCATGCTTGATCATGGTAGATTAATAGATAAAAATTTAATGATTTAAATTTATATTAAATTAATGTATATACATACAATTAATTATATTTTATATTTATAAATATAGATCATTAAATTTTTATTTAACAATTTACTATAATCAAATATGATTATATATATTTTCATCTGATAGAACATGACCGAATGGTAATAATCATGATCTTGCATCAATGCCCTTTCATAAATTATTGGACCCACAAATTAACGTACTTGAAGGGGACATGGTAGAATTTGTAATATATGAAAAAAATAGTGAGATTTATGAAATTATGGGGGAAGTGGATGAATTTGATGAATTCTTAAATATAGAGAATTTAAATCCATTTCTCAATAGATTATGAGTATTTAGATCACTACTCATGACTTGCGAGTTCACGGCAATATTCAATCAATTTCAAAAGAGGGGTGGGGGGGGGGGGGGGGTGTTGTGAAAGAAGACTCGTTGTAATGTATGTATGCGTGTTACACATGGGGTGTGTGTTGGATTGTCGGTCTAAATGTAAACCATTTTGGTTCATGACTGCCTGCAGACATCACCTTTTCTTTCTTGTATTTCAAGGATAAAAGTCAAGAATTTGCATCAACTCTTGATATTAGTGTATTTTCTTTTTCATAAAAAATTTGACCCATAAACGTAATTGAAGGGGACATTTTAGAATTTGTAATTTATGACAAATTCGTGACTGAGAGAGAGCAGAGGGTAGAAAGGGGTATTTTGGTAATTGTAAATGGTTAAAATTTTTTAATTTAGATGATAAGGAACTTATTACAATGTGATAAATAGACCCGGGGGTTGATTGTAATAATTTAGACAACTAAAGAAGAACATTACAATTTAAGACATATAAAGGTGAATAAGCGTAATTTTTTTAATTTAATTATTAATAGTAGAGCTTGCCCTATTTTCCATGTCAGTAGGCAGACTTGGTTAAGTTAAATTAATTAAATTTCAGTATAGTTTTTGAGAAATTTACCGGACTTAAGTGTATAAAATTGGAGAAAGTGCTACTCATTTTAACTCAATTTTAATCATCCATAGGAGATGATGAAGCATCAGAAAGTCATATTATTTTAGTCTCTGTGAAGATGAATTATTGAATTGGATTGCGTCAAGCAATTTTGTCATATATATTAATTATCTTCTAACTTTATAGATCAACTTGTAAATTAAGTCATCTTTTACAGTTTGTGCCATCAATCACGCCTTATTATGCAGTTCTAGCCCAACATAAACGCAAAGGGAAACGGTCAAATTCTAACAACCAGAAAAAATATTGAACATATGAGAGTGGTATACTCAGCAATTGAAAAAATTGAAGAAAAACATTTGTCTCTAATCCAAGCTCGAACGTATTTAAAGGGGGCACAATAAAGTTGTTAAAACATGTTAGTCTAGCTCATGTGGACCTGCCTATGTGAGTGGGTCAACCTGTTTAATTTGCAAAATAATTAAAAATTTTGTAGAAAAACAAGAATCCAAAAAAAATTTAATTATCAAATCAAATATCTAATTCTAATATCAATAATATATTTGTATTGTCCACTGATCAAATATTAAATAATTAAAGACAAAACAAGCATAAAGAATACTTGTGAGACAATGAAATATTAAACATTTCACAAAATTGATTTGTGGGTCAATCCATAAATATAAGGAATTATCGTGTTTAATATGTGAGTTGAATAGTCGAATTAGTTTAAATTTGGTTAAATGAGTTAAAAATTTTACTTAAAACTACCAAAGTAGTGGGTGAAACAAACCAACTTGGTGGTTCAAATTAATCCGTTTTAATAGCTACAAGTGCATGGTCATCTCCCTTTTTAAAATTTTTCACTTTTATAAATGGATTTTACTTTACACTCTCGATTTGGTCCTAATATTAGTAAGAATCTACCTCTACGTGTAAGAATATGCTTCCTTCATCTAAATCCTAGTTCTAAAAATTTTTTCTCTCTTAAAAATTAAATTTTAGATCCGACCATGAATCCAAAAAATTATGTTCCAAAACATATTTCAAGTGAAAATTGTTTTACGATGAAAGAAGTTGTGATAGAAATTTGTTCATTTTTCATCACAAATGCAATTTTCTTTTAATGCTTACGTACTAAAAAAAATCAGAAAACAGATCGGAATTGGCAAAGCGAAAGGTCAAGGGGGAAAACAATTGGAGATAAGAAAATGAAAGTGAATAATTATATATGTAATTTGCGACGAAATTTTTTATTCATTCATAAATTTTATCCGTCATTCTTAAGTCACGGAGTGACGCTGGCCCATGAATCATCAATATAACGAGAATATTTGAGAAGATTGTACGTAGTTGGGTCACCACTTATGATTCAGGAGTTGACTATACAAGTGAATCAATTTTTAAAATAACAAAAAGAGACCCTTTGAAATATATTATCAAACAAAATAATATATACACACACACACAGAGGTTACGCTAGTATATGACTCAGGATTTAGCCTAATTTGACCGAGACTCCCGTTTCTAATTTTTAATTAATAACAGTAATTTTTTAAGAGAAAAAAAACTAATATTTTAAATGAAATAATTTTTGAATGAAAAGTGATCATGATTTTAAAATTTTATCGCAAATAAAATTTATTTTGATAACGATAAAAAAATATAAAATATTACTTTTAAAAATTTAAATATATTAAATTATTAAAAAATTATCTTTCTAAGTGAAATTAAGACCAAACCCGATCCAGGTAATTTTAAAATTTCTTCCTTTATTTTACCTTGACTCAACTTGAATCAAACCAACTAGGACTACCAAGTTCATGAATGAGCTGAGGGATGGGAATGAGTTTGATGGAATGGAAATATTTGGTATGATATTGAAATAAAGAGTAGGAATGGAAATGAAAGTTAATCAAATTACTAGAATATTCTTATTTAAAATATTAATTAATTATTTTTAAATTTTTTTGAAAGTATTTTTTTTTTCCATCTTTTCTTCTCTCTTTTGGACGAAATCAATCTGTTCCTCCTTCTGTTGAAAAAAAGCAGAGTCCCTTCCTCCGGCTAGGGATTTTGGCAGCCTCATGCTGGTTTTTCAGTATATACAATGTTTGGTTTCTCTTCAAGCACTGTGTGTCACCGATCATGGAGAAGTTTTTGGAGATGGCAATGTCGCTGAAGGAGAATTCTGACGTCGTCTTGCTGGGAACTTAACCAGATCTCGCCGGAATCCCTCTCTCTCCAGAACGACAGTCTCTCTCATCCCTTCTTCTCCTTCACTGGATCTCGCCAGATTTGTAGTTATTTCTCTCGTCGACATTGGCAGAGAATAGAACAACGATGTTGGCAGAGCATGGAACGACGACGACGACGGTGCACTGAATTGATGGGAAGAGAGATTTATCGGGGATTTGACTAGAGGTGTGAGGAGCACTGAATTGATGAGAGGAGCACTAAAACGACGTTGTCTGAGATTGGACGAGAGAGGGAAAGTAAAAAGAGAGAAGGGAGTTGGGTGGGAATATGAAACAAAGCATAAATTATTTTGGTCCTTTTACTACCTGTTCCTGGGAATCCCATTGTTTTCATCAAGATCTGGAGGGATTGAAAATTCCATTATTTGTGGGAGTCCAGGGAATGGGAATCCATCGCCATTCTTGCAACCAACTTGAGAACGAGCTCAAACCCTAATCGCTAAAGTCCATTTCTATTACCTCTCCCTCCACCTAATTCTATCTAGCAAATTGGCCCTTACACTTCAACCACTTATAGGGAATACGATAAGAATAACTCATAAATACCCTCATTTGTTCCCCATTATTTATTTACAAATAATTAAAAAAATTAGTATGCAAAAGTGACCATAAACTATAAGAAAAATTATACCCAATTAAGTAATATTTGTTATTTTTATCCTAAAAAAAAGAATGATGGGTTTTTAGTCACTAATGAATTATTGAATGGACTGTGTCAAAATATTTTTTCTTATATTTTCAAAATTTTTAAAGCAACTTGAAAATTGCCTTGTACCTCTTGCACCATCAATTTCACCTTATGATGAAGTTTGATTCCAAACTAGATGGAGAAAAAAACTTTTTACTGAACTCATTTTTTAAAAAATAATCAATTTGATCCCTCATTTATCATAACTGAGAAGACTTGGAAGCCATGATTCACGAACAGAAAATTCCCAGGGGGGGGGGGGGTGGTTGGGGGGGATGCATGATGAATCACTCCGTCATGATGGCATCTTTGAACCCACTCCACTAGACTCGCTTTCTGCTTCTCCATTGTACGTATCTGAGGTAGCCTCCCACATAAGACTTCAAGCAATACCACCCTAAGAGAGTTCACGTCCTACTTTTGAGTCAATCCACCCAAGAGAGTTCACGTCCTAAACGCTCCCCAAGGGAACGGAAGAATTTACTCTCAAATCCTCATAATGTGAGACATTTGTTCTCTTTGTCATAGCATGAAATGATAGAGGGGTCCCATAAGCTTTTCACATAACACATTCCACATGCAAACTTCCAACCTAGCTGAAAACAAAAACGTGTACTAAACCTTTCGGCTTATATTTGTAGCGACCTCGGATTTAACCTCAACTTTTGCCTTCATGTGTAGTGCAGTGCATGTTCATTTTTATATAATTCATTTTCATGTTTTAAATATCATAGGTTTAACTTTTCACTCTATGACTCTCTGTTATTCTAAGGAACGTACTTTGGGTCTGATTTAAACTCAGCTCATAATCAGTTTAATTTGAGCAGAAACATAAAGAACTTTAATTGTGAGATATAAAGAACTTCAATTTCTTGCATGGCCGGCCTACTCCGAGACTGTGTTAAGGTATTGAATAACGGTTCATTTGACTGTATTCGAATCAGTAATAATTAAATATATATTTTCTAATTTTATATATTAAAATTTTAATATAATAAGTACTAAAAGGAAAATACCAATAATATTAAAATCTGAATGTAAGATTATTTATTCACAAATATATGTAACCGTTAAATATTGATGTACAAAAATAAGTAAACAAATAAAAATTCTATGAAATCTATAATTGTTATTATACTATTTCAACAATATATTAATTTCATATTATTTTTATGTAAATCTACCAATTCATTAATATATACAAAGGTAAAAATATATATTATAAAATTTAATTAGCATAACACACAATTAATTGATTTAATGTATTTATGACTAGAAAAATTAGTATAAATTTAAATAAAAATGATGCATTTGAGTATTATATTAGAAATGCAATTATATATAAAACTTTGTTCATATTTTCTCCATGATGCAAGTTGGCTTGGTGGTAACTAATAATGGGCGCTTTTCACATCTTGGTGGTCCGTGTTTGAATCCTACAACTAGTAGATTTTGGAACACCACCTGATTGAGCAAGAAGTATTATATAAAAGGAAGGGCATATATGAGTACATATGAGAATAAATCTACCTTGATGGCAAGAGGTGTTGCACATGTTTGATGGGGGATGTGTTCGAGACCAGGACTTCGAGCTTAACTCAAACTCAACTCAACAATTTGACTGAGTTTGGACAAGTCAAGGGCAAGTCTAAACAAGTTAACGTCGAGTCCAAGTCAAATAATGAGTTCACTTGAAATTGGTAACTCAATATGTAAACTTGTCGAGTTAACCAAGTTGATGCCATGTGTCCCCAAGAAGAAATGTACAAAAATTCCCTTATATTCCCTCTTTTTCTTCACATGAAATCCTTTTCCATGTCATGCTCTCGCAATGTTTGCAATGTCCCTCCCCTTTTCATCTTCATGTTATGCCGACAATGGGGTTGTTTGTCATCTATGGTTGTCATCCATTGGTGCTTAGAAAAACCTTAGAATAATTTTAGTGCAAATTATTAGTGTTGGTTATTGGTGAAAGAATGAAAACTTTAAACTTATGAACCATTAGGGTTCATGGAGCATTTTCTAAGTATATATACAAGTACGTGTTAGTTATGGCAATTAAAATTATTAAAGGGAATAATAGCGACTTTAAAGAAATAAAATAAAGTATGGAAAAAGTTGGGAATGCCAATTCACTTTAAATTAATTTGATGTGGGAATTGCCATTAGAATTTACTTGAGTTAAAATGCTTTTTTGCATGGGACATTAAAGGTGGTCATTTGTTTTCAGGGTTGTAATAGTTGCACTCTGCCCAGTGAGTAAAGAAGTGAGTTGTGTGCTTTGGATAGGTGAATAGATAATGCTAGCTATCAGTTTTTGAAAATATTATTTGTTGAACCTCCTTGTGCGTTGAGGCAAGCTTATAAAGTTTATAAATTTCATCTGTATACTTTATAAGTTTACAAATTTTTGTATTTATGGATTCTATGACTTTGTATTTCTAAATTTCTTTGATTTTGAGTTTTTCAAGTTAAAATGATTATGAACTTAAGAACTTCTCAGTTTAGTACTTTGAAGAATTCTAGTTTTATATTCACGAAATACTTTGTTTCTTTAACTATGAAGCAATCTAATTTTATGTATATGGTGTACTTTGATTTTGATATTTGAACTACTTTTATATGTCTCTATGAATAAGTTTAATTTTGGATTTCTAAAATTTTGATTTGCTGATTATTAATTTATGTGTGTTAAAGAATTTTTAGGAATTCATCCAAAATAGGATCTTATAGCTAATAGTAGTAAACATTAGCTGTAGTGCACTTTGATATGTATTTTCACATGATTGGGCATGATGCCATTATTATGATACTCTGTTTGAGGCTTAAGGCCATTATTGTTATTATTTTGCGCTGGAAGCTTGTGACTGATATCTACTCTATTATGATTATATTAACCTTAGGCATGTTTTGTTTTCTAGAAATTTGATGGTTCTATAGGATGTTTCTAAGCATTCTGTTGGACTTAGAATACCCTTATGTTGCAAATTTATTTATTCATTTTCATTTAAAAATTGTTCTATACTTTCATTGTCAGGACCTCTACTGTACCTAGCATCCCTCTTCCAATGTGTAACATCCATTTTGTTTTTATACTAAGCCCAAGTGACAAATTAAGATAACTTAAAACCGGAGGCTAAACATCAGTTAAATGTTTAGTATAAGCCTTAGCAAGGAAACTAAAGCCAAAACAGTAAAAAGTGACCTAAAATAGTATTCCAACAAAAAAAAGCCAAGTCATGAAAAGTCAAGTTATATCATGTTAATATGGAATTCAAGGAACTTAAATAAGGCCTCAGAATGACTTAAATTAGGTCTCATAGTTATTTTCTTAACTGGTAGAAACTAGTGGCAAAATTATAAAATTTACTTAATATGGGTCACTTTAAGCCTAAGTGAGAAAATTGGAGGCCATGAGAAGTTTTATTACATCCAAATTGACTTAGAAGGTCACTTAATTAGAGATTTTTGGCCTTGGAAGGCCAAAAAAATGATGATAGGGTCATATTGGTCATTTTTGAGTTACTTTAAGACTTTTTTAGTAAAAAGCATCTTCTAAAAGCTTCTCCCACCCTTCTGCACGACTCATCCAGCAAAATAGGAGAGAGAAGGTCAAGATTTTCATGTGAATAAGAAGAAGAGAGAGAAATAAGAAGGCAAAAGGGGTTAGAAATCTTCCTCTTTTCATCTTACTTTAGTTAGCAAACTTCTTCTCATCCTCATGAGCTCACTTTTAATGTAAATTTCAGCCTCAAATTCATAATTTGAAAAGGAATTTTGTGCAAATGAAGGGTTGATTTGGTGACTTTAATAGCAACATAAGAATGAGGTATGTTAGCCATGCAAAACTATGTATGGTTTGTAAATGGAAAAGTGAAGTTTTGGGATGAAATTTTCTCAAATATATAAGGAAATGGTTTTGTATTACTGATTCTATGATATGATTTAAAGGTCATTTGGTGTACTTTAATGGTTTCTCTACATCCTCTCATGGTAGGAGATGTAGATTTCTTAATAGTTTCCTAAAATCCTTCAAATATGCCAAGTTATAGAAATTGGGGTTTATGTAAGAGAACTTAAGTATTGATTTAAAGGGAGCTTTATGATGATTAAAAGAAGAAATTGATGGCTCCTTTTAGTTCAAATATGCTGAATAGAGTTAGTTTATGAAATAGACCATTAAGAGGACATTAAGCTAAATTTTCAAAAATGAAGAAGCATAGGGGGTTGCGCTATTTTTATGAATTTTACTATAATATTTGGGATGTAAATGGAATTCTTAAAACCCCTATGATCCATATTTAAGCGGGTATTATTGAGAAAAAGTGAATAAAAGAGATAACTCGTGCAAAATGACAAAGTTATGAACAAAGAACAAGTAACAACTAGGTCAAAATATATATATGTGAGTTTAATAATAAATCCCATGTATATAGGGGCTTGTTATTGTAAAAGAGCTACCAAGGATTGAGTTTAAAGAAGAGATATTGCCATTGCAAGGGAAATCAAGAATGGAATTAGCTTAAAGTAGCAAGGTAGCTCTTTCTCCATTCCTCATATGCTATGTGTGCTTGTGCTTAGTGATTGCATAGTTTATAAATTTTCATGCTTTATGTTGCATTGAGTTAATGTATGATGTTGAGATATCTCACATGGAGCCTTAGTGGCTCATAATTGATGTTATGTGTGATGGCATGTGGAGTTTGGAAATGACGATCCTCCCATAATCATGATATTTAATGTGATGTGGTCATCTACCAAAGTTAAAGATGTCAACTATAGCATGATTTCATGATTTATGTTCATGTTATGATGATGTGTGCATTAGCTTGCTAATGTGAAGTGAGCTATTGGGACTTTTTGTCTCATCATATTTCAAACTAACTATTTCAGGTGGATCTAGTATGGATAAGCAAAAGGAGGTAGCCTCTTAGATCTCATAAAGGAGCAAAGCCAAAGAGGCTTAGCTAGTTTTGATGTTATGTTACTTTTGATATATATGACAAGAATTTAAGGATCAAAGTTATATTGTTTGAAACTTAAAATATATGAGAGATGTAATGGTCAATTATTGATTTTGATGAGCCTTTAGCTCTAAGAGTAACAACTACATAAGAAAGAATGAAAATATAATGATGTTATCCTATGGAGCTTTAGGTGTGCTTTATTTAATGTGAGCATATATGAAGGTATCTTATATGAATTCTTAATATTTGACTTATTTATTATACTCCCATGAGGTTATGAATGTGTTAGAATAGGGAGTTTATATGGCTTGTAAATGAATTTGATGATGTAGTGGAAGACTTTCATTGTATGTGTATAAACTCTCACATGCATGAAGAAATGACCAACTAAGAGTTTGAATAGATTTTAATATGTGATTGAAGGCTTTTTAAAGCATTAGTATGAATGGATGAGGCCAAACTCAAAATTTGGTATGTTAAAACCTATTTGGTCAAGTTTTAGTTTTAAGAAAGTGTAATTTCATGGGAAAAGAGAAAATGTGAAAAATTAAGTCGAAGCACTCAAAAAATTACAATCTTTAATAGGTTAAATCATAATTTATCAATATCAAATTTCATTATATTTTGAGTTAGATAGTTACCCATTTTGCATGCTTAAAGTATGGAGAATTATGCAGAAACATTTTCTAATATACATAAGGTTTGGTAACACCAGAATGACTAATGGACAAATTTTAGGCTGAACTTTTATATGAAACTCCTTGAGGTATTAATTAGTAATTCTAAAAAGTTTCATATCATTTGGATTCCATTTAAGTGGGTTTTTCACTAAATATCAATAACAAAATTCTGATTCTACATAATTCTGTATAACCACGATTATAGATTTATTTGAGGGTATAAATGAATTAATTTTGAATTGGAATTTGATAGTCAGTTAGTTGTTATATTAGTCTAGTTGCTTGAAAAATGCCACAACTTTTGGAATTTCATTTAATAAATTATGAAAATCCAAATTTGGCAAATTTATCATATGAATAGTACCACCAAATTAAAATTTGTCTTTCCTATTTTCCTCTAAGTGTTCTTTGTTTTTATGGATTGATTGACTTTAATTTCTTATGTGCACTTGAAAAACTTTCTTACAAAAAAAAAAAAAAAAGGGTTTTTAGTGTTGGTCTAAATAGGTCTCTAACGTCAGTTATGACTGACGTTGAATGGCTTAACTTCAGTTATGAAAGTCGTTGTTATATGCAACGTTAAGACATCATCTAACATTAGTTTTAACATTCATTGGAATAACTGACATCAAAGAAGGAATGAGCTAACGTAAGTTGTAACCGAAGTTAGTTTCTTCGACTAACGTTGGTTTTCACCATTGGGAAAACGAACAAATTTTAACACATCAGATAGCATCGATCAAAATTGATGTTAAACAAATTGTCCAATTCATGCTTAACAATGGTAATAATTGACGTTGAATGGTTAAAACTGACGCTAAATTGGTGTCTGAATTTAAATAAATATCAGTGTACATTAAGCATCTCCAAAACAAAGAAATCTCAACCATGACATAAAAAGTGGTGTTTAACAACTATTACATCAGCTTTAGGTATCAAAACAACTATTAAAACATTAAATGATGGATTATGGCTTGCTCTAGATGATTGTCGACATCCTGGTTGTGATTGTCCAGTACTACCCTCATCAAGTACCTGAAAACATTACATTTAAAGTAAAAATTCATGATGATTTAGTTTAATTAATAACATTCTAAGTTGAAATTTGTATTACTTGTGAAGAAGATGGTTTTGGTACTTGAAGAATCTCAAAAGATACTCTAAAACGCTCAGCAAAATATTGCAACATATTGTTCATTTAAGTTCTCTCCTGTGTATGCTTTAGCTTCATGACTTCTAATTTCTCCTTCATTGAGCTCAACTCATTTCTTAATACACTTACCTCATCAGTAGAGATAGTACAACTTGTGGAACTTAAGCTCTAGTTACTAAACCAGCGAGTAGGCAATCCAAATACTTTTAAGGGACATGGTTCCAATCCAACACGATGCACTCACCCAGAATGCTCTTTGCCTAATACTTGCCCAAGTGCATCATCTAAGGAAATTAAGCTAGGGTATGACTATGAAGACTAAGTATCCTCCTAAAGCTTTTCAGAAATTTGTTCCTATAAATTCAAATACATAATTGATTTAGCAAATTTGAAGAAAAAATAAATATAAAAATTGCATTCCTTGCTTACGCATATATGCAAAACAATATAGGAAAGAAAGTTTCAGCATGGCTATGCCATATGAGGAGAAACAATATATAGAGTTACCAATATAATTCTTGCTTTATAATTCACAAAGGTCCCATCTTTCCTTTTCGAAGTGGCAATAAATAATTCACCATGGAATACTGGTCTACCTTTCTCCAATTCGTTTTAACCAAAAAATAATCAGTTAGCATAATATAAAGTATAAAAAAAAGTAATAATGTATGCATTATCTGAAATTGTAAATCACCATCCATGCTTCCTTCTAGCATAACTCTTGGAACTGCCAATGTAAGGAAACTTAAGCTTTTTTCTATTTGCCTTGTTTATGTTGCTTATTTCCTGTAAGTGAAAGAAAAACAAGTGAGTTATGTAATCTTAACAAACAAAACAATTATATGGGAAAATTAAAAATATTACAATGCCTCTTCCATTAAGTTGATAGTCCATAAAGCTATTCCACTGATCTTGAGATATGTTGTCTGGACAATTGCTCATAACAGTTTCTCTACTATCATTTTCGCAAATTTGGCCCTATATAAACTATTTCTATACTTATTCCTTTTGTTGCCTAAAGATCTCCATGCCTATTTCAGCCTAAGACTATTTTGAAAAGCAATTTTTTTTTCTATTTAAAAGTAACAAAAAGTTGTCATATAACCATAAACAATTAACTAAAAATGAAGGCATCAACAAATTCTAATGTTCCATTCTATACCTCTATGAGTTCTATTGTAGCTTTCATGTACCTTTCAAGCACTTAGCTCCAATCAAAGGAAGGAATTAAATCATAATAAGTGGCTAACTCTCCTAACCAAAAGCTAATCAAGCCACTAGCCTCATCGTACCCTTGTTTAAAGGGATTAACTGGACATATTACTTTTTCCTATTTGGTATACTCCATATATCTTTACTTCTCATTCACTCTCTCAAAATCACTCCATGCTCATCTACCATGGAAAATGCACAATATAGATGTTGAGTATTATTACAATAGAATCACTTAATTAAAACTTAGTATTACTGTAATATAATAACTTTATTACCAATAATGTCAACCGTTTAGGTCTTGTCAAAAATATGTTCTGTTGTTACACGTTGCCTAGAAGAAGTTCCAACAATATTGGCTTCTTGCTAGGAAGAGGTGGAAGCACTTGTTTGTGTAGGTAGTTGTGGCTAAGATGTAGGTGGAAAATCTACTTGGGTATATGCACTTTGAGCAAAAGTAGTAAGCTTTGCCCGAGATGACCGTGTACACTTAGATGGCATCCGATAAGAGTAATCTATAATCATATGAATATTAATAAACAAACTTCAAAATGAATTTAAACCATGTTATCTCCTTCATCACTATTCTCAGATTCAACATTAAAGTTGTTATTTGGGTGATCAAAAGATTGCTCATTGTCACCTCTTAACAATTGTAAATTATTAATATCATCAAGAAAAGTAAAAAATATTTGTTGTTTTAAATGTAGTGGCTGGATTTGATGACCATTCTCTTCTTCGTCACTTTCTACACCATCACCCATTTCATACAAGTCTCGAGGTTTCACATAAATTGCAACACTCCATGGCTGATTCATTTTGTTATCCACATAAAATACCATTTATGCCTATGAAGCAATAATGTAAGGTTCATCTTCTTCAAAATCTCTAATATGAATAAGTAGATAGAAATTTACTAAGTTAAATTAAAAGTCATCCTTTTTAATCCCTCTAGTGCTAAGCCATAAACACTTGAAAAGAACAACTTGAATATGACTATAGTAGTTTAACTCAATAATATCTACTAATTTGCCATAATACAAGAGATCTGCAAGCACCACTTTCCCATCTTTTGCTCTTGCATAGCTTCTAGTTTCTAATGAAACCCATACACCAATATTTTGAGTTTTCAATCCTTGGTCTCTTGCTATTGTATGAAATCTAAAACCATTAATATTAAATATACTAAATCTTCTAGACTGTGTTTGATGACCTCTTGTATGAGCTTTGATATCATTTAGAATGGTTGCATTGTCATCATTAGCACCCTAGGATACATAAGAGTATATTGGACATATAGCCTTAGTATGTTTATTAATTATAAAAGGCTAAACGATTGAACCTCACATATTTTTTAAACCAATTGGCAAAATTCTTTGTCACATGTTTGTTAATTACTGCAACTGGACTTGTATGATGATGAAGCTTAGATTTCACTTCTTCTCTATATTGTCTGAACAAATATTACTAAGGTGAAAGAGTGTCAAAACCAATTGAAAGAAATTACTAATAGTTAGAATGTTATACTTACTGCACAAGTCCATCAATCTCCTTATAGTTGAACAAGACACAACAATGTGTTTGCATTTTTTCAATACGAGTTAGCTTATACTCTGAAATGCCTCCTACATGTTGGCCTAATTAAGGAAACGCATATGCTTGTGATTTCTCATGACATACAGAGTCATCATTGTGACTTGGCCTATTAAACCTTGTTTCTATGCCATGTAAATACCTTGAACAAAAGGTTAAGATTTTTTCTGCAAGATAGCTTTCAGCAATTGAACCTTCTGCTTGTGCCTTATTTCTTACATATGACTTACAATGTCCTAGGTACCTATTACAATTGCACAGATTAGAACACATATCAAATTTAACATTTGAAAACAAAAATAAGCTAAAAAAATTTAAGAATTATGATTACCTTTCTATAGGATACATCCATCGATAATAAACTGGACCTCCAAGCTTTGCTTCATGTACCAAGTGAACTACTAAGTGTACCATAATCGTAAAGAAGAAGGAGCAAACAACATCTCTATTCGACAAAGAGTAATGACAATTTGATCTTAAAGTTGGTCAAGCTCTTTAATGTCTATAACATGGGAACATATTTTTCAAAAGAATAAACATAGTTCTAGAACAACTGCAATAACTTTGTTATCAATCTATGCATTTCGTAGTGCTATTGGAAGTAATTGCTCAAGAAGCACATGGGAGTCATGACTTTTGAGGCTTGAGATCTTACGATGCTTTGTGTCGATACATCTAGAATGTTTGATGCATTTCCATCTAGCATTTTAACATCCCTCAATGTTGGAACGAAAACATCTTTTTAAGTATTAGTCATAGTGAAACATGAAAGTTTGAATTTATTAGTTTCATCCGACTATAGCTCTGTTCAAACTCAGAAATGTTACAGGTCCTTCCGAGCACTCAAATTGTCTTTTGTCCATTTAACCTCATTTAACAAGGTATACAATAAGTTGTCACTTACATTTTTTTCAATGTGTATTACATTTAAATTGTGTCGCAACTTATTGTTAACCCAATATGGCAATTAGAAAAATACACTTCTCTTCCTCCACTGTTGGCTTTCACTCTCACTATCTTTCCCATGTGGTCCTTTTCTTCTATTAGAAATTAGTTTATTACTAAGTGTGACATTAACACTTTGCAATTGATTAAGGATTAAAACACCAATTGGTGTTATTGGAGGCTTTTTCATCTCCATGGTCCCATCAAAATGATTCCGATTGAATCTATATCTATGTTGGGGTGGCAAAAATCTATGATGACCCATAAAGCACCATTTTTTACCATAAGGAAGTTTAAGAGGCTTCTTATCAAAATTACAAGATGGACAAGCTAATCCAGTATGGGTATTCCATCCAAATAGATTTCCTAAGCCTGGGAAATCACTTATGGTCCACAATAATACAGCTCGCATTTTGAATGTTTGGTTTGTCAAAGAATCAAATGTATTAACCCCATGTACCCATAAATCATGTGATTCTTTAATCAATGGCTGTAAATAAACATTAATGTCATTTCTAGGTATTTGCTTCCCTGGTATGATCATTGAAAGATGTTTGCTTCATACACATCTATGGTGAATAGTTTATAGAATCAAGATCACAGGTCAAATGCTATAATTAGTGCTCATTGTTCCAAAAGGATTGAACCTATCACTTGCCAACCTAAGTCTAACATTTCTAGGTTCTGTAGCAAATTGTGGGTATTGATTATTAAATGTCTTCCACACCTCTCTATCTCTTGGATGTCTAAGTAAACCATTTATGTTTTGTTTTATAGCATGCCATCTCATTTGTTCAGTTGTTTTAAAGGACATAAATAATCTTTGCAATCTTGGAGTAAGGGGAAAGTAGCACAAACCCTTTGCGAGCTTATTTTTTTGTTACTTGTTTTTACCAGTTCCATTATTATTAACCGCCCTTGTATTAGTTTTCCATCTAGAGGTACTATAGCTTTTACATTGGTCACGCTCAACATCATCACCCCAATATAACATACAATCATTTGGACAAGCATGGAATTTTTCATAGTTAAGACCTAACATGTTTAGGATTTTCTTGGCCTCATAAAATGATCTTGGAAGCCTTGCATTTTCAAATGCATTCTTCAATAATTCCAAAATCAAGTTCATAGCTTTATCAGTCACTCAACATGAACACTTAATGTGATAAAGCTTCACAAAAAATGAGAGCTTTGAATACTTTGTGCGGCCATCATACAATTCTTCGTTTTTATCATTTATTAAGTCAACGAAGTTATGTGTTTCCCCATTACACCCATTATTGTAATTTATTTGAATTTTATCAGTAAAATGATTAGCCCACCTTAGTTCGTCAATATTTCCTTCTCTAAATACCCCAAAGGCATTATGCAACAATTCTTGCATATCCCTTCGTACTTGTTCTACTTGTGCCACTACAGGGCTACTAGGACCTCCCTCCTTTATACATTCGCCATGCTTAATCCAAGTAGTATACTCTAATAGAAACTTGCTGCATATCAGGTGGTCATATATGATGTCTCTTGTAAAACATTTTTTAAAACCACAACAAAAACATAGACATTTTATAACTCTTTTTGCATAAGGTCTGAAGAATGCAAAATCAAGAAAACCTTCAACCTAGTGACATATTCAGGTGAAATTCATGGCTTACTAATCCAACTTTTATCCATCACCTACCTAATTATTCATGGAGAGATGTAATCAAAACAATAAAAAAGTATAGAAGGCCCTTATTACTAGGTCCACACCATAATAAGAATAGCAATTGCATAATTACAAACAATTTGATTCATATGTATGCTTGTTATCTTACCACATACAAAGAACCTATCTTAACTGACAAAAGAGGGATAAAGTATTTTTTTGGTCAATCAAAAGAAAAATAAACTATATCCAAATGCTTATCAACTATATCACAATAGACTATATCCTTACCTTCTCATAGGACTAATAAGACTATATCACAATGCTTATCAACTGAAACAGAATAGTCTATATTCTTCCTTCACTAATGATGTCCATATAATAGTCACCTCTCATCAAAACCGAAATAATTAATAAAGCTTCTCATATGTGTCAACATACCTGTGCAATAAAAGTCAAGAAAATCCTAACTTCAAGCTACCAATTGAAAGAATATATGTCCCGCAATTAAAAAGAAACCAATTATTTCATATTTTCATATAGGAAAATTGTGTGTATATGAAACCATATTACATATATGGGTCAACTAATAAATCATAATATCAAGACAGTGCAAATAATTTCGGTTTTACTCCAAAGGAAAGTATATATAGAAGGAAAAACAACAAATATTAAAAAAAAAAGAGAAAAAAACAAGACATAAACAAACAATTACAAATCATTCTACAATAAAACATAAAGCAAATACTAAAGAAAAGAAGAGAGGAGAAGCCTCTAAGCAGGGCTCTCCAATATTGCTTAAAGTGTACACTTTAAATCTCTAATACTTAACAACCAACAAGTTCCTTCACGTGACACTATAAATCTAGTTTACCAAATAAATTGTTTCTATCTCCTTTAGACTTCCAAATGAGTGCACAATGTTATGTCTTGCAAAAAAGTGAAAGTCATATGCACATCCTTCACAAACATGTTTATCAAACGAATCATTTGAAATTATAATTTAAAAATAAAAGTTTTATCATAAGACAAACATGCCTATGTTTCCATAAGAATGTTATATATGACCCCTTCTTAATAACTAAACATTTGGAAATTAAATTTACCCAAAAAGCACTTAGTAGTGAGTACATGTTTTGAAGGCATAACATCACTCCCATCTTATAAAGTTGTAAATCTGAATCTTTCCAATCTACAGTTTGATACTGTGTAAAGATTGTATTATTGTCTTATTGGTATGCTTCAAACACAACTAAAAATCACAACTGATCGATTTTCTTCCAAATATCTTTGCTCTCTGCTTTAATGTTTTTGTTGTTATACATATTATCATCATATAAAAGGGGCAGTGCTACTAGTTACTCTTACTAATATGAAAGTAGCAATTAATAGTTTCTTTTTACACTATATGATAACCATGCATGATATAAAAGCAACAACTGCAAACAATAGTCATATTACATTCAACTTTACAAAGATCATCACTAAGATAAAAGTATATCTATAATGAAAAGCATACCTGGAATGTTGTTGCCTTTGCTTGAAGCTCTCACTTCTTAATACCGGTTTCTAACACATTAACCATGTCTCCCCATAGTCTTGCACTCTTCCTTCCTTTGATCCCCTATAAGATGGGAGTAATTAATTTGTGCATTGGTAAGCAAACACCAATCTTAAAATCATTGTGTTGCACCAATACTACTAGTACAGTTTGGATAGGCTTTTGAAGGGTTGTAACACTTTCACGTTGTACAAATCCTCACGATTAGGACATATCTTGTTCTAATAATTCAAACAATTTGCCCTTTCACCAAAATTGATCTCACTTGATGACATCCTCCTTCAAGGAAAAAAGAAATTAATTTTGGAAATCACGATTGAACAGTGACTAACTATTTTCCTTTTCAAAGTTTAAATTGTACTGAATAAAATCATCACCAACCAAATGTAAAGATGAAAATATAAATCACTAGGAGGAAACATGAAAATTGTAACTAATTGCTCACATTCATAAATTTCAAAACCATATCCAAAAGTTGAGTATTTAAAGAACTAAATTGCTCCAAAAAATTCAACAAGATAGAAAATAGAGTTCTAAATCCACTAGCCTTTGCTCAACAAGTGTCAAGCATAGCATTGTAGTAATAGGTAGCACAACACTTCAATATCAAACACCCCTCTCTAGCCCACATTCCATAGCAATTTAAACATATATAATCAAACCAACAACAATAAAAGAAAGACAAAAATAACCAATAAATGGAAAAAAAAAAAAATACAACCTAGTAGGAAAAGAAAACTCAGAGTAAATCACATTAATCCTAACAAAATAAATCTAACATTCAATTTCAAATGACACCAAATTGATCGGCAACTCCAAGAATCAAGTCACACTCCACAATATAGCACATATGTCTGCAGTAAGCTAAAAAGTTAAACGCGAGAAAAAGCACACAAAATATAAAATGAAAAAAAAAGTACCTTTAATGTGGCAAGAACTATGACACAATCAAAGAAGAGAAATTATACATCTTCCTATTGGGACCTTTTTTCTACATCATTGAATTGCTTTCCTTTTCCTCTTTCTCTTTAATCTCTAAGTTATCAACCCTATCTTAAATGCAGATGAAATAGAGGTTTAATACCGAAAAACTTCACATTGTCGAGTGAAGAGGGAAAGATCACAGTGGAAGCATACTTTGGGTAAGTGATGTAGAGAGACACAGTTGAAAGATCATAATAGATCATAGCAGAACACAACAAAGTAACAGCACAAGAAAACAATGATGACAAAAATGCCTTTACCTTAGATAGACCAACAGAAATAAGGAGAGGGCTCATTTTCTATTTACTTTTATTTTTAAAAAAAATTGAATATAATGTCGGTTATGACCAATGTTAGATAATTGTTGTAAAATTTTAAGTTATTTGATGCTTAATGTCGATTTTAGAAACCGACATTAAAAACAACTTTTTTGGTAGTTACATGATGTTATGTATTAAGGTATGAAACTTTATGTAATTAGGACTACTTACCCACTGAGTTTTCAGTCATCCCACTATATTTTTTAGATTATAGTGCCAACACAGAATATCCACCTATAGAGTAGGAGCTTGTAGGTGTATATCTTTTTAATGAGCCTTAATTTATTGCAGAGGCATGACCTTCCTTTTAGTTGTAAATTTGTAATAAACTTAATGGCTCCCTTGTATACAAGAAAATGGTATATTTTGTTGTTATTTTGATTGTGGTTTCCTATTGTAAATATTGATAGTAGAGCTCTCTTTTTTGTTGTATATTAGATATTTTTGTTGTAGAAATTATGAGAGGTCCATATTTTAAGGAAGACTATGCCAAAATTTTTGCACAAAAATGAAGCTGATTCTTTAGAGGTATGTATATATATATATATATATATATATATGAATGTATTTTATCTTAGTTCTATCTAATAAAAATCATGTATGTTCAACTAAAATCGGTCTCCTTTGAGGTGTCTAATAGGCTCATGAGGGCGAGAGTTATCTTGTTCATTATGTCGAACACGTCCTTAATGTTGAAGTTGTGACAAATCTTATTTCCATCTCTGATATGATAGAATGGAGATCTTTATAGCAATTTTGTCCTTGTACCACTATTTGAAATTTCGCGTAACGTAGTTATATTAAAATACTATTAAAAATATTTTAAAACAATACATGATATTTTAATAAAATTTATGAATAGTATTAATATTTTAAAACCTTTAAAAATATTTTTGAAATTAAAAATAGAAAAGATATTGTCATATTTTTTTTTATTAAGAGTACAGTTTCAAGAGATTAAAATAAAATATAAATGCTCTAATGTTTCCATTAGGATTATTTCAATCAATTATTCAATAAATTTTTTTCAATTTTTATATTTTTTTTTCCTACCAAACATATGAAAACTTTGAAATTTCATTTCTTTCTCATATCATACCAAACATAAAAATCATTTCCATATTTCAAATTTGGCATAGCTATCAAGTCCATTCTTTCTAGTGCAAATTGTCTGTTGAATAGTATATTTGCTATCCAGCTAATTTTTTTCTTAATTTTTAGTTTTTAAAAGTATTTCCTATCCTATAGAAGATTCATGCTTAAACCTGATCATAACTTAAAAACATTTGTCTAACCTCGTAAGTTTGTCTAGAAGAAAATAAATTCTCAATTAGAAAACGAGGTTAGGGTCAGGGAAAAGTCTAACCTGAGCCCAAAAAGTTTGAATTAATTTTTTAATAAGAAAATATTTATTATATGAAGAAAATTTAGTATACGTAACATCTTGGTTAAGAAGTAAAAACTAATGCCCCTTATCTAAAGGATTTATGCTAATACAACAACTCAATTATATTTAGAACTTCCTTATATATAATCTTACAAGTAATAATAACAATTAACTATGTTATTTGCCTAAAATCCTATGTAATAAATAGTCATGATCATGACTTAGAAAAGCCTATTTATCTTAGCCTAAAAAATATGAATAAAAGTCTGAATAAAAAAGTTTGACTAAAATATAGGCTCAAACTTTTTTAAGCTCGAATTCAAACTTGATTTTTAAAAGTTTGGCATGATGATTAGGTTCATAACTTCCTTTAAGTTTGGACAATATTGACTTTCTTAGAGCGACAAATTTCACTCTTTCCATTTTTGGAATATGAGAACGAAAAGTGCTTTTATCCTCAATTGGCCTAAAATTCCTTTGGAAAACTCTTATTTGAAGTTGTAGCCTAACATTTTTTTTTCTAAATTTTGTCTAATTGGAGTATTATATATTTGAGGCTTTGAATTCAGATTCGGTTAGCATGCAATTTTAAGTGAAAATTTTTAAATTTAATTTTTTTAAGGAAGTAAAACATTTTATCCGTCAATGAATAATTGGGAGGGGGTAAAAGTCCCACACCCTAAGGCCTACACTACAAACAGGGCTCAAGCTAAGAATTGAGCTTCAATATTTGCATGCCTTGAAATCCAACGACATTCAATGGAGTGAAGATCCCCACAAAGAGATTTACAGCCTTCGATAACAACTTCGTATTCAGTATAATCACATGCAGCAGTGTTAAGAGCATAAATGAGTTCCTGAGTGTCCATGATAATAAGTCCTAGTCCATCTAAGTGGTCCATTATCCAAGTAAGGGCTTCACGAAGAGCAACAGCCTTTAAACCATGAGTTAGGGAGGGATTCTAAGACAAGGCTAGAAATCACAGTGCCTCCATTGTGTTGGATGACAATTACAAAGCCTACCTTCTGTTCCTCTAGAAATGTGGTCACATTGGTGTATGCTATCCATAATGGTTCTCCCACACTATGTTTATGAGTTAGTCTGTTTATGGGGTTTTCGACAGGGTGAAGGAGCTCTATAGCCTTATATGCTTCTAACCGCTCTCTCTTTAAGCTCAAGGCTCTTTTAACCACTTGGTTAGGGTTTGGGACCTAGTTTCTCCATACCTTTGCATTTTAAGCACTCCATATGCCCCAACAAATGCAGCTGAAGTCTTCTTGGACTTTATTATGGCAACTCACATGAATGTGCTTGAAGGCATCCTGTATACTGCTCTAGATCACATTGTTTCCATTTGACCAGGTGTTCTAGAATGAAAAAGTAAACTGATAGCTCAAAACGATATAATGGATGTCTTCCTCTTGATTGTAGAAGACACAAGTTGTGTCATTCTAAACATGTTTATAGGCTAGTTTGCTTTTTACCGAGAAAATCTCCTTACAAGTTCTCCACATGAATTCCTTCATTTTTTCTGGTAACTTCATTCACCAAATGGACCCTTATTTAAAATGCTAATTATCTCCATTCACCCTTCTAAGCTAGGCAAAGGCAAGATGACAAACAGAGCTTACTGCGAAAACTCCTTTATTGTCCAAGAGCCATATTCGTTTGTCCCTCATGTCTCTTAACCCTAGAGTTATGGTCAGGATGGCTCTTGATTCTTCAAGAGAGAAAGTATTGCATATTCTATGTAACACATGCTAAATTCAATGCAAAAATTTTGCTCTTAGCAATAATGAAAGCATACATATTTGTGGTGTATATTATTAATCAAGTATGAGTTATGGCTTAGTGGTAAGGCAAGGCTTCAAATGCAAGAGGGCATAGGTTTGAGATGCATCTCCTTCTTCCCACAGAGATTTTTTGGTGATGACATTGTCCCCCCAAGTGAAATTACCAAAATACCCCTCACTTTTTCCTTCTTCTTCCTGTGAGCTTCTCTCTTCCACGGTAGAAAACGCTCATCCTTCTTTCTCACCAATTCTACCTTCCACCACCACACCCAGTAGTGCCACCACCTCCGGCTAGCTTCCTTCCTTAATGGTGATGCGTTCTAGACCGCCACCACCTGCAGTCGCCAGCAACATCAGTGTTTTTTCAGCAGCTTTCAGTGACAACCGAGAACAGTGAGTTTTGCAGTGAATTTTGGTAAGTCTTAATCTATTTTTCAAGAAAATGATGTTAGAAGGAGCATTTTTGGCCCTTTTCCATTGAATTTCAGCTTTGGAAACATGATTTTAGGCAAGTTTTTTAGAGTTGTTCTAACAAGGACTAAACGGAAAAGTTTTAAGATTTTGGGTTTTTCAAAAAATTGTGAAATGCTGTAATTTAATGGGTTTAAATTGGTCTTATAAAAACACTTTTAAAGTGTATGACATGAAACCCTATTGTTCTTCATGGTTTTACTTGGGTTGAAGGTAAAAGTATGGAATTTGGGAATAAAGTAAAAATTTAGGAAGTTTTTAAGGTAGTGAATGTGAATTGACGAAAATTTTAGGAAAGTTAGGTGATGGAATCAGGGAATATGAGTTAGGGCTTATTTTTAGTAATGATTAGAGAATGGAATATGAAATTGGTAATGGAAATATGAAGAATTAAAGAGACAGAAGAAATATGTGCTGAATTAATGTTACGGGATAGTATGAGAAGATTAGATATTATGGTTGCTTTATGACTTTGTTAAGAGGTATTATAATGAACCTAAATTGATATGTTTGAATGATGGAAATTAAGGAAAGTATATTTTTATGATATAAGGATTGTGGGTGAATTCTATTGTTAACCAAGAGAAGAAGACAAGGTTATTTTAGAATACATCATCCACCTGGTAAGCGGTAGCTCTTCCAACTGAATGGTTACCATTGTATTATGTTAAGGTAGCCTAATTTGGTAGACTTGTTAGGCTTTCAAATGAATTATGATTTATGATTGGTATGTAATGTGTATGCAAAACTGTAAAAAGAGAGGATTATATAGAAAAGGGTATTGTTTTACTAGAGATCACAAAAGTTTCATTTTGACAACATTGATATTGAAAAAGGAAAACTCATGTATGGTAGTTCCTTAGATTTAAGGAGGATACTATAAGATGGATGTTTTAGCGTGAGCTTGCGACTCATGACTGTATAGGTGATTTACCCCGTGATACTGTGTGCTCTCGACCGATATAAATAACCCGAGGGATACATAGCCTCGACTCATAGTGAATTATCCTAAGATGCTATGTGCTATCAACCAATATGAATAACCTGAGTGATACATACCCTCGACCAATAGTGATTTACCCCGAGATGTTGTGTATTCTTGACTGATAGTGAGTTACCCCAAGATGTTGTGTGCTATCGACAGATGATTAAATTACATGGGCCATAGGTCTATGACCAATGCTTGATGTCTTTTATAGTCCTCCTTAGAATCTAGGTTCTAAGCCAATTGTATTTTGAATAAAAAGGAAAGCTTTCACATGTCTTTTAACAAGAACCCAAGGGCTGAGTTCCTTTAACCATTTGATAAAAGTATACAAAGGCTAAGTATCCTTGATCGATGAGAAAGATTTTTATAGGGCTGTGGATCCTCAACCGTTAAAAGTGTGATTTCCAATGGCTATGTACCCTAGATTGATTTAATTTGCATGGAATGAATCCATGATAGTTATTGTTTTATTGCATTAAATTGTTAAAGTTTTAAATCATGATTTACCAAAAACTGATTGGTTTAAAAGGTATTATTGATTTATTACTAGAATGCTACCCGTTTACATGTTACTTATTTTCAAGCAGTCATCCAGAGTTGTTTGCTGACTAGGAGGGCTAGAGGAGCCCTATTGTTGGGGTTTTATATTCTTTTTGTAATAGTGTAATTTGTTAATGCTGTAAAAAATTGTAAATGAATATGTATGATCACAAGTCGATTCCCTACTCCCCTACTGTGTTGTAGTTGTCTCTGGATTGAATTAAGAGTTGAGCTCTCTTTTATGAAGATTATTGTTTTGTCAAATATTTGTAAAAACTTTGAGAGTCTCAGTTACAGAGGAGACTCTACCAAAATTTCTACAAATTATGTATGAATGTGAATATGTTTGAATATAAATGTCCATGATGTATGATTTTCAATTCGGTTAAGGAATCAATTTGTTAGGCTTACAGAGATGGGCTAGTCTCGTTATCTATGCTAATCACACTTTGGGAATTAGGGTGTGATATTCTGTTAATGTCCCATTCCCATTTCCCCAATACCATTAAGTTACTCACTTTTTGGTTCGCATCTTCGTCATTGAAGAAGCTACTAACAAAGAATTTTACTTCAATAGGTAACCATGGGTCATTCCAAATCCTTATGTCCTCCCCATTTTTGACTCTCAATCTCATACCTTTTTTAAGCAAATTTTGAGGTATTATAATACTCCTCCATGTGTAGCTCAAGTTGTGTCCCAACCTAGTGTTCCAAAAGCTCTCATTAGGGAAATATTTAGCTTTGAGTGAGTATTTGATAGGAGAGAGAGTTATATGGAAAGCCCAATCTCCATCCTTGCTTACCCAAGATAGCCAAGTTAAAGGCTTGAAGATTTTGAAATCTCATTCCTCCATACTTTTTTATTGTCGTACATCTGGTCCTATGTCATCCATTGAATCCTACCACCTTCATTTGTACCTTTACTCCACCAAAAAGAATTCATGATTCTTTGGAGCTCATCACTAATGGAGACAGGAATAAGGAAAACATTCCTAAAATATGTTGGTATGGCTAGAATTATTGATTTAAGAAGGATTTCTTTACTCACTCTTAGGAGGAACTTATTCTACCAACTTTGAATTTTCCTCCAAAACTTATCCTTAAGACAAGAGAAGCCCTCCTTCTTGCTTCCACCAATGAGAGAGGGAAGCCCTAAATATCTTTTATGATTCAAAGGTGTGTGAACCTCCAACACATCGCTAATAGCTTCTCTGACATCCCTCTCCGCGTTAACACTAAATAAGATCCCTTACTTTTGAAAATTAACAGCTTATCCTGATGCAGCTCCATAGGTTTTCAGAATACCTTTCAACTCATTGACTTCTCTAATATCTGCTTTACAAAGAAAACTGCATCATCAACAAATAAAAGATGAGATACCCTGGTCCTCTTAAATTTGCCCTGGCTCCATGGATCTTGCCTCTTCTTTCTGCCTCCTTAAGCAATGTCGTGAGACCCTCAGCACAAAGAATATAAAGATAAGGAGACAGTGGATCCCGGCCTCTTGAGAGAGTTACTAATCCCACTTCATCTCTGTTAATCAAGAAGGAGTACTTTACATGTCAAACAAACACCACAATCAAGTCCAACCATCTCCTACTAAATCCCATAGCTTCCATTACTTTCTCTAAATAAATCCTGTCCACCCCGTCGCAGGCTTTACTAATGTGAGTCTTTAGAACCAATAATCCCTGCTTTTCTTTTTCCTTCTTCTTCAAAGTATGCACAAGTTCAAAGGCTACTAGAATGTTGTCTGTGATAAGACGCCCTGGCGCAAATGCTGATCCAAAAGCAGGTTTTACTTTTCCCGAAGTGATGCGAACACCTAGTTTTCAGATCCATCGTCCTGCTTATGAGTCCGAAACCAAGACATAGCTTTGTCTAATTCGTTGATCTGCTTTAGCTCCTCGGCCCTGTTATTTTTACTCCATTCCTCGAGAGCTTTTCTGCATTTATGAAGCCTTCGGTCAATATCATGATTTGCATTATTGACCCACGTGGCAGAAAAATTTCCTGGAGCTCAGGTTCGAGGGACCACGCATTCTTATATTTAAATCTGTGTTTCCTCCTATTGCTCACAGTCCCATCCAGCTTGACTTCAATTGGTGAGTGATCCGAGTATGATGAGACAGATACTGTCAAAATACTATTCGGGAAAAGGGTTAGCCACATGTCATTAGCTGCAGCACGATCCAACATTTCTTTTATAACACTCCCTGTTTGTGTCCTTCTCTCCCAAGTGATAACCATGACAGCTTATGTCTCGGACTCCCTTCTCGGAACCCGTCCAGCACAGCACTAGGATATGTCACTACGAAATTTTGTAAATTAGATGAACAATTTTAAAATATTCTTCACCATAATTTCATTTCAAATTAAATTTCCTCTATTTGGATGAGATGTGTATTGGAACTTTCAATCATTTATTGCTGTTAACTGTTTAAAATTGACCAGCAATTAAAATACATCAAAGATATTATGGCATATTATGCATATCTAAAAAAAAAGTTTTGCCTCTGCTAAGAGCATTCTTGGTCATATTATAAGTGCCATGGCCCCAAAATATGAACAACAGTAACTGCCCATTACCTTAACATTAATCTTTAAAGTCATTTTTTCTAAAACTGATGCAATGAGCTCTTGTATTTTTCATCTTATATAAAAATCGAAAGATCCAAAATTATAAATTGATTTTTAATTTAGTCATCCACATATTTTTAGACTCAATTTAATCCTTCACATATAAATCTTATATCAATTTGACCATTTATCAATTTTCAGTCTCAATTTAATTTCTCATCAATTCCTAATCTTAATTTGATCTCTTATTAAATATTAATATATAGTCCAAATATAGTTGAAAATGAGAAGTTAAATGTATTAGGAGAGACGGAATTAGGTGGGACTAAATTCAGACTAGGCTCATAAGTAAATGACCGAATAACAATTAAAAAAAGAAGGGATCAAATTAATAGGTGAAGAACCAAATAATATTTGAAAAAATAGAAAATGTTCTTCATCTTAATGTTTATCCAAATGATATGCTATGGATAATATAGTTCTATTTGCTGTTTTCATTTGGTCCATCAGATTAAAAAGACTGGAAGATATTTTTGTTGTGGGCCAAAACTTTGACAAGGTTTGCATATAGCGTAGCTACTCATGGCAATTTTGAGTTTACAATATTGTTCACACTTCACATCACTATAGTGCATCATTATTCATCATAACATTACTATTTTCTACTGTTTAGCACAATCAGCAGAGCAAAGGAAACTTTTCTGCTATCAAGATCATGCTCCACTTGAAAATTGAATTGAGCCACATTTCCGTAGAGAGAAAATCTGTCTGAAGGGACCACCCCAAAGCAAAGCATAGGGTTCTTGGGCAAGAAGAAGTTATCAGGCTTCAATGCAAGGACAGCCTCCTCAAAATGAAACACAAAATCTAGAAAATTCTTGATAGACGTCTGCGATGCGTAACACAGTTTCCATGGCTCAGGAGGATTTTGAACTACTGCTTCATCAGCATGGCTTCCTTCATCAAAGCTTCAAACTGCTCGTAAGAGCTTGATCGAAGATACATCAATGTCGTTCCAGAATCAATAACTGTGTTTCCATCGCTTCGACCTGTTTCTACGATATTTTATCCAACAGTGATGCCTGTTGATAGGGAACAAAATGAGTCCAACCACATTTTATGAAGAGATTTCGTTAAATTATATAGAATTAATGGAGTTGGAAAAATTCTTCACGATCACTACTCGGTCACAAAGATGAAGATTAAATGCGAAAGAAACAGTTGGAGCTAGGACAAGTCCTGTTGGGCAATGGGATTGATTCACAATGAAAATTATATTTATGTTAATGTAGCAATAAACACCAAATAGATTTGATAGAATTAAATCTAACGATAACACAATACAATAGAAATAGAATATGTATAAAGCAACCACAAAAAGAACATTAAAATTTAACATGAAAAATTCCCAAATGTTGAGAGAAAAATCATAGGACAAATTTCAAAAACACTTCACTATATTTAAGATAATTACAAAATATTCTTTCCATACTCTCTCATACAAGAGATAAATATAGTGTTTTCCAGTGAGATCCCTCCTATTCAAATACTACAATTTTATAATAATTGTAGTATTAAGGAATAATAAAAGTAATATCCAAAAATATCTCAAGTGTATTTTTCCCACACTATAAACTTTATGAGATTTACTCATACTCTATATTTCTCTCACATTCAGAGAACAACTCTCTCATTCATTTACTATGCAGTTAAACTCTTTGTTGTTTGATGATCAAATGAGCAAAAATAAACTTCTATTTATAGAGGCTCCAAGTCATGTAAGACAATACACCATTTGGTATCTTATTCACAAGTGGTCCACTTGCACATGCATAAGATACATATTTCAAACTCACATGTGAAATATTTTAATATTTCCAACCTATGTTGCTAGACTTTACATGGTAGTACCTATAAATTTTAACAAAATAGTTTATTTTCTTTGACATTAATATTTGACTGGATCTCACACAATCAAATTTTAACAAAATAGTTTATCTAATTGAAATTTGATATTTGGCTTAACAACAATAAGTGAAGCCCTGAACCAACCAGCCCCACTTAAACAAATTATTTAATTATAGTGGATCACAAATTGTTGCCTTTTTTCAACAGTTTATACTATTAAATTATATCTGACTGTTGGATTAAATTTTTATGTCATTTATAGCCATCAAATTAAAAACTAAAAGGTTATTGATTTTGATTTTTAAAAAATACCGATTTCAACTTTCAAACTTTAAATAGAGGTCTTCAAACGATGTTGTTAATTTAATATAAAATGTTAAAATATTATACAATACTGATACAACAACAGATTATACACATACACAATTATTAATTTAATAATAGGACCATTAAATAGTTACGGCACTAGTATAAGATCACGTCACGCACGCACATATTCCATTGTAATTATATACCTTTGAGAACCTTTGAGATTGAGGTAGTAATAGATTGAAAATCAGGATTGGTTATCAACGGAGTGGACGCAACCCCATTTCCAGATATGGTCGTTTCTTCCCCAAATCTTAGCTTTGTTGTGGACTTCTCTTCAAAAGGAGGCAAACAGTATGAGAATTTGCGACCTATTGTATCACCTAGCTGTGAAACAAAGGACGAAGGCCTATTCCCAAGCCCGACAAGTCCTGTTTCATTCCCACTAAACCTTCCATTATTGCTATGTCCACGTCCAAACACAGACTTAGGCAACAACACAGATTGGCTTTCACCACTCATACCAAAATCAATAGAATCTGTAGCCAAATCTCCCATAGTGTATGAGTTATCCCCATATGTGTAATAGTACTCGCACTCATTTCATATTCCAAATCTAGAATACCCTTTGGGGAGGAACATACAAGGTTGTGTCACATGGCAAATCCATGTACGTAGAAGATTTTTCGGGGCTAAAAAACGGTGCGTTTTGAGGGTAACAGAGGGGACAAGGTGAACATTGAACCATACGAGGTCACTTCCTGTGTCTGCAATAGCCCATGTCTCCACTGGTGGGGTTCCAATGAATTTCATGAGATAGCTTCCATCATTAGGAATTATATCAGTTCCAGCTAGTTCGCTTGATTTGTCCATAGATAGGTGAAGGCGATTAACCCGAGAGATGGAGCGCAACGCAGCGTTTTGAAGAAGCTCTGGCTGGGTCATTGAGGAGTTGAAAATTCGTGAGAGTGGTGAATAAGGTCTATGCTAAAAGCATTGACATGTTTATTAGCTTCAGCGTAAATGGATAGAGCAGAAAGAGATAATAGTAGTAGTGTGAAAGAGGGTACACAAGCATGCATGATTGAAGACGAGCAGTACTCAAGCTGAGAAAAATGGAGTGGATGGCGATCAGGATTCAGGATTCAGAATTCAGAATTTGATATATCTTAATTGAGAAGCTGACTTTATTCTAGAATCATCATTTTTATTTTGTTAAATTGATAATAAGTAACAATATTAATTCTATATCTTCTTATATAGTGATAAACATAAAGAGATAAAATTGGTCAATACAACAAAATTGTACTCCTTTTTTTTTTTTTTTTTTTAATTTTGCTTTCTTAGACAGAGCCTCCTACTCTTTCAGAAATTCGAAATTCAAAGAAGGGAAAATAAATCTTCTTCTCTTGCACTGTGATCCATGTGCCTTCTTCTCAGAAAAGCTTGAACCTTCTCTCCTTCTATGATTTTCTTTGATTTGTATTTGACTATCTGAATTATTAAATTTTTATTCCATATTTCAAATTTTAATAAATAATAATTATTTTTTAATAAATAACTTTTTTAAAATCTAAATCATTAAATTTTCATTCAACAATTTGAATTTTATTAAATTTACTTGCATTTAATTATTTTTCAAAAAATAACTCAGAGAAAATACAATGTCTATGGTTGGTTGCAATAATAAATTTTTCATTACATAAAAGAGGGGTTCGATTGGTACTAGATAAAATCAAAACGAGGATAAATTAAACTCAAATTAATTTCACCATTGCTATAATGACAGTAACCTTCACCACATCCCCCTTTCTGTTCTTTCCTAGCCAGTGAACGCGTATCTGCAAACGGGGGAATTTTAAAAAACACCCCTTTTTTATCTTGTGAATTTGCACTCTAGTCCTTATCTTTTGCATTTTTGCTAACTAGTGCCTAAGCCATTTTGGTACAAAATCACCGGACATGAGTTTTCAGCATTTGATAGTCTAAATATAGTGCATTTGAGGAAATTTGAACTATTGAATTCTATTAATAAGAATAATTAAATTTTTATTTAATAATTTAAATTTTATTAAATTCACCTGCATTTTAATACAACTTTTACTCACAATTTAAACCTGCATTTGTATATAGCTTGGAAAATGAATTTCCTCCTGTTGTACGGACAATAAGATCATTTTTTTTTTTTATCTGGACCTTTGTTTTAGAATCCAATGATTGATATTTTTATTAGTAGTTACAATCTTAAAAAAAAAAAAAATTCGGTTCAAATAAGAGTTTCTATATTTTATTCATAGAAAAAAGTACATATAAAACACTACTATTTATGAAAGAGTACTTCTTGGGTACAACTACCACGAGTGCTGCACAAGCACTCTTTCTGGTTAATACTTGAGATATTCCAAGTGAAATTATTCATCTTGGCCCACACACACACAGTTCTACCAAGTGGAATTATTCATCTTGACCCACACCAAAACACACGTACAGACACACACAGTTCTACTCCTTGGTGCAATCGGCAGGAACAAAGGAAACTTTTCCAGCATCAAGGTCGTACTGCACTAGAAAATTACTCTGCACGATATTTCCAAGGATAGAAAGTGTGTCATTTGTGGGTAATACCAAAAAGCAAAACAAATTGCCCTCTTGACTGTACAATTTCTGTGTTCCTATTGAAAGGTTAGCACCACCCTTAAAACGAAACACAATATCAACTAATCTTTTGATTTTGTTCACGGGGTAACACAATTTCAAATTTTCTGGAGGCTTTAGGACTGGTTTTACCGCCGCGGCTTTATTCACTTCATCTTCAACCTTATTGTATAAGCTTTTCTCAAGATACGTCAATACTGTCCCTGAATCAATCATTATGTTGGCACCACTTGGACCTGTTTGCACTGCCTTTTTTCCCACGGTGAGACCTGTTAAAGATTATTAATTTTTGCTGAAAAATAAGCATAAATCATTGACTATAATCACTTGTAACGGAAGCCCGAAAGTGTTCATTATGAGTTTTTGGCCAATTTGGATTATGTTAGTACTTGATAAATGTGAACCGCTGGATAAAAAATTCAATAGTTTAATTTTACATGTAAAAAATATGACTATATGTAATTATATTAATTTTATTTAAATTTAAGTGATTAAATTTTTATTCAACAATCTACTTTTATCAAACATGAAATTATATTTCCATTAGAATATGATAAAATCTAAATTAGTTTTAAACACTATCAATAACGTATATTTCAATTTATAAGTAACACTAAACATTTTAGCACACAAATAGGTTGACTAAACTAATTTATTAATGGTTTAATCTTTTTTTTCCTATCAATTTTTTTTTCTCATTTTTCATTAGCCGACTTGAGTCAGCAGTTTGGCCTATATATCTATTTATGGTTGCATTTAAACTAGCCTAAATTTTAGAGTAAAAAATAATTTTAGTCTCTCACTTATTAAAAAATTACTGTTTTGGCCTTTTACTCATTAAAGTACCTAAAATAAATCCTTACTCATTAGAAAATTTAACACTTGGTCTTTTACTTTTCAAAAAATCACCAAATTTAATTCCTCTACTAAACTCTAATCCTAAATTTAAAAGTTAAATTTGATATTTTTTAATGAATAAAAAACTAACTAAATATTTTTTAATGAGTGGAGGATCATTTTAGACATTTTACTAAGTAAGGGGATCAAAATTGTATTTTACTCCTAAATTTTAATGTTCAAACTTACCAAATGAGACAATTTAGGAGCTTAAACCCCTTTTGGCAATAGAACTTCTAAATGAAGGCCAATAAATATGTTTACCATGACTATTAACAATACCTTGAAGCTTGAGGACGTAATAATCAGATGAATCTCCCGGTAAAGTCACCAATGGAGTGGACACAACTCCTTTATTTCTGGGTATATTTGCTTCGTCACCGAATCTCAACTTACTTGTAGCTTTCACATCAAAAGAATTCAAGCAATAGGTGAATTTGCGTCCAATTTTGGGGCCTAATTGAGAAACTATGGACAAGGGATTATTTCCAAACCCAACAAGTCCGGCATCATCTCTTGAGAACTTCCCATAATTATACATTCCACATCCAATCAGAGTGTTAGGAAATGAAGCAAATTTGCCACCACTTGTACGAAACCTAATATAATCTGAAGCCAAATTTCCCTCCGAGACTGAACCGTCCCCATACGATATAGTATACATGCAGTGATTTCTATGACCACAGAAAGAGTAGCCATTGGCAAGGACAGTACAAGCTTTTGAGCTACAAGACTCAATCTTGTAAGTGGAAGATTTTTTTGGGTTGAACAAAGGAGCTTTATGAGGGTAACATTTTTTACAAGGGGAGCATTGGAACCATACAACGTCGCTTCCCGTGTCTGCGATTGCCCATCTCTCTACTGGTGGGGTTCCAACATAGAGTTTCATAAGGTAACCCCCTGCACTGGGAATTAGATCAGTTTTGGCTGACTTGCCTGTTTTGTCCTTAGTAAAGTGAAAGCGATTAGCTCGAGACATGGAGCGCAACACATCGTTTCGAATGAGCTCTGATGCAGTCCTAGAAGAGTTATAAAATGGTGATAGTGGTGAGTTATAATGAACGAGGTCAATGCTGAAACCACTTAAGCTTTCAGTATCAGTTTCAGCATACGTGGATGGAGAAGAAAGAGGTAAGACTAGTAGTGCAAAAAGGAATGAGAGAGCATGCATGTTTGATGAGTGCTAGAGAAATACAGAAGGAGAGAGAACTGGGAAATGAGGATGGATGGAGGAAGTGCTTGTATTTATATACATAGAAAAGCTTACAAGATTTTTATGAAAATAGTAGCTAAGTTTTTGGGAAGATTTTCAATTAAGGATCATAAGTTTAAAATACTATGAAGTATATTAAATATTAAAATTATTTTGATGTATCCAAAATTTAATTTTAAATGGCCCTGTACTAGGACTTCAAGGCTATTTATTTATGCGTTCTCAAAATTTTGTTAAAAAATTTAAAATATTATATATATATATATATATATATATATTATTCGCTACTTTACATTATATTTTCCCTAAAATTTTTTCTTTTGTTCTTTTCATAAAAGCATGTTATTCACCTTATGTTTCATTTAATTGCCAGGATCCAATATATGTACAATAGGTAGATTTAACAAGGAGCTAAAACAAGAAAAGTTAGATTTAACTAGCTTCACTACTTTACCATCATTCTCACCTCACAGTGTGACGTTGACATGAATCATTCTTCATAATAATGGAGCGACTGAGAAGTGTATACACTATTGGACGATGACATGAATTGACAAGTCAATAATTAATAGCCTAATAAGATGTCTAAATATCTCCTACAGTGGTACTCCAATTATTATAAGGATATTTTTTAAATACGTATAACTAAATTTTTGGTACACTCCTTTTATAAGGGCCTTATTAATGTAAAATGAATATAATTTTAGATGATGTATTTAATATTGAAAAATCAAATTTAATAAATTTTAACTATCAAATTATTAAAATTTACAATTTTTGAATATGAAAATAATATTAAATAAACAGCACAATATAACTAAGTCAAAATTTAGCCTTAAACATATTTGATTTTGTATATTCATTAATTTGGTGCCCCCTTTTGTGCCATTTTATTGACCTAATTATTTTATTTCTTTTTTGAATTTATATTATTCAATTAGCTAAATTTCAATTTTTGTTATATATTATTTTTAACTTCAATTTTGTGAAAAATTCACTCTTTTGAACTCGTTTTTTCAATTTTACCATTTTATTAAGCTAAACTTGTAGATATTCAAATTACATTCCCTTTTTTGAAATTATTTTACTTATTTAATTATTTTTAAAAAATCACCGAAAAAATACAAATGACCTAAGATGTCTAAATATCCCTACAGTAGTACACTTAATATAACCATATTGATATAAAACGAAGATCATTTCAGGATTTGTTAAGGTTTCTCACTTTCTCTTGTTCTCAATGCATCCTCATAACTTTATTTAATAAGTTCTTTTGAATTTGTCGCTTTCTCTTGCTCTTGATACATCCTCTTAACTTTATTTGTTAAACTCTTTTAATTTAGTCCGTTGAGAATGCTACGTATCACAAACTCATTAGTTACTTTTCTAATAAAGAAAGTATGAGACAAGTCAATCAGAATTTTCTATAATATTACCTATAATGTCAAACATTTAAACATATTAAAATTCTACATAGATTTAAATATTAGAGACCACATAAAAAATTTAAAGAGAATTAAAGAATTATTTTGAAATACTAAAAATATTTAAAGAATTAGATCAGACTCGACTGGTTTGTGACCGATCGGTTTAAACTAGGTCCTTTTATAAAAAAAATTTTCTAATTGTAAATTTCAAATCATGAATAGAATAAAAAAAAAAGAGGTCTGTATTTGAGAAATAAGGCATCTTTTTCAGATAATTTTAGAGAAGGAGGCACTTTTAAGTGAGGCATAAATAATTAAATCTAAGATTTAAACTATGAGGATAGAATTATTATAAAGGAGTAAATTTTTATTAATTAAGAGGTTAAATTAATAATATAAAATAAAATTACATATAAATATTAAAATTTTGATAATTTTAAAGAGATCAATTATCCCTATTTTCCTTTAAATCTATCCCTAATTAACAATACATTTTACCATATCATGTATTATTAGATAGTTTAAACTTAACATGGTTAAGGATTTTAATCTAAAAGATATAATTTAAAAGACGAGCATAGCTTTTATCTGTCTTTATTCAAGTAGAAATATTCATATGTTATTATTAGTTTAAAATTATTGTAGCTGTTGTTGGACTTTACACTTGAATAGGTATTTCAGTTTTCATTGAAAAGAACAAATCAATACCAATCAATTTTCACTTTTCCCATGTCAGAACCATGTGGGTTGAATATGAAGTTTTTCTACTTTGGTAAAATCATCTATTCCAATCAAGATATCTTTATTAGTGACATGACTCCCAAGAATATGGTTCCACACAGTACAGTTGGGGAAAATTTTTGATTCCTATTTTGTGTCTTGTAATCATAGAAATTTTAAAGAAGCTGTTATTAGCTGTCTTGAAATATGATAAATGATTTCTCAAGCTTTTAGGGGCAACAGGATTCGTAATTGTAAACTTTGTAAATTTGTCTGGGAGGATCTGAAGATGGATGCATAGGAAGGTGTATGAATTTTTTATTGGTTGAAAGGGAGGAATGTTAAAGATGTGGCTAGAGCAGTGGTCAAAATAGTTCACATTTCCAAAGTTTGAATTAGAATTGGCTTCAAAATCAGGCAAGGCAAATATTGTATCTTCATCAAGTAGACTTTGCTCAAAGAAGACATCTTTAAGATCTTGATTTTAAGTAAAATTTGCATGTTGATTTGTTGAATTATTTTGACTGTCTATTTAGTTTTGTTTGGACGCTATCACACAAAAAATTAAAAGAAAATTAAAGAATTATTTTGAAATGCGAAAAAGATTTAAAGCATTAGACCAGATTTAATTTGGTAAGTCTTGGTTTGTGATTGAGTCGGCTTGAACTGAGTTCTTTTGTAAATTTCTTTTATAAATTTAAATTTGAAATTTGAAATTTTGAATAGAATAAAAAAGAGTCATATGTATTTAAGAAATAAGGCATTTTTATAGATAATTTGAGTGAAGGGGCACTTTTAAGTGAGGCAAAAATATTTAGATAAAAAATTTAAACCAAAAGAACAGAATTCTTGTAAAGAGCCAGTTTATATCAATTAAGAGATTAAATTAATAAAATTATATAAAAATATTGAAATTTTAAAATACTCAAAGAGGTTGACTGTTTTTATACTCTCTTAAGTCCATCACTGATTAAAAAAATATATTTTAGTATTAGATAGTTTAAAGTCTCACTAAGTCATGGTTAAGGATTTTAGTCTAAAAGATATAATTTAAAAGATGAGCATAGCTTTTACTTGTCTTTTTAATTCAAGTATAAATGTTTATTTGTTATAATTAGTTTACAGTTATTATGTCTGTTATTGGATTTTATATTGGAATAAAATTTCAATTTTCATTGAAAGAACAAAAGTAGGAATACTTGAGGTTAATCCTACAAACAAATGTTGAAAAGACCTCATAACTGAGTTGAAATTCTAAAATTTAGTTTTGAAATCTGTCCTAAAAAACCAAGTCTTCTTTAATCAAGTTTTTGTCTAAATTTTTTTTGGATCAATATGTTTTTCTTAAGTTATAATTACGCTTATTCAATACTTAAAAGTTAAGATAAATAAGATAATTAATTGTTATTATTACTTACGTAATTACTTATAAAGAATTTATAAGTACAGAGAAGTTATTATATTGACATAATCTTTTGAATAAAAAGTATTTATTTTTATTTATTTATCAAAATGTTATATTTCACTAAAATTTTTTTATAATAATTTCTTTTAATAAAAAAAACACTGATTCAAATTTTTTTAAGCTTGGATTTAACTTTAAAAAATTTTTAAATATCAGTCATTTTACAAAAACAAGTTTTTCTAATGAAAATTTTTTTCGAGTATTATTTTTTCGTATTCAACTTATAGAACTAGGCGATAATCACATTGTCAATTCTTAAAGCTTCTAGCAAACAAACTATTGTTCATGGCTCTTGGCAATCAAATTTTAAAAAAAAGTACAAACAAATGTTGTCGGTCAAGTAGTGTGATTATTGCCAGTCATAATCTAGCTAAGACATAAAGACGCACGTTGCGAAAAGAACAAATATATAATGCGCCACTCTTGGCTAGCATCTAATCCGTGTATTACTTTTTAAAAATTAAATTTATAGATTAATATTAATTATTGTAAAAAATTTAACAATTATTTAAAGTTTAATCATCAAAATTAATAATTTTAAATAAACTAATTTAATGATCATAAATAATTTATAAATTTGATCTAATAATTCTAAAATTCCTTATTGCATAAAATTTTTATTCCAAGAATTTGACGATTCTTAGACACGAGATCAATAATTTTTTTTAAAAAAATAAATTTAATGATTATAAAAAATTTAAAAATTTAATTTTTCGATCCAAAAATTTTTTCCGAAAAAACTGCATAAAATACTTACTATTCACGCGCCTCTTGAATACGACGTGACGGTTAAATTATTGGGGCACTAATAATAACACCACTGAAATTTATTAATTTTTAGTCAAAATGCGTAAGGATTGTGTTCAAACACGGTGACTTTCCACTTATTGAGTGGCCAAAATTAAATAAGTTTTTGGTTGGTGAGTGTTACACCCCAACTTCCCATCGTGTAACTGGCATTGATAATGAGAATAGATTATTTCTGTCAACGTAAGACAATATTGTCTTAGTTGAATTGTAAATCATACATAATAGAAATTAATGGAAATTCATTACCAAGCAGATTTATATTCATATATTTTGTAGAAATTTCGGTAAAGTCTTTTTTAAAACTAAGATCTTCTGAAATTACTACAAATATCTACCAAAAACAATAATATCTAAAAAAGAAAGCCCAGCTCCCAAATCAATCCAAAGACAATTACATCACAATAGGATAATGGAGAATCTACCTGTGGTTATCGATACTCATATAGCTATTTACATATTTAACAATTTACACTATTACAAAAGATACAAAGCCCCAACAAAAATAGGGAATCAAATTATTAGCAATACCAATAGGGCTCTTCTAGCCCTCCTAGTAAGCAAATTGCTTTGGGTGATTGCATGAAATTATGTTAAATATAAATTGGTAGCATTCCAACAATAAACCATTATAATACCTTTTTAAACTGGCCAATTCTCTATAAATTATCATTTAAAACCTTATCATATTAAATCATAAACATACAATATAACAATAACAGTCATGGATTTATTCCATGGAAATTAAATCAATCAAGGGTACATAGCCCATGGAAATCACATTTATCAGTCGAGGATCCACAGCCCTAGGAGAATCTTTATCATTGGTAAAGGATACTTAGCCCTTGGATATTTTTATCATCGGTTAAGAGAACTTAGCCCTTGGGTATTTTATCATTGGTCAAGGGAACTTAGTCTTTGGGTACTTTAACTCAGACAATTGTGAGGCACAAGTTCACGCTATTTAACACATTTAATACAACTTTTCATACAATCCTCTTTTTATGGTTTTTGTATAGGCACCACATACAAATCATAAGTCATAATTCATTTCAAAGACTAACAAGTCTAGCATACTATGCTACCATATAACAATGCAACGGCAAACATACGGTTGGAAGAGCTACCACTTACCTGGTGGGTGAAATAGGCTTCTTCTCTTGGTTATCAAATATTTTACCCAATCACTCCTATATCACAAAAATACAATTTCCAAAATTCTCATCACTAATACACATCAATTTATACTCATTTTAATGCTTCTTAATAAGTTCATATATGGAAAAGATTTACCAAAATTAACCAAAACATCTAAAATTTTCATACTATCCCATAACATTAATGCATCACATAATCCCAATTAAGAAGAATTTTTCTTTTTTTAATTCATCATATTTCCATTACCAAATTCATGTCCAACTTCCTTATCATCACTTAAAAACAAGCCTTCGCTCATATTCTTTGATTTCACCACATAACTTACTCAGGTTTTTCATTAATTTAAATTCACTTCCTTATAAGCTTACTAAATTTTCACTTTCATTCCAAATTTTCATACTTTCACCTTCAACCAAGTTAAACCATGAAGAACAATAGGATTTCATGTCATAAACATTAAAATTGTTCCTATAATACCAACTTAAACCCATTAAATTCTAGAATTCTACAATTTTCTGTAAAACCACAAAATTTGGAAAATTTTCAGTTTAGTCCTTGGAAGAACCAATCTGAAAAATCAATGGGAAAGGACCAAAAATGCATCTACCATCAACATTTTCATGAAAAATCGAGCAAAGCACAGTAAAAAAATTGTTGAAAATCACTCACCATGGCAGCCAACAGTGGCTGCCAATAGTGACCAATGGAAAACAAAGGCTATCGTTGGAAACTACAAGATGTGGAGGTCAAAAGCCCATCACCGGTGAGAGAGGATACTGGCTGGAAGCTGTGGCACAGCTGACCATGGTGGAGGAACACAGAAGCAGAGGGAAAAAAGATGAGTGTTCTACCGAGAAGAAACTGACGGGAGAGGAAGAAGGAGATAATGAAGGGCATTTTGGTCATTACACTTGGCAGTAGGACACCTGTCATCACTAAAAAAATTTTGAACTGCCATGCCTTACCACTAAGGCAAAGCTCATTATCTAATTAATAATATCCACCACAAATATTTATACTTTTAATCTTGTTAAAAACAAAAATTTTGCATCAAACTTGGCAAGTGATACAGTGAGTGCATACCAAAAGCTTATTCCTAGAACCTACCAATATGTTCAAACACTGTGTGTATTATTAGAATAAAATCTTAAAAAGCATACCTATATTTTGTATGTTTTGGACGATATGAAGATGCATGAGATTATTATTATTTTATTATATTTGGTTAAATGAAAATAATATGAAATTAGAAAGAAAAATTACACAAATGATTAAACTATCTTTAGTCTATAAAAAGATAAAATATTAATTAATTTTTGGTTAGTATGTGCATGCCAAAAGCTTATTCCTAGGACTTGGTATGTTCATACACTATGCGTATAATTAGAATAAAATCTCAAAACTCATAATTAAGTTCGGTATGATGTGAGGATGAGTGAAATTATTATTTTCTTATTATATTAATAATATAAAAATAAAAAGAAAAATTATGCATAAAGATTAAAATATCGTTAGTCTTTAAAATATTAAAATATTAATTCTTTTGTTAAAATATATTTAAGTATTTAAATATTATTTTTTAATGTATTATTGAATGATAATTGAAAAATATTAAAATGTTCAATTTTTTTTATTTTAAAAATATGTTATTTGAATTACTAATAATTAGGGAAACTATTAAAGTATTCAATTTTAAAAATAAGTTCAATAAAAAGCAAGTGGAGAGGACAAAATGATAAAAGCATGACTAATTCTATGAAGTATGTGACTAGTCCATCAATTCATTGAAAAAAAAAAATCATAGATGACAATTAGAGGAATTATGATCATCTATGGTAGAATATACATAGTACATATTCTGCAATATATAATAAAATGTGAGTCATTAAATCAAAATTTAATAAAGTATAGGTATCTGGGTGGAATATGCAACAGTAGTGGGAGAGTAAGATGTCACGAAGATATTTGTGAAGATAGAAAAATAAGGAAGACTTGACTAATTCACATTCTTTTTTGGCAAGCTTTAAATCATCAGGATTAATGACTGGATGTGTAGCCTTTATAAGGTTAATATCCTTATTCTTCTTGAAAGGAAGTTTAATGAAGAAAGCTTCATTTTTCCATAGCGGGTAAGAATGATTGAACCCTGAATGTACAAATTTTACAATAAAATATACTTGCTACAAGTGATTTGCAATTATGACGAGAGAATAGGAATGAAAGATTAAAAGTCATTCCATCCAACCTAACATTCATTCCCATATTTTCTTTTAACCTATCTTTTCAAACCATACTTTTCCTCCAAACCAAACATTTATTCTAATTTTAAAAGTTAATGATCAGCATGCAAGGTTTCACATTTATGCAACATGACCCTGTCAATAATGTCATATCATGAAAAAGTCAACAAGAACAATTGTTAATTACTGAAGTTGGAAAAAGTAAACTGTACCTACAAATCCCTAAATTGGAAGAAATTTAATGCATATTTCATGGAGTTTAAGTATATTAGTGCAATTAATAACCACTTTTTGTTATGTTATTAAGAATTTTAAAATGTACCTGTAACAGTTTGGTATTGTGCAGTAATCGACTATCAACAGGAAAAACAAGCTACTCAAAATAATAATTACCAGTACATTAGTGAATTGCACTTATTCGGTACACTTGATTCTTTGATCTGCATCAAAAAATGCACCACAAAAAGTACAAGATAGACATAATAATTAGATTTGATCATAACGTAAAAAGCCCAATTAGCTCGATGACTCTAGCCCAAAAGAGATAAATCTTGAATAAAAAAAGATCAAATAAAAAAGCCTAATTTGTAAAACATGTCAGGCTTGAGCTTTTTTTAAAGCCCAACCTGAGCCTAAAAAGTATGAATGAATACTTTTTTAATTAGTAAAAACTTATTATATAAAATGAAACTTAGTGTAATTTGGCATTTTGATAAAGAAATAAAAACTAATACTTCTTATTTAAATGATTTATGTCAATACAACAACTTATTGTATTTGCAACTTTTCTTTATATAATCTTACATGTAATAGTAACAATTATTTATCTTAAATCTTAAGTAACATATTGATTTTTCATTTCTTTCAAAAGCCCGATTGGTCCGATCTAAAAAATATGGATAAATGCCAAAATAAAATAGCCCAACTAAAATAGGGTTTGGGCTTTTTCCTGAGCCTGAATTCAAGCCCAGTTTTTAAAAGTCTGGCCTAATGATTAGGTCTAATAATAATATGTGAATGTGTGAAAAAGAGAATAAATATAAATAGATATGGATATGAAATAAACATTAAAGAAAGAGAAAATGAAAAAATTGACTCAGATTTTCCCAATAAAAGGCAAAGCATAAACTTTGGGCTAACTTTTTAGTGATGGAAGCGTAAATGTCTCAATCCAAAAAAGAGAATTTGGAAGATCTCTCAAATTTTGTATTAAAGAAAGGAGAAAAATACACATTTGGTTTCCTACATTTTTTGTCATTAGATTAATTTGGTCATTGATTAATGGGAAGTACTAAATTAGTCCTTCGAAGATTTGCTTGTGAATGGAGTTATTCCTTTCGTGATAGGAGCATTAAAAGTAATTTGAGGTGGACCATTTTCTTATTACTACGAATTTTATCTTCTGATCTAGATTAGCTACAGGCCTTTACATGAAACACATCACTTGATCAAGTTGGTCCATCACCTTTTATCACTAGATCAATTTGGTCCCTCCAAAGATTTTACCATGAACAAAGTTGGTACTAAGCAATAAAAATTAAAATAAAACTCTTCATGGTGCTACCTTCCAAAGATTGACAATGAAGCCCATAACCAACTTAATTCCTCTTACCAACTTAATTACAAGTTGCAGCATGAATGAAGCCTGCAAGTAGTGAAGGAATCCAAAACCAAAACTATTATTATGATGGATGGGCTCATGTAAAGATATCAAAGTCTAAAAAGAACACTAACAGGCTGTACATTATATTTGAAGAAAAGAAATGTAAATTATTCAGCTAGTTTCATGACAATGATGAAATCTTTAAGCATGGAAGTGATCGCGACATGGATTGAGTTCACACAAGTACAACGCATGAATTGGCAAATCAAACAAGGAGAGTAGATAAGTTGGAAGTTTTAAATGGAGTGGTGGTGGTAATTAAGTTAGTTGTGGGCTTCATTGTCATGCTACAGTTTGTAATTCTAGTTAAACAACTATTTTGATTATTTTTAGGGTGCAAAGTGCTAAATACGTATTAGTTGCACTTCAACATCCAAACTATGTTTGTTAATATTAAGAGGAGTGCTTATGTAAGTGTGTTCTACCATTCATTTTTGCCATAGACATATGTGTGTTTAGTGGTTCTAGCACAAGTATAAGTTGGTTACTATGTGTGTGTAGATTTATGTTAATAAAGTAGATAATTTATTATGTGTTACTACTAAATCATCTTATTTTATTTTAGCCAACATCAAGAATATTTGGAAGGTGAAACCATTAAGAATCTTATTTTATTTTTATCACTAAAGACAAACTTTATTCACAGTGAAATCTTTAAGGCACTAGATTGATCTAATGACAAAAGGTGAGGGACCAATGTAATCTATTGATGTGTCTCATGACAAGGCTTCATACTAATCTAAATCAGCTTATAGCAATCCTAGCTAAAAGAAAATGGTCCACCTTAGATATTTTTTACACCCTTATGATGGAAGAACCAACTCCAATTAGAAGGTGTGCATGACACGATCCAACCTAGTTATTTCAGGTTAGGTCGGGCTAGGTCATATACTTTTTTATGAGACCAAGACTAGGTTTTAATTTTTAAAGAAATAATGATTTTTTTAATTTATGTTAAATATAAATAATTTTATTAGTATAAGATATCCCATTTATTAAATATTAATCAAAATTTATTTTTAAAAAAATTCTAAATTTAAATTTATAAAAAAATTTAAAAATTTTTAGAAAAAAATAAAAAAGAAAACCTAGATAACCCAGCCTAATTATGGACTAGGTCCTGAGTCTGGCCATTTTTATTGGCTTAGTATGTACCCTGAGCTGGGCCATGGGTTAGGGTCTAACCCAGCTCAACTCAGGGTATGTTCACCCTTAACTTTGATCATGGGAAAATCTTTGAGGGACTAATTTAGTATTTTCCATCTTTTAGAGACAAAATATGTATTTTTCTCTTAAAGAAAGGGTATAATTCTGTTTGAATCATTTACTTATAAATTGAGTTTCAATTTAGTCCTTACCAAGTTCCTGTCTTTAAAGTCCTTTTGATATTTTACGTCATTGCATTCATAATGGAGATTTTAGAATCACTGCAAGCTTATGGTAGGATGTTTATCAAGTGGATTTGAGAGAAACAACCCAATTTAGGTGAGCTAAGTGACACACTGCCTTCCTTTGGTCAATTGTACATTTTGGTTAATTGCCTTACCTGTTTAGTTTACCATTGTTGCTTGTTGAAAAGTGTGACCATTTGAATTGTTGTTGACATGAGCATGTTGGGTTCCCACTGGTTTTATTGCATTCATGATTCCTTTTTTACTTGATTGCTTTGCCCAGGAGTGGAAAAGTTGTAAATGTGGGGAAATTAATTTTACCCATTTTTACCATATCATTCAATGAAAATTCATGGGATTTTATGAGATTTATTAAGCTTAAATGTAAGATTTGATAATATTTTTTGGTAATCCGAGATTAGAGATGATTTCATGCAAAATGTACCTTGTAAGGATAAATTGTAATTTTTCCATTGTTTTTGCTCAACCAAGGACTAAAAGAAATTGAAACCAAGGACCAGAAGAATTAGAAAATTGCCAAAAAGGCCTAAAATTGTTTGCTGTGTTTTCCCAGCCTATAAAATTGTTTGTTTAAATCTGAACCCAGATATGAGAACCCGACCTAACTCACTTCTATTTAGCCATTACGGTTTCTTCTAAAGAGGCAAACCATCAGAAACCAAGGGGAGACCTAGATACTCTTCCTTTTTCACTCTGTCCTCTCATTTTCTTATCTTTCCATCATTTTTTTGCTCTTCCATGGCTATTTATAGTGATTTAGAGGCCTTCGTTATCACCATGAGTAGTTAAACAACACTTGCCCGAAGGAGATTAAATGTGGCTTGTGATTAGAGCATCAACTAAGGAGTTTTTCTTAATCTTTTCTATCATTTCCTTCTTGTAGTCATTGTATCTTGGTTAGATCATTCTGATTACAATGATAAGTAGAACTATATTGCTGTAAATTCTATATTATAGATTAGATTATAAGATTCATGCTTCGATATGTGTTTTGTAAGGATTATTACTACATTTAATTGTAGAAGTATTGGGTTTGGTATGATTTAATATATCTCATGATTGATTGTAGTAGCTTGGTAGCACTTGAATAAGTTGCTCAAATTGTCTTCACATCTTCATATTGATCTCTCATTAGTGTATTAAGAAAGGTAGTTAATATTGTTGTGAGCCTTTGGTTAAAGCTTTCATAAACAAATTAATTCACCTAGTGTTTGAATGGTATTTCAAACCACTTGTGGAAATGATTTTCTAGAGAAATTCCCACTTATCTTTTAAGAAGCTAGAAAGGCCGAATTAAAGCTCCGACGGGCATCTCATCATTATTTGCATTAAAATCAATTTTTTTTTTTCAATCTTCACTTTATAACAAAAAGCCTATAAACATTCTCTATTTGTTGCATTTCATTAAAATTCCATCCATTTGATAAAAACAAAGACAAAACCTTAATTTTTTCTATTTCTTCACATATTTTTGCATTCAAATTACCTAGGAACAAATTAGGCTCATTGAAGTAAACACGACCCGAATTGCACCACTATTGTGCATTTTTGTATCTAGTATTGGCTTTTGACACCCTAACGACAAGGGTTCGGTTAAGGATGACATTGGCAAACACATTCATAAGGCGAATATTATGCCAAGGATTGTATTTTGTATGCTACTTAGGCCACTTAATATTCCCTAGAATTGTAATATTTTGTAACCTAGTTTCATGTGTGAGAAATGTTATAATAAAGGCCATAGTTTAACTCTTGTATTATATTATGTAATGGAGGAAAAATGTGGCTAGGAAACTTAGTTGAAGGATGTTTGTATGTAGGATAATATATGTGTGTGTGTGTGTGTGTGTGTTGTGACTCTTAAACCCTCTATAACCAATGCTAAGTGTGGGATAATATTGTGAAGTATATATTATGCATTGTGATTGCTACGGATGTGTAAGAAATATTTTGGTATTATGTGCAACAAGTTTCAAGTGGATAAGTGTAAAATTATTCTTGATAGGAAATATGCAAGGTGGAAAAATACGAAGAATAGACAAGATGGGATAGGTGAATGAAAGGAATATGAATCTTATATGAATAGATGGAAATGCTTATAAATATTGATGAATTTGTTTGCATATGGAATTATTAAAATATGTATGAAAATTAAGGTTAAAAGGGGTATTATAATAAAGTAGAATTTATATGTCTTATACGATAGGACTAAATTGCAAATATTCTATTTTTACCTACCTTTACTCAAAATTCACACCAATGGGACTAAACCCAAAAACATAAAATAAATTATGGTAGAATTGGTAAAACAAAGAAAGCCTCCATGCAAGCTATGTAGAATGCATGAAGATAGTGTGTGTGTGTGTGTGTGCACATGGTTTTAATTTGAAAATTACCAAAATGTCATTCTGATTATTTTATAATAAAGCCATTATTTGATATCTGGAAATTTATTTTTATTACTAGGGATAAATATGCTAAATTATTTTGGATTCACTTATAAGTAAAATTACTTAAAGATTGTATAAGATTATTTACTTACAATAAAAGTTTTAATTTTGGTAATTGTTTATGGATTTGAACTGGTATTGCATATAAAGTTATAATATATTACTTTATGATATGGTATTTGATTGATAAAAACTTGGTGATAAAGTTAGTAATTTGGTTCGTTATCTAAATGATAATTTAGTTAGAAAATAATTTCCCTTAGAAACGTATATATCAACATGTAAGTTTTAAGAAAGTTAATGAATGTTCGGAAATACATTTCTTACTTAGTATACAATTGTAATAAAGGTTTGATGACAAATTGTTGATTAATTTGTTATTTGATGTTTATAGTTTATATAGTAATTCCAAAGAAGTTTTCATTATGCTAAGTATAATCAAGTGATCTATTTTATAAATGGTTGGAATAAATATTCTTGGATTAGTATAAATTTGTATTATAACAATTTAGTAATTCAGCCATTTGGTTATAATTTTGTAAATTTATAATTTTGAGGATAAGATGTCATTTTCAAAAAATTACTTATATGTCAAATGTTTTAAGCAACGTTTTTAAGGGAGATTTATATTGATATACATCTTAGATAATTAAAGTATGAAATTATGTACATTATTTTGCTGATATTGAAATATCATAAATGTTGAGATTATTGTATAGATTATTAATTATTCTTTCATGAAAGTTAGTAGAATCCTATTACATAAATAGATATACTTACATTTACATATGAATAAGATATATTATGTTTGGATTAATTGGTTGTATAGTTAAAAAATGTACGAAACGGAAATTTGTTTATTCCGTAATCTAAAACATTTGTTGAAATATATATATATATATATATATATATATATATATATAAAAGTTGTTATTATTAAAACATTTCATTGATATAATGCACAGATTTTAGATTATGAGTAAGTAAATGTAATGCATTTCAAAATTTCTTTTGGATGCCTATATATTTTTTAAAAATATATAAACTAGTCTGTATAGTTTTTTTCTGTATTTTAATTACAACAGTATTTAAGATAATAATTTAAATTTACTTTCCATTGTGCGCCTGTAAATTCTAGTGGTAATTATTAGTTAAAATTTAGGACGTCATAGTTTAACCTCCTCATATATGAAATCAATGCAAAAGAAATGGCCACTCTAGTTAAAATTAAAAAAAAAAAAAAACCAAAAATAGTGTTTTCATGTGTAAGCATTTTGCATACACCATCCATTATGCATAGAAAATCTTCAATTTAAAAGACATCAAACACATGCATTATGCATTTCACATGTGAATTGCATTGCATCTCCATATGCACCATGCACAAAAAACCAAAATTTCAAAAATCAAGCATATGAATTATGCCTCTCATTTTTTGTGTCGTAAGGGATCACATCCTTGCTTAGCAATCTACCTTTTAATTTTATGACTGCATCTATCAAGACGTCCATTTACCTTTTTATCTACATCCGTCAACGCACCCATTTACCTTTCTACTTGCATTCGTCAAGGCACCCATTTACTTTTTTACCTGCATCCGTCGAGTCACCCTTTCAATTTATTGCTAGCATCAGTCGAGACACCTTTAATTTTTAACTAAGTCCTACACCTATTGAGGCACTTTTAATTTTTAACTAAGTCCTACACCTATTGAGGCACCTTTATATTTTTACTAAGTCCAGCACCTATCAAGGCACCTTTAATTTTCTGCCAAGTCATACACCTCTTAAGGCATTTTTAATTTTTTGCCAAGTCTTGCACCTCTCAAGGCACCTATAATTTTCTACGAAGGCTTGCACTTGTCGAGGCATCTTTAATTTTCTACTAGGGAATGATAGATACTTTGTCATTAGCTGCAAAGAACAAAGATATTCAAAGAAAAAAAAAATGTAGGTTGGTTATATCAAGGAGCTAGCCCGAGGAAAAGAGAGGAGGGGTATTGAGAAAAACAACTAAATAAAGCTGAGTGAGGATAGAAAGTTGGAAAGCTTGAGAGAGAAAAACGGAGAGGAGAGGACATGAGAAGGGAAGAAATAGGAAGATGATCGAGAAAAGTGAGAAGAGAAAAGAAGTTTCAAGTAGAGAACCATCCCTGTTTTAATGTTCAAAAAATGGGGAAAATGTAAGGGAAGTTTTTAAGTTAAGCTTAGCAAAACTTAGGGAGTACTCTGCTCTAAAAGCTCGAAAGTACAATGCTATGTAGAAGGGGTGAATCATTGGAGTGAAATCGGAGGGAACTGAAGTGGAAGAATAAAGAAAAAGGGAGTATGAGCATGAAGAATAACAAAAGAAGAGCAAGTAGTTGAAAGAGAGAGAATTCGTGTCACACCCCAAATGAGAGGTGTGACTAGTACGAAGGGTGAGGAATAACTCACATCTGTGAACCAATAGAAAATCAAACAACTTTATCAAATTAATCATACATTTCCATGTTTTATATCAATCAATGACATTTTACAAAAATAGAAAATATTGATAATCATTTATAAACCCTAGGATTTCAATATATTATAGTGGAAAGGCGTCCCATAGAACTAAACAGTAGATCAGTAATAAGCACATAGGCTCATGAATAGTTATTTATTATTATTATTTTATTTTATTTTATTTTATTATTTTTTTCTTTGGTTACAATTCGAGGAAATTACAATGAAGAATATGGCAACATATATAGATCCTTGTTTTGGCAAAAAAAGCTAAAAGGTTTTGAAAGAACGAAGGTTTGAATGAGCAAACTCCATTGTTAAACTTGTGAAACAGATTTCCGTGAGGCAAAGCAGACGAAAAGGTAGACAAATTGGTTTGTTCTTCCATTATACCAGGTATATGTTTTTTCCTATGAAGTAAAGTTTAACTAAGGAGATGGGTGTTTGTATGTTTGTTATTATTATTATCACTTATTTTATTTTTATTTTTGTTCTTATCATGAGTTAATTTAGAGTCAATGTGTGAAACCTCGTCCCCTTTAGGTTTTAAAAGTTAATACATGATTGCCAAAAATGTGAAAAAAAAATCACAAAAATAACTTATTAGTTAATCTTTTATGTGGAATTGTCATGTGAGATCGTTAGTCTCCTTATGCACTTAATTAACTGGTAGAAGTCATGTAATATCTTAGTCTCCTTAGACATTAAAAGTTATTACATAATCTTTTTATAACAAATAAATTTATAAAAATGATTCCATCCAACTTTTATTTATTTATTTTTATTCATTCTAAAGGGTCACCATGTGAGATCTTCAGTCTCTTTAAACACTTAAGCTATGTGAAATCGTATAAAATGATTTTTTTTAAAATTACAAAATTAATTAGTTAGGCATTACATTGAAAAGGTCACTCTATGAAATTATTAGTCTTTATAGGCAATAAGGAGCCAAACAGCAATGGTCGTGTGAGACCACAATCAACATAGCATTTAGGAATTAATGATAATTTACTTCGTCTACAAGTTGTGCTTTGGAAAATTTAATACAAAAATCCTAATTTTGAAAAATTAAAAAATACAAATTTAAAAAGCCCAAATATAGTTCGCTCTAATAATTTCATTTCTTTTGGAAAAATAAAATAAAAAATTATAATTTCAAGAATCTAAAAAACATAAATTCAAAAATCCTAAAATCATATTTCCATTATAATTGCACCTAAATTTCAAAATACAATTTTAAATCCAAAAATCCTAAAAACATAAATTCAAAATTTATCTCCCATTATAATTTCATTTCAAATTCAAAATTAAAGTTAAAATTCCAAAAATCAAATAATTAAAAAGGAAGAAAATGAAGGGAATGAGGAAGTGATATTAAATTCATTTTGTAAATTAAAACATACCAACCAAATTGCAACCATGTTTTGTTTACGAAAATTTGTTTAATTTCAACTATTTTGTTCTTTTTAGAAAAAGAAAAAAACCATCAGTCAATTGTCATGTTTTTATGACAAACTACATGGAATTTAATCCCCATCACAGGGTACGTAGGCCCTAAACTTTCATCCTAGGTCAAGTTACACTTTGTAAATATTCTTGTTTTGTTTGCATTAATTACATTTTATTTTCTTTGCTTATTTCTTTTTATGTGTGTTTTAACAAGGGTAATCAAGAAAAATTCAGGTTATATTCCGTTAATTTTATTTGACTAGTTTAGGGTAACTATCCTTATAAACCGGTGTTGCGAGGTGCCTAACACTTTCTCCATACTCAAATAAAACTTTCGAACCTATCATTCTTTTGTAGACCACTTGCCTTTTCTTTTCATTTTAATTTGGTTTCCAAAGTCTTCCCTTAACAATTTTGGTGGCGGCTCCTAAAATAAATCGATTTCTAAATTACTTTGAGAGCATATTAGTTTCTCTTTTCTTTTAGCACCATTCACGTCACACTCGACCTTCTAGATTGTAAAGTGTGACAATAAGTCTTTTTTTTTTTTTAAAAAAAAAAGAACATAATATTCCTGTGCACAAACATATGTGTTTTTTCTTTTTTGTTGTTAATTACGAACAAATATTTTCTTTTAATACCTAATGGTAATATCCTATATATTCAAAGGCCATTTGTAACAAGTGAAATACCATTTTAATCTCTCATTTATTAATCCAATCTTAATTTGGGTCTTCACTAGTTTTCAGTCTTGATTTGATTCTTTATTTATCAATTTAGTATTGATTTGGTCCCTCTTTAATTTTTAGTCTCTATTTGGTCCATCATTTATGAATCTAGTCTCAATTTGGTCCATCACTAATATGAAGATTAGTATATTTAGTCCAAATTAGTTGAGACTAGGGAATTAATTATGGTAATTTTCATATAAGTAACTGTAACACTTGCGAAAATATGATGCAAATTTTGTTCTTAGGAAAAGGGAGAGTATAAATATTTGTAGTGTGTATTATTAATCAGATATGAGCTTTAGCTCCTTGGTAAGGCAAGGCATCCAGAATCAAGAGGGTATGGGTTCAAGATGCAGCTCCCTGTCCCTCAAGAATTTTTTTGTACTGACACATGTTCCCCTTTGGTAAAATTATGAAACTGCCCCTGATTATTTTTTTTCTCCATTCCCATTGCGTTTTCCTTCCTACAGTAGAAACATCATCTCTTCCTCTCTGTTTAGTATGTCCCTTTGCCATAGCCAGCCATGTTCAACCTTTGGCCAGCTTCCTCCTTCACCAGCAACACTTTCTGGATAGCCACCACCTACCATTGGCTGGCAACAATAGCTTTTCTGGCAGGTTCACGTCACAATCACATACAGCGAGTTTTGCAACGATTTTGGTTAGTTTTAATAACTTTTTTCATGAAAATAATGTTAGAAGGAGCATTTTCGGCCTTTTCCTACTGAATTTTAGCTTTGGAAGCATGATTTTAGGCAAGTTTTTTAGAGTTGTTCTTATAGGGAAAAGTTTCAAGATTTTGTGGTTTTTAGAAAATGATGAAATTCTGCAGTTTAATAGGTTTAAATTGATCTTATAAGAACACTTTTAAGGTGTATGACATGAAACCCTATTGTTCTTCATAATCTTACATGGGTTGAATGTAAAAGTATGAAATTTGGGACTAAAGTAAAAATTTAGAAAGTTTTTAAGGTAGTGAGTGTATATTGACGAAAACTCTAGGAGTGATGGAATCACGGAATCTGAGCTAGGACTTGTTTTTAGTCATGATAATGAAGTGGCATATGAAGTTTGAAATGGAAATATGAAGAATTAAAGAAAAAGGAAGAAATATGTGATGAATTAATGATATGGGATAATGGTTGTTTGATGACTTTGTTAATGCATTATAATGAACCAAAATTGATATTTTTATGATAGAGGAATTGTGGGTAAATTTGATTGTAAGGAGACAAGGTTATTTTGGCATACATCATCTACCAGGTAAGCGGTAGCTTTTCTAACTGAATGCTTACCATTAGATTGTTATATTGATTTATGATTGGTAAGTGATTTCCATGCAAAATGGTAAAAAGAGAGGATTGAATAGAAATGGATAATGTTTGACTAAAAATTAAGATAGCATTGACATTAAAAAGGGAAAACTCATGTATGACAGTTCCTTAGATTTAGAGAGGACACTATAAAATGGATGTTTTAGCGTGAGCTTGCAACTCAGGACCGTATGAGTAATTTACCCTGAGATGCTATGTGCTCTCGACCATGAGATGTTGTGTGCTCTTGACAGATAGTGGATTACCCCGAGACGCTGTGTGCTCTCGACCGATAATGAATAACCTGAGGAATATATACCCTTAACCGATAGTAAATTACCACAAGGTGTTGTGTTCCCTCGACAGATGATTAAACTGCATGGGCCACAAGTCCATGACTAATGCTTGATGTCTTGATAGTCCTCCTTAGAATCTAGGTTATAAGCCAATCGTATTTTGAATAAAAAGGAAGGTTTCTACATGTCTTTTAACAAGAACCACGCATATTTGTGCATATGGTTTTGAAAAGGACTATGTTTGATTATTTGATTTAGTTGCATGGTTTACAAAGATCTAAAAACCAATTGTAAATTGTGCATAGAATTGTACAATTGTGAAAAGAGAGAATGCATGGCTTAAACATACTTGACTGATAAGAAAGGAACCTAAGGGCTGAGTTCCTTTGACCAATAAGGAAAGATATCCAAGGGCTAAGTTCCCTTGACCGTTTGATGAAAATATACAAGGGCTAAGTACCTTTGACCGATGAGAAAGATTCTCCGTGGGCTATGGATCTTCGAGTATTAAATGTGATTTCCAAGGGCTATGTACCCTTGACTTATTTAAATTCCATGGAATGATTCCATGACTGTTATTATTTTATCGCATGTTTATGACTTAAATTGATAAAGGTTTAAATCATGGTTTACCAAAATTAACCAGTTAAAAAGGTATTATATTGATTTATTGTTGGAATGCTACCAGTTTACATTTTACTGAATTTTAGGCAAACATTTAGAGCAATTTACTGACCAAGAGTGTTAGAGGAGTTGTATTGGCACTGTAGATGATTGTTTTTCCATATTTTGTTGGGATTTTTGTATTTGTAATCATGTAATTAGTTAAAGATGTAAATAATTGTAAATGGATAAGTACAACCATAGGTAGATTCCCCATTCCCCCTATGTTGTAGTTGTCTCTAGATTGAATTGAGAGTTGAGCTCTCTTTTATGGTTAGTGTTGTTTTGATAGATATTTGTAGCTATTTCGAGAGGTCTCAATTACATAGGAGACTCTGTCAAAATTTTTACAAATTATGTATGAATGACCATGATGTATGACTTTTGATTCAGTTAAGGAATCAACTTGTTAGGCTTACAAAGACGGGTTAGTCTTGTTATCTGTGCTAGTCATACTTCGAGAATTGGGGTGTGACAGTAACAGACCAAGTTGAGACTAAAAATTAGTAAACGACTAAATTAAGATTGTACTTATTAGTTAAAGACTAGAATGACAAGTATTTAATTGTGTTATATTTGTATATGTTTTACTAGGTACCTATCCTGTATTTTGAATAAATTCTTATAATTTAGTAACCAAATAATGTTAATTTTATGAATTTTGTAGGTTGGACTATTTAGTTCCTTCCTTGCATTAAATTTATCTAATTTCATACCTGTTTTGATGGCAATTCCAAGATAATTGTTTTAATGAAAGGAAATGAAGCATTGGAAGCATAGAACAGGAATATTCAATGATGTTTTGAAGGTTTTCCTAAACATCTTAGAATTTGGAAGAAGCTAATGAAAAAAGTAGAGAAGTTATTCAATTGAAAATGGTAAACACTCAACTTTGATGCCATTTTTGGACTCAAACTTCAGAATTTGAATATGGCTATCTCACAAAGTTATATATCTTGTAGAAAGCATTGAAACAAGTACTAAATTGCTAAAATCTGACATTGGGTTAGGAAGTTATGGCCAAAACACTGAAGTTGCATTAATGAACATTGTTCTAGTGCCTTAGTGCCATCATGCAACCTTTTTAGAGGGTATCTTTGTTTTTTGATTGAGGAGTGTTATAAATAAGGAAAATTAAGATTTTTAAGGTCAAGAAAGCTAGAGATGATGGCTAGAGGCACAAAATAACTTTGGAGAATAGGGGTTTTAGAAGGAAACTTTAATCAACATGCTCTTCCAAGGTGTTTTCTTAGAAATAAAGGCCAAGGGTTGGTCTCCTTGGACCTTCCTTGGGCAAACCTCCATGGATTCTTTCATGAAGGATTCCTTCCACTATTTTCTCCTTGTCTATCTTTTCTCATTTCTTTTTATTTCTTTACGTAACCAAGATTAAAGCTTGTTTTTAGTTGTTGTGTTGGACATTGATGGATATTAAGCAGGGATTTCATGGCTTTGTATCCACATATGTTAATCAAGATCATTTCGTTTCTCTTATAATTATTTGTTGATTAATGAATGAATGCTACTTCTTAATTGGGGCCTTCATATTATTTAGTTAATTGAAATTATTGCAAGTGAATTGAATGAGTTATGTTGTTGAATTTCTTAGTAATCTCTAGTCATAGAGTCAAGTACCCACAAGGTGTTTGATAAAATGACTCATTTAGAATTGAATGAAATGTGTCTTAAATGATTAGGATCAATGTTTATGGTATATTCATACTTGTGTTCTAAATAATTTTTTAAAGCTTAAAGTGCCTTCATATTAATTTTCTTTAAATGATAGGGATCAACCTTTAACAGACACTAATGGTTAAGGTAATGCAATTCTACCTAGATGATTGGGATTAACCTCTAAGTGTGTTGTGTTTGATAGGTTAGCTCTTAATCTTGATGCATTCTATGAAACATTTCATTTAAATAATTGGGATCAGTCTTTAAGTGGAATTGGAACTAGAATTAGGATAACTACTAGAATTAGACTTATCATTTTAGTGAGTTAAATTGTCCCACAGTGGAATTGAACTATGTGGAACAAAGTTAGTAATGAACTTAATAACTCAATTATCCTTAATTCAACTCTTGATTAGCTTGATCTAGTGTAGTGTTTTGAGTCTTTTTTCTTTTTATTTAGAGTCATAGTAGGTCTTAGTGTTATTTAGATGCTCAATTTTATTGTTAAATTCTTGCATCAATTCTTAGTGAATGGATTTATCTGGGCTACTAGTATAAATATGTAAATAATCATACTAACCCATAGTTTTGTACAAAATTGTATATTGGGTAAGGAAAAATTTAACCTTGAGAAGAATAAAGATAACACCTTATCCTTGTAGGAATGATATTGAATCTTTTAAATCCTTTTACTACAAATTGCCCTATATACTTGCGGTTCTTCATAAATTGAGACAGGAAATTAGTAAGGGACCAAATTGAAACTAAACTGATAAATGAAGGATTCAAATAGTATTGTACTTTTTCTTTAAGACCAAAATGCACATTTGGTCCTTAAAATATGGAAAGGACTAAATTAGTCCCTTGAAGATTTGCCCATGATGAAATTTGTTTGCTTGTCATAAAGGCGTCAAAAATAATTTGAGGTGGACCGTTTTCTTTAGACTAGGATGTTATCTACTGATTCAAATTACTATAAGGCCTTGTCATTGGACACAACATTTGATCAATTTGGTCTCTAACCTTTTGACATTAGATCAATATGATCCATCACATATTTCACTATGAACAAAGTTGGTCCTTGGCGATACAAATAAAATAAGATTCTTTAAGGTGCCACCTTCTAAAGCATCTTAATGTTAGCTAAAATAAAATAAGAATATAGATAGGATTTATTAGCAACACATAATAAATTATTAACTTTATTAACATAAATACACATACACTTAGCAATCAACTTATATTTGTCCTAAACCATTAAACACACATACCTCTATAATAAATATAAATGGTAGAATACACTTACATAAGCACTCCTAATATTATAAAACACAATTTGGATGTTTAAGTGCAACTAATGTGTATTTAGCACTTTGCACCCTAAAAATAATTAAAATAATTGTTTAACTAGAATTACAAACTGCAACATGACAATGAAGCCTACAACCAACTTAATTACACCAACCACCCCTTCTAAAGCTTCCAACTTATCTACTTTCCTTGGTAGATTTGCCAATTCATGCATTGTAATTGCATGGTCTCATTGCCATGTTCACTTCCATGCTTTGAAGTTTCATCATTGTGACATAACCAGTTGAAAAATTTACATTTCTTCTCTTCACATATAATGTAAAGCTTGTTTGGGTTCTTATTGAACTTCGATATCTTTACATGAGCCCTTCTACCACAATTATAGTTTCAGTTTCAAATTCCCTCACTACTTGCATGCTTCATTGTCATGTTGCAGTTTGTAATTAAGTTGGTGGGGGAAGTTAAATTGGTTGTGGGCTTCATTGTCAATCTTTGGAAGTTGACACCATTAAGAATCTTATTTTATTTTTGATACTAGGGACTAACTTTGTTTAGTATGAAATCTTTGAGGGAACAAATTAATCTAGTGGTAAAAGATAAGGGACTAACTTGATCTAATTATGTGTCTCATGTCAAAACCTACTATTTATCTAAATTAGAAGAAAAATGTCTTAGTTAACAGAAAACAATCCACCTCACATTACTTTTAATGCCCTCACGATGAAAGGAGCAACTCTATTCATAGACATATCTTTGAGGGATCAATTCAGTACTTTCCATCATTCAATGATCAAATTGATCTAATGGTGAATGTTTTGGAGGCCAAATGTGTATTTTTCTATTTTATTTAACACAATTTGAGAGATCTTCAAATTCTCTTTTTTGGGCCGAGATATTTGGGCTTCTGTCACTGAAGAGTTAGCCCAAAGTTTATGATCTGCCTTTTGACGGGGATCCGAGTCAATCTTTTCATCTCTTTCTTCTATGTTTATTTAATATCTGTATCTATTTAGATTTATTCTCTTTTTCGCACATTAATATATTATTATGTCTATCTTGTACTTTTTGTGGTGCATTTTTTGATGCAAGTCAAAGAATTGAATGTACCGAATTAGTACAATTCTCTAATATACTAGGAATAATACCATTAAGTAGCTAGTTTTTCCTATTGATGGTTGATTACTGTACAATGCCAAACTGTTACAGGTACATTTTAAAATTCTTAATAACATGACAAGAAGTGGTTATTAATTGCTTTAATATACTTAAACTCCATAAAATTTGCAGGTACAATTTACTTTTTCCAGCTTCGATATTTAACAATTGTTCTTATCGACTCTTTCATGACATGACATTATTGGCAGAGTCATGTTGCATAAATGTCAAAACCTTGCAAGCTGATTATCAACTTTTAAAATTAGAATAATATCATGTTTGGTTTGAAGTAAAAGTATGGTACGACAAGAAAAAGGCTGAAAGAAGGCTTTCCACCGACCATTCCCATTATTCTCTCTTCATCATCCAAATTTATTTTTTTTAATGGAATGGACAGGCCACATGTTTCATGAAATTAGTCATGCTTTTACCATTTTGTCCTCTCAACATGCTTTCTTATTGTACTTAAATTTTTAAAATTTGATACTTTAAGAGTTTTCCTAATTATTGGTAATTCAAATAACATTTTTTAAAATTCAAAAATAAAAATTGAACATTTTAATATTTTTCATCTATTCTTTAATTAATAAATTAAAAATCAATATTTATATACTAAAAAGTCTTTTAACAAAAAAATTAATTAATATTGTATTATTTTATAGACTAAAGATAGTTTAATCATTTGCGTAATTTTTCTTTCTATTTTCACATTATTTTTGTTTAAACAAAAATAATAAAATAATACTAATATCATGCACCTTCATATCGTACAAAACATACAAATTATAGGTATGATTTTCAAGATTTTATTCTAATAATACGCACAGTGTTTGAACATACCGGCAGGTCCTAGGAATAAGCTTTTGGTATGCACTCACCAACCAAAAGCTTATTTGGCCACTCAATAAGTGGAAAGTCACAGTGTTTGAACATAATCCTTACGCATTTTGACTTCAAATTAATAGATTTCAATGGTGTTATTATTAGTGCCCAATAATATAGCATTAATCACGTTGTATCCAAGGGGTGCGTGAATAGTAAGAATTTTATGCAATTTTTTCCGATAAAATTTTTCGATCTAATAGTAAATTATCAAATTATTTAGAATCATTAAATTAATTTGTTTAAAAATTACCGATCACATGTTTAAGAGATTTGTCAATTTCCTGAAAGTAGGATTTTACGCAATAAGAAATCTTAGAGTTCTTTGATCAAATTTAAAAATTATTTATAATCATTAAATTAGTTTATTAATTTTGATAATTAAACTATAAGTAATTGTTAAATTATTCATAATAATTAATATTAATCGTTAAATTCAATTAAAAAAAAGTAATACACGGATTAGATGCTAGCCACGAGTGGCGCATTATATTTGTTCTTTTCGCAACGTGCGTCTTTTTGTCTGAGCAAGATGATGACTGGCAATATTTACACTACTTGACCCACAACATTTGTTTGTACTTTTTTTTCCTGACTGCCATAGAGAGCCGCGAATAAAAGTTTGTCGGCTAGATGCTTTCATATTAAATGTGACAATAATTAAAAAAATTTGCATTTTTTTTAATTCGAAAAACATAAAATTTGAATTAAAAAATCCGTTTTATAAAATAGAACAAGTTCAAACTTTTTAAGTTTAATTCAACCAAATCAATATTTTTAATAAAAAAATTTAATACAATATGACATCTTAATAAAAAATAAAAACTAATATGATATGTGATATTTAAATGTTTGTCATTATAATTGATAGTATCTACCTAGAATTTTAACATATTTAAATGTTTGACATTATAATTGATAATATCACAAATTTTGATTGACGCTTTGTATACGTTTTAATTGGTGTTAGATTAAGTTGATTTTGGTTCAACTTGGTTTTTAAAATTAATGTTTCTCAAATGTAATATTTTTTTATTGTGTTATATATTTGAAAATTTTTGTTTGAAAACAAATTTTTGCTATTTATACAATTCTTTTAATATAAAAGTAATTATTTTTTTTTGTACAAACAAGAATTTAGAAAATAAAATTAATATTAAAGAAAACGCTAAATTAGATAATAATATTAGTAAAACAAATCTTATTTAAATATATAAACACACTTTTAAACATAGTGAATCAAATATATTATTTATTGTATTTTATTTATTAAAAGATAACTAACGAGTTTGTGTCACGTAACATTCTCAGCCGACAAATTTAGAAGAGTTTATCAGAGGATGCATCATGGGCAAGAGAAAGTGACAAATTCAAAAGAGCTTAATAAATAAAGTTAAGATGATGCATTAAGAGCGAGACAAACCTTAACAAATCCTGAAATGATCTTCATTTTATATCAATAGGGCCTTATAAATTATAAGAGTACTACTGTGGGGGATATTTAGACATCTTACGTAATTGTATTTTGTCTGAGGTATGTTTTTAAAATAATTAGATAAGCAAAATAATTTCAATTTTTAAATTAATATAATTTGAATATTTACAAGTTTAGCTTAATGAAAGTAATAAAAGTGAGTACAATGTTGAAAAGAGTGAATTTTTAACAAAATTGAAGTTGAAAACAATATTATAATAACAATCGAAACATAGTTAATTAAGTAATATATATTCAAAAAAGGAATAAATAATAAAGTCAATTAAAATCAGAAAAATGAAAAAAAAAAAGTGAATAAACAAAAGCGGGACCAAATTAATGAATATGCAAGATCAAATATGTTCAAGACTAAATTTTGACATAGTTATATTGCGCAGTTTATTTAATATCAATGTTTAGATCAAAATTTAAATTTTATCAATTTTGACAGTTAAAAATTATTAAATTTAATTTTTCAATATTAAATACATTATCAACAGATCTAAAACGATATTCATTTTATATGTATAAGGCAGAGTGTACCAAAAATTTAGTTATATATATATATATATATATATATATATATATATATTTAAAAACATTCTTTAGAATAATAAGAGTAACACTGTATGGGATATTTAGACCTGAGGAATGATTCATGTAGCAACGTCATACTGTGAGATAAGAATAAGGATAAAGCAGTGATGCTAATTAAATCCACCTATTATACATATATTTCAAACTAATAGTGGGTCCTGCCAATCACATGAGACACAAGGTGAATAGCATGCTTGTTTAAAATGACAGAAATAAAAGAAAAAAATCTGAGGGAAAATAAAATGTAAAGTAGTGAATATTAAACATGTCTTATAGCTTATATATATATATATATATATATATATATATATATATATATATATATATATATAGATATATATATATATATATATATCTATATATATATCTAGATATATATATATACACACACACATATATATATTTAAGTCAGTTAAAAATTTTAGAAAGACTTAAAATTTAGGAACATAAATTTAACATATTATTATAAAATATTTTAAGATTTTAAATCAATCTGAAGAATTAAATGATCAAATTTTTTTGTACTCTATAGGGCCCTGCTAATAAAGGATTTTGAGACGCATAAATACATAACCTTATAGTTCTGCTTCAGGGTCATTCAGAATAAAAAAAATTACTTCCTCAATTCTTCAAAATAATTTCAATATCTAAAATCGTTCATAATTAATATTCTAAACTTATGGTCTTTAATTAATATTTTTCCAAAAACTTGGATACTATTTACATAAAAATCTTGTAAGCTTTTCTATATATATAAATACAAGCAAGCACTTTCCTCCATGCTCCATCCCCACCATATCCATCCTCATTTCCTACTTGTCTCTACTTTATCTCTCTAGCACTCTTCAAACATGCATGTTCTTTCACTCCTTTTTGCACGACTACTATCATCTCTTTCTTCTCCATCCACTTATGCTGAAACTAATAATGAACGCTTAAGTGGTTTCAGCATTGACCTCGTTCATTATAACTCACCATTATCACCATTTTTCAACTCTTCAAGGACCCAATCAGAGCTCATTCAAAACGATGTGTTGCGTTCTATGTCTCGAACTAATCGCTTTCACTTCTCTACAGATAAAACAAGCATGTCAGCCAAAACTGGTCTAATTTTCAGTGAGGGTGGTTACCTTATGAGACTATATATTGGAACCCCACCAGTAGAGAGATGGGTAATCGCAGACACAGGAAGCGACGTCGTATGGTTCCAATGCTCACCTTGTAAAAAGTGTTACCCTCATAAAGCTCCTTTGTTCAACCCAAAAAAATCTTCAACTTACAAGATTGAGTCTTGTGGCTCAAAAGCTTGTGCTGTCCTTGCCAAAGGCTACTCTTTTTGTGGTCGTGCAAATCACTGCATGTATGGTATATCGTATGGGGACGGTTCAGTCTCAGAGGGAAATTTGGCTTCAGACTATATTAGGTTTCGTACAAGTGGTGGCAAATTTGCTTCATTTCCTATTACATTGATTGGATGTGGAATGTATAATTATGGTAAGTTCTCAAGAGATGATGCTGGACTTATTGGGTTTGGAAATAATCCTCTGTCCTTAGTTTCACAACTAGGCCCTAAAATTGGCCGCAAATTTACCTATGGCTTGAATTCTTATGATGTGAACTCTACAAGCTAGTTGAGATTCGGTGAAGAAGCCATATACCCAGAAATAAAAGAGTTGTGTCCACTCCATTGGTGAGCATACCTGGACCTTCATCCAGTTATTACATCCTCAAGCTTCAAGGTATCATTACAAGTCATAGTAAACTTATTTATTGGCCTTCATTTAGTTCTATTGCCAAAAGGGGTTTAAGCTCCTAAATTAACTCATTGGGTAAGTTTTGGACATTAAAATTTAGGCTAGTTTAAGTGCAACCTCAAATCGACACATCTTTTTACCTATATAGGTCAAACTTTTGACTCAAATGGGCTCTTAAAAAATAAAACATAATGATAGGAAAAAACGAATTAGATCATTCGCAAGAAAGTTAGGTCAATCCATTTATATGCTAAAATGTCCAAAAGGGACTTATAAATTGAAATAGACGTTGTTGATATAGTTTTTAAAAACAATTCAGATATTCTTATATTTTGGTGGGAATATGAGAATATATTCAACAAAGATAAATTATTAAATAAAAATTTAATAATTTATATTTTTATAAATTTAATATGACTATATATAATTATATTTTTTATTTATAAATTTAAACTATTAATGTTTTATTTTACGGTCCACCTTTATTAAATATAATCTCATATTCTGCTTGAATATGAGGAGATGAATATACGTTAAAAACTCATAATAAATGCTTTTGGGTTTCCATTATGAGTGTTTGATAATGATTTGAGTTTATTTTTCAATTACAATTAATAATCTTTAGCAGGTATCATCGTGGAAAAAAAGGCAGTGCAAACAGGTCCACTTGGTGCCAACATAATGATTGATTCTGGGACAGTATTGACGTATCTTGAGAAAAGCTTATACAAGAAGGTTGAAGATGTAGTGAAGAAAGCCATTGGGGTAAAACCAGTGCAAAAGCCTTCTGAAGGTTATAAATTGTGTTAGCCCTCAAGTAAAATCAAAGGAGTTGATATTGTTTTTCAATTTAAGGGTGGTGCTAACCTTTTCCTAGAAAGACAAAAATTGTTCACTCATGAGGGCAACTTGGTTTGCTTTTTGGTATTACCCACAAATGTCAAACTTTCTATCTTTGGAAATGTGGTGCACAGTAATTTTCGAGTACAGTACGACCTTCACGCTAGAAAAAGTTTCCTTTGCTCCTGCCGATTGCACCAAGGAGTAGAATTGTGTGTGCCTGTGTCTTTGTCTTTGTCTCTCTTCGTAAGTGTGTGTGAAAGTGCGTGTGGAGCACTTGTGGTAGTTGTAGCCAAGAAGTATATTCAAATCAAAATATTTTTCTTGAACTGTGACTATAAGTTGTATTTAAATGGAGGGGGAATATGATTGCCAGCATTTAACAAATTCTTAGAGACTCTTTAATATATTAAAATTTATATTATTAGATAAAAATTTAGTGATTCTGAACCCCTCAAATGCACTATTTGTAAATTCTTATATGCAAAGAATCTATCTTGTCACAACTTGAGTTGGTAGAATATGACTGGCATGAGGATAAGGTGTCATTTATCCTCGTGAACCCATTAAAAACCTCAATATGGAAAAATTTATATAAACTCACATTAAATAAACATTTAATCTCATAATTCTCATTCAGACATTAACTAAATTAGTTTAATCTCTGTATAGAAAGTTGGGCAGGTTATTCTTTGAGTTATAGACCTCCTAAAATTTTTACAGTAAAGTTATCTGACATACCAAAGTAATACAATAAACAATTAGCTTATATACGAGGGAATGACTAGACTAAATCATAAAACAAGAAAAAACCATAGCTCTAGTATTAAGCTAGGCTCAACAAGGAATTAATCACCATGATTACAATTCCGTAGGTGGGTGTTTTATATCGACACTAGAATCTGAAAAATGTTAAATAATGGGGTGAATAGAAATTCAGTGAGAAAGTAATTCTAATATTGCAGAAATTATAGCTGACTTACATTTGTACGTCTTTCAAAATTTAAAACCAAATATCATACAATCATAACTCAATAATATCAAATAGAGAATCATCATTAATAGAGCGCATTGGGAATCTCATGCAGAACCAGTCAAACTTTTGAAATACAGAACTAGCCTAAGGCTAGTGAAAACATATCTAATCAAACACTCATTTCAGCCATAAACTCTGAGTAATTATAATAATAGCCTTAGGCCTCATACAAAAATGGTGGTAAGGGTATCATACACAATTTTATCATATTACCAATCACAGTGCACTACGACTAACGTCTACTACCATTAACTACAAAGTTGTATTTTGGACACATTCCCAATATTTCAGAAAAAGATACATCCATGTACAGATATCAAAATTTCAAAATTATACCATTTCAGAGTTTAGATTTTAGTATTTTTGATAATTCAAAATTCAGAATAATATCGTACGTAAGTAGGATAATCTACTCACCTAAGAGAAGTATAACAACCTCCTTCTTTCCTTGATTATAATTCCCTTGTTGACAATTTTTTTGTCACTTAAAACATTAAATAAAATACTCTCAATATTCAGTCCTTATAAATTTAATTATTTGGCTTTGTCATAGACCTAATTAATTATTCTTTATTCACCTTTATCCAATTCACCCCTCTTTCTTTACTAAATTTTAGAAAATCAAATTTATGGGCCACTTTCTTAAATAATACTTCAAAATACTTATTATTATTCTTATTATCATTATTATTACTATTATTATTATTTTATTCAATTATTCCATTATGCACTTATTAAATTTCTAACCCCTACCATCACACAAATTTCACTTAGGGATCATCTAATAAATTCCAAATTTTCCATTTAACCTCAAATAATATTTATTGCTATCTAATCAAGCCAAACTAATTTTCTCCATCTAATTTCCTTCCTTTTTCTTCATGAAAAATCTAGGAAAATTACGAAAAAAAATTAGAAATTTGTTCTAAAATTCAAATTAAGATTTCCAAAAATTCTAAATCACTCACTAGGTATATAACAAAATTTAAGAAGTCCTAAAAATTCAAAATCCATTTATTTCCCAAATTGCCTTTAGACCCTTAAATTAGGGTTTTTCGATCTAGAAGCCAAAATTCACAATTAATTAGTGATTTCAAGGAGAAATGTATGAAATTCACTTTTGAAGTGTAACTTTAACTTTATTTGAAGCAAACAACCCAAATTGAGCTCAAATTGGCCTCTTTTTCGAATGAACAATGACAAAATCAAAGTTCTTCAATCTAAAGTAAATTGGACCAAATTGATTAGTGCAAATGAAGGAGAAAAGGCAAAAACTACTGTAAAAAGTGAAGCCCTAAGCTAAATCAAATTAAAACACACATTTTTTTATGAATTTGAAGCTCTAATTTGCTCCTTCTCAGACTGCCAAAAAACTCTAAATTTCCTACCACTTGGAGCTTGTCGCCGGTAGTTCTTAGGCCGATGGAGATGCTAGGATGCCAGTCAATGAATGGATGGTGGTTGGACGGTGATGACAATGGCCAGAGTTGTGGAATTTCGGTGAGCACAATGAATGGACGAAGTTACAACACTGAAGCTAATGTCTGAAGTTGTTCTAGTGTAATTTTTAGTGTTATGTTAATTTTAAGTTGTAATTGTGGATTAAAATATTGTTAGTGGAATTAATGGTTATGATTAGGATAATGGATTAGTGTTAGTTAAGAATAATTTGGGTATTAGTTTAATTAAAATAGGATAGTGAGTATGATTGAGTATTTAAATGAATTATGTGGGGATAAATAATATAATTATTGTGATAACATATTATTAGTGGGAGTATTAGGAATGATTAGGGGTAATAAAATTTTTAAGGTGGGGATAAATATATGTATATTTTAAATGGGTATTACATATATCCAGAGATTTTGTATCAAAATGTCTAAGGCACTAGTTAGTAAAAATGGAAAAGATAAGGACTAGAATGCAAATTCACAAGATAAAAGAACGTGTTATCTAAAATTCCCTTACATCGTGTTCATGCCACTTAAGAGGAAGAGAAAAGCACAAAAAATAGTCTATACTTTTACAATTTGTAACAATTTAATCCCTTACGAATAATTATAATAAATCAATCACTCAAATTTCAGTTTGTGCAAAACATGTCCTTTTATTTGAATTAATTAGTGATTAATTTTGTATAAATGAAAAATTTTGAGAAGTTAATATACAACGGTTAGTTTATGATGTACCAAATTATCACAAAGTGGTGACCAATTTAATATTTTTCATCGAACAAGAAGGAAGGAAAAAGGGGTGTGGTGATGGTTGCTACCACATTATAGCTATGGCAAAATTTGTATTCAATTTATCGTCAATTTAATTTTATCTAATACCTACCAAACCCCTGTTTTATTTAATGAAATTTTTTTTATATTAACCAAACGTAGACATTGTATTTTGTCTGAGTTGATTTTTTTTTAAAAAAATAATTAAATAAGATAATCTCAAAATTAAAAAATAAGGGTACATAAATGAATATTTATAAGTTCAGCTTAAGAAAAATGGTAGAAGTGAAAATAAACATGTTGAAAGGAGTAAATTTTATTAAAAATTGAAGTTAAAAATAGAGTTAATGGTATTTCATAACTAATCAATTGAGCAAAAGCCCGTAGACCACTCAAAAAGGAATATTTATATTTGATCCATATCCTGACATAAGAAGTCTAATGGGAGCAATGCTTGAAATAGCAATCCATAAAAAAAACACATACTAAAAATTGAAAAATAAGTCAATTAAAAAAAATAAATTCAAAAAGAATAAATAATTGAATCAATTAAAATCAGAAGAATGACAAAAAAAAAAACAAACAGAATTAATAAAAGGGCGCACAAAAGGCAAGATCAAATATATTCAAAGCTTAATTAAGACCCAGTTTATATCATGAGCCCATAATGCTAATCCAGTTATAGAGTAGAGATCAAGAAAGATTAGAAACATTAAGAGTGTATCTCTCTTACAATTCTGGCCGTAAGGAATCCAAATGTTGGTAAATTTAATAAAATTTGGATGGTTAAATGAAAATTTATTAGTTTAAATTTTTAAAAAGTTATTAAAAACTGTTTATAATTTATTAAAATCTAAATATTGAATAAAAATTTAATAGTCAAGATCTCCTAAAATATAAAAAAAATTTGCTTCTCAGAGAATTTAAATCTTAAAAAAAAAAATCATAGAAAGGTCCTTCTTTGAATTTGGAATTTCTAAAGCAAAAATATGAAAACAGAGTAGGTGGAGGCTCTGTCTAGGGAGAGCCAAAAAGAGAAAAACAAAGTAGAATTTGAATTATAAAATAATCATGAATCTTTAGTTTATCACAATTTTAATTTATTGACCAATTTTATCTCTGTATGTTTATCAATATGCCTTTCAAAACAGGTAAAATTGGTTAACAGGAAACAAAACTGATTAAGAATCATTTTGGTATGGTATATATAGAATATACACGTCACTATTTATAGATCATACGTTAATAGTGATCAATTTATTAAATAATTTTATCTCTTTATGTTTCTCATTATATATAGGATTTTATAGTATTATTTACTATCAATGTATGTCTCTAAGCAATCTCTAATATATGGGCCAATAAGAGAAATTTAATCATTTAATCTTTATATTTTACGTTAGCTTGTAAATTAGTCTGTATATTTTATTTTTTAAAATTAATTCTCAATATTTTAAAAATTTTCAATTTAATACTTATTATCAGGTGAACTCTTAACTCTGTTTGTGAGTTATTGATAGATTATGTTAAATCTCAACTCGGCTTCTAAATTGATAAATCAGTATTTTTTTTAATTTTAATATTTCATCTCACTCCTCTCTTTGCAAATCCACGAGGCCACAACCTCCAATTTCACCCTCTCCAATTTTCATTCTCTGCAAATTTCCAATGCAATATGCAGAGCCCGTGGCTATATTACAACTCTAATCAAAATTTGTTGAATTGGCATATGCCAGCAACCCAAAAAATAAAGTTATGCGTACACATAACAGCAGGGATTAAATTAAAAACTTTTAAACAATAAGGACTAATTTTTAAAAAAAAAGTAAGGACTAATTTGCACACTCATATAAAGTATAAGGACTAATTTATTAATTTAGACACTCAATCAGTTGTATATCAACGTACAAATAACACTGTTAGCGAAGATTGGACGAGAAACTAGTGGTCTAATTTTGCCAGCCTTCGTAGGTTTCCACTTTCCAGCTATAACCTCATTAAAAGCAAAGTTGGACAATGTTTCGAACACACATTTCAAAGATATATGGTGAAAAACGATGCCTCCATCTAATTTCTCAAAAAGTTTATAGCGTTTCAAATTTATCACCATCCCTCGTGACCTAATTGAAATGGGTTATACATGTGTGAATCTTTATGTTGAATCTTAGGTTTTAATCCTAGGAAGACCATTGGTGTTCATTCATTATATGTTATGCCTATCCTGTTCCCTATGGAAGAAAAACCCAGAATCTATATAAGTACTATGAATATATTTATTTATTTCTTTATTTATTTTCTTTTAGATTTCTTACCCTATACGTTCATTGACATGAGCCGAGAGTCTCGTGAACTAACTATATATATTAATCTTCTCAAAAGTGATCGTCCATATTGATGGTTCATGGGAGAAGGATACATCACATGGGGAGATTAATTGAGAAATTGAAGAAAAAGTAGCGAATCCGATTAAAGTCACTCATTTTATTTTTGAACATATAATGCAAATTCAAAAATATATCCACGTAGTAAGGTTGTTTATAAGGAACGATTGGCTTTTAAAATTATTTTCAAATTTTATATTATTTTAAAAATACATATGTTTTTGTAAAATTAAACCATATTCATCTTATTTAAATTCAAATGCATTCATATTGTGATAATTTATTTATATTTTAACTTGACCATCAATAAATGGAGAGATTCATATATATGGATAGAGAATCATAATAGCGTTACTTGTTTATAAAATCATAAAAAATTGTGAATACAAAAATTATGACTTATAAACTAAAAAGAGTTAACTTAATTGCTAATACGAGAAAATACCTTTTCTCTGACAATATTATAAAAAATTGTTCTGAGAGAAAATAAATCAGACAAAATATGAAGATACCCAAATCGTAATGAAAATAAGAGAATCTTATTAGACCATTATTATTTTCACCCTTATTTTTAAACAATATTTTATCCTTAAACCAAATAACATCACCAGGATAATGAAATAAACAAGAAATCAAACAATTTCTAAGTTTTTTTTAAAAAAAATAAAATAAAATAAAATAAGATGTACTCTCTTCATGATGCATGCAAAATCTTGACCCTTACTATGACCAGAAAATCTCGCACACCTTTCTATATATATATATATATATAAATCCCACTTCATGTCCTGATCGCCATCCTCTCCATTTTTCTCTGCTTGTGTACTGTTCATCATTAATCATGCATGCCTGTGCACTCTCTTTCACACTACAGCTATTATCTCTTTCTCCTCTATTCATTTATTCTGAAGCTGATAAACATATCAATGGTTTTAGCATAGACCTTATTCATCGTGATTCACCACTCTCACCATTTCACAACTCCTCAATGACCCAACCAGAGCTTCTTCAAAACGCTGCGTTGCGCTCCATGTCTCGAGTTAATCGCTTTCACCTATCTATTGATGAATCAAGCGAACTAGCTGAAACTGATATAATTCCAAGTGATGGAAGCTACCTCATGAAACTCTTCATTGGAACCCCACCAGTGGAGACATGGGCTATTGCAGACACAGGAAGTGACCTCGTATGGGTCCAATGTTCACCTTGTCTCATCTGTTACCCTCAAAACGCACCGTTTTTTAACCCAGCAGATTCTTCTACGTACGTGGATCTGTCATGTGACTCAAAGCCCTGTACGTTCTTCCCCAAAGGGTATTCAAGATGTGGAATATCAAATGAGTGCGAGTACTACTATACATATGGGGATAACTCATACACCACGGGAAATTTGGCTACTGATTCTATTCATTTTGGTATGAGCGGTGAAGGCCAATCTGTGTCGTTTCCTAAGTCTGTGTTTGGATGTGGACATAGCAATAATGGAGGGTCGTTTAGTAGGAATGGAGCAGGACTTGTTGGGCTTGGGAATGGGCCTTTGTCCTTAGTTTCACAGCTAGGGGATACAATAGGTCGCAAATTCTCATACTGTTTGCCTCCTTTTGAAGAAAAGTCCACAACAAAGCTAAGATTCGGGGAAGAAGCGACCATATCTGGAAAAGGGGTTGTGTCCACTCCGTTGATAACCGATCCTAACTTTTCAACATATTACTACCTCAATCTTAAAGGTACAATTACAATCAAAGTGTGTAAATATATATATATATATATATATGTGGGTGTGTGTGGTGTTGTGTGTGTGTCTGTCTCTGTGTGTTTTACTCACATGCACACGTATGTAAATGCATGTGTTTCTATTAAATAGAGTTAGATCAAGTTGGGTTTGGGGCTTTCTCCAAGGCGATGTTAGTATTATAGTTGTATTTTTCCTAGTCCAATTGTTTTTTTCTGTTCCCATTTTTAACCTTCAAATTTATGACCAAGTAATTATCGTGGTAAATTTTTTTCCAATCTCATTCACTATAGAGAAAAATATTTATCCCTCACATTTTGATTATGTCTCAATTTGATTATCTTCATTTGCCTTGTCTCAAAAATAATTATTCCTCACATTTCCTGATGTCCAAAAAAATTGGTCTTTATGTTAGTTTATAAACGCTGTTGGAGAGTTATTTTCCAACAGAGGAATAGATTATTTTAAAGTTTAAAAATGTGAAAAACCATTTTGGGAGAAGAGAAATGCGAAAGATCAAATTAAAAGACTCAAAATTTGACAGACCAATATAGTAATTTTTTTCATTCTATATAAATTAAATGAAATCTTTCAGTGTAAAGTATGGTGAGACTCAATTTTTTTCCATATTTCATGAATTTTTTTTATTTACCAATTTAACTTTTTAGTTGTAATGATCTATAACAGGCATCACTGTTGGACAAAAGACTGTAGAAACAGGTCAGAGCGATGGAAACATAGTTATTGATTCTGGAACGACATTGACGTATCTTCCATCAAGCTTCTACAGCCAGGTTGAAGCTTTGATGAAGGAAGCCATTGACTTTGATGAAGCAGTAGTTCAAAATCCTCCTGAGCCATGGAAACTGTGTTACGCATCGCAGACGTCTATCAAGAATTTTCCAGATTTTGTGGTTCATTTTGAGGAGGCTGACCTTGCATTGAAGCCTGAGAACATCTTCGTCCCCATCAACCCTATGCTTTGCTTTGGGGTGGTCCCTTCAGACAGATTTTCTCTCTATGGAAATGTGGCCCAGTTCAATTTTCAAGTGGAGCATGATCTTGGTAGCAGAAAAGTTTCTTTTGCTCCTGCTGATTGTGCTAAACAGTAGAAAATAGTAATATTATGATGAATAATGATGCACTTTAGTGATGTGAAGTGTGAACAATATTGTAAACTCAAGATTGTCATGAGTAGCTGCACTATATGCAAACCTTGTCTAAATTTGGCCCACTTAGCACCTTGAAGAAGACTTATGAGTTATGACCCAACAGGATTTTGAACAAGCATGACCGCCATTAAAAATATCGCACCAAATGAAAACAGCAAATAGAACTATATTATCCATAGCATATCAGTTGGATAAACATTAATATGAGGAAAATTTGCCCCTTTCCAAACATTATTTTGTTCTTTCACGTATTAGTCATATTTGTAATTTGATCCCTTATTTTTATTAATTTTAATTCAATTTTTTATTTATAAGTTTAGTTTTAATTTGGTCTCACTCAATTATGAGGCTAGTTTTAATTTCATCCCTCTTAATACATTTAACATCTCATTTTCAACTAAATTTGGACTAAATATACTAACATATAGTGATAAATCAAATTGATATTATAAAGCAGTGATTGATCAAATTGAGACTGCAAATTAGTGAGAAGCCAAATTGAGACAAAACTTATAAGTGAGGAACTAAATTGAGTTTGCAAATATGTGGAGGACTAAATTAAAAATAAACTGATAAGTGAGGGACCAAAACAAACTTTACTCAAATTAAGTTGATAATTGTGGATGTTTCAATTTCCTTCCTTTCAGTTTTTAAATATGATGAAAAGATACAAGAGCTCAGTGCATCAGTTTTAGGAAAAGTGACTTTTAAGATTACTGTTGTTTGTCTTATCAATGCTAGATATCTTATTAGTAAGGTAAATAGGCACTTATAATATTTATGACCAAGAAAGCTCTTATCCGAGGCAAAACTTTTACTTCTTTAGATAAGCATAATATGTCAATTTTAAACAGTTAACATCAATATATGAAAGTTCCAATACATCTCATCCAAATAGTGCAATTGTTTAATTTGAGATGAGAAGAAAATTTTAAAATTGTTCATCTAATCCACAAAATTTTGTATTGACATACAACGAGAGGCAAGTCATTATATTCCTATTAGAAGTAAAATAAAAATAAAAATATAAAAATTTTCGTTTGACATGCCAACCGAAATCCAAATTCAAATCCTCAAATACATAATATTCCAGTTAGTCCTAATTTTTTTAAAAAAAGTTAGGATACAACATCAAAGAAGAGTTTTCCAAAGGAATTTTAGGCCAATTAATCAAGGATAAAAGCATTTTTGGTTCTCATTTTCCGAACATGGAAACAGTGAAATACTTCACCCTAAGAAAGCCCGAACTCAGAGGAGGTCATCAAGACATTTTTTATTTTAATCTCTTGAATTCTTTTTAAAAATAATCTTAATAAAAAGATATATGACAACATCTTTTTTATTCTCAATTTCAGAAAATATTTTAAAATGTTTCTAAAATATTAATACTATTAATAAAAACCATTAAAATACATGTTTTAAAATATTTTTAATAGTATTTTAAAATTCCTACGCTATGTGAAATTTCAAATAGATGTGCAAGGACAAATTTGCTATAAAGATTTCCATTCTATCATGTTAGATGTAAATAAGATTCTCACAAAATGTAAAAATACCAACGACTGTAAAATCCCATTCTTTTCAACCAAACACACAATCATAGCTTTCCTTCTAAATTAATTGTGGTGAAATAAGTCAATGCATAGGGTGTCACATCTGACTCAATCCTTCTCGTAATTATGTTATGACATATATACTAATTTTTCTTAAAAATTAGCTTGTATGCTAGTTAGTGATCGAGAAGCCTATTTCACACAACCATCCTTTTTATGCACATTTCGTTGAAGCGCTCTCTCTCTCTCTCTCTCTCTTCTTTGTGGAATTGTACTTGAGTTTGTAATATTCATGAAATTTATACTCAAAAGACAACTTAGTCAAAATTAAATGTAAATATAGATAAAATTTTATCTGACATTATAATCAAAGTAAGTACTTAAGTCTTATCTTGTGCATTTTTAGCACTTGTAACTCAACAAAGTATGGTAATTAAGTATCTATAAAGAAAATTTTGATTTGATAAAAAATACAATATTTTCTACTTAAAATATTTTAAACTCCTAATTATACCCACTAACTCTACTTACATTATTTTATTACCCTAATCATAACCATTATTCCCACTTTGATTATTTTAATGCACTGATTCCATCTTATAATTTCATCATAATCCCAACCATTTTGCAAACTCATTCCTCTCCTTCAGAATGCCAGATCCAACCTCTCCCTTTAACAGCCTCTTCACCATAGCCAATGAGCATCGGTGACCCACCAGCAACACTTCCAGCCCACTGGCAACCTCCCACATTGGCCATATCACCGAAAAATCATGCCACATGATCATCATTGTGCAAATATCTCAATCGGGCATTGATGTTGTTTCAGCCACTGTGAAGGGTCACCGACACCTTCTTCAAGCTACAGCGACACCATCAACCACCAGTGACCTCCATCAACCACCACATAGCTGAAATTTCTTCGATATTCCAGCAACCCTATTCACCCGAAATCCAAGCTCAAAATTCACGATTTTGGTGCTTATTTGCTTCAATTTAACTTAGGTCTTCAATTTCATGGTGTTTTTCAACCCTTTCTCCCTCATTTACATAGATCAATTTGGTCCAATTTGCTTCAGAATTGAAGAACCCTAATTTCGGCACTGTTCATTCGAAAAAAAAGGCCAATTTGAGATCAATTTAGGTTGTTTGCTTCAAATTAAGTTAGGGTTACAATTCAAAGGTGAATTTCACACCTTTCTCCCATGAAATCACTGATCAATTGTGAATTTTGGCTTTTGGATAGAAAACCCAAATTTAGTGGTCTAGGGGTAATTTGGGAAATAAGTGAAATTTGAGTTTTTAAGGCTTTTTACATGTTGTTATGCACCTGGGGAGTGATTTAGAACTTTTGGAAATTTTAGTTTGAATTTCAAAATGAATTTTTTATTTTTTTTCGTAATTTGCCTAGATTTTTCACGAAGAAAAAAAAGAAATTAGATGGGGAAATTAGTTTGGCTTGATTAGATAGCAATAAATATTATCTGAGGTTAAATGAAAATTTTGAAATTTATTAGATGACCCTTAGGAGAAATTTGTGTGATGGTAGGTGTTAGAAATTTAATACATGCATAATGGAATAATTGAATAAAATAATAAAAATGATAATAGTAATAATAATGATAATAAGAACAATAAAAAGAAATATAGGTCATAAGTATTTTGAAGTGTTATTTAAGAAAGCATCCCATAAATTTAATTTCCTAAAATTTAGTAAAGAAAGAGGAGAATTGGATAAAGGTGAATAAGGAATAATTAATTAGGTCTGTGACATAATCAAATAATTAAATTCATAAGGACTGGATGTTAAGAGTATTTTATTTAATGTTTTATATGGCTAGAAAATTGTCAACAAAGGAATTATAATCAAGGATAGAAAAAGGTTGGTATACTCCTCTCAAGTGAGTAGATAATCCTAATTATGCACGATATTATTCTAAATTATGACTCTAAATTTTGAATTATTAGAAATACTGAAATATGAACTATGAAGTGGTATGATTTTGAAATTCTAATATATGTACATAGATGTATATTTATTTATGAAATATTGGGAATGTGTCCAAAATAAAACCCTGTAGCTAATAGCAATAGATGTTAGCCGTAGCGCACTATGATTGGTAATCTGATAAGATTAGGTATAATACCCTTACCACTATATTCTGTATGAGGCCTAAGGTCATTATTATAATTACTCAAAGCTTATGGCCGAAATGAGTATTTAATCCGATCTATTTTCATCAGCGTTGGGCTAGCTCTGTATTTTAAAATTCTGATTGGTTATGTAGGAGATTTCTAATGTGCTCTATTAATTATGAATCTCTATTTGACATTACTGAATTATAACTGTATGATATCTAGTTTTAAATTTTAAAGGACATACTATTATAAGTCTGCTATAATTTTTACACTATTAGAATTATCTGCTCATTAAATTTTCACTCACCTCATTATTTAACATTTTTTATATTCCAATGCTAAACCAAAACATCCACCTCCGGAATTGTAATTATGGTGATTAATTCCTTGGTTAGCCTAGCCTAATGCTAGAGCTATGTTTTTCTCTTATGATTCTGTTTAGTTGCTCCCTTGTATACAGGCTAAGTATTTGATGTATTATCATGGTATTTAGTTAACTTTGCTATAGAAATTTTGGAAGGTCTATAACTTAGGGAATAACTTACCCACTTTTCTACATAGAGAGTAAACTAATTCAGTTAATGTTTGTATGAAGAGATTTTGAGATTTAATGGTTATTTAACATGAGTTATATAAGTTTTGTTGTCCTAAGACTTCTGATGGGCCCATGAGGATGAAGAATACCTTATCTCTATGTCGGTCACGTCTTATCGGCTCAAGTCATGACAGAGTTCCATATTCCTTCAATTTTCAGTTTGGAGAAAACTGCTTATAAATTACTTCAAGACTTGTTTAGTTTAGTTCTTAAAAAAGAAAGCATGCATTTTTCAAATGGAACCAAAAACAGAAAGCTAGTTATAAGGCGTCTGGTAAGACCACTATGATTATTACTTGTTCAATTTCGATATATACAAAATTTTCTCGCACTGTAATAAAAGAAAAAATAGTCAATAATTTGATTTGTGACAATTTAATTTAAAGGACAACCACTATTATTGTTTTTTTAACACTTATGAAATTTTGTGTGTGGTTAAGTATAGTTAAATCTCAAAGGGAAGGAAACTTGTTGTGCCTAACTAAAATGAATAATTAAATAAAGCTATTCATAGTATAAAATTAAGTGAATTGGACATAAGATCAACAAATGGGTCTAGTTCAATGGAAAGACTCAACTAACTCACCCCTGAGTTTGTGAGTTTAAGATTGAGCCCCTCCATTCTTTGTCATCTTTTTCTTAGTGACACGTGTCCCATTTAGATGAAATGACCATTTTGCCCTTAGCCTATTTCTTTTCTTTTCCTAGATTGCTTCTTTTACCTTACACTTAATGAACCTTGGGTGCCACTCCCTTGTTTGTTCTTTGCTATACCTACACTGAACATTGTTGCTCGTTGTTTTCTGACCATCACTGGCATGATAGTCAAATTAAAGCTTTTCATTTTTCGACAAGAAACCCCCTCATCTATTCATGTGTTTCAATAGTAAAGGAGCTCATATTTGAGCTAAAACTTGGCAAAGTTTCATCCAATCTTCATGGGGTTTATGTTGTATACTTAGTTTTTGCCCTTCCCCTTCTAATATGAAGTGTTGATAATTAGTTCTTGTGTTCCAATTTGGAGAAATTTGATTTCTAAACGCCTAGGGTTTGGGGAAAGTAAGAAATTTTAAAATTTCTATAGGTTTAGCTTAAAAATCGACCTAAGTGAAAGGGGGAATTATTTCTTTTAGAGTTAAATTATCAAGGGTAAATTGTTCTAAGAAAAAGGATTTCATTATCATAGGAATAAGTTATTCTATGTTTTGGATATATTTATACATGTACTAGAGTGATGTGTATTGTGAAGTGCAAAAATGGAATGATGAAATACCATGGCTTAGATCAAAGATATTAAGAATATGGAAAATACCCTTTCATAGGTATATAATGGCTATATTGATGTGCACCCACCATTAATGTGCTAAGAAGAGTAAAGAAAGCCATTAAGCTTGTAACTATGAATCGTGTAACTAAGGATATAGACTTCCTTAATTATTTTCAAAGATGGTGTACTCTTGAAGAATCTCATTAAGAGTAAAAGTCGACAAATGGAAGCACAGTTAATGTAGCATTTAAATTTAGGTGCAGAAGATATCCAATTAAGATCTCTAAATTATTTTTGTTATAATTATTATTTACTTAGAGTGCTGATCAAACTAAAGTAATTTAATGATAATGAAAATTGTATATATGGTGCCTCATGATTATCATGTAAGTTAAAAATACTTTGTATTCTAAGATAGGGACTTACCTCATGAATTCTTCCAAGGGTTAGGAGGAGAAGCAGGAATAGCTAGGTCGCTTCACCAACTAGGTGAGCAGGAGCACTCCCAACGGTGTTATATGTTACACTTGCTTGTGTTACATATTTATTTTTTATCACTTTAAAGGCTTATGTTGGGATTTCACTAATTACAATTCTCATATTCCTTAGTAAATAGTTTCATAAGATTTAGATAATTCTCTTAAGTTGATAACAAAGCATATATGGAATTACACAATTCTAAAAGAGGGAACCATGTAACATGAATAGGATATAATATGATGTACTGACTGTCTTACTATTATGAAATGACTTACATACAGAATAGTAAATTCGATTATAATAAGAACTAGTATTAGATTAATGAGGTAGCATGAGCTTATGCCTGACAATCATTTAGGTTAGCTTACCTCGAGGGCTATGTGCCCTTGTCTAATGATGATTATTCCTGAGGGTTGTGTTCCCTTGACTGATATTAAAAACACATGGAAGTAAGTCCATGACTGTTATTTCAATACTATGCAGTTTTCCTTGTTTTCCCCTTTGTACATGGTTTTTAGTTCCTTTGGTTTCATTAAAAGTAAAGGGTTAAATGTTGTTTAATAGGACACTTGCCAATTTAATGGCTCATGTTAACAGGGATAAAATTGCTATAATATGATCCATTGTGAAATAGTTTATTCCTGATATTGCATTCTTGGTAATAGTGCTGCTATATTTATGGGATGCTACCTTTTTTTTTTTCTCTATTTTCATATAGTCATCAAGAACAACCCTCGGGTTTACGAGGGTTAGAGAGAATTCTATCCACATTGCAAGTGACATGACCACAAGGAGGGGGAAGCCCCCGTGGCTTCTAAAGCACATCCTAGAACTTATGTAACAGTTGTTGAAGATCCACAAGGAAGTTAACATTTTCTACAGCTAAGTAGAGTCTTGTAGTTGCCCCAATATGGAAAAAAAAAAAAAAAACAAATATAGCGTCAAGGGTGTGTAGGTATTTGAAAGAATAAAATTGAACTACATATACTAGCAAAGACTTGTCCTTTGTCAATTTAATAAAAGGCCCGTTATGATAGAACTTAAGCTACAAATTACTGTAGTATGCCACGTGAAAACCCAATGTAGGCAATCGTTGCACACTAAGCACGACGTCAGTTCTTGCTACAGGGAGGAGAATGAAAGGAAGAACTAACTCATGGCCTTGGTACTTGAGTAATATTGCCAGAATTTTTCCTCCAGTAGTAAAAAAAATTTCCATTACCCACTAAGACGTTAAAGCCTGGTACCGCTTTGCAACAAAATTTGGGTAACAACTAATAGCATAGCTAAGTTAATCCAATAATGATAATAATAATAATAATAATAAGTTCTTAAAGGCGAACCCTCTTGTTCCTCCAATCAAAATGAGAACCATTCTTATATGAGTAAATAAGAAAAGGTGTAAGGGTAAGTAGAATAGAAATAAGCACTTGTCTAATTCAATTGGCGGAATACTTGATTTTGTTGATTAAGCAAAGGTTGGAAAAATTGATGAATGTGAATACCATTAATCTATTGAAGGCAGCCAACCATGAGGATGTGAAAGGTGAGCATACACATATATATGTATATATAATTTATACACTGTCACACCTAAAATACGACCACAAAGCACGGGAAAAAATAATTATTTTTTGTTTAAACAATAAAAACTAAAATTTAGGAGTTGCAACTAAAATTTTAAAAGATAAATTTTGAAAAACCAATTTATAAGATATAATGGTATGTGACTTGGCAATCAACTAACTCCAGTAAAAATGGGAAGCTTTAACGCGGCATGAAAAGCATATTTTGATGAGATGAAAATGGGAAGTTAACTTACCGAAGACTGTAGTTGGGACCCTCTTTCTCATACCCCTTTGTTTTGTATTTTCTTTCTCAGTTTTTCGTTATGCCTTCTTCCTTTATTGTTGGCTGCCCATCTGCATCTTATCTCCGTTTCTTTTCTTTTCTTCTATTCTATGTTTTCTCACCTCCAAATAGGGTTAACGTTCTGTGGATATTTCCCTGGGTTCATGGTTGTTCATCTCTTACTATTTTAGTTCTTATTTTGCTCTTATTCCTCGTTTTCGAGCTCTAAACAAAGATTTGCCTCCCCTCACAGTTTTTTTTTTCTTTTCGGCTCTCTCAGCATTTGTTCTCATTGCACGGGCTCCCATCTTCTTATTCCACTCTCTTAGCTCTCCTCCTTCTTTTTGTTTCAGGCTTCCCTCCCCATCTATTAGTTCCTTTGCGTTTTCATTCTATGACTCTCACCCCCGCTTTCACCCTTCCTCTTTTACTCTCATATCTGTTCTTTAAAACTGAAAGCAAAGGTGCATCGAGAGCCAACTCTTTATGCCTCCCCCTGAGCTTGAGCTTCTCCTTGGCTGCACCGTTCTCCCATTCTCTCATTCTCTTCAACTTCCTCTGTCCCTCGATCCCTCAGCTGAACAATGTTGCATCTCTGTTCTTGCTCGTTAGAATAGGGGTGTCTTAACTTATACACGGTTTTCTTTATACCCCTTCTAGTCTCTCTTTCGGCTTCCTCCTCTATCGCTTCTTCTCTTCGTACTTCCTCACCTGATGTCATTCCACTCCGTTCTATCTCGCACCGCTGGTTTCTCTCTTCTCTCTTTCTCGATTACCCTTCTTCTTCCTCTCAGGTTTTGTCCTTTTTCGCCCCCCTTCATTTTTAGTTCTTTTCTCTCATGCCCTCGTGCTCTCCTTATCTGAAAGATTGCTGCCTTCTATGCAACTCCCTTTCATTCCTCTCTGTCCAAGACCTCACACCCTATGTCTTCTTTTTCTTCCCCCAACATGCATGCATGGAGGTGGCCAAGGTTCTTCCCAGTGAGGAATGGGTCATTCTTCTTTTTCAATAGTTTTTTATTCCTTCAGGGCATGCGTCCAGTATGTGTGTATGGGGTATGGATTTGTGCACTTTTCGTATTTTGTTTTTTCATTTTTTTTTTATTTTATATTTTGATTCTCATATTTTATTTTTCCATTTTTCCATATTTTGATTTTGTATTTTATTTTTCATATTTTTTATTTTGTATTTTTTTTTCATTTTTTTGATTTTGTATTTTGTTTTTCATATTTTTGACTTTTTGTTTTTCATATTTTGATCTTTATTTTTATTTTTCCATATTTTGATTTTTATTTTATTATTTTTTTATGACACCCATTTTATTTGCTTAATTAATAAATTAATCCATTAATTGATTTTTTTATTCTTGATTTATTTTAGGAGTGGGGTGTTCACATACACTAAGATTATTGTTTTCCTTTTTAATAAAAGAAGGAGTAAGTTGTTTGGCCAACATACATGCAACCCCCGTAAGTGGATGATTATAAAAGAAGGTAATTACTAAGTGAATAACTGAAGCTTAGAAAATATTAATAAACAAACATGCCTTCTTAATCATCATAATTACAGTAAAAATAATTTTAGGGTAAGAATGAAAATAATCAAGAGAATAACTAAGCACATTACCATTAATGAAAGGTATATTTATGAGAGTAAATAAAACAAATTATTCATTTAGGCTTTTAAGTGAAATTTTGGATAAATAAGATATCTACATGCTAAAGGAATTTCTTTAGGAATGTGTTTGACCACCTTGGGGGTCAAGGACTTAAAAGTAATAAATCTAAACTTTGGTATCCATCCATCATGTAAGTAGATAATGCTAATTATGCATATTTTTTTATTTACATATTTTTCATATGAAAATAATTGCTATTGAATGTTCAAGTGCCATGGGGCAAGCTTCCTGAAATTATAACCCATATCATTCATGTTCACTCTGAATATCTTGCAATATTTGATTTATGATAAAGTTTTATTACTACTATTCACAATCGAGCATTGGATTAAAGCTTCTAGCAATCTAAATTACTCATTATGATATTATTGGTCGTATAATCCATATACTGTAAAGGTGAACATCCTAAACTCATAATCCATATAATGTAAAGGTGAACATCCTAAACTCAGGTGGTAAGTAGGGACGGTGGTGGACGTCTCACCTACAATTTTTGCCAATAATTCCCACCTGTAGTGTCACACCTATAATTACTTGTACTATTACATTGTTAATATACAACTTAGCTACATAATTAATCATACATTACATCAACACTGTAGAACATAAAATACTAAAATTTTATTTTAAGAAAATAAATTCATTTCTATTAATATTTTAAATTCATTACCTAATCAACATTGCTCATGCCAACTAAAATTTAACAAATTATTTGTAAGTCTAAGAAAATTTCCTATTCAACTTTGAGACTATTCACTTGAAATAGTACCTTAATTTCTTCTACTTTTGTCTAGTTCTTACTATAAAATTTTGGAGCCAAAAATCTTGATAATTTAATCTTTTCCAAGTCTAAACTCAAAACAAAGAGATTCAGTCCCGGTTTCCAATGTTGTTCTATTATGACTTGGTTGGCTAGGAAAATCAATTCCAATTAGTCTAAAATTTGACATGGCAAATTTTATATATGTTTAGAGCTTAATTAAAAATTTTCAAGTAAAAATTCATTCATTTGTCTCTATATTTTGGGAAGTTCCCAAAACTATTTTGTTTTATTTTCAAATTATGATATTGTTCTGTATGGGTCTCTTTACCCAACTTTGCCATTTCTATATATTATTATGACTTCTAGAATTAAATAATGACATATCAAAAGTTCTATACCAAATTTTAAACAAATCCAAGGTTGTTTGGTATTTTATCTAAACAGAAACTTAAGCTAGACAATTTATAAGAGGAATAAACATATATTAATACTTCCATTTGCATATATAGTTTATCATAATAAGCTAGCAATCTCTTTCTATACATACATTACAAATGAGTATTATAATACTAAATTCCGCCATATTAACTATGCCATATCAAAAATTCAAACCCAATATTTCCATAGACAAGCATCTATAATGCAACATAATTCCTCAAGTCCACTTACAACATAACTTGCTTGCCTTTATCATCATTTGAACTTTCACTTATTTAATTGTTAATTTAGATATGGGTGAGATTATAAACCTTAGTAGTCATGTACCTTATGCAAAATATACAATCATCATCATCATTCTTAGTGTAAGAACTAGGATCATTAAACGAGGGCTATGTAACATATATAATACATAAATGTAAATTTGGTTTATTTTGTAACCACCATCTCATACTTGTGGCTATCTCTTCATCATCATAATTGTCACTATATTTGAATATTGGCCAATATGTCATCGTGCCGAGTTTAAAACACAAGAATATGTTAATCTAGACAACTAACACCCAAGAAGGGCTGAATTGGGTGTTTACAAAATTTCTATTTCTTTACAAATTTGTTGTATAGAAATTCATGTTCTAAATTATGCTTGGAAGAGTATGATGTAAAGCAACAATTATATAAATCAATGGAGGCTTAATGTAGATGCTTGAGGTTTATATATTTGGACATTTCAAATTTAATATCAACAATAAATGCAAAGCATAAATATAATAATTCAGAATATAAAGAGTATAGGGATAAAGAAAGCAAACTCAGTGATTGATCCTGGTTCAGCTCCAATCCAAGCTTACGTCTAGTCCTCAAACAACCTCTTGGGATTTTTCACTATCTCAATAATCAATTACAATAACAACAATGGAGAACCTCTCCCTTAATCTCAAATCCCAAAAAGATCATCTTCCTTACACTTAAACAGGGGAACCTCCCCCTCAACCCAAGCACACCCTTGCCTGATTCCCTTAAAGAACCTCCTTGAGATTCTTTCTCACAAAGAAGTAAGGAATATAAATGAATAACATCTCTTAAAGAAGTAGATTTATAAATGAAGCTCTAAGAACTCAAATGATAAAGAATATGTAGATTTTGGCTTAATGATGTTTGCTTCTCTCCAAAAAAATGATAAAGCAAGTTAAGGATCACATTCTAGTGTTTGGTTCTACTCAAAAATATGTTTGGAAGGTCTTATATATAGATTAAGATGGGATATAGTTGTTACATACTCAAAATAGCCATTATTTACTTTAGAAAACTCTTTTTGGGAGTGAGCAGTCAACTGTCAAGGGATCACCTGTTGACTGCCCATCAAAATATGATCATTATTTCAAATTTGGGACTGACCAATCAACTTTTGAGGGCTCATCAGTCAACTGATCACTTTCTGCACTATACCAATCGACTTGTCATAGGTGACCAGTCGACTGGTCACTTACAGTGACACAGTCCAAACTTCATATCATCATAGCTTTCTCATTTTAAGTCCATTTTAAGTGAATGAGCTCTTTAAGTCTTTTTCCAATGAAATAAGTTTCATATCAAAACACAATATATTTTTGGAGATATGATTAAAATAGTGACTAAAGGTCATAATACAGTTTTATACAGAATCCATATCTCATTGTTCAACTTCATAAGGTCATAGCTTTTCATTTGAACTCCATTTTAAGTGTATAACCTGTCATTGAAAAGTTCTTTAAGTCTACATTATAATAAAATAAGTTTATGCAATATCCCATACGATTTTGGAGATATAAGTAAAATAGTAACCAAAGGTAAAAAATGATTTAAAGTAAAATCTATATCTTACTGTATTTTAAGTCCAAAGTTATATTTTGAGAACCAACATATCTTCAGCCAATAAATGCATCATTGAATTTCACAAAATAATACTTAGCCTATGATAATTATACTTATTCAATCCATTAGCTATCTTGATGTAACCAAGCTTTCAACTTTTTTAATCTTGAACTTCTTCAAAGCTTATAGCACATTTCTTACTTGATATCTCTTTAGGTAGAGCATGGTATTGATATATTATTATCTCCACTTCAATGTTTACTCTTCTTTCTTTGGACCATCCTACACATATTAAATATTCAACTTGCAAACCAAATAGTTAGTCCAAATGGTTAATCAATTAAGCACATATTAATATTATATTTGTAACTCATATTTTTCATATATTTGTCATTATCAAAACAATCTCAACAGAATTCAAACTGTCATAAGATTTATCCTATGGCAATTTCACAAACGAACATAGCTAACCAAAAATATACATAGCAAGATATTCCAAAGTACAATAATAATCCAGTTCTAAACAAGCATATAGAGAATAAGAATATTGACTATTTCTTATGGATTCCAAATTTGAATATTCCTCAAGAATGCTTCTCTTCGTTTGTTTGGGAAATTCACAATCTAACATACAAAGTTTCATGCATATGTGTTAGCATCGTAATAGAAATGTAGGTTCCTTTATTAACATTTATCCTTTTCTTTGTTCTTATTCATAATCTAAGTTATCTAAGCTTAATATGGATTAATCTTCTACAAAATTAAATATTAAAAAGAGAACTCTTACCTCAATCAAGGTTCCTATTATTTATGCTTGATTACTTTTTTCTTCCTATCTTCCTTAAGCTTACTCATGCCAAAACCAAGCTTCACACACTCTATCTCTTTCTTTAAATTTAGGCCAAATGAACCCAAGGATGTAAAACACCATCATAGCACCTATATTTATACTAAACATTTTGCATGTAATAGGTGAAAAGCCTTATTCTTATCTTGACACCTATTTTCCATTTGTCAAGATAAGGCTTAGTCATATGACAACTTCTTCTCCTTTTGACACCTAATAGGCCATGTGTCAACATATGGTGTCTTTAAGGCTTAGTCATATGGTGACTTCTTTCTCTATTTAACACTTAATTGGCCATGTGTCAACATAATATGACTTCATGGCTTAGTCATAAGGTAACTTCTCTTCCATTTGATATAAAGTGGCTTCTTTTTCATTTGACACCTAATGGTTAAGGTGTCTTTTTCTTTATATGACACCTAATGGCTAAGGTGTCTTGTTCTTTATATGACACCTAATGGCTAAAGTGGCACTTTCATCATTTCACACCTAGTGACTATGGTGCCACTTTCTTTATTGGACATCTAATGGCTAAGGTGACTCTTTCTTTATTTGAGACCTAATGGCTTTCTTTATTTAACACTTGATGGCTAAAGTGGATCTTCTTTATTTGACACCTAATGACTAAGGTGACACTTTCTTTATTTGACGCTTAATAGCTTACCTCAACTTAATAGAGATGGGTACATTTTCCTCATTTCATCCTCTATTTCCTAAAGGGCCTCATTGGGAGATAATCCCTTCCAAACCACTTCAACCAATGGAATGCTTTTATTAGTAATTCTTTAATCTTTACATCATTGATCCTTTCTGGTTCTAAAATGATAAGTTATCTTAAAAATGCACTAACTCATATTCAATGATATGTAAAGGGTTTAGTTGGTGCTTTTTGAGTTAAGAAACATGGAAAACATCATGGATTTGTGAGACATTAGGTGGTATAGCAAGTCTATAGGCTATTGGTCTAATTTGATCATGACTTTAGAATGGACCTAGATTTCGAGGCTGAGCTTTTTGGATTTCAAAGATTTACCAATGCTATCACTAGAGTAACCTTAAGAAATATAATATCCCCCTTAGGAAATTCAAAGGGTATTCTCTTGTCTGCATAACTCTTTTGTCTACTATAGGTAGTTAGTAGTCATTTTCTAATGAGTTATATATGTCTAGTGGTATGATCCATAATTTCTAGTCCTAACAAGCTCCTTTCTCCAAGTTCTACCCTACATAAAGGAGACCTGCACTTTCTCCCATAAAGTGCTTCCAAGGGTGCCATCTTAATACTATAATGACGACTGTTATTACAAGAAAATTTTGCAAGTGGTAGAAACACATCCTAGTTCCCTATGAACTCTAAGATACAAGCCTTTAACATATCCTCAAGAGTTTGAATGGTTCTCTCAATCTATCTGTCAGATTGATGATGATATGCTAGGCTAAAATTTAGCCTAGTGCCAAAGTGTTTTTGGTAAAAACTTCTAAAACTTATCAGTAAATCTTGGATCTTTATCTAAGATAATACTATTTAGAACTCCATGAAGTCTTACAATCTCATCAACAAAAGTCTTACACAACTTATCTAGGGTAAAAATAGATTTAACTAGCAAGAAGTGGGCAAATAGGCACCATAATGACCTAAATGGAAACATAACCTAAGGATGTTTTAGGTAAACCCATAATGAAATCTATAAAGATGCATTATGGATATTAACACCAATCCAGATCAATCATGTAAGGCTTAGGAGAGTAACTAGGTTATTTTGGTGAGCCTTGTATTATTCGTAAGGGCAAAGTTAATCCTATTTTAAATAGAGTTGTGTTTTTGTACTCTAGTTGCTTCCAAGTACATAAACAGGATCCTAACCTATATTAATTTGTTTAATGTCTAGATGGTTACTTTGTTGAGACCAAAGCTCTCTTTTATTTTATATATTAGATTTCCTATTGTAGACATGTAGAAATGTTTATATTTCAAGAGAGACTTTGCTAAAATTCTACATAAGAACTTAGACTATATACATTTAGTTTGGAACCATTTACTTAAATTATGATGATCAATTCTGTTATTCAGCTCATAAATTTATGTATGTTAGGCTTACAGTGGTAAGATTTATCACATTCTTCGTGCCAATCATATCTCCATTTTAGGGGTCGTGACATTTTTTTTGTAGTAAAAGGTAAATATGTATTTCACTTTTGTGAGCGTAGTTATCAAACTCATAGTTTAAGTAAACTCATATAGGGAAGGTAGACTCATAATGTAGACTTGTAATGTAAACTCATAATACTATACTGAGTGAACCAAGTTTGTGTGAGTCACTATTGGTCTACCTAAGTCAATAAATAAATTGGGACTAAATATGTTAACATTTATATTAGTGATAGACCAAATTGAGACTAGGTTCAAAAATGAGGGACCAAATGGAGATTAAAAAGTAAACAGGAACCAAATTAAGACTAAAATCATAAATAAAGGACTAAATTAAGACAGGAAACTAGTGAAAGCCAAATTAAGACTAAATTAATAAATGAAGAATCAAAATGGTACTTTACTTGTTACAAATGGCCCTTGAATATATAGGATATTGCCATTAAATCATACAATTACACGATACATCTTTCATAGTACAAGACAAATATGCATGCTCTAGACACTAAATAGAAGCAAACCAAAACCTTTCAAGAGTTAAATTGAGTATTTTTTAGATTCAATAATCAAATAATTAAGACATCTATTTTCAAGAAATAAAAGAGATATGTGTTTGTTATTTTATTAGTTATTGTTATATGTGATATTTTATTATTAATAATATATATTTGCCTTAAATATTATTTTATATAAAATCAATAGCTAAGGTTAAATCTAGAAGAAATGTGAAAATATTAGTTTCTCTTTAATTCCTAAAAGAAAATTTACGACGTTAAAGGTGTTTCAAATTCATGGAAGGGAAATGATGCTTTAAGAGTAACTCCGAAAGATGTTTCATATTTTGGTTATTGGGATTAGAAATAGTACAAAAGAAATGAATAAGATAGAAGTTGAAAGTTGAGAAGCGAAATTAAAAGGTAATAATTTATAGTCATTATGCTTCACTAAGTTAAGTACATTCCTATTTGTTGAGCTAGTATAGCTTAATAGTGAAAATAACTCAAAAATATATTCACCAAAAATTTTTTTGTCAGAAAATGAAATAATATAAGCAAACATTTCTAAACGAAATTGAAAGAATATGAATATATATATATATATATATATGGGTGTATCAAACCTTAAAATGTTCGAAGAAATAGACGTTAAAATTAATAAACTAAAAAATCATTCAAAATCTAAAACTGGTTGCTTATTTTTAAAAAAATTTTGCACTAGTTTCTTCAATATGATATTAGTCATATGAGTATAATTCATGTTTGATGGAAAATAAAACGAAAGAAAGAAAAAGAATATGGCATAGATAAAGGTAAGTAAAATTTTATTTTAGTCTTTCATATATAAAATATTTTATAAATTAGTTTTTTATAGAATTGTTCTATCCCCATAAAATAGATATTTTCCAAGTCAATCAGTCTCTTATAAATTTTCATTTCCCTCTTGCTCTGACAAACTTCTTTTAATTTGAACAAGAGCATTTATATTTTATTTTTCAAAATAATTAATCACATATAAAGCACTACCAACTACAAAATAGTACTGCTAGGGTACAACTACTGCAAGTGTTGCACGCACTCTTTTTGGTCAATAGTACTTCACTTGTGATATTCCAAGTGAGATTATTAAACTTGACCAACCAAGAAAAAAAAAAGTGCATCACTCATCATATGACATCAATACCCTCACACACACTGACACAGATATATATATATATATATATATATATATATAACTATAGCTTGTTATACTCCTTAGTGCAATCTGTGGTAGCAAAGGAAATTTTTCTAGCTTCAAGATCATATTGTACTAGAAAATTACTCTGCACCACATTTCCAGAGATAGAAAGTTCATCCTTTGCTGGGAATACCAAAAAGCAAAGCAAAGTGTCGACAATGAGGTATGAGAAGGTTAGCACCACCCCTAAAATGAAAGACAAAATCAACTCCTTTCGATTTCTTTGGGAAATACCACAATTTGAATCCTTTAGAAGGATTTTGTACTGCCTTTACCCTAATGGCTTTCTTCACTACAGCTTCAACCTTCTTGTACAAGTTTTTTTCAAGAAATGTCGCTACAATCTCTGAATCAATCAATATGTTGCCACCATTTTGACCTGTTTGCACTGCCTTTTGTCCAATGGTAATACCTGTTAAATATTATTAATTTTAATTGAAGAGTAAGCTTAAATCATTAATTATAAAAACTTAGCATTGTCAAATGGGCTAGCTAGCTTGGTTGATGACAATTTTGTAACAATTTTGCGCATATATGGGTCAAACCAACTTTCTTATGAATCGTTTAATTTTATTTTTTCCTATCACTTTTCATTTTTTGAGTCAACCAGTTTCAACAGTTCGACCTATATAGTTAAGTAGACTTTTTATCTACTTAAAGTCGAATTTAAACTAGCCTAAATTTTAATGTCCAAACTTACGCAATGAGTTTAGAGTCTGAACCTCTTTTGACAATATATATATAGTATCTTTAATAGAAGGCCATTAAATAAGTTAACTATGACTTGTAGAAATACCTTGAAGATTGAGGATGTAATAAGCAGGCAGAGCTCCAACTTTGGTCAACATTAGTGAAGACATAACTCCTTTATTTCTAGATATCATCGCTTCATCACCAAATCTTAGCTTACTTGTGGAGTTAACATCCAAAAATTTGAAAAAGTTAAATCAATAGGTGAATCTATGACCAATTTTAGGGCCTAATTATGAAACCATGGACATAGGTGCATCTTCAAATCCAACAAACCTAGCATCATCCCTTGAGAACTTCCCGTAATTGTAATGTTCACATCCAAACACAAGTTTAGGAAACGACATAGATTGACCACCACTTACTGTACCAAAACTAACAATTTGAAGCTAAGTTTCCCTTTGTGTATGAACCCTCCCTGTACAATGCATAGTACATACACTGATTTGACTATCCACAGTAAGAATGGCCTTTAGCAAGGATAGTACAAGCTTTTGAGCCACAAGACTTAAGCATGTAAGTGGAAGATTTTTTTTGGATTAAACAAAGGAGCATTGGAACCATACGACGTCGCTTCTTTGTGTCTGCAATAGCGCATCTTTCTACAGGTGGGGTTCCCATATAGATTTTCATAAGGTATTTGTAAAGAAAATAGACAACAGATAGAAGCAAAACTATAACAAATAAGTTGATATGACAAAATTTTACGTGGAAAAACTCTAATAAGGTTAAAAAAAAAAAAACCATGGACAAAGGAAGAAAGGGCTTCACTATAAGGAAATTATAAGTTACACCTTCTCTCTATACAGTAAGGAAAATACAATATTTTTATATCTCTTGCTAATAAGATAATATTAATCTCACAACTCTCTCTTTATATAGAATTTTCCTTTTCTTGGTTGTGTGAAATGAGGTTTTGAAGCTCTCTATTTATAGGGAATGATGAAGAGCTTCAATACAATTTTCAAATGACTAAATTGCAATTATAGAAATTTTTCCTTTTTCTTTTCAATTGTTGGCCACCAACGAAGAGAAATATTGCAACCTAATGTTCATCTACCATTGACAATCTCCCACTTGAATATTTGAATGAGAATTAATCAATCTTCACATCATTTTTCCTTCCTTGCCATCTCTCATTGTTCACGTCTCTGCTAAGCAATAGAAGATCTACACGATATGAACTTATCAATGTTTACTAGCTTTGTCAGTGCATCCACTAGATTACCTTTAGTATGGATTTTTTGCATATCCACACTTCTTTTTCCACCTTTTCTCAGACAAAGTGATATCGAATTCCTATGTGTTTAGTCTTATAATGAAATGTTAGATTCTTCACCAAGTGGAAAGCACATTTAATTATCACAAAATAGTGTACTCTTCTCAGAATTGTACCAGAGCTCTTCCAATAGTATCTGCAATCATATTGCATCTTTGCTAGCTTATGTAACTATAATATATTCTGCCTCAGTCGTTGAAGTGGCCACAATAGGTTGCAATTTTGAAACCTAGCTTATAGCTCTACCTACAAGAGTAAACACATAACTACTGGCAGATTTGCTATTGTCAAGATCACTTGCAAAACTCAAATATGTGTAGCCTATGATCATGAAATTTGATCCTATATAATGCAATGCAATATTTTTGGTCCCTTTAATATATCTTAAGACCCTTTTTATAACATTCCAATGCTCTCAGCTAACCACTCCTACTGCTTGTGCAATGTTTAGTCTTGTGCAAATCATAGCAAACATTAGGATACCCATTGTTAATGCGTACGGTACTTGAGACATTTCCTTCCTCTTTTCTTCATTGCTATGACTCATGCTTAAGGTTAACTTGAAATTAACAAGAAATAAGGTAGAGATTGACTTACAATCTTGCATATTAAAGCGCCGCATGATCTTTTTTAAACAATTCTTTTAAGAAAGCCATATGTTCCTGTTATTTTTGTCCTAGTGAATTTGCATCCCTATAATCTTGTTTGCAGATCTGAAGTCCTTCATATCAAATTCCCTAGCTAATTGTGCCTTCAATTCATCCCTAGCCAATTGTGCCTTCAATTCATTGTTGCGATCTTTGTTAGGGCCTGCTACCAGCATGTCATCTACGTATAATAGCAAAATAATGAAATCATTTACACCAAACCTCTTAATATATGCATAAGAGTCTGCATTAAGTCTATTGTATCCAAGGCTCATGATGAAGGAATTAAATCTTTTATACCAATATCTTGGCATCTATTTGAGACCATATAGGGATTTGTTCAACATATAAACCATGTTCCCTTTTCCTTTTTCTTCAAACCCTTCTGGTTGGAGCATATAAATTTCTTCTTTAAGATCTCCATAAAGAAATGTAGTTTTCGCATCTAACTACCCTAGATGTAAGTCAAGTGTAGTACACATTGCTAAGACCATTCGAATCATTGTGAGTTGAACAACTGGAGAAAATAACTCATTATAATCAATGCCTTCTTTCTAAACAAATCCTTTTACCACCAGTCTAGCATGATATCATTCGACTTGATCATCATTAGTTCTCATGATCTTGTACACCTATTTGTTCTCGATGGCCTTTCAACTTTTTGGTAGTGGAACATGATCACATGTCTTGTTCTTATGGAGGGCTTCTAATTCTTCTTGCATTGTTGCTAACCATAGATAAGCTTATGAGCTTTCCATAACCTCTCAAAAAATTAAAGGCTCTCCATCTACTGTGAGTAAACAATATGCAACATTCCCTTCCATAATGTAATCAGAGTGCCAAACAAATTCTTTCCTCTCCCGATTTGACCGTCGAACTTGTGGAGTCACAAGATTTAATTATTCTTATTCATCATACTTTGGTGCTGCTTTAGAAGAAGCTAGTACTTCTATTTTATTTTCATCTCCTTCAATATGTACTGTAATGGTATTTACTATTTCTTTTGATGTGTTATCACTTTCATGTATATGTTGTTTCTCTTTAGGAAAGATGACATCCCTGCTTACTATAACCTTGTAGTTAGTAGGATAACATAGGCGATACCTCTTTTCTCCGTCAACATATCCCAATAATAAGCATCTTCTAGATTTTAGATTTAGCTTTGTAATTTCTTGGGCATTGTACGTCACATATACTGAACTTTCAAACATATGGAGGTTTGTATAATTAACTGGCTTCCCAGTCCAAATCTCCGTTAGGGTCTTCAAATCAATTACGTTTGATGGTGACTGATTGATCACGTAGCAAGTTGTCTTGACTACTTTTGCCCAAAATGAATCGGCTAATCTAGCAGTTCTTAACATTGCCCTTGTCCTTTCCAACATAGTCATGTTCATTCACTTTGCCACTCTATTTTACTATAGTGTACACCCGCACCGTGAATTACCTTTTGATACCTTCTTGTTGACAGAAAGTATTAAATTCATCACCGGTGTATTCTCCTCTATTGTTTGATGTTAAGTATTTAATCCTTTTCTCATATTCACATTCCACATGCACTTTGAAGGTTTTGAAAACTTCAAACACATTTTCCTTTCTCTTGATTGGATACACCCAACATCTCCTAGAGTAGTTATCAATGAATGACACAAAAGTTTTTGCTCCTTATAAGGATAAGACCAATGCTTACCAAACATTAGAGTGCACTAGGTCTAAGATAGCTTTACTTCTTTCTTTAGAGCTGTCGAAATTTAACCTATACTACTGACTTGTAACACAATACTTACGAAAAGGTAAAGAAATCTTTTTGAGTCTAAGAAGTAGATTTTGTTCTACAATAACTTTCAATCCACGTTTTGACATGTAGCCAAGTTTACGGTGCCATAATATTGTTGATTCCTCAATTGCTCGATCAGTTGATACAATTGAGATTTCTCCTTATTACTATGTTTCTCCTTTAAGCATATATACGTTGGCCATTATCTTTTCTGCTTTCTTAACTACAAGCATGCCTTTAATAACTTTCATAATATCATCATGTATTTGGGTTTTATAACTATTGCTATCAAATTATCCTAAAGACAATAGATTTTTCTTAAGATCCTTCACATTTCAGACCTCCAAGATGGTGCGAGTCGTACCATCATACATCTTTAATTTATTTGTGCCTATTCCAGTAATCTCTAAGAAACGATTATCTCTCATAAGCACATATCCTCTAAAAATAGGTTTATAATGGTGGAACCATTCTCTCCATAAATAAAATAGGAGTTACATATTCTCTCTATAGAGCAAGGATAATACAATATTTTTATATATATTACTAACAAGAGAATATTAATCTCACAACTCTGTCTCTATATAGGATTATTCTTTTTCTTGGTTGTGAGAAATGAGGTTTTGAAACTATCTATATATAAGAAAGGATAAAGAGCTTTAATGCAATTTTCAAATAACTAAATTGTAATTACTAAAACTTTTCCTTTTTGCTTTTCAATGGTTAGCCACCAACGAAAAGAAATATTGTTATCTAATATTCACCTACCATTGATAGTATTCACCCTCGCTTAGAATTATATAAGTTTGAGCTGAATCACTTAATCACTTTCTTTCTCCATAGAGAGGCAAAAGCTATTCACTCGAGACATAAAGCTCAACAAAGCATTTTGAATGAGCTCTAATGTGGTCCTTGAGGAGTTGTAAAATGGTGATAATGGTGAGCAATAATTAATGAGGTCAATGCTAAAAAATGAGTCTCAGCATAAATGAATGAAGAGGAAAGAGGTAAGAGTAGTAGTGCAAAAAGGAATGAAAGAGCATGCATGGCAAGTGCTAGCTAGAAAAATACATAAGGAGAGAGAACTAGGAAATGAGGATGGATGGTGAGGATGGAGCATGAAGGAGGTGCTTGTATTTATATAGAGAAGGTTAATGAGATTCTTATGTGAATAGTACCCAAGATCTTGGAAAAATTTAAAGTTTATAATATTTAATATAATTAATTTCCTTTTTTTTTTTACTTTAAATGACCACATATTGGAATTCTAGGACTTTTTATTTATGCGTTCTCAAAATCTTTGAATAAGGTTCCTCAAAGTGCAAAAAATAATAATAAATTACAATTTTGAATAAGTGAAGAATTATTTTAATAAACAAAATGAATAAAAGATTAATAAATAATACTTTTTTCCGCTCCTTATGCTGTATTTATATAAAGTGAAGATAAAGTTTCTCTTGCTCTTAGTGTTTCTCTTCCTATCAACTTTATTTATTAAGCTCTTTTAGATATGTCGGTTGAACTTTTCTAATAAAGAATGTAAGATGAAATGTTAATGCCAGACATTTAAATATATTAAAACCCTACATACATACTATCAATTACAATGTCAAACATAAAAATACAGACCCTTTAAAAAATTAAATTAAATTAAAAAATTATCTTAAAATGCAAAATTAATTATTTAAATAATTATTTTCAAGACAAATGCACACGTACATTAACTCATATATCACTTATTTTTGGGTCGACATATATAAACATGTTTGGTAAACATTAAATCCTTTCTTTGGTGAATGTGTGATTCTCGCAATCCCTTTTCTTCGATTGAGTGATAGAATTGGATTGGAAGTGATGGAATGATTTTTTCTAAAGTCATTTTGCCTTTAACTGTTTGCTTGCTTTTTTCATGGAGGCTTTTTTTATAAAAAAAATTAATTAAATTTTTGTATTTTAAAATAAAAATTAATGATTTCAAATGTGTTTTATCAACAGTAGTTAAACATATTTTTTTTTCACAAATTACAAAAGATATATTAATCTTTTTGGCACTAAAGTATTAGGACCATTTTTACACAATTCTCTTTTTTATTATGTCAGATAAAGGCTGATTATGAGACTTTTTGACCTTTTATCTTCTTACAAAAAATTACAGTGCGAAAGTATTTACTTAAATTTTATTTTTTCATTTTAAATTTTTGTAATATTTGGGTTCTAACAGTTAGCAATTTTTGAAATTATAATTTGACCTATAAATTTATTTAATTTCATTGGATCGAAAGTAACAAATTTGGGGCACGGACTCCCATGTTGAATAAGAGGGTAGCGCGCTCCCTCATTGATTCAACAAGGAAGCACATGCCCCCATTATATTATTTTTTAAAAAATTATAATTAATAGAAAATTATATTAAAATATTATAACATTATTAAAAATTTTAATATAGTTTCAATTTATAAATATATTTTGAATAAAAAATTATTATAAAAAAATTTGAAGATTTTAATTTTATTTTAGTTAAAAATATGATTTTATTTTAAAAAATTGATAATTTTACAAATAAGTTTATTTCATTTAAAAATTAAGGATTTCAATTTTCAAAGAGTGATCTTATTTATAACTTTTACAAAAAAAATTTTTATGATAAGAAGAAATAATAATGTCTTCGTAAAAGTTGAAAACAAGGTCAATCTTTAAAATTTAAGATTCATAATTTTAAATTGAAATAAATTTATTTATAAAATTATCATTATTCAAAAATAAGATCATATTCTAAACTAAAATAAAATTCAAATATTCATTTTTTTATTATTTTATAATATTTATATTTAACATATATCTATAAATTTAAACTACATTAAAAATTGTAAATTAATACTATATTATTTTAATATAATTTTTATTTTAGTTATTATTTTTAAAAATAATATAATGAGGCACGCTGCCCCTTATTAAATAAGACGGCACATTGTCCTATTATTCAACAAAAGGGTTTGTGCCTCAAATTTATTTTCATTACTTGCGATCCGACAAAAATAAAAACAACAATACAAAGTTGTAGATTATATGAACCCCTAGTTTTGAAAGGTAAAAGGAATCTTCTAAGTCCCCAAATTTTAAAAAGGTAAGAATTTTGCTAATCAGTATCTTAAAGGCACTGGTTAGCAAAGTTAGAAAATAAAAGTAGGATTTGAATCAATACTTTTGGCAACTCCAAATTTTGCACAGTATATTTTGAAAATTGTAGAAAATAAAAAATCCAGCATTACACGGGTAACACTTTTTAGGCGTTGGAACTATATAACAATGCGATTGTCCATCTCACTACGAGTGGGATTCCAATATAGACTTTCCTAAGGTAAATTTATGACGCTAAATTTCAATTCTTTCTAAAAATTTTAACTAATTGACTCAATATATATATAGATATAGGGTAGACATATTTTATATTGGACTTGACTTCTCAATTTTTATTCAATAATTGAAACTTTAACAAATGTTAAACAGCATTAATGATTCAGATTTTAATAAATTCATTTAACATTTAAAAATTTAAATACAAAAAGATATTTAGTTATACATTCACTACTTTACATTTTATTTTTCTTCAAAATTTTTTCTTTTCTTTCGGATTTATTAAAAAAGCATGTTATTCACAAATTGTGTTGCATGTGATTGACAGGACCCATTGTTGATTTTGAAGTACATCTAGAAGAGGGTGAGTTAACTAGCTTCACTACTTCATCTTCATTCTTACGTCACGATATGACGTTGCCATGAATCATTCCTCGTAATAAGAGAAAATTGAGAGGACATGAGCCTGACAAGTCAATTCAAAATATCCTCTACAGTAGTACTCTTATTGTTATAAGGATGTTTTCTAAGTACACAGAACTACAGTTTTAGGTGCACTCAATTTATAGGGCGCGGATCGTCTCCTGTAGAATTCTGCAGTAATTTTCTCCAGTAAATCATACGATGTCGTTTAGGTAAGTTTACGTCAATCTCAAATCTCTCTCCCTATTTTCCTGTCTTTCTCTCACTTTCTTTCTCCTTCTTTTTCTATTTCATTCTTCCCACTAAACGCTGCAGGAGCATAGTAAGCCGGCGGTGAGCGGATGCGGATCGTCTCCTGTAGAATTCTGCAGTAATTTTCTCCAGTAAATCATACGACGTCGTTTAGGTAAGTTTACGTCAATCTCAAATCGCTCTCCCTATTTTCCTATCCTTCTCTCACTTTCTTTCTCCTTCTTCTATTTCATTCTTCCCACCTTTGTCAACTTGTTCTACAACACCAACAACAACCATACCAACCATCACCTTCATTACTCTTTTCTTGGTTTCTCAGGTGGCTTAAGCCTTATCACTGCCATCACGCACGTCATTGTCAAGAAGCCGCCCCCATCGTCTCCCCCGAAGAAGAAAGACGTCGCAGTTGTTGTTGGAGTTCTTGACGGCATTAGCGGTGGGACACCGGCAATGGTCAACGGACTGGCGTCTTGCACCGAGAGTCTAGGATTTGAGAGCTTCGACCAGCCCCGCTTGGATGATCCGATTGAGAAGGTTGGGAATGATGGTGATAATGATGCTGATGATGACGACGATGATGATTCTGGTTGGAGGAAGACAGCGGCCGAAGGCCGGGGGAATTGGAGGAACGTGGGTAATCGTGTGAGAAAGGAGGTGAAATCGTTTCCGCCGCCTCTTTTGTCCTTGAATTTTTTCTCCACCCGGTGAGGAAGGACGGTAGGTTAGAGCTCACCGAAGTCAGAATTCATCGGCCTGAGATTCTCCACGTTTGGCGACGTCGTTTTGTTGGTTGATATCACAGTCGCAGCCACCCCAGTTGGGATCTAAACGGATCCGTATTCCTTCACTCTGAGGAAAGCGAGGAAGAACTAGAGAAGACCATCAACTGAGAGATTGAGATGATTTTGCTGGACTCTGTATGCACCGAAAAAGAAATAACAAGCACACCTATATCATAATGTTGATTGCACAAGAACAATATGAATATCTATATTTACATGATATAGTAACTATTGAAAAAATTTTCTCTAAAATAATTTCATCTACAGTATTTATTTTAGAGAAAGTTTGGCCGCCACGCGTGCCCGCTACCACACTGCAAGCATGCATGCTCACCGCCGGCTTACTATGCTCCTGCAGCGTTTAGTGGGAAGAATGAAATAGAAAAAGAAGGAGAAAGAAAGTGAGAGAAAGACAGGAAAATAGGGAGAGAGATTTGAGATTGACGTAAACTTACCTAAACGACATCGTATGATTTACTGGAGAAAATTACTGCAGAATTCTACAGGAGACGATCCGCGCCCGCGGTGAGCATGCATGCTTGCAGTGTGGTAGCGGGCACGCGTGGCGGCCAAACTTTCTCTAAAATAAATACTGTAGATGAAATTATTTTAGAGAAAATTTTTTCAATAGTTACTATATCATGTAAATATAGATATTCATATTGTTCTTGTGCAATCAACATTATGATATAGGTGTGCTTGTTATTTCTTTTTCGGTGCATACAGAGTCCAGCAAAATCATCTCAATCTCTCAGTTGATGGTCTTCTCTAGTTCTTCCTCGCTTTCCTCAGAGTGAAGGAATACGGATCCGTTTAGATCCCAACTGGGGTGGCTGCGACTGTGATATCAACCAACAAAACGACGTCGCCAAACGTGGAGAATCTCAGGCCGATGAATTCTGACTTCGGTGAGCTCTAACCTACCGTCCTTCCTCACCGGGTGGAGAAAAAATTCAAGGACAAAAGAGGCGGCGGAAACGATTTCACCTCCTTTCTCACACGATTACCCACGTTCCTCCAATTCCCCCGGCCTTCGGCCGCTGTCTTCCTCCAACCAGAATCATCATCGTCGTCATCATCAGCATCATTATCACCATCATTCCCAACCTTCTCAATCGGATCATCCAAGCGGGGCTGGTCGAAGCTCTCAAATCCTAGACTCTCGGTGCAAGACGCCAGTCCGTTGACCATTGCCGGTGTCCCACCGCTAATGCCGTCAAGAACTCCAACAACAACTGCGACGTCTTTCTTCTTCGGGGGAGACGATGGGGGCGGCTTCTTGACAATGACGTGCGTGATGGCAGTGATAAGGCTTAAGCCACCTGAGAAACCAAGAAAAGAGTAATGAAGGTGATGGTTGGTATGGTTGTTGTTGGTGTTGTAGAACAAGTTGACAAAGGTGGGAAGAATGAAATAGAAGAAGGAGAAAGAAAGTGAGAGAAGGATAGGAAAATAGGGAGAGCGATTTGAGATTGACGTAAACTTACCTAAACGACGTCGTATGATTTACTGGAGAAAATTACTGCAGAATTCTACAGGAGACGATCCGCATCCGTCGGCCTGCAATCTTATAATTTATTTTTTATCCTACCGGGGCAGCGTGACAACATTATATTATTTTTTTAAAAATAATTAATCATAAAAAAAATATTAAAACAATATAATATTTTAAATAAAAATTTTAATTTGAAAATTTTAATACAGTTTAAATTTATAAATATAATATAAATAAAAATTATTATTAAAGAAGGAGAAAGAAATTTTGAAGATTTAGATTTTATTTTAGTTTAAAATATGAACTTATTCTTAAAGATTGATAAATTTACAAATAAGTTTATTTCAATTTAAAAATTAAAGATCTACATTTTCAAAGATTGATCTTATTTTCAACTTTTGCAAAGACGTTATTTATGACAAGAACAAATAATAATACCGTTTTAAAAGTTTGATCTTATCTTCAATCTAGTATAACTTTTTGTAGGAGATAAAGTTTGATCTTATTTTAAATGCAGTATAACTTTTTTGTCGGTGGTAACTATTGAATTATTATTTGTTCTTATCATAAATAAAATTTTTGTAAAATTTAAAAATAGAATCAACGAAAATTTATATTCTTAGTTTTCAAGTAGAAATAAACTTATTTGGCAAATTATCAATCTTTACAAATAAGATCATATTTTTAACTAAAATAGAATTCAAAGTTTCAAATTTTCTTTTCCTTTCTTTTATAATAATTTTAATTTAAAATATATGTATGAATTTAAACTGCATTAAAACTTTTAAATTAATATTAAATTGTTTTAATATAATTTTTATTATTAATTCATTTTTAAAAAATAATATAATGAGGGCACGCTAGAGAAACTTAAAAAGCCAGCATTATGAGGGTAACAATTTTTACAAGGTCAAATCATACGACGACACTGCGGTGTTTGCGATTGCCCATCTCTCTACGAATGGGGTTCTAACATAAACTTCTATAAGGTTAATTTATTATCCTAAATTTTAATTCTTTCTAAAATTTTTAACTAATTGACCAATATATATATATATATATATATATATATATATATATTGAGGCTATAAGACATATATATCACACCAAAGTAATGTAAGCACCTTTTAATGTAAAAATTTTGTTGATCAATAAAAAATTTCAGTTGATCAAATTTCTAGTTCCTCATATAATGATTTTTCATCTTTTTTATATATGTATTAAAAATTTTTTAAAATACATAAATTCTTTATACTCAATGAGGTAAATAATTATATAATTAATTAATTAACTAATTAAAAGCCATAATTTTTCAAAGTTTGAAAATTTTGGTAAGTTAACAAGTTAATGAAAAAAATAATAAAGTAATTAATTAATAAATTGATTAACTACATCTTAAATCAAGAATTATTTGAAGTCTGATATTTTTTTAAGTGAACAAGAGTATCAATGAATTAACTAACTGTCTCTTAAATAAAAAATTTTTTCAATTTTAAACATTTTTTAGACTTAATGAAAATAAATAATGAATTAATTAATTTATTATTTCTTAAATTTTATTATAAAAGATAATAAATAAAACTTGACATGGTTCAAAATTAAAATAAAAGAAATTGATACATAAATGAATGGTATATTCAAAAATTTAGATTGTTCATTGTCATACATAATTCAAAGTTAGAAGTAATGTCATATATACTTCTATCAATATTTAAAATTTTAAAATTCTTTACAGGAACAATGAGAACTACTTGATAGTACTTTAAAGAAAATCATTTATGATGATGTGCTCTCAATAAGTCTATTAATTTAAAATATATTGACATATAATAAAATAAATTATTTTTTCTAAAGCAAATAAATTAGTTTCATATTCATTAGGTTACATTTTATTTTCTCTCAAATTTTTTCTTTTATTTCTATCTTTTAAGAAAAGCATGTTATCCTCCAATCGTGTCACACGTGATCCACTATTAATTTGAACTCGATCGATTATTGGTGGACTTAATTAGCTTCACTACTTTATCTTCATTCTTACCTCACAGTATGACGTTGCCGTAAATCATTCCTCATAATAAAAGAACTATTAAAAAGAGTATACATTATTGGATGATGACATATGAGTTGACAAGTTAATTTTAAATATCCCCTACAGTAATACTCTTATTATTATAAGAATTTTTTTGAAGTACAGATAACTAAATTTTTAGGTACACCCATTTTATAAGGGTTCTATTGATATAAAATGAAGATCATTTCTGGGTTGTTAAAGTTTCTTTTGCTCTTAATGCGTCCTCTTAACTTTATCTATTAAGCTCTTTCAAATTTGTCGCTTTCACTTGTCTTTGATGCATCCTCTCAACTTTATTTATTAAGCTCTTTTAAATTTGCCGGTTGAGATTAAATGTATCGCAAACTCTTTAGTTAAAAGATGAGCATAGCTTTTATTTATTCATTTCAATTCAACGACAAATATTCATTTTGTTATCATTAGTTTACAATTATTGTAGCTGTTATTGGACTTTACCTTTGAATTAAAATTCCTTTTTCATCAAGCAGCAAAAAAGCAAAAGCAGGATTGGACTTGAGGTTTAGTCCCACAAACGAATCTCAAGGCTTTTTTGCCAACAAATTAAACTTTTATTTGTAGCACTCTTTAGGAATCAGATTAGAAAATACAAATAAATGTCGTCAGTCATATAGTCTAATCAATGTCGGTCATCTTCTTGCTCAGACATAAAGACACGGGTTTGGATTAGGAGTTCCTTGTCCATAAAGACACGTTATAATAAGAAGGATCCCAATTCAATACAGTTGAGAGTGTATTTCTTTTGAGTCGTAAATCTTAAACTTTAAATCATTTGATTATATAATTTAAAGAATTTAAATTGTCATATTAAATTTTACATATGATCAAAAAGTTACTCTACCTGATTTTGAATGGTTAGATTTGCATGTTTTATTTAATGATATTTGTTGAATTAGCCTATCTCTATCTCAAATACAGCGAATCGTTTTTCAATATTGTGCCATTCTTTTGGGTACGCGATAATTGCTAAATATAATAATGTTGGAAATTTAAATCAAAATGGTTAAACCTTAATGGCAAACTTCGAGACGCAAGTGATGCTTTCCATAGAGAACCATTCATCCCACACAAAACTAATAGAGGGTTAAGACAAAGGTTCTCCCGCGTACAAAACCTTACGAATTCTATGATTAGCAAATTTGAAAAATTCCTTAAATCTGTCATCGAGTTTTTAGAATTATATTAATCAATTTTAATTTATCTATTTGGCAGAAAACCTCAGTTTATATAAATCAATGGGTACAACAAAGAGTTATCACTTTTCGTTTTGGATATGTCTTTTGAATATCTACCTAATGACATATAAATATTTACACATTTATAGATGTCTTTAATGTCTTTTCATATTGAACATTATTCATAGAAGAAACCTTTCATATATTTGCATTTCTTCAAATATTTGGAGGAAGGAACTATCCCCTTCATATACCAAACTATATTTAGTGACCTTCAAGTTCAAACAAATAACTGCATTACTCCAAACAATTGATAAGTGATCTTGTTTACATTTGAAACCTTAATTTTGTTCAAACATGTATGAATTACGATAAGTAATTCACATAATTAAAAACCCAATGAATTTGCAATCTAATTTTCTCAACAATCTTCCATTAGGTTGCAAATTCTAAAAAGTATAAATTGTAGTCATTCATAATAAAATGGTATAATTAGATTTAAACCCTCCCTTAGTGTAGACATTACAAAAATATGGTGCCATTGTGATGATGCCCTTACAACGGTCAAAACAAATCATTGTAAGAGATGAACATTATGTTAGTCACTATGACTATTATCAAGCTTGCATTGTTGTGATGGTCAGCTAGTGAGCCTTGCAAAATCGGCCACCAAATGGCCACCCAAAGTAAACATGATCTTTTGGTCCACTTAAAATATAACAACAACTAGAATACCATCATTAGACCATTAGACCTAACGACAATCACCTTGGCTATCGTTATGTTGAGCAGCAATGACAACCCACGTTGGCCATTATTAAGGCCCATGCCCACTCGAGTGGACCTAACGACTGTTAGTACAGACTATCGTTAGGGTGTGGCTTAACGACAGCCCTAAATGTCCCATGACTTTTAAGGAACCTAACGATAATCAACTGGACCATTGTTATGTTAAGCAATAATGACGATTCACGTTTGTCGTTGTTAAGCCACATGAACTTAACGATGGGCAAAGTGGACTGCCATTAAGGCCCACACCACTCAAGTGGATCAAAATGTACATCCACTTAAGTGAACCTAGCAACAATTAGTACTGATTGTCATTAGGGTGTGGCTTAACAATAGCCACTAAGGGTTGTTGTTTGGTTCCAAGAGCATCAGGGGACATAACTACATCTTTATGACCATGATCCACTTCTTCTGGCTGTCTCTTTGCAAAGGGAAAAAAAAAAAAAACCATTTACTCATTCCATTTCTAAAGCCTTTATCTCTTATTTCTTCTCATTCAACTACTCAAACATTCGCTCTTGAAAGTGACGAACTAATTTGAAGTTATATGTGTTGAGTCTCATGTCACGAATCCTATTAAAAAAAAAGAGGCTAAACGATTATCTCAATTAATGGACCAGTCTTTTATGATAAATTCTTTTTTTGGACTTATACTCATAACAATCTAGCCCATCTATAGAGAATAGATCCATTTGATTTATAAGTTGCTTCCCTTTTAATTTCGTAGACACATAACAATTATCCTTAAGCTTTCCAAGTTCTACAATGGAAAATCATGATTCTTAAGCTCATGGTAGCCTGAGTTATTGGAAGCCTCTTTATACTATTCAAAATAGAATCTTTTCCTGTTTTCATTGAACCCTGTGTTGGACAATTTATGATTTGTCAATGTTTCAATTTCTTGATTTAGAATTTTCTGGAAAATACAAAGCCCTAAAAGCAAGTAGAATCCTGTGCTGACCCGATTTGTAAACAATGTAATCGAAGTTAAGAGTTTCTAATATTAACGAGAGTTTTTTTTAGCCCTAAGCTCTAAACTCATAGAATCTGAGGACACTAACAACAATAAAAAAGGAATTTTGCAAAGGAGAGACAAAACTACAAAATTATCTTTGACATGCGGTAATGTGGGTTTATTAGTGTACTTATTGAACAGTGAGTGGATAGACTTACAAATGAAGTTATGCTTTAGAAATTTAAAATACCATGAGAGCAATTGTCAACTATTAAAATTGGAAAAAGTAATTGCACCTGCAAATTCCAAAAATGAAGGGAGTTTAATGCCTATTGACTGAAATAAGTGCAAAAGTAATTGGACTAATTAGTTACATTTTTAGTAAAAGCATCAATAGAAAAATTATCATTTAAAATAGAAGGACTAAAAAAATTATAAATACTAAAAGTATAATTAATCATAAGCTTAAAGTCAAAGCGTATCTAAATGGCATTTTTTACTATGCACGTTAAGAAATTAATTATATTAATGCAACTGTCAGATGTCACTGGTTATATCGATAAATATATCTCTTCAATGTGTATGGCAAAACGAACCACAAGAAAGACTAGAAAGAGACATAGAAGAAAGAGAATGGTTAACAAAAATTATTTTAGTATTTTATTTATCACAAAAATATTATTTTATTTTTTTATTTATTATAATATTTAAAATAATTTTTAATTTATTAAAAAATATCATATTTAACCATTTATTTTTTAAAAAAAATTAATTTAGTTTATTTATTAAACTTTAAATCTTAAATTTAAAAGAGTAAATTTAATAATTTTTTTTCAAAAGTGGGTGGCCTAGTATAATATTTTTCTATGAAAGATTAATTTAAATATTTCAATGAATAAAAGAGTAAATTAATAATTTTATGAAAAGTGAAGATTTAAAAAGTGTTTTACTTAAAAAGAGAAAAAAAAGATTGCCTCGAATTTTCCCAAGAAAGGCAACGCACAAAATTGGCCCAACTTTTCATTTAGGGTGGCCCAAATATCTCGGCCCAAAAAGAAAAAGAATTGAGAAGATCTGCTCATTAATCTTGTGTTAAAAAAAAAATGGCCCATGGATGTCGGGGTATTGCCATTGGATATAAAAAAAAATGTTGCTTTTGGTAATTAATAACAAAACAAAAACACATTTGTTTGGGACAAGGAATTGAATTTCTGCATATATATATATATATATATATATTCTCCAGAAATATGCTTACGAAGATTATGTTTTTTACATCTCTTCAGTGCACCATTGGTATGGCTAAAGGTTACATTTATTCATTATATATTTTATATTATTTTCTGATTCTGTTATTGTCTGTTTTTGCAGAGTCATTTTACTTAGTTCCTTAATTTTTTTAAAAAAATACTAAATTAAGTCAGTAAAATTTAGGTTTAAGAGTTTGGGTAGAGGGATAAAATTTAGTATATTTATGAGAAGTTGGGGACTAAGTATGACATTCTTTAATGAATTAAAAATTATTTTGAACATTCTAATTAGTAATAGACTAAAATAATAATTTCATGATAAGTAAAGAATTAAAAAGCTATTTCACTCATTATTTGGTTCTTAAAAATTATAATTATAAAATTCAATCAACTAAAATTTCTTACTCGCAACTTGTTAATTCTTTTATAGTATAAGACAAGGCGCACACTCGGGTACTTTTAAGATTCAATAACCAAATAATTAAGATATGTATTTTCAAGAAATAAAAAAAGATATGTCCTCGTCATTATATCACTTATTGTTATACGTGATAATTTTTTATAAAAAATATTTACCTTGCATATGATTTTATGCGAAATCAATACATAAAAAATTCTAAATCTAGAATAAATATGCAAATTAATGTTTGTTTCTCTTTCATTCCTATAAGAAATTTTCTGTAGTTAAAGGTGTTTCAAATTCATGGAAGTGAAATGATGCATTTAAAAGTAATTCCAGGAAGACATTTCATATTTTGCTAATCAATTATATTTTTGCAAAATATTTGAGTGAAAGTTGATTAAAATTGTCACATTCAAATCATTTTTGGTAATTAGGTTTTAAAATAGTACCAAAAGAAAAAAAAAAAAGAAAAAGAGAGAGAATATGATAGAAGTTGAAAGGGAGAAACGAAAATAAAGTCTGAGAGGGTCAGTGTAATTTATGGTCATTATGCTTCACTAAGTTAAGTCATTCTAACTTATAAAGCTAGTTTAGCATAGTAGTGAAAAAACCACGAAAAATATTCACCAAAAAAGCATTTTTGAAAATGAAATAATATAAGCATATAATTTTAAACGAAATTGAAAGAATATGTGTATGTGTATAAAATCTTATAATGTTTGAAGAAATAGACGTTAAAATTAATGAACTATGAAATGATTCAGAATCTAAAAGTGGCTACTTTTTTTTTTTTAAAAAAAAAAGATCAAACTATTATCTACAAAATGATACAAGTCATATAAGTATGATTCATCTAAGTTTGTTGAAAAATGAAACAGAAAAGAAGAAGGATAAGAATATAGCATGAAAAGGTGAGTAAAATTTTCTTTTAGTCTCTCACATATAAAATATTTTATAAATTGGTCACATATTGAATTTTTTTACAATCTAGTCCTTTATAGATTATATAGGTCTCATAAAATTATCTTCTTAATTTAGTTTATGAGATTCCTCCATTTGATCCTTCAAAAATAAAATTATCTTTCCTTCAACACTGAATCTTTTTCTTTTTCTCTCTTATTTGTGTTGTGTCGTTTCTGCTTCCTCTGAGAATCCAAAAATAACAATTCAGAGTTTGGCCTATGTTTTTTTCTGTACAATTTTTTCCTATTTCTCCAAGAAGATTCTTCCAATTTATACATGAGCATTTATGTTTTATTTTTAGGGAAAAAAAAATACATATAAAACACTACTATTTATGAAAAAGTACTTCTTGGGTACAACTACAACAAGTATTGCAGGCACTCCTTCTGGTTCATACTTCACTTGAGATATTCCAAGTGAGATTATTCACCTTGACCCGAAATAAAAAAGTGCATCACTCATCATATTACATAAATACCTTAATATAATAATACATCCATGTATTATTCTACTACTTTAGCATTCTTTGAGGGTTAACACAAGCTGAAATCATTACGAGCATTTGGTATTTCCTTCACCCCATTGGCTTTCTTTACTACATCTTCAACCTTCTGGTATAATCTTTTTTTTTTTTTTTAAGAAGCATTGATATGCCCATGACACTACTAAAAAAATAAACAAAGATGGAAAGAACCCGTGTCAAAATTTAACAAATTTCATATCTAAATCAATCTGAGACAGAATCTGACATGGATTTATATCCATATCACAAACCTTGGTCTCTAAATAACCAGACATGGAATTAAGTATTTTGTTTAAAAATTGACACATAAAAAATTCGTATAAGATTATAAAAAGTTCCATTGCAATAGAGAAAACAAGGTGGTATTGATTATTAACATTTGAAAGACATCAACGGAATAATTCCATCTCAAAAGTAGTGTTAGACATTTAGTTATAGATTTTGACCCATCCCAGATAAATAGTTGAACGAAATTATTTTGTAATAGATTCCATGGCAAAATTATAGATACAAAATTCCATCCATCTTAAAGTGGGAAACTCGATTGTTTACATTTGGTATCTAATTCTGTGTCTAAAATATTGATACAACACTATTCCGTCTTAATTGTTTTTTATCTTTTTGTCTATGATTCTGTATCTGACTGTATGATATAGATTCATTCCATCTCAAATGTACTATTGAAATATTTTGTATTGGTATCTAATTATGTGTCTAAATTGTAATTTGGATACCTAGCCTACTAGTCCCTTTTCACTGTTATCTTATTCATATTTCAACCCTGAAAATAAATATTAATAGTAATAGAAATTAAGATATTTATCCATATCATATGATAAGTAATTGAATACAAATTAGTAATAATCTATTAGTCTTAAGTGCAGGACAACAATACAAAAGTTTAGAAGTGTTATTAATCAGATAATGTTAGGCCAAGCAAACAACACCTAAAAGGGGGTGAATTGGGTGTTTGTTAAATTTTGGTTCTTTTCAAAACTTGCTTTACATAAATCTTTGTTATGAATTTATGCTTGTAAGAGTATGATGTAAAGCAACAATTATATGAATCAATATAGGCCTAATGTATATGCTTGGGCATATATATCAACACATCCAGTAAATTATTAACAATAAATGCAGAGTATAAATATAATAATTCAGAATATAAAAAATATAAGGATGGAGAAAGCAAACTCAGTGATTTATCTTGGTTCGACTACAATCCAAGCCTACGTCCAGACCCCAAGCAACCTCTTAGGATTTTCCACTATCTCAACAATTAATTACAACAATAACAAGGGAGAACCTATCCCTTAATCTCAAAATCTTGGAAGAACCTCTTCCTTGTACTTAAACCAGGGAACCAACCCCTCAACCCAAGCACACCCTTGCTTGACTCTCTCAAGAAACCTCTTTGAGCTTCTCTTTCTCAAAGAAGAAAGGACTACAAATGAATAACCTCTCACAAAGAAGTAGACACACAAATAGAGCTATAAAAACTCAAATGATAGAGATTTTGTAAGTTTAGCTTAATAATATTTGTTTCTCTCTCAAAGATTATATAACAAGTTAAGGATCACAGTTTAGCACTTGTTTATACTAAAAACTATGTTTGGAAAATCATATTTATAAATCAAGATGAGATATAGTCGTTATACACTCAAAAGAGTCGTTATTTACTTTAGTAAACTATCTCTGGGAGCAAACAGTTGACTGTCAGGGGCTTACCAATCGTCTGCCCATCAAAATGTGACTCTTATTTCAAATCTAGTGCTGACCAGTCGATTGTTGGGGGTGACTAGTCAACTGCTTACTTTCTAGATTGTATAAGTTGACTTGTCATAGGTGGCTAGTCGACTGGTCACTTATAGTAATGTAGTCCCAACTTCAAATGGTCATAACTTTCTAATTTTATGTCTAATTTAAGTGAACGACCTATGGTTCGAAAGCTCTTTGAGGCTATGTCCCAATGAAATAAGTTTCATATAAAAACTCAATATATTTTGGGAGATATGATTAAAATAGTGACCAAAGGTCATAATGCAGTTTTGTGCATAATCTATATCTCATCACTTAACTTTTTATGGTCATAGCTTTTACATTTGAACTCCATTTTAAGTGAATGACCTATCATTGAAATGCTCGTTGAGTCTACTTTCTAATAAAAATAAGTTTTATAGCAATATCCCATATGGTTTGTGAGATATACATAAAATAGTGACCAAAGGTCAAAAATAATTTTAAGTAAAATCTATAACTCACTATCTTTTAAGTCCAAATTTATATTTTGTGAACCAAAATATCTTGAGCCAATAAATGCAAATCTAAATCATTGAATTTTACAAAATAATACTTATCCTATGATAGTTATACCTATTCAATCCATTGGCTATCTTGATGCGTCCAAACTTCCAACTCTTTTATTCTTTAACTTATTCAAAGCTTAGAGCACCTTTCTTGCTTGCTATCACTTTGGGTAATGCATGGTATTAATATTGCATTCTCTTTACTTTAATGCCCACTCTTCCTTCTTTGGACCATCTTATATGTTATAGATATTCTACTTGCAAACCAAATAGTTAATCTAAATGGTTAATTAATTAAGCACAAATTACTATCATATTTGTGACTCATATTTTTCATATATTTATCATAATCAAAACAATCTCAATAGCTAATACTAGTGTTAATACTAATATAATAAAAGACCTCAAACCTCTATTCTAATAGTTCCATTACATCATCATTGCAAATTCTTCATCCATGGGTTGCAACTAGGTAGTAAGATAAAAAACTATTAGCGTGAGTGTAGCCACCTCAACTTATGTAGAAGCAACAATTGAGGCTGATGAAAAGCTAGTAGATTTTGAAAATGTAGTTTCTTATGAACCTAGTCCTTTCACATGACCTTTGTCATTAACGTCTCCTACAACATCTAAATAAATGTTATTGTTGGATTGTCAACTACTGCCCTTCCTAATAGGATACTGGGTATCTCTCTCAACTATTTGCTTCTCGTACTCATCCTGGAAAACAAAGTATTGCAACATATGAACCAAATAAATAACATTAAATGAGATATCATACTACTAAACCAATTAACCATATAAATTATAAATTATTTTAGTTTCAAACTACCAGTCATTTGAAGAAAACAAAAAACTCATCATACGTGTACACTTTGCAATTTGAATGATTTTCCTTAGTTTTAACATTTTGCAAGTTGTTACTTTGAAATTGATTATCATGTAAAATATGATATTTATTATTAGTGCACATAATAAAGCTTAATGCGTGCTAAAACTAGGGAGTCCCATTAATTTTCTTGCCCTTTTCTTCTGTGAAAGTGTTGGAAAGTGTCCTAATAGTTTGGCTTCCTTCCAATTTGATTTCTTTGCAAAGATTAAAAGATTAAAGCAAATCAAACCAGTATATACCTAATTAGGATTATAAATTTGAAAAAAGTACTTACCAATCTTTTTTGGTGCTCTACAGCAAGGACGAAGCCTCCACAATGCATAAAGCCCTCTTCAGATTACCTATTTTGATTGTTCTACTTCGACTTATCTTGCCACTTTATGTCCAACTACTCAAGAATACTTTAAGAAAGTCATTTCCTCTTAATCATAAGGTAACTTCTTTTTATTTGACACAAGTGCTTAATCATAAAGTGACTTCTTCGTTTGACACTTAATGGTTAAGGTGGCTTTTTCTTTATATAACACCTAATGGCTATGGTGGCATTTTCTTCCTCCATTTTTAGTCCTTTTAATTCTTCTCATGGAAAAAAATTTAAATATGCATGATAAAATATTTATTTCATTTTATTAGGGTCACACTTAATATCTTAAAATCATATTAGGGTTATAATAGGAAGCTTTGATATTTTATATGACCCAATCTCTTAGTATAATAGGGTAATCTTGGTTACACATTTCAGGTAGGCTTTCATAAGAATTCTAATAGTAAAATATTATAATTTTTGTCTCAGAAAAATTATTTCTTACACAGTAGTCCTCTTATATATTTTTTCTAATTATTTACATAAAATATATAAAAATATGCATCATACAATTGGTTTCACCAAAGGTCATTCTTAATTGCTTAAAATTACTACTTGGATCATTATCTCTGGCTAGAGTTATCTTAGGATGTTACAATTCTTCTCCTCTTTTAAAATTTTGTCTTCAAAATTTAGCTGAACTTAACTAAATAGAGATGAGTACATCTTCCTCATTGCATCCTCTGTTTCGCAAGTGCCCTTATCAGGAGATGATCCTTTCCAAACCGCTTAAACCAATGGAATGCTATTGTTTAATCTTTACATCAATGATGTTTTCCTATTCTAAAACAAATGATAAACTATCTTGCAAATGCCTAAAGTCATATTTAATGACATGCGAAATGTTAGCTTAGTACTTTTTAAGTAGAGAAATGTGGAAAACATCATGGATTTGGGGGAGATTCATTGGTACAACAAGTTTGTAGGCTACTGGTCTAATCCATTTTAAAATTTAGAATGGACACAAATATCTAGGCTAAACCTTTTTAGATTTCAAAGATCTACCATTACTGTCACTGGAGTAACCCTAAGAAATACATTATCATTCGTAGAAAACTCAAGGATCTTCTCTTCTTGTCTGCATAACTTTTTTGCCTATTATAGGAAGTTAATAGTCTTTTCCTAGTAAGTTTTATGTGCCTAGTGGTTTAATCTGCAATTTCTACTCCTAATTAACTCATTTCTTTAAGTTCTACCCTACATAAAGGAGACTTACACTTTATCCTATAAAGTGTTTCAAAGGGCGTCATCTTAATACTAGAATGATAACTATTATTATAAGAAAAATTTTCAAGTAGTATATACACATCCTAGTTCCCTTTGAACTTTATAACTAGCATATCCTCAAGAGTTTGAATGGTTCTCTTAGTCTATCTATCAAATTAAGGATGGTATGCTACGCTAAGATTTATCCTAATGCCATTAGCCTTTTTTATAAATACCTTCAAAACTTTGAAGTAAATCTTGGATCTCTATCAGAGACAATACTATTTGGCACTATGAAGTCATACAATCTCATTAATAAAAGTCTTAGATAACTTATTTACGGCATAAGTAGATTTAACTAGCAAGAAGTGGGCAACTTAATGAGTCTGGCCATAATGACAGAAATGGAATCATAAGCTAAGGATGTCCAAGGTAAACACATAATGAAATCCATAATACATTATAGAAATAGCACCGATCCAAATCAATCAACTATGGCTTATTAGCGTAACAAGGATGTTTTGGTGAGCTTTACATTGTTTGTAAAGGCAAAGTTAATCCTATTTTGAATAGTGTTGTATTTTTGTACTCTAGTCACTTCCAAGTACACAAATAGGATCCTAATCTATATTAAATTTTGATTAACGTCAGGATGGTTACTCTGTTAAGAGCAAAGCTCTCTTTTATTTTTTATATCAGATCTCCTATTGTAAATGTCTTGAATGGTTTATATTTCTAAGAAGACTTAGCCAAAAATTTCAACACAGGGACTTAAATTGATTAATGAATATACATATATTTATTTAGTTTGGAACCATTTACTTAATTTATGATGATTAATTCTACTATTCAGTCCCTAAATTTATGTTATGTTAGGCTTACAACGATAAGATTTACGTTATTCTCTGTGTCAATCTCCATTTTCGGGGTCGTGACATATATTTTTTTTCTAGTAAAAGGCAGAGATGTATTTCACTTTTATGAGCATGATTATCAAGCTCACTAGTTTAAGTAAACTAGTATAGGGGGTATACTCATAACATAGACTCGTAACACAACACTGAGTCAATTGAGTTTGTGTGAGTCACTGTAAGTCTACCTGATTTAGTAACTAAATTTGGACTAATATGCTAACCTTCATATTATTGATGGACCAAATTGAGATTGGATTCATAAATTAGAGACCAAATGGAAATTAAAAATTAAATTGGGGCCAAATTTAGACTAAACTCATAAATGAATGACCAAATTAAAACTAGAAAATAGTGAATAACTAAATTAAGATTGGATTAATTAATAATGGATCAAAATGGTATTTTATTAGTTACAAATGGCCCTTGAATATATGCGATATTGTCATTAATATAAAAAAAAATTGTTTGGAAATTAACAACAACAAAAAAAAAAATACACATTTGTCATTTTTTTTTAGAATTAGAATTATATGTTATTCTTTATATCATTATTAAGTTTTATGCCAATTAAAACATGACAGGTGTTCCATCAACTAATAATATTGCATAATTTAATTTGAAAATAAAATGATTATCTACAATAATTATACACATGTCCTAATATGATTGGAAAACTAAACACTTGTTATGTTTCAATTGAAAACAACATAACAATGATATAAAAAACTACATAAAGCTTTTTTATTATATTTGTTTATCTTCTTTAGTGCAGCATTGGTTTTGTTATAATCATTACTCCATATCATTAAATAGTAAAGGTTATATTTATTCTATTATATATTATGTTGTGATTCTTTTATTGTTTCTTGTTGCACAATCATTTAAAAAGAATTAGTCTTAAAAATTTTATGTATCAATTATTTGGTTATTAAATCATACAATTATACAATTCATCAACCAATTAAAGTTACTTACTAGCTACATGTTACTTATTTGATGTACAAGACAAATGTGCATACTCACCATACGAAATCAAATAAATATGACATGTATTTTCAAGAAATAAAAGAGATATGTGTTTGTCATTTTATTACTTATTGTTATATGAGAAATTTTATTATATAAAATATATATTCGCCATACGAAATCAATAGTGAAGGTTCAATCTAAAAGAAATATATGAAAATATTAGTCTCTCATTAATTCCTAAAAGAAATTTTCTAAAGTTAGAGGTGTTTCAAATTCATGGAAGGAAAATTATGCATTTATAAGTAACTCTAAAAGATGTTTCATATTTGGGTTATTAGGTTTAGAAATAGTGAGAAGGAAATTAATAAGATAGAAGTTAAAAAGGAGAAAAGAAATTAAAGGGCAATAATTTATAGTTATTATACTTCACTAAGTTAATGATGTGGAACACAGCCTAAAGAGATTGAAATGCCAACACACTTATTTCAAGCAATAATCAAGTCTAAACTCTCGCCCTCTTAAACCACTAAGAAACTTGTTCTTAGAAATGTAGATAATATGGCTTAAAAAGAAAAGAATCAAAATCACCACAAAGTAAAAGTTACCTTGATAAAATGCAACATGGAACGTAAGTGCCATGACCCTTACGAATGAGGACGAGATTGGCATAAGAAACAAGGTAAAACTTACCCTTATAAGCCTATCTGATAACTTAAGAAATCCAGTTCAGTATGAGAACAGAATTCTCAATAGATATCTATGATCCACAATAACAAAATAAGAACATTCGCCTATATATAAGGGAGCCACTAGATTGCAAATACAAACTTTACAACAAGGAAGGACTTGCCTTTGCGAACAATGCAAGCCTCACATAAGAGAGCCCTGCTAAGCTCCTAGCTTATAAGTGAGGGGTTTAAAATAGCGTTATTATCTTAAACATGTTAAACAATGAGGGATGAGTGAAAACTCAATGAGTAGGTACAGTAGAGTTTTTCACAAACTATTTATTATCTTGAAATCCAAACACCTTTAACAATTAATACAAATAGTAATAAAATAAGGAAAACCTTCTTAATCTTTATATGAAATCCCCAACAAAAGTATAAACAAAGTCTGAATGAAAATGAATTAATTTATTTGCAACATAAGAGCATCTAAATCAAAATAAAACACTTAGGAATATCCAAATCAAAATTGAATTCTCAGAAATATTCAAATCAAAACATAATGGTTAGGAATATCCAATAGGACCATCAGAAGTCCAGAATAATAGAACTAGCTCAAGGCTAGCATAATCAGAACATATCACATATCAGTCATGAGCTTCAAGCTCAAAATAATCAAAATCATGGTCTTAGGCCTCAGACATAATATCTTAATGGTAGTAACATGCCAAGTCATATCAAAATACATATCATAGTACACTACAGCTAATGTCTTCTGTCGTTAGCTACAGGGTCATGTTTTGGATGCATTCCTAAAAGTTTCTTTAACATATATAAATCCATAATTAAAAGACAGAGTTTCAAAAATTCATAATCAAACTTTTGTATAGAGACAGATTAAGGTATCCAATTCTCAATTTCCTAGTACATTATACATACAAAATTAGATATCTTGATAATTATAAACTCAAAATATTTCCTAAATATAAAATCAGAATACTTCAAATTATAGAACAAAGAATTTTAGAAGTCCAGAATCATTTTAGCTCATAAATTCAAATCAAAGGAATTTTGAAATACATAATTAGAATAATCCAGAATTTGTACAATCAGAATAATTTAGAAATACATAATCAAAATGATTAAGAAATACTAAACAAGATAATTCAGAGGTACAAAATCACAATGCTTCAAAAAATGTAGAATTAGAGTAATTCAGGCATTTCTAGAATTTATTAAAATACTTTGTAAGATTTTGATCAAATTGAAAGCTAACAAATACTTAGAGGAAGCATAAATGATGAAATGTTTTTAAATTCCAAAAAGTCTGTCCTAAGGCATAGAGATATTCAATAACAATTATTTTCACAAGAATTTGTGTAAATCAAAAAATACACATAATTAACATTATCTACGCATATGGATAGGTCACACATGACCCATTTTCTTATTGTCTCATCTACCACCTGCTAAATACGTTGTAACCTCTATGCTCCTAAAAAAAAAAAATACAACCTTAATGTCCCTCGCTATAATCATATCAGCTTGAATAAATTTATTATGAGTAGTCTCATAATAAATAGATTAATAAGTAATTTATATTCATTAAGCAACCTCCCTCCAAAATTTGCTTCCTTTCTTTAAAATCCCAAATGTTTCCTTAAATGATTAAAATTGCCATGGCGAACATTACATGCATATACAAGTAGAAAATGCTTATGGGATATGTTAAAGTTTTCATTCTTCCAGCCAAGACTAAGACCAACCAACATATATATATATATATATATATATATATATATATATATATTGCACTTGAAAAAATACTCTAAGGTTTTAGTAATGTCTATCTGTCCTTAAGATAGAAATCTCCTCTAATTGGCAATCTCATTGCCACTAAGTCTAAAAATATGATTATGCAAATATTCTAAGATTATGACATCATAATTTGTAACTTTTCTACTTTCCCCCATATTAATGGAATTATTCCTAATGTAGACATCAAAACTCCCATCATATAAACGACATTAAAACACACTTTCCAACATTATTATTTATATACAACTCCACAAATTAAATTTACCTAACTAGGTCAATTAATTCATTCCACGTAACTCTTGAGTTGTTCAATATCATCCAACGACTTAAAAATCATACCCATCACAAGTAAAGTAATTATTCAACATAGCCATTTCGATTGAATTTTTCTTCATCATGCTTCCTCTTACACAACGAAATTTAAGATAATATGAGAATAATTTTCAAAATAACTTACCATTTAAAATGAAAAGTACTAACAAATTTTATCCCTCTTCTTGAGGTCCAATGATGCTAGAGGAATAAGAAATCTTCACAATCCTCCACTTTAAACACTATAACTCCCTACCATGAAAAAGGGTTTTTTTTAATTAAGTAATCAAAGCATCAAATTAACAAATGAGAATTGTTAGATATTTACCTAAGATTAAAACCCCTCAAATAAATTTGATAAAACAATTTCAAATTGAGCCTATTTCAAATTTCAATTTTCGGTCACTAGTCATGTTATTGTTCATGCACAAGAAGGCTTTTTATTTCTAAAGCAAAACTACAAAATTGAATACTAGATCAAAGGGAACAAGGAAAGAACTACATAGATTAAGTGAAGCCCTAAGGAAATTTCACTTAAAACTCACCAATTTCTGCAAATTTTGACCTACAAATATTATTGACGCTCATTCTCGTGCAACCAAGAAGGCTTTCAAATTTATAAGCCACAATTTGAATTTATTCAGTAAAATTGGGAGAGAATGGATAGAAATATACTTATGAGACAAAGCCCTCAAGAAATTTTGCAAAAATCCTTACCAATCGAGCTAATTTCTCCTTGATCTCGTGACCTAGATCATTTTCGCTTTTAGGAGAAGCTTAGATGCAAGAAAGGGGGAAGGAGGCTAAGGGATGACATCTAGGTAATCTTTCATAACTTCTCTTCAATTTTCATCTCTTTGTTTCAAAATTCTTCCTCTATTTTCTTCTTCTGATGGCTGAAATTATCATGGGCTAGAAGTTAATTATTCACCATGGATGTGTTATTGATGTGATGGTATTTGATCCTAATGTGTTTAATGGATTGCTTTACAATATGCCCATTTAGACATTCAATTTTAGGCTCAATGTGGTTCATACGAATTATTTTGAATTTTCTATTACTTCATATGATGAATTTTCCACTGATTTTTAAGCTTGTATGGGTAAGGGATAAGGGGTGAACTATAGTACTTGTCCTGAACATGTTCTATTTTAACAAATTTTATCATGAGTCAAATTATTGAATTTTTTATGAAGCTTCTATACATTTTTTTGAGCTGAAATTTGGTATTCATATAGTATGGTATGGCATTTTTGTTGTTGAATTTTTCTAGAATTTGTAGTGACCAATTGATATGCCATTTATACAACTTTGCACACATCAGTTTATGACTAAACAATTCAGGTATAGTCAACTTTGTGGATTTTCTGATATTGATCTATAAGGTATTTTTAGTTAATTTTTGCATATGTGACCCTCTATATGTCTAGTTTATAGGATGAATTGTTGTTGAGACTTTTCATTTAGCAAAAAGCACTTTGCTACTGCTTATTATATATAACTCAATAACTAGAGAAAATAGAGTAGTGAAACTCATTCATGTTTCATTGTGGTATGCAGTTTTAAGTTGAATTTGGTCCTCTAAAATTATATACATGACTGCCCATTTTTGTTTAAGATGATTGTAACACATGTGGGTTACCTTGGAGTGCAATTTTGGGCTAACTTGTGTCTCCTATTATGATTTTTAATATGTCTGTTAGCTGTCCAAATGATATGGAATTATGGTGAGATTAAACTTGGGAATCATACCTAAGAGGCATTCAAATCAAGCTACAAGAGACACACAAGCAAGGATGGCAAATTGAAAGATTAATAATATCAAGTTATAAATTCTTATGTCCTTAATTGTAATTAATGTATTATTAGTCCTTCGTAATCACCATGTAATGAATATGTAATTGGACATTCATGCACACACATAAACACTCATGAATGTTTTATTTAACACTAACACATATCCACATCCATGGATGATTGATTTAACACCCACACACACTAAACACCAACGCTTAGTTTTTAAAAAAGTTGTTCTATTTAAAGTCCAACACCTCCATGGGTACTCTCTTTTAAAATGTATCATGTGAGGTTCAATGCCTCCATAAGTACTCTTGATGGGCCTCAAGTTGAACAAAAGGCTGACTTATGCCAAAAAGCTCCATTTAAGCCGATTACACGTTCTATGGCCAAGAAGATTCAAGCCATGGTCGTCCAGCAACTCAAAATGGAATCAAACTATTTAAGATCCAAGCCTAACTTCTACATGGAGCCCAAGTTTGAGTGGGGCACTTTGATCATGTGCTATAATGAATAAATTATGAAAAGTCAATTATGCATGTGATGAAAGTTGAAATAAGTATTGGTTAAAGTCTAAGTTAAGTGAGCTATATTTCTTTGAAAGTCTAAGTTAGGTGAGCTACATTAGATGAAAAGTATATGTTAGGTGTATTTCTATGCATGTTTTTCCAAATTAGGTGAAAATTAGATGAATCTTAAACTTATGCCATTAGAGATGTTCATGGCTACAAATACAGAAGTTATTAATGAGAAATGCAACCCTGAATGCTCTGAAAATTGGCTTAGCCTTCTATATACAAATTTCTCATCTAAGTTCTTCTAAACTTAGTGACGAAATTATCTCGAATTCTTATTACTCTCCCTCTTCTATTCTAAAGTGTGGTGAATCAAACCTAGTATTCTCGAGTGTGGCGTGCAAACTTATCATTCGAGATTGCTCGTTGTTTTATCTTTTCTTTTTCATTTATTTGTTTTTTGGGATTGTTCAATCTGAACTTCCTTGAGACACATCAACTCTCTTTTTGAATTCCTTACTATGTGAGGTCTAATGCCTCCATAGACACATCCTTCAAACGTATATGTTTTTCTTAACATTAATGTTGTTGTGTAAAATCAACATCTTCATGAGCACTTAATGAGACATTAATGTTGCCTTGTTAGACAAACATCTTCATGGGCACTTAATGATTTACTAGTGGTGCCATGTGAGATCTAACAACACCATAGGCATATCCCAACATTGGTTGCATGCATTTGAAATAAGTTTGGAATTCCAACAGCCCATATACTATTATACGTGTTTTCTTAAAATTAAATTTGAGCTTTAAGGGCCCATGTTTATGTTTTTACAAAAAAAAAAATTAAATCAATGAAGATAAAACCATTATTTTGCCAATTTCTTATTTCTTTTCGCATCTCTGACATTTTGAAATTTAAACTAAACATATTTAACAAAACAAATAAAAATGCATTTCCCTTTGTTAAATAAAATACCCATATTTTATTGAAAATATTAAAAAAATGAAAAAAAAAAAGTGTTCATATTTTTCCATAGACATTTCAATGTAAATACCCATAAATCATTTTTTTTTCAAATTCACAAAACCAAAAATCAAATTAGGAGAGTTAAGAAGTAAGGTTAGGTCAATTTTTTAAATTAAAACATATCAATCAATGTCTATATCATTATGTTTATGAAAATTGGCCTTATTTTAACTATTTTGTTCTCTTCACAAAATAAAAAATACCAACCAACCTACACGCATTTCTAAATGAACTATATAGACTTTAATCCCTATTGTATGGTACGTAGGCCCTAAGCTCCCATCTTAGGTCAAGTCTACTCATTGTAAATATTTATTTTTTCTTATGTGTGTTAATTTCATTTTTCTCTATTATTTTCTTGCATATTTGATTTGGACAATTTTAAATAAATTAAAGGTTTTATCTTTTGCTTAGCTTGAGTAATTTAAGGCAACTGTTTTCTCCAACAAGTGTTGTAGGGTGCCTATCTCTTTCTCCATACTCAAATTGATTCTTGAACTCATTTCTAGTTTTGTAGACCACCTATCGTTTTTATTTGGTTTTCTAAAATTTTTCGTTTAAAAATTTTGGTGGCGACTGCAATGAATTAATTTTCAAGATTCATTTTAGGAATCAATTTATATCTCTTTCTTACATCTTTTATCTCCCATCTGCCTTAATGTTAGTTATGGCAAGTCTATTGCTATGGTGATCCATGCTCGTATTAGTTAAGTCATTCCAATTTGTTAAGCTAGTATAGCTTAATAGTGAAAATAACTCAATAATGTATTCACCAAAAAAAATATTTTAGAAAATGAAATAATACAAGCATACAATTCTAAACAAAATTGATAGAATATGTGCGTGTATCAAATCTTTAAAATGTTCAAAGAAATAGACGTTAAAATAAATGAATTATAATATGATTCCAAATCTAAAAATGGCTACTTATTTAAAAAAAAATTGAACTATTATCTACAATATGATATTAGTCATGAGAGTATGGTTCATGTTTGATGGAAAATAAATTGAAAAAAAAAAAAAGAACATGGCATAGATAGAAAGGCAGGTAAAATTTTATTTTAGTGTCTTACATATAAAATGTTTTATAAATTAGTCATTTATAGAATTGTTTTCACAAACTAATTCCTCATAAATTAGATGTTTCTCAAGTTAATCAGTCTCTTATAAAATTATATTCTTAATTTAATTCCTTACATATAAACACTTTTGTATTTGATTCCTGAAAAATAAAATAATATTTTCTCAATGCCAAACCTTTATCTTTTTCTTTCTCATTTGTGTCGTGCCTTTTTCTGCATTTTTTAGAAATAAAAACTAACAAACAACGTTAGCCAACTCACAGATATGATTCTGTACATAATTTTTTTCTCTCACTCTAACAAGATTCTTTCAATTTGAATAAGAGCCTTTTATATTTTATTCTTCAAAATAATTAAGTACATACAAAACATTACTATATATGAATGAGTACTTCTTGGGTACAACTCCCACAAGTGTTGCACGCACTCTTTCTTTTCTCTTTTTTTTTTTATTCTTCTAAAATATCTAAAGGGGTTCATGGTTCATCATAATCTTTTTTTGCTTTTTCTCTTTCTTTACAATTTTACAATCATGACTACTATATTTCGATAATTGTTGACATATTCTTCTTTTTGTAGTTTCAACATTATCCATATTATTTGATTTTATTCTGTCATACCATACTGCGAATTGTTTATTTTGGCGACTATTTTTTCCTATTAAGTAAATACATGTAGTTGGACCTATAAAGTAAGTCTGTTGGGCTTCATCACAAGTAGTTGTTCTATTCATCTTGAAGAAAATTATATTCATCACTTGGGCTCATTCTTGAAATTGTGTGCTAGAAGTCTTCATCTAGAATATTTTCTTTCTAACTTTGCTCAACTTCAAAGGGTTTTATCATGGTTCCAAATATGATAAAGTTAATTGGTGGATAGAATTTTTCTGAGGTTATTTCAGCTACTGTGGAATAACAACGGATATAGACCCAATATTGGGTTACTATTCCAAAACAATGTTTACCAGCTTCTTGGATGGCTTTGGGTAATTGGCTTATTTCTTGCATATTAAGGGAAGGGTATATGGATTAGATCAGTCCATAACTAAATAGTGTTTTTACCAAATTAGGATTTGTTCCAGGATATATAATGGCCTTATTTAGAGCAAAATGTGATATATACTTGATGTTGCTTATGAGTATTTAGTGTTGGTTTAGTTAGCTAATAAGCGGTTTGAAATATTGGAATTGTTCTACAAGTCTAGAATTATTGGTTAAGATTATTAAAGGAGAAGATGTAAAGGCTTAGGATTTACTTGGTGTAGCAGGTGAGATGGCTTGTTGCCTTTTTTAGGACTGGGATTTATTGGATTCTTTGTCTCTTTTTTGGACTTCTTCTTAGGCCTTCACTATTTCTAAAAAAGGAGTTAATGTAATTTTTGGAGTTTGAGGAGTTTGAATTGGGCTTTGAGATAGGTGGCCTGGAGGGAATATTTGTCTTTCTATTTGTGAAAATATTTTTCCTAAAACATTTACATCGGTAATCAGACTACCTATTGATTAATTTAGACTACTTATGGAATTTGAGATATTATTAATTTGGCTATTTGTCTGGGCCTGTAATAGCCCCATATTCATATCCATGATATTGATCTTCATGATTATTTATTCTATACTTGTATTTGTTTTAGTTATCTCCCTTACAAAGCTATTTGTCTTTTCTCTATTCGGCTCTATCCCTCCTTAAATAATTAGCAATCAAGTTATTTTTTCCTTTTATATATTCAACTTCATAATCATAATGTGCTAAATCTACTTACCATTTGATTAGCATTTTATTTGAGAGCATACTTGTCCTTATACCTCTATCTAACCAATGTTTTACTTGTGTATTATCTATTCTTATAATAAAGTGAGACTTTATTATTAATAATTTAAAATTTTCTACTGTTTTAACTATTGCTAGAAATTCTTTCTAGTTTGAGTGATGCCTACTTTGGCTTTCATTAAACTTTCCACTAGCATATCTAGTGATTACTTCTATTCCATCACTATTTTCATGATATAGGGCTACTCCCCAATAATTTTCTAAGGCATCTATATAAATTATTCATTTTATTGGTTCATTAGTTGGTATTGTTAATCTACCTATATCTTTACATAGTTTTTTATTTTTGATATTATTTTGTTTGGTTCTTCATCCCATTGCCATTTAGTCTTTTCACTAGCTAATTTTGATACCTTTGATGTATATTTTGATAAATGTGGAATAAATTTCTAGCTTGGTTTACTCTACCTAGAAATGATTACAATTCTTTTTTTTTTTTTGTAGTTATTTCAAGAAATTCTTTTGATTTCTTTCTTATCAGTTCTTGTAATTCTACTCCATCATTGGAAATATAATTTCCTAAAAATCCTATTACTTTTTTTTCTTAACTTTGCTTTTTTTTTGGTGATATACTTAATCCTTTGGTTTCTATTAAATCCATAAATTTTAATAAATGATATTCATGTTCTTCTTTATTATTTGAAAGGATTAGTATATCAACAATATATATATATGACTGCAAAGTCTCTAATTAGAATTAATAATTTCATGATGTATTCTTGAAATATACTAAGACTATTATGAAATCACATTGGTAATACATTCCATTCATACAGACCTTCTGTGGTAGTAAATGTCGTATATTTTTTTATAATTTTCTTATAATTTTATTTGAAAGAATCCTGATTTATAGTCAAACTTGCTGAATATTTGTTCCCCCTTTATTAAATTGAATAATAATTCTATTTTTGGTATGGGGCATCTAATCCTAACTGCTATTTTGTTTAGTTTTTTATAATTTACAACCATTCTTGATTTTCCCCTTTTTTCTTCATTATGCGTAATTACTCTCATAGCTGGTGAGCAATAATTTAACCTACTTTCTCTTATCAAATCATATTTTTTCATTTCATTGATGTGCAAAATGAATTCTATTTTAATCACTTTCTATCTATAGGTAAGGTTTATTGGTTATTTTCTTGCTATAATCTAGTAGTTCTATTTTTGCTATAAGTTTTGATTTTTCCCAATGTATTAGTGGATTATCATCGTAATTTTCTATTAGTCTTTGCTCTATAGTCTTTGCATACATATCTATTATCATTCTTTTTGTTTCTTTTATTTCTATCGGCCTATCAGTAGGTACAAATTGTACTTCATTTTCGTTTCTCTTTTTTCTAAATACTGTATCTATTCTATTATATGGGTCTAATATTCTTATTGCCCAAGCTTCATGCTTGTATGGCATTGTTAGTACTAAAGTTTTTTGGGCAAAATGAAGTAGCATATATTGTTCTAAAAAATCCATTCCTAATATTATATCTAGTGTTGATTCATTATATTGGTATATTCAATTCATAGTCTCATATTTTTATTGGAATATTTTCCGCAAATAATTCTATCATATGTACTTCTTTTCCTACACTACTCAGTATAATAGGCTTATCTTTTTTCCATAATTTGGATGGTAATATATTGTATTTAGCCTATGTCATATTTGCTCCTATGTCTACCGTAGCATGATATTTTCTATATTGATATTTTTCATAATTGAATTTTACCAAAATATAATAAAACTTCAACTTATATCAATTTTATTTTTTCTAGTATCACTACTTGTTGATCAATATTTATTAATATTCTATTTTCTTGGATTCTATAAGGTTTAACTTTTTCCTAAGAAATATTTTGCTAATATTAATTTGTGAGCTTAGGTGTCATTTATTTCAAGTTCTACCCATAATTTTAATTTTATTATATCTCTCTTGTTAAATCTCATGGTTGTCTCAGCTACTGTATCTTCTTCTTTTATTTCTATATTATTATTTGTATATCGTAGTTGTATTGTGCTTTTGTCATAATTTGGTTCTAATAATGCTATAATTTCTACCTATATTCCATCTTTTTCCATGTAATTTTTAGTTTTTTTTGTCAATTTTATTTTTGGGATCCTTCTACTTATTTCTACTAAGTTTGAAGTTATTGATATTTCAGCTAGTCTATTCCTATCATAAATCATCTCACTTCTAGATCTTAAAAGACTGTCTAGTTTTTGGTCTATATTCTTATACAATCCTTCTAGGGTTTATAATTATGTTTACTTTAGTAGGCATATTTATTCTAATATTTCTTCTTGTTAGACTATTATTATATTCTAATCTTCTAAGGTTTTCATATTGATGTATTTCTCTTGTATTGTCTAATTCTAATTGTAATTGCCTAGGTATTGTTATTCTTGCAAGATCTAATTTTAATTCTTCTAATACTGGCATAACATTTTTTTCTATAATTATTTTCCTTTCTTTTATATATTTATGTTTATTTGAAAATATTAGTCCTATCATTCTTGTTATACTTATTATTCTACTTCCAGGGGCATTTTTATTCCTTGAAGTTTGTGATAAATTACTAAAGTTTTATTCATATTCATTTTTGCTTTAGATATAGTGAAATTTGTATTTATTGTGAATTTTAATTTCTGATATATTAAGTTTCCATTTAATGCTCCATTCTATTATCAATTATTAATAAGTCCATTGGTGTATTTGTTCTTGCTTTGAAATAAGCTTTTACTAATAATTGTACTCCTACTATATAAATTTATGTTATTTTATCTTTTATATCTAATTTTTCTATTTCTTGGTTTATTAATGTTTTATTTATTAGTATATCTTTAGAATTCCTTCTATTTATGTTGCCTCAATTAGATGTATTTTTTGTAATACTATACATGCATATTTTTCCTTGTCTTTAGATTTTATCATTTTTCCTAATCTTGTCATAATTCTTTGTTGTCTAAGGTCTTGTGATGTTAAATTTAATTCTTTATTTCTTATCTTATCATATTGTTTCTTACTAAATTGCATTCTTCTTTCTACTATACCTTTGTCTACATTTCTATATTCTTCATATTGTTCATATTCTTGCTCACTTGCTTGTTCTTGTAATTGAGTACTACTAGTTTCTCCTTGCATCATATTAATTTCATTTTCTTCTTCTATATAGTCATAGTCAGTATTTTCCGAACTATTCTCTGAACTACCTATAGTTTTTACAGTCATTTTATATATTTTTAAATCTGAATTGTCTATCTCATTTTCTGAAATTTCATTATATTCAATTAGTTCTAGACCATAATCTTCAGCTATTTCCATTATGTTCATAGCTTTATTATTTTTTGGTTTATTACATTCTATTGATATATGTCATATTTGTCCACAATTATAGTACTGGCATTTTCTTGGGTTTTTCTTATAATTTATTTTTCTTCTTTTCTTAAAATACTTTCTTGGTTTATAGTTACTTTTAAATTTATATTTTGGATATTTCCTAAATTTGTACTTTTTATATGGCTTTAAATACTTTTTCTTTTTCTTATATTTTCTTTTTTCTAGTTTACATCCCCATTTATGATGTGTTTCTAATTCACTACATTTTAATACTAATTTATTAGTTTCATAATATTTGATATTTCTCCAAGCTTCTTTACACTTATTAGACAAATATTCTCTTAAGAAGTCTTTTCTTCTTCCTATAGTATCTATAAATGGTATTAATTCATGTCTTTCATTGAATGCTTTTTTATAGTCTCTAATATTGTTTCTGATATAAGTCTTAGTAGTTTCTATGAAATAGTTCCATATAAAATTTTTGTTGTTCATAATTTTGTAATCTTGCTTCATAGTAATATTTTTTATATTCACATATATATTGATTTAAACCATTTGGATCTAGTGTACAAATCTCTATTTGGTGTAGTTTTGTTATTTCTCTGTCTATTTTTGTAGTTTCATTAACTCCTATGATTCATCCTATAAATTCGTTCCTTAATAGTTGTTCATATTGTATTAATAGTATTGCATAAAATTTTTTTTCTATTTGAATGCCTTGTTACTGCTCTTACATTTACTCTAAATTCTTTAAATTTACTTTTCTACCAATCTTGCACATAAAACTGGCTTCTATTATTAAATTTTTAGCATTTGTTTACATATTTCTATTTAATAGCGCTATTAATTGAGTTTTAGTTCATTCTTCTATTCTTTTTTCATTATCTAAATTACAATCTAAATTTAACTATATCCTTGAATTTGGTATTTGTCTTGTTTCATATTGTTCTAGTGGTATCGGTGCAAAGTTACTATTTCTTGTTGGGGTGTATATAGTTTCATATAAATAAGTTAAGTCTTGGGATCTTAATAGTTCTCTATGTCTTAATTCATCCTATTCTATATCTTGTTCTCTCGCTAATCTACTACTTCCAGTGTTATTAATATTATATTCAGGCTTTGTAGATTTGGAGGGTTTTGGGGTTCTTTTCCCAAATTTCTTGTAGTTAATTCACTTTGCATATTTATTTCATTTAGTTCATTATACCCTATTGCCATATTTCCTAATTGTTTTCTTATTTTTTCTAGATTTTCTTCTTCTTTACCCATTCTTCTTTTTATTTCATCTTGGTTTAATTCTTCTAATATATTCATCATGTTTATCTGTTTTATTGCTAGACTTTTTTCTTCTTTACTTTCTTAAATTTAGGAAATTTGATAAATCTGATCCTATATGACATGTTAATTTCATTATTTCATAATCTTTCTTATTTATTTCTTCTAGTGGTTCTTCTTTTGGTTTTTCCTCTATTTTATTTCCTAGTTTTATAATTTCATCAAATATTGTCCATAAGTTATTATTTATTATTTCTTGTCCTCTTTGTAATTTTTCTGTTATTATTCTTGTTTCATGTATAATTTCATTAATTTGTTGTTTTTTTATTTATTCTTCTGTTTTTTCTTCAAATATTACTTCTCTAATAGCTTTCATCATATTTTTTTCATATCCTTGTATTATTTCTATTAATTTTTCTCTTTCTTTTATTCCTAGTGCTTGCTTTATTTGTATTATATGTTCGTTAATCATTTTTAATTATGTTTTTATGTTTATTAATTCTATTTTCATTTCATATATTTTCGGTTCTAATGGTTTTGTTATTTCGCCTAATCTTTTTATCCTATTGTTAAACTTTTTTAATCTATTATTTTCCTAATTTCTGTTGGAGTTTTGTCTATTGTTATATCTAAGTCATATATTTCTAATTCTTCATGTATTTTTGTTTTTATAAAACAACCTAATTGTTTTATCAAAAATATATTCGTCCAATTTAATTGGTTAAATTTACTATCTCCTTATCTGTTTAATATAAATGGGGTAGATATTAGTGATTAATTTTCATAGACATATATGAAACTTTTGGTAACTTATTCTGATCTACATAGTATATTCTGGGTTCTATTCTTTTGCACTAGAAAATTAGTCTCCACCACATTTCTGAAGATAGAAAGTTCATCCTTTGCTGGGAATACCAAAAAGCAAAGCAAATTGTCAACAAGAAGGAATAATTTATGTCGTTTTATGAGAAGGTTAGCACCACCCCTGAAATGAAACACAAAATCAACTCCTTTCGTTTTCTTTGGGGAATAACACAATTTGAATCCTTTAGAAGGATTTTGTACTGCCTTTACCCCAATGGCTTTCTTCACTACAGCTTCTACCTTCTTGTACAAGTTCTTTTGAAGAAATGTCACTACTGTCCCTGAATCAATCAATATGTTGCCACCATTTTGACCTGCTTGCACTGCCTTTTGTCCAATGGTAATACCTGTTAAATATTATTAATCTTAACTGAAGAGTAAGCTTAAATCATTAATTATAAAAACTTAACATTGTCAAATGAGCTAGCTAGCTTGGTCAATGACATTTTAGCACATAAATGGGTCGGACCAACTTTCTTATGAATGGTTTCATTCTATTTTTTCCTATCGTTTTTCCAATTTTATGAGTCAACCAGTGTCAATAGTTTGACCTATATAGTTAAATAGATTTTTTATCTACTTAAAATCGACTTTAAACTAGCCTAAATTTTAATTTCCAAATTTACGCAATGAGTTCAGAGCTTGAACCTCTTTTGACAATATATATATATATATATATATATATATATATATATATAGAACTTTTTAATAGAAGGTCAATAAGTAAGTTAGCTATGACTTGTACAGATATATACCTTGAAGATTGAAAATGTAATAAGCAGTAGGACCTCCAGCTTTGGTCAACAATGGTGAAGACACAATCTTTTATTTCTGGATATCATCGCTTCATCACCAAATCTCAACTTACTTGAGGAGCTCACGTCCAAAAAATTGAAGCAATAGGTGAATTTGACCAATTTTTGGGCCCAATTGTGAAACTAAGGACATAGGTGCTTCTCCAAGTCCAACAAGCCCAGCATCATCCCTTGAGAATTTCCCATAATTGTAATGTCCTCATCCAAACACAAGTTTAGGAAACTAAACAGATTGACCACCACTTGCTGTACCAAAACTAATACAATCTGAAGCCAAATTTCCCTTCGAGTATGAACCATCGCCGTATAATGCATGGTACATACACTGATTTGACTGTCCACAATAAGAATGGCCTTTAGCAAGGACGGTACAAGCTTTTAAGCCACAAGACTCAAGCTTGTAAGTGGAAGATTTTTTTGGATCGAACAAAGGAGAATTACGAGGGTAACACTTCCTACAAGGTGAGCATTGGACCCATACGACGGCGTCTCCTGTGTCTGCAATAGCCCATCTTTCCACAGGTGGGGTTCCCATATAGACTTTCATAAGGTATTCACCCTCAGTTGGAATTATATCAATTTGAGCTGAATCGCTTTCTTTTTCCGTAGAGAGCCGAAAGCAATTAACTCGAGAGATAGAGCGCAACACAGCGTTTTGAATGAGCTCTGATGTGGTCCTTGAGGAGTTGTAAAATGGTGATAATGGTGAGTCATAATAAATGAGGTCCATGCTGGAACCACTTAGGGTTTTAGTATTAGTTTCAGCATAAATGGATGGAGAAGAAAGAGATAAGAGCAGTAGTGCAAAAAGGAATGAAAGAGCATGCACGTCTGAAGAGTGCTATAGAAATTCAGAAAGAGAGTGACTAGGAAATGAGGATAGATGGTGAGGATGGAGCATGAAGGAGGTGCTTGTATTTATATAGAAAGGTTTGCATAAATAAAGGTTATAAGAAATATTTAATATTCACTACTTCTCATTTTATTTCCCACAACTTTTTTTTCTTTGATTTTTTAAGTTTTTGTTCTCTCTCATTAGAAAATAAAAAAAAAAAACTTGTTATTTTTACCTTGTGTTTCATGTGATTAACAGGACCCACTGTTAGTTTTAAATATATGAATGATACGTGGATTCAATTAGCTTCACAACTTTTTCTTCGTTCTTACCTCACGGCCATGAATCATTCCTTATGATTAAAACAAAAAAAACAAAAAGATTGAAAATCTATGCATCTTGGACATTGTGTTATGAGTTGAAAAGTCAATAATCAGAAGTCTAAGAGCTAGTTTAGCACAGTATAATTAGCTTGATTGTATAAATTTATATAGTATGCATATAATATATTATGTAAGTTTATCAATTTCAGTCAATTTTATTTTATATAACCAAACACTTACGAGTAAAATTTTATGATTTTGTTAGTACTACAGTATTTAAAAATCCATATTTTATTCCTCCATTTTTCTTTCAGATAATTTGAGAGAGGGGGGCGATAAAATCATATATGATTAGTTGATTAGACAGTTTAAAAGTCTCACTAATTACACATTTAATTATTTACTTTATCCAATCATTAATTACTATTCCAAATTAAGGAATTTTTATGGTACCTTTTATCTGTTCATAATTACGATTTTTTTATCCTAAAGATAATTTAAAAGTTGAGCATACTTTTACATTTTTTTTTTCAATTCAACGACAAATATTAATTTGTTATCATTGGTTTACAATTATTGTAGCTGTTAGTGGACTTTACATTTGAATAAAAATTTCATTTTCATTAAAAAATATGCAAATTAGGATTGGACTTGAGGTTTCTCCCACAGACGGATCATAAGGGATCAGACTTTCTGGCTAACCAAAATAAATGTTGTCGGTTTAATAGTCTAAGATAGAAACACACAATTTGTGAAAAGAACAAATAAACGTTGCCCCCTTCTTTTAGGTACCACGTGATTGCTAATTATTTAGGCATTAATAGTTGCATCAATGAAATTTATTATTAATTTATAGTCAAATGTGTATGAATACTCGAGTTTCGATCTTCTACAATTAAATATGTTAGTAAATTTTGACCGTGGAATTAAAGATTTCATTTTTTATCAATCTTGGTTTTTAAGATTTATCAATTTCGATTATTCAATTTTAAATATAAGTCGTTAAAAGAAAAAACCTACAGTTATATGCGGCAATAAACACTTAACTTCGCATTTATTGAATGGCCAAACAACTTTTTGATAGTAATCTTAAAGACTGTTCTTTTTGTTTTTCTGACCAGAAAACATACCACAAGCACCAAAAAGCATAGTAATCTGAATCTTACAATTTACGATTCGAATCTTACGATTCGAAACAAATCATAAAGCCAACGATTCGAATCGCTGGTTGAATCAGAAGTAATTATAAATCGTACGATTCACAAATTGAATCTTACAATTCGCAATGAGTCACAAAGCTTGTAATATGAATAAATTGCTTAATCAAGTATGAATAATGCGATTCAACCCAATATGGTAGAATAATATCACTTTGTAATTCAAAAATGTGAAAAATCAATGAATTGATATGATAATATTGTATTGTTGTAAGCATAATTTATGCTTTTTATAAAGAAAACAAAGAAGATATTATTTAAATTTTTTTCAAGAAATTAATTACTAACAAATCATATGGTTAATAAGATTCTTGAAAATTTATTTTGAATATTTTATGCATATTACATGTAATATTTTATATTTCAAGTTATTTTTAACTTGTTATTGAATCTTACAATTCGATACATTATATGATTCGCGATTCAAAAATATGCTTTCCGATTCACGATTCGTATCATGATTTGATTACTATGCTGAAAAGCACAAACCAACAAACGAAAGTACTAAACAAACCGCAAAGAATAGACAGCAGAAACGGCAAACAGAATAAAAAAATAAAAAATAAAAAATAACACCCAAACAACAAAAGAAAGACCAAAGAGCACAGGGGCTCCTAACAAAAAGGGACATCAGCCAACTCCAGCCCTCTAAGCCACACCAAAACCAACACCCAAGGAATCCCTTAACAAGATCTTAGCCAAAGGAGATGGTGGTGCAAACACCCACCTTTTGAGAGCACATCTCCTTTGCAGCATTCACTGCAACCCAATCAACAGCTTTATTCCCAAAGCAAGACACCAAGGAAAACGAGACATTAGGAAGAGAATCCTTCAAAGCCAGCAAGTCCTCCACCACAGTAACACAAGACCACTCCACCCCACTCCAACATCCCTTTTGTAAACACCAAAACAGATTGGAACAATCTATTTCAAAACAAAACTTTGACTCAAAAAATCTAATGGTCACAACAAGAGCTTCCCTCATAGCTAACACCTCATCCATGAGACCTAAAGAGCTTCCACTCTACTGCCAGCACCTACAACAATCTTCCCTTCCTGGTTTCTACAGATTATGCCAATACCAGCCCTTCTAGACTTAGAGCTAAAAGATCCATCAGAATTAAACTTTAGCTTATCCTTGTCTGGACACCTCTAAAGATTACAACTCTGAGCATCTTCTCTGCCATGCGTTCTGCTAAAATTGATAGAATTGACCCTCTAAAAATCATTTACACAATGCAGAGCTCTAACTATGTTCCGATTACAATCCACTTCAGTTTCTTGAAAGACAATAGAACACCTATCTTTCCTAATCCTCCAAAAAACACAAGCAAGGACAGTCTTCCCATACTCCTCAAGACTCTCATTTTTAACAAGCATCAACTAACACCATTCCTCAAATCTGGTAATTTGATCTTTCTTGATAATCAGAGTCAATGGACAACCAAACCAAATCTTGATAACCTAAGGATAGAGGAGAAGCAAGTGTTTGTTGAGCAAGGTTGGAACCAAAGAGGGGAGTGAATTGGGTTTTATAAAAATTTTACTGAAAAAATTTTCTGAAAAATAAGAGCAACATAAATAAATAAGTGTTGAATGTAAAAGAGTATGGAAGAATGATAGACACAAAGTTTTATCCTAACTTCTACCTAAGCCTACATCTAGTCCCTAAGCAACCTCTTGGAATTTTTCACTATCTCAAAATAGTACAATACTCAGGAGAACCTCTCCCCAATTCCCAAGCTCTCACAGCTTGACTCTTTCAAGGAACCTCCTTGAATTCTTTCTCTCTCAGGGATATACTCCCCCTGAAACCAAGCTCTATCTAGCTTGACTCTCTCAAAGAACCTACTTGAGTCTCCCTTTCAAAAGAAAGAAAGTTTTACAGATGAATTAACTCTCTAAATAGAGTAAATGATACAGTAAAGCACTAATAGGACAATGAGCTTATTAGAATATGAAAACAACTGATATAAGCACTCTTAAATGTTCTTCTAAATGTTTCAAAGGTCTCAAGTTGAGTTTCTATAGATTGAGGTCTAATAGATCCATTGGGAGTGAGTGGGAAATAAGATAATTCAAAATATAGCCATTATAAATCCATTATAGTTTGTTTGTCATTGACCAGTCGACTGCTCACCATTGACCAGTCAACAGCTCCTTCATTCCCTTCCACAATTTTGAATTTCTGGACCATGACAGTCAACTACTCACTTTGAACCAATCGACTAATCACTCACAGAGAACTCCCAGTTAATAGTCTCAAGGCTGGCAGTTGACTGATACTTAATCTGGGAGACGACCAGTCAACTGTTCATAGTGGCCAGTTGACTGCTGGCTTCTTGAAAGCTCCCAATTGATCAGGCTTGAGCTGGCAGTTTACTGGTCTCATTCAAAAAGGTGACCAGTCGACTATTCACTCACAGAGAGTACCCAGTCAATCAGTTTTCAAGCTAGTAGTAAACTAAGGCCTTCTCAACAGGTGACCAAAGGACTGTTAGCTAATGGTCAGTTGACTGTTCACTGACAGAAAACTCTTAAATTAGCTTTTCTCAACCTTTAAGACCTGGGATTGATTATACATTCATTTTAATTGATCCTTATTAGCTCAATACCATTTACAAATGTTCCTAATACATGATTAAACATTAAAATCATCTGGAACCTAAGTGTTACATATGAAAACTTTTCTTTTGTGTTGTTAGCATTAAAACCTTTGTTTCTCAGCAAATAGGCTAAACAGTGTTCAATTGTTTCTAGTTTATTATCACAAATAGGACAGCAACTCAAGATAGCACAGTTCCTTCTCAATAAAGCTTTTTTAGTAGCCAAAGCACCTAAGCAAGCCCTCTAAAGAAAATGCTTAACCTTATTAGGCACACTTAAACTCCAAAACAGCATTCCAAAGCTCCTTAGGTTGGATATAAGAACAACTTGGGCCCTTAGACACCTTGTCAGTATCCAACTCCTTAGCCATCCTATAGCCAAATTTGACACTATAACTCCCACGTCTGTGTCTCAACCAAACCAATCTGTCCCTTCTTGGGAGAAGAGGAATAGGAATTTTCCTAATCTCATCCACCTCCTTATCAAACAACCATCTTCTAATACCCGACAGATCCCACCTCCTATCTTTAATTAGATTAGAGACCAAACTAGGCCCCACCTCATCAGAAAACCTGTTCAATAACATAATTCAATGTACAAAACTTGTCACGACTTAAGTGTCTATATTGAATTTATTTCCTCTATATTAAAAGTTGATATATAGCTAGTAAGCAACAACATTTAAACAATGTGATTTTGACATTGTGCCATGTCATGGAAAAAAATTACTATCACTGTAAGTCTATTAATAAATTTATGACCAAAATGTGAAGGAATAAGTTTGAACTTCATATTGAATTTATCTCAACTTTAGAAGTTGATAATTAATTTGCAAAACTTTCAAATTGTACAACCTAACTCGTTTGGTAGTAAATTTATCGAAATTCTAATAAAAGAGCTTCACTTTAATTAAAAATGATAGATGTGTGAAAAAATAATGTTTTAATTTCCCTTGTTTTTATTGGCCAAAGTATGGGAATTATTATCCCATACCAAACGACAAGTGTGTGCGTCAAATTATAAATGAAACATGACACTTGTGCCGCAATTAAATAAAAAGATTGGTACATTAACTAACAATTATAATTTTGACGTTAATAATAAGTTAAGGTCCTATGTTAGATTTTAATAAGATAAAATATTCTAAGGGAGACCCGCGTACGGAGTCGAAAATTGTCATCTGTTCCTTTTTAAAAACCAATAACCCGTTGCATTCTCTTTTTTTTTTTTTTGGTTCAAAGTCTTAAACACATTTTATTTTATCAATAAAAGATCATCCGTGGCACCTCTATGAGCATGATCCACTCCAAGCGAGCCTAGTCTATCGCAACAAGAAATTCCATCCACTCATTCCATTTCTATGCCCTTTCTCTCTCTCTCTTCTCATTCAAACATTCACTCTTGGAAGTTACCGACTTTATCTATAGACGGATCCATTTTGTTTTATAAGTTACTTACTTTCAATCTCAAAAACATCATTAAGATTGATTAAATTTAAAATTAATATATTTTATTTGTATTACTTAAAATATATAATTAATATATAATATAATTAATCTTTTTAAATATAATTTAATACAATATTTTAGAATATTTTATTTATAATATTATATAATTATTATATATATATATATATATATCATATATTATATAGATATATAAATATATAGATATTATATTCTATATTAAGCAAAGTACTCCGGACACAAAGTATGAAAAGATGTTAATAACTCCTCTACCCGAACCTGGAGTAGCTAGATAGGGAAGATGAAACCTTTTTTTCACATGGGCTTCGTTAGTACGAAATGAGTCACTTCAAATAGGTTCACTACTCAGCCTATAATACAATTAGTCCAGCATGAACTACATGAGCTCCCTGTAGTTTACTCAATAAATTGATAAGTCGAGCATTCTCAGCCTTCTAACTGCTTGCTTTATTTGAACAGGTGTATAACCTTGCTCTGTGTTTTTTGGTTTTTCGGGACATTCTAAGTTCAACATTAGCAAATCCAGTGTGTGAAGCTCATGTTAGCCCAATTCTATCCAAAAAAGAGAATCTTTTCTTCTTTTCAATGAACCCATGTTATACATTTAGGATTTGCCAAGGTTTCCATTTCTCGATTTAGACTTTTCTTGGAAATGACAAAGCTTTGAAGCAAATAGAATCCAATTTGCTAGGCCAATTGTAACAATGTTATTATATTAAGATCTTTAATACATGATTCAAATTTACTACAACAGCTTTATTATTGTACATTTCCTTGTAATTATCTTAAACCTTTAGATGAAAATTTAATGATTTAAATATATAGACAAAAATATGACTGAAAATTTTGAATTATTGAATTTTTATTCAATAATTTGCAATTTACTACAAGTGTATTAGCAAGAGGTTTGAATTTCCTGAAGGGCAAAGACAAGGATAGAGAAGGAAAGGAGAACGTTCTTACAAATGTGGTAATATGGGTTTCTTAGTCTACTTATTGAAGGCTTGCAAGATTCTCTATTAGTATTTCTGTTAAATCTATTACACAAATTTTAAAAGGTCTATTAAAAATGAAAAAAAGTCAATTGTACCTGCAAATTTTAAAATTCATGGACTTTAGTGCATGTTGACCTAAATTTATGGGAGAATAGTTGGATTACATTACATTTTTCCGTAAAAACGTCATTAAACTTTTTTTTTTTAATGGAAGGACTAAAAAAGACATGAGAAAAGCTGAATGCGCAATTAAACATAAGTTTAAAGTCAAAATGTATTTACATCTAACCAACAATAAATGAGATTTTACCATGTACATTAGGAAATTAAATATACTAGTGCAAATAAGTTAGTAGTGATTATTAAAAACTTTAAAATGTGCTGGTATAAGTTTGCAAACCAGTTTTTTTAACATTAATAACTAACTTTAAAATGATAATTACTAGCACATTAGTTAATTTTATTAACACGTTTTAAAAATCATTACAAACAAAATAAGAGATTATAACTAGTTACAAGCATAAATAAATGCACTAGAAATATGAGAAAATAATAATAATAATAATAATAAATCCTCGTAGATAAGACTTAGGCAAACATTTTGGAAGGTAGAAATTTCTTGAAACAAGACTTGTGCTGGGTTATAGGAGATGACAGAAATGTTGACTTTTGGAAAGATCTATGGGTCCCAAAATGTGAAAGCTTCAGAATTAATGGCGTTGCTCCTCTTGAAGAGTTGGATGGCTGTAAAGTTGCAGAATTTTTTTGTAATGGAGTTTGGGACATCTCGACTGTGTCCAAATGGCTCTCTGAGAAGGAAATTTCTACAATTACCAATGTCCCTATCCCAAGAGGAGGTGTGGATGATCACATATGCTAGACCTAAGGGAGGAATGGAAATTATATGATAAAAAAGGATTATCAGAATGCTATCCAAATATTTGACCAAGAAGATTTGAACTTTGCTAGTACCTCTTTCCATCTTCCTAATGGCTTCTAGAATAGAATATTGAATATTAAAACACCAAAAAAAATAAAGCACTTCATTTGGAGAATGTGTACTGGTTCTCTCCCCACCAAAGAAAATTTATTTAAGAGGAAATGCTGCTAAGATTCTATCTGCCCCTGGTGTTCTAGTGGGGAGGAAACCATGGAACATCTATTCCTTTTGTGTGAGTGGGTAAAGGTTCTTAGGTTTTGCTACCCATTTGCATTTCAAATGGAGAATTGTAGGATTGGAAGAGTGGAGGATTGGTTCTTAAAAGTTTTCTTTGATATGGAATTAGGGGACTTTGACATTACTCTGTTTGCTTTTATCTGCTGGTTCAGTAGGAAAGGAAGATGCTCTAAGGTATTTGACGAAATACAATTGAATCTGACTACTACGATGGATATGGCAATAGAGAGAACTCATGAATTCTTCAACTTGTGTGCTTTCCTATCTAATGTATCACATCATGAGGAGGTTCCCATGAGATCCAACAAGTCATGATCTCCCCCTCCTACAAATACACATAAGATAAATGTGGATGATTGTTTTAGAGAAGGACAACGTTTATCAGGTATGGATATCATAGTCCGAGACTAGATGGGTGTTATAATTGATTTTTGTGCTTTTAGAAATGTTGTTTCATCAACTTTTATGGCTGAATCTTTAGCTCTAAAGAAGAGATCTTTAGGGCATTAGATATGGGCTTTATTTAATTCTTGAAACTGATTATAAGCCTTTAACTGATGCTTTTAGTGATATTTATAGCTGCTTTGATTGCCAAAGCAGAGCACTAGTTAGTGAGGTTGTGGTGTTGAGTAGGTCTTTTACTTCTTTCTCTTTAGACTAGGTACCAAGGAGTGCTAACTTGGTTGCAGATTGGATTGCCAAGTACACTGGTAGAGGGATGTGCACGCCAAGATGGGACTCTTTTCCTTCATCCCCCTTGTCTTCGATCTATATCTCAGAAGCTAGAAGCAATAGAGAAGTCATTGGTTAAAGTGATACTTTCAAGTGATTGCTTCTAAGTTTAGCTTTGTTTCTTTTCGCTTTTTTTTTTTTTTTTTTTTAATCGTTTTCAGTTTCTTTTGCTTTCCTTTGCTTCGTGTTTCTATTTGTACTGTCTTGTTTGTGCTCTGGACGTTTTATGTTCCTTTTCATTTTGTTGGTGGAATGAAAGTTATGACTTCTGGCCCAAAAAAAAACAAAAAAGGTAGAAGAACGAGAGTATGAAAGGACTGATTCGGATCTCAGCAACAAAGGGCAGAGAGCATATACATTGGACCAACCTTTCAGTGACAAAAGCCCAAATTTCTGGGCCCAAAAAGAAAGAGTTTGGAAGATCTGCTAAATCTTGTGTTAAAGTAAATGCAATATATAAAGAAAATATTGTTTTTGGTAATTAACAGCAAAAAAAACAATTTTTTTTTGGCGTGTGTCTATATATATATATATATATATATATATATATTCTCACGTAATATGCACAGGAATATTATGTACCTTTTTGTCTTCTTCAGTGGATCATAGGTTTTATTATAATCATTCCCCCAAATCATTAAACAATAACAGTTACATATATTCATTATATATTCTATATTATTTTGGTGATTTTTTTCTCTGTTTTTGCACATTTATTTTTGAAAATAAAATAATCTTTAATAATATAGTATCAACTATTTAGTACTTAAATCTTAAAATTACACAATCAAATATTGTTAAACTATTTATTTGTTATTAGTCAATCCTTTGATAGTGAAAAGCAAATATACATACTCTAAAGATTCATTGGTTGCAAATTAAATAATTCAAAAATTAAATTATGCATTTTTTATAATTCAATAATCAAATAATTAAGGCATCATTTTTCAATGACCAAAAAATATATTTCTTCCTCATTTTATTACTTATGGTAGATACTTTATTATAAAAATATATATTTACCTTACATATCATTTTATAGTAAAGAGGGCTAATTAAATGTAGAAGAAATGTGCAAATATTATAGTTTTCCTTTAGATCCCAAAAGAAAATTTCTGTAGTTAAAGATGTGTCAAATTCTTGGAATTAAAGAAAGGCAGATTTGTATAGATACAAGTAAAATACCTGAAAATCATGCTAGTTCTTGTCTTTTTTCTCTTTTGAAGAATATGCCTTATTGAGAAAATGAAATGATGAAAAAGAAATTGGCTAAGAAAAAGACATTTTCGTAGAAAAGAAATTGTTGAAGCCTCAAGGAATGATTGGGGCCATATAAACTGGATTAATTTGTGACTAATTTTTTGACATGTAGCTATCCGACCCAGCTCTAGATAGTGGTCCAAAAGATGGTGTTATAAATAGAGATCAGTGTGAAGAATACTGACTCCTGCCTCAATACTGAAGTCTAAATCTAGTGAGAGAGTATGAAACAATATTTTATTTCTTTATTTATAAGTTTAGATTTAATTTGTTTTCTTGTTAATTTTTAGTTTTAATTAAGGTCATCATTTTGAGTCTCATAACAATTTGATGATTCACTAATTTTCTGTCTTAATATAATTTCTTTTTATAAGTTTGATCTCAACTTGTTAATAGTATTAGAAAAAGTCATCCTAGATAAATGTGTCTTATGGGAGTTTATTAGCTCAGTTGGCTTAGTTATCCTGACCTAATCCAATCATAATAGTTTGGTTAGGCTATATCAAAATTTTAAAATAAATTACAAATTTTATAAAGTTAAGTCAAATGCTAAGTTCACATAAGACTCAACTTGCCTTGATTATTATTTTTAATTTATTTTTACTTTATTTATAGTAACTTTTATTTATAATAAATTTTTAAAATATTAGTTCTTTTTAAATGTTAATCATTTTTCATCCTAATCATAATTTTTTTATTCCATTTATTCATTTACTATTTTAAATATTTTATTTTAAAAAAAAAACATTGTTTATTAATTAAAAATTTGTATATATAAAATAAAATAATTTTAAAAAATAATATATGAACCTACCTCGGTCTAGTGAAACCCAACTCGGCTCAGGTTCTAAGTCTAAAAAAAGAAACTTAATATAAAATAAAATTATGTCTCAAATCTTACAAAAAACCTAACCCTTAATGTATGTAGGGAAAATATTATTGTGTATCATTAAATTGAACATGGATTATTAGAAGAATTAAGTCATTGGTTTTATTTTGTTAATTTTAAATGAGAATCATCAAATCTATATGATTATTTTAATATTGACTGTCTAATTTATAGATTTAATATAAAAATACATAAATCCAAATTAGGGGGGAGAGAGAGAGAGATCAATGTACAAGTAATACCAAAATCAAATTTGTCAAGATAAAGAAGACAATGAACATATTCCACTTGATTGTAAGGACCACTTTGGGAAACACATGCTGAAGCCATTTTCACAATGGAAAAAGGGCAAGGGCAAGGGTAAGGGTGTCTTTTACTCTTCTAGCCATAATCAGTTAATCACCGTATGCTCCAACACCTATTCATTTAAAAAAAAATGACACTTTCGGAAACCAAATATATTAAAATATCCATAAGAACTTATTCAAGTAAATATTTTAAGTTATTTTTTTATTTATTAGTTAATTTTTAATCTTTTTACTTATTTTATTTTTAATTTAGTCCCTCACTTATCAATTAATTCTCAATTTAAACTTTTATTAATTTATGTTCTCAATTTGATCCTCATTTACCAATCAATTCTCAATGTGATCCTTCACTAATATTAAGTTAGTACATTTAGTTTTTTAATCTTAATTAAATGAGGGAAATCAAATTAAATATTGAAATCCAATAAGGGATCCAATTGAGAATCAATTAATAAGTATGAAACTAAAATAAGAATAGAAATTAATAAGGACCAAATTAAAAATTAACTTATAACTGAAGGACCAAAATAATATTTTAATCAAAATAATTTAAATTGTAAACATTACTGGCACATTTTTTTAATCAGTATTGATCCGTTGTGGAAAAATTTCATAGGTTGGCGATATCTCTTAATTTAATTTGAAAGAAGAATTTTACCACTGATAATCTTCTGTGGACCAGGAATAATACTTTTGAACTTTCGTTGTGATTGATTCATTAATTATTCAATTATTATGGCTTCTTTCTGTTGAATAATTATTATTTTTTTCCATTTTTATTATCGAGCCTGTAAAATCTACTTGAAAAGAGAACTATAAATAAATATATATCCAAAAAAATTTGGTGTATTATATCAATAATAAAAATTCATGAATATTAGTAGTTGACCCAATCCATAATCCCTTCTAACTGGATAATTCCCAAAAAAAAAAAAAGGCCTTTGTAGTTAATGATGTTCTGAAATTCATATTTTATTAAGAATGGAAAGAAAAGGATGTGATTTTGAAAATAAATTTGGAATTATTTTACATTTTGCGAGTCTAATTAACGGGGCAATTGAGAAAAAAGAAGTTTTTACCACTATAAAACGACAAAAGATGAAAGAATAATTTTCAGGTAGTTTTCAATATTCAAAAAGGAAAAAAAATTTTAAGCCACCAATTAATTATGTCGGCACTTAGAGTCGCTTTCTAGAATAAATTATATTAATTTTTTTAAGAGTTTGACTAAATTATATTTATACTTTTTTGTTTTTAAAAGTTACAATCAACTCCGTTTTACTTTATTTTTATTAATGAAGCTAAAGATAAAATTATTTCATTGTTTCAAAGTCATTACAAAAATTTAATTATAATATTATATTGGAATTTAATATTATTTTAATTATGATCCATCTCATATTTAAAAAATTTTAAATTTTTAAATAAAAAATTTAAAATCATGTATTTAAATATCATGAGAGCTGCATGTAATTTTTAAATAAAAAATATCAAATATAAACTAGATCTTTTTAAAAAATTAGTATATTTACTCTTTGATTATTTTTTTTTTAGGCAGTGACTTAAAATTAGAGCCTTGTCTTTTGTTTTCTTTTCTTTTCCTCTCTCTCTGTTTATTTTATTTTTTTTTTCATTTTTGTCCCTCATTTTCCTTTAAAACCTTCTTCTTATATTTGTTATGGTTTTCCCCTTTATTTTCTGTACAATTGACAGTTAACTATACAATATGACTCAAGCTTTTTCCGACCAATGTAACATATAAATTTAAATGAATATGGTTTTCTTCATTGTACATATTTTTTAGGTTAAACAAACTTCTCATATGTATAACGTAATTAGATTCAGTAGAAATATTAGTGTTATAATATGAACAAATGATAAGAACTTGGCTTGGATTTTAGCTATAAAAGTATTTTCAAATTAAAATCAAAATTAAAAAAAATTTATCTAAGTAAACCAAACTAAAAAACATTTATGAAAAAAAAAAGAATTAAGTCTAGGCATGGTACTCCATATGAAGACAAGTACAATTTAATGTGTATAATCAATTGGAACAAAAATTATCAAATTAGATCCCCACCGGTCAAACTAGAGGAGATTTTTTTTCAATAATCAAGATTATTGAATCTAGTTTTAATAATTCTAAATTTTTATAAATATAATTTTTAAAAAATAAATTTTAATTTTTTTTATAAATAAATATATATATTAAAATTTTATATTATTTTTTAATACAAAATAATATCTAGTTAAAAAATAACAAATTTTAAGATACAAAGAATAAACTAAATTATGAAAAACAATTCAGTCTTTTTTATTTTTTCAATTAAATATTATTCTCTATAAAAAAATTTAAAATTATAACATATATTCATTTATAAAAATAATTAATTTTTATTTTTTAAAAATATGTTTTATAAAAAATTTACAACCATTAGATTTAAATCCAATTATCCTACTTGATTACAGGAGTTGAAAGAGGATCTAAATTCATATATATATATATATATATATATATTAACATACTTAGTTATAATGTAAAGATATAATTATAATATTATTATTTTTTTAATTAATATTATTATAATTATACCAACTAAATCAAAGAGATTGATTGAGTTTGTAAGAGGATGTAGCCATAAATCAAAATGTTGAGTAAAATAATGTCATATATAATCATTTAGTCAAACTACAAAAAATTAACGCTATTTATTTCATTCTATAATTAATAAGAATTATAAATAAACATTCTTACAAAACTATTGTATAATACCGACTAGTCACCCTATTGCATCCTTATCTAAGTGATAAACTCAGCCACAGTTTCATACTATGTATATACATATAAACACACAGATACATATATAATAATTTATTAAGCATGTTACTCAAGGTCAAAATTAATATGGGCGCTAGCTCACATAAATGAGGTCACGTGTTTATCACGGAAAAGGATTGGTGCATTTGAGCATATCCAACGGTTATTATAAAATGCGCAGATCTAATAGATTAGAATAGGTCTAATAACTTTTTGACTGTGTGTACTCAAAAGATTTGATCTGATATCCAAATTTCTTATACTACATAATCGGACAGCTCAAAATTAGCATAGCTTTCACCCTTGACTGTAGTAAATTGGGATTCATTTATCACATATTTCCAACATAATTTTAGCATTGAAGCTTACTTGCTAACTAGTTAATCCCAACTTTATGGTGGAGCTCAATATTATCAAACTTAATTATTTTTATTGTCATATTAAAAATAAAATGAAGCTTTATATTGTATAGAGTTTAACTTCTTTGACAAAAGATAAATTGAATTTAAAATTTTTATAATGTACATAAAACTTTTTAAAAAATTAGCATAATTTTTTCTAAACAAAAAAATATCATATATAATTTAGTCAATTTCTTTTTGACATCAAAACTTAACGCAATTTCTTTCTTTATATAATTAGTTGAGTAATTGTAATGAATTTAGATAACAACTAACGAAGCATTCTTGCAAAATCATTAAGTAATACCGACTAGTCATACATCTTTATCTTAGAGATAAACTCGACTATGATTTCATATATATATATATATGAACGATAATCTAAAAAAAATGTGAGTCAAGGTCAATATCAATATTGATAATGGAAAACTAAGAATTGATGAATGCTCACATAAATGAGGTCACGTGCTTATCACATGTTTCCAGCATTATCTTAGCTTTGAAGTTAACTTGCTAGCTAGTCAATTTCAAATTTTAAATTTATCATTTTAAAGTTTTAAAAAATTAGAATATATTACTGTGTATAATAGAAATTCAAATTCCATGCGTAGGCAAATTCTTCTTCAAGTTTGATGGGACACGTGTCAATGCTTTATTTGTGGGAAGGTTTTCACATTTAGCGAACTTTGGAACTTGGAAAAATGATTACTAGGCGTATTATGTGCAGTTGTTACATGGTTGCTTTCACTCCGGTACACATCAATTTCATGATTGAGAGAATTTTAAAAAAAAAAATTTATGTGATATGTATCAAATTTTTATTTAAAATTTGACATTAAATATTTTAAATAATAACTTAGTTTTGTCTCATTCCACACTGGATCTTCTGTTGTTATTGCTTCTCTTAATCTCTTTCATTGTATTTTAATCACATTTCATGCATATTTTATTACATAGAAGTCATGCACATTTTAGCCTTTAAATTTTTAATCTAACCAAATAAAAATAATATCTATTTTTTTGGCTTTTAGTACTTTTAGAGATTACCAATTAAAAGTGTGTGTATATACACACACATTAAACACATCGATTTTAGTAATCAAAGTACTAGATGCCTTTTTACTGTTTACTATTCCAAATTTTGTCCGTTTATGGTTTTGCTATTTTAAAATTTAAGAATTGTAAACAAAAATGTAATGATTTAATTAAAAATAATTGAAATAATAAAATGAAATGTGAAGAGAAGGAAAAAAAACATAATTAATGTGATGTCATGTAAGAAATCTATTATGATTGTGATTGATGACGTAAAATATTAAAGTGACGGTAACTCAAAATAGCGAGGATTTAATTAAAAATAATTATAAGGATTAAAATCCCAATAACTTTAAATTGCAAGGATTTAGTTAAATAATTAATTTAAATTTATATAGACAAAATGTACAAATAAATATTTTTCTTAATTTGCTATTTTACTTTCTTCTTCCTCTCTTGACCTTTTTGAAGCCTAAGTTACGGGCGGTGCCTTGATGCACCCGCACGTGATACCGAACCTGGTGTTTCCGTAAGAACTGCAAATCATGAGGGGTATTTTAGGAAACCTAATATTTTCTTCCTCTCGTTTGACTAAATGCAGAAAGAGAAAATATTAATGGCACAGACGGGAGGGTGCTCTCACTCAGAGATAGAGATTAGAGAGAGAGAGAGAGAGAGAGAGAGAGAGAGCCATCATTTTCCATTTTCTTCTGTAAGGGTTGAAGTGGATTCAGAGTGGAAGAAACGTAATGCGATAAAGTGTTAGAAAATAAAGTTCCATTTTTTTTTTTTTTTGGGTTTGGGTTTGGCATAAACCTTGTTTCGAACGTGCAGTAATGGCTCTTCTCCTGAGACCTTCTTGAGAATTTAGCGGCAGCTGCGGTCTGAAACAATGAGAAAGAAAAAAAATTGTTCTTTCATCAGGTAGCTAGATTTACTGTGAAATTCTATTTTATCTTGCTGGTTTTGTGATCTTTGCGCTGCCTCATATTGATGCCCTTTGCTTCAATGTGAAGTTCAACTGTTATCCATGTCTATGCTGTTTTTTATGGTAGAAGTTAGAGTTGGAACCCTAGATTGGTAAGCTTGGATTTAGGGAATTATGATGGAGTTGAACGGAAGAGGATTATATATTTGGTGGTTCTTGAAGACTCTAGATGACCCTATTTCTTAATTCAAATATTTCTCTAGTTGGTGCTAACTTTTGCTTTGCTATTGAGGATAATGAATAATGATTAATGATTAACGAATGTGCCCTCTTTGTGCGTTGGTGATGGTTTTGAATTAGTTGCTACCTGAAATTGTTAATCAAGTAAATGCTTTTTAGCTTGTGATCACCAAACAGCTTATCAAAATGCTAATGGGATGCAGAGCTTACAATTTCCAGAATTATACTTGCAGGACTAGATGTGGATTATTAATTTTTAAACTTACTCCTTTTAATATTTTTCTCAGGCATCTGTGAGCTTGCACGTCTCAATGATGCATACAAATCTGTTCCTTTGGTCTTTGAAGTTATGTGGTACTATTAATTTCAGAGGGTCCACTCTGTTGCTCTGTTTTCATTTAATCTATCATCGGTGCTGCCAAAACTGGTGGCTTCTACCTGGCATTACTTGTGTACACTCATTAGTCATAATCCGAAATCTGATTAGATAACCTATATTTGGTTTTGGACAAAGACTAATAAAATTTTGTCGTGTTTATTAGTTTTAGAAGAGATAATGAGTGGAAGGGGTTTAGAGAGAACGAGAAGAAAGAAGTATGAAGGATATGACAACTCTCTGTTATGTGGTTGTATGATTTCAAAGTGCCCCACACCTTGATTTTCCTTCAATCTTTTTGTTTGTGATTGTATTCGTCCATATTGTTGACCTAAATGTTTCTATGATGAAAAAAAATACTATGACTCTTAGCAACATGGTATTTCCCAAATTATTTTATTGGCTTTGTTCTTCTGTTGCTTGACATTCATAGTTGTCTGCCAAAACAGAATTTATTTGTTTCCATATCCAGCAACATCATTTGCATGTTAATTTTTTGCTTAAACATCTTGCCTTAATTCTTTTATGTTCACAGGGCTATTGCTTCAAAGTTTAGTTGCGCTTTGGAAGAAAAATCAGTAGGTGTTGGGAGTTTCTAATATTGCTGATGTCTTTTCAGATTTCTTTATGGTGATTGAAACTGCTCAGTTACTAAAACTCTAGGACTTCATTTTGGTTCATTCTCTTGTAAGCTCTTCTTTTATGACAAAAATGATTGTCTAATGGAACAATCGAGAGTCCTCCAACAGCTTCAATGCAGTACCATGGAACCTAGAAATGAGGAAGTGCAGCCTGCATCGCAGTTAGTAATGCAGGACCATCTGGATGCCATGCATACTAGTAGAAGGCCTTCTGACCTCAATACATCAGATGTTAAACCTGTACTTAATTACTCCATACAGACTGGTGAGGAATTTGCTCTCGAATTTATGCGAGACAGAGTAAACCTCAGGCAGCCTGTATTTCCAAATGCTGGTGATCCCAATGGTGCAACAGGTTATATAAAACTGAAAGACATTCTAGGCATCAGTCATGCAGGATCTGAAAGTGGATCAGATATATCTATGCTCTCAATGGTTGAAAAAGGTCCAAAAGAGTTGGACAAAAAGAACACATCATTACATGGAGAGAGAAGCAATTATGGGTCAATTTGCTCATTACCAAGAACCTCATTCAATCAGGACAATAGTCGCTTTGTGCATGGGTACACCTCTTCAGGTGGCTCTGATAGCTCATCAAGGGCGATGAAGGTTCTTTGCAGCTTTGGTGGTAGAATATTACCTCGGCCAAGTGATGGAAAGCTAAGGTATGTTGGAGGTGAAACACGCATGATCCGTATAAGAAAAGACATATCTTGGCAGGAACTCATGCATAAAACATTGTCAATCTATAATCAGGCTCATATACTTAAGTATCAGCTTCCTGGGGAAGAGCTTGATGCTTTGGTATCAGTGTCATCTGATGAGGATTTGCAGAATATGATGGAGGAATGTAATCATCTGGACAATAGAGAAGGATTGGAAAAGCTTCGGATGTTTTTATTTTCATTGAGTGATTTGGAGGAGGCTCAGTTTGGTCTCAGTAGCACAGGTGATGATTCTGAGGTCCAATTTGTTATTGCTGTCAATGGTATGGATTTGGGATCAACAAACAACTCATCCCTTCCTGGTGTGAGCTCTTCCACAAATAATATACATGGCTCTGACAGGCAAAATATCGAGAGGGGGACTAGTAGAGTTGCTGTGGAATCTATGGGTATCAGCAATGCTCCCTTGATTGGCAAAATTGATTCATCATTAACTATTCAGTCTTCACAACCAATGCCGCCATCTTCCTCAAATGCTTACGAAACCTATCCGCTGTTTTATGGTGATCAGATGATGCGTCTTGGTGAAACCAGTAGCCAATATCCAATTCACCATGGCCTTAATCCTTCTCAGAACCCTGCTATTCAAGAGACCCCTGTTACTGGTCCTCTTCATGGGATGATTAATCAACTAGGGATTTTAAATGAGAGCCATGTATCAAGTGGATTACAAGTACAGAATTCTGAAATTCCAGCAATGCAGGTGACAAAAATGGGCGATAGTTCAGCTCAACAAAGAAGTGACCCTGGGCAAGTTTTAGCCAGGGAAACACAATCTCATGTTCCCTCACAGCCATTTGATGGTTACTTGAAAAATAATTTTCCTGAACCAACAGTAGCAGTTTCTGCACAAGAGGAGCATAGAACTTCATCACCTTCAACCAAAAAAGACCAGCACCAGGATTGTCAAGAGGCCTCTTCTACATCTAGCAGTGCATTTGATCATGCTAATGTTGATTCCCAGTCCATCCCATATGATTTGAGTTGTCTTCACCCTCCTCCTCTTCCAAAGAGAGTTTACTATTCAGAAAGAACTCCCAGGGAGCAAGTAGAGCTTCTGAGTCGTTCCTCAAAGTCTGATGACACACAGGGTTCTCAGTTTCTCGTGTCAGATTTACTTTCTGATATCAACCCACAGGGTTCAGTTACAGAATCTGGTGACAACATGGATGAGGGAAATCTGTCCAATTGTTCTGAGGAATTGAACACTGCAGCAAAGCCCTTGCATGCAGATGGCCACACTATCAATAATGGATTTGCCAGATCACCATTATACATGCCTGATGTGAGTAGTCAGATGAAATTTAAGCCATCCGAATATGCGGATCCTGAACTAAAGCAGGTATTACCAAACAATGAAGGAAGTAATGATGTGGTAAATGAGGATCAGATTAATAGGTTGAAAACTGAAAGCTATTGTAAAGATAACCACAACAAGCCTCTGCATGATGAAAACAATATCAGTAAACTAGACCTTCCATCTTTGCACCAGGTTCCTTCTATTAATCACCATGATGTTCCAGCATCTAATCTTCCAGAAATTAATTGGGGTGACACCTATGGGAAGGAATCCAATGACTGTATGACGCAAGCACAACCTGTTTCTTTAACTGGGAATACAGCTGAAGATGTATCTCAAGATTTTCCCTCAAATGCTGTTTCCAAACAAGCACAAGGTGATATTCTTATTGATATTGATGATCGATTTCCTCGTGAATTGCTTTCTGATATGTTCTCTAAAGCAATACTTGCAGAAGATTCCTCTGGTCTACTTCCACTAACCAAGGATGGAGTGAGCGTAAGCATAAACATGGAAAATCATGAACCAAAGCGATGGTCATATTTTCATAAATTGGCACAAGAAGTGCTTGATGATGTGTCTCTTATTGATCGAGATCATCTTGATTTTTCACCTGCACTAGGAAAAGAAGCTGGGGATAATAAAATTCACCTGGTTACACCTCCAACAACTGATGGAGTTTCTGTAGATCATGTGGATCCCCACCCCAATTTTGGTGAAGAAAATAAGAAAGACTTGCATGGAATGATTGGAACAGAAACCACTGTACTGCATTCAAATTATGGTCATACTCATTCCCAAGTGAAGGATACTGAAAGCATGCAGTTTGAAGCTATGATGGGAAACATAAGAGCACAAGAATCAGAGTACGAGGTATGCCTCTGATGACTTTTTGGTTTCAGAATCTGTTTAAATCAGCTTTTCTGCTGACCAAATTTTTTATGGCTTTAATTAGGATGTGAAGTTTGAAAAAAGAGACAGTAATCTACCACCTCTTGATCCTTCTTTAGGAGATGTTGATATCAGTACTCTGCAGGTATGATGCTTGTATGTACAATTTTGGTTTCCATTTTTGTTTTCTTTGTTTTGGGATAAAGATGGCTTTATTGAGTAAGTTGTTCTGTGCTTTGATTATAAAGGTGTGCATTTATCAGATTACAAAAATTTATGACCATTCCAAGATTTTGGTCTAGTTAATATAATAGGAAATATAGTTTCTATGCTCTGAATGGAAAATACATTGTGGATATGTCTGCCTGTAGCAGTTTTAGGTTCTCTAGATGGAAAGGTACCTTGGCTTAATAGCTTCCTTGCTCTCCTTTGGGGACTGCTTGCCTGATGGATGAAGGGACAATTTATGATCTTGTTGATTTCCTGTAATTGTTTAGATATTGGTTGTTTTCCATGGTTTTTTATTCTTTGAAATGAATTATAGAGGTGACTGGATAATTCTATCCATAGACGGTGTCAATTTTTGTTCCTGCTTGTACGTCTTCTAAGCACTCCTAAATTTATTTTATAACTATTTTCAGTCCTCTTGATAATAATTCAAATGAGCATTTTTCAAATACGCATTTGGAGAGCTGTTTGAAGTCATTCTTGCCATCAAGTATATGAGGAAACAAACTGTGTTCAGAATAGTTTTGTGACTGGCCATCTAATAATGTTTCAGTCTTGGTTTTTGTAGGGACCTCTTCAAATGAAAAGCTTGTAGTTAAGTGAAGGGTCATGAAATGTTTTATCATTATTTCTAATACACACCATCACTTGATAGCCCTTTGGGCGTGAAGTGTAGATGAAGTATAGATCTACCATACCTTGTGTTAAAATTTTATTCAATTAGGAAATGGGGCAGAAAGGGTTGATTACTAGATCACTTGGTTATAGAGGCACTGATACCATGTCAAGGAACACTTCAACCTAAAAGTTAAGATGTTAAGTGAAGGCCAGTAAGTAGTTTTATTATAATCTCTAACAATTTCAATACTATACAAGGTAGTTGTGTGCTTGTACTTTGCTACATTGGAAGCCCTTGGGTTCCCCGTCAGGGTTGTGGTTTTAATCATCATTGATGGGCCTCTACTTAACTCTTGTTCCACTGCTTCTTTGACATGTTCTGTATCTCCATTTTGTAGGTTCTCAATGTTTTTCATTACATGGTGGAATTTGCAGGTCATAAAGAATGAAGATCTTGAAGAGTTGAGGGAACTGGGTTCTGGTACCTTTGGGACTGTATATCATGGAAAATGGAGAGGAACAGATGTTGCCATTAAAAGAATAAAGAAAAGCTGCTTCACTGGTCGATCATCTGAACAAGAGAGACTGGTAATTTGTTCATTAGTTTCCATCAGATAGCATGCGCTATTTATTTATCTATTAAATTATGCCCTGCCTGAATTACCCCCCCTTTTTTTTCTCACTGTTTATTAGTAGTGCATTACTGATACAAATATATTTTGAGGCACATAAAATGATGTTTCCTTCCATTTTGCAGACTGTAGAGTTCTGGCGGGAAGCTGACATACTTTCCAAGCTTCATCATCCAAATGTGGTGGCATTTTACGGAGTGGTTCAGGATGGACCAGGCGGAACGATGGCCACTGTTACTGAATACATGGTGGATGGTTCTCTTCGGCATGTATTACTTCGCAAGGATAGGTAAGGCATTTCTACTAAGGTGTTTGTTCTACCTTTGACCTCATAATAATTTGTTTTATTCAGATGATTTCATTCAAGATCATGGCTTACTCCTGCCGTATATTTGATTAAATGATAGTCATATTCTAATAACAACTTCTTGTTTCTGATGGAAGGCATGCCATTTTCCAATTAGTTAAGGATAGCTTTCACATTAGGTAGCTGCCTAAGCCATGGGTACCAATAGTATTAATCATATCAGAAAGAGTGTATAAGTGATGAATTTAAAGTTGCCAGACTGTTTTTTCTCCAAGGATTTTAACTTAATTTTGATTGCAGATATCTTGATCGTAGGAAGAGATTGATTATTGCCATGGATGCAGCTTTTGGAATGGAATATTTGCACTCAAAAAATATTGTGCATTTTGACTTAAAATGTGACAATTTGCTTGTTAACATGAAAGACACTTTACGGCCAATCTGCAAGGTATCTATGCTGCTAGTATTATTTCAAAATGTCTGTTTTGAGTAGGCTAAGAAATTTGCTTTTCCAGGTTGGGGATTTTGGATTGTCAAAAATCAAACGAAATACCCTCGTCTCTGGTGGTGTGCGGGGAACTTTGCCTTGGATGGCACCAGAGCTGCTGAATGGCAGCAGCAACAAGGTCTCCGAAAAGGTAAATTATTAGTCTGTCTTGTGTGCAATGTGTTTCTACAATGCATCACAGAAGCAGTTGAATTGTATTGATCTCCCCCATGTGCAGTTGGACTTCAATTCCTGTATAATTTTTTCATCGCATTTAACCATACTTGTCTCCTATTTCATTCTTCCATTACATTTGGAAATCTTTTGTTTTTGTGCGGTTATGTGGGTTTTCATCTCTTAATAATCCTTGGGAAAGAAGCCAGAAAGCTAATGCTATCTCAGTTGCCATCCTTATTTTCTCGCTTTTTTTTTTTTTTCTTCCCTTCATCTTGTGCTTGCAAGTATTGGCTGATGAAATTGCTTTTTGATCTGTAGGTTGATGTATTTTCCTTTGGCATAGTATTATGGGAAATTCTAACGGGTGAGGAGCCATACGCCAATATGCACTATGGTGCAATCATAGGTGCGACCATTTTCTATGGTTTTCTTTGTCTTTTCTGTGGGAGTGCCTCAACCTAAATCTTGCTGCATTCTTTTGAATTGCTTTTCTATGTCTGTGTCGAGGTAACAATATATTAGCTGGTAGGATCCTCTTTTTTTCCCCTACCTGCTCTTGATATAAGAAAGGTTCTTTTTGCTGGACAGATCAAATTGGATTGAAAATTGAACACCAATATCATTAATTGCAGTGTCAAGCTAAAAGAAAAAGAAAAGGAGGAGAAAATCTTGGGTTTACTTACCTAGAACTTTTAAGGCATGAATCCACGTAGATGCTTTAGGCAACTAGGTTTCCACATGCAATCGGACTTTTTTTCAAGAGTCAAGTCATATAAATCTTTTAAATCGATGTAAACATAATGCTCACACCAAGGAAGCCCACAAAATGAAACAGTCACACCTGACCTAAAAGCCAAATGCGACATACGATGGCAAGAGTTTAGAAGAACTCGATTTCTGAAAATGGGTTAGGCTGTGACAACGCATGCATCAAAAGAAGATAGATTTAAACGACCTCTGGTTGGACTGAACTAGCAAGAACCAGAGGTGGTAAATTTCTCTCTCTTTCTCTCTCCATGCAGGTGGGATAGTAAACAACACATTACGGCCTACAATCCCAAGTTATTGTGATTCAGAATGGAGGACACTGATGGAGCAATGTTGGGCACCAAACCCTGCAGCCAGGCCATCCTTCACCGAAATTGCTAGTCGCTTGCGTGTAATGTCGGCAGCAGCTAGCCAATCCAAAGCACAAGGCCATAAGGCAGCTAAATGATATTTAAAAGAGATACTCATGTTTTTTGGCCCCTTTATACAATATGGCCATTGATACTGTCGAATTAATTCATTGAATGATGCTCCCAAGGAGGCATATTATACCTGGGGTGGTGACAATCTCGATGGTTATCTACTTATTTTCTTTTATCTAATACTACACTAAGCAAAATTTTTGTTGTATATGTACTAACTATAGAAGTGCAAATTAGCCATATTGGTTTCTATTATATCTCCCTAGTTGGTTTCTTCTTCCCTTGAGCATTCTTTAGCTGGGTTCTTGTAGCATCAGATTTTGGTTAACTTCCAGGTAAGGCTGATTATCTTATGGCAACCTTGGGAATCAGGTTGCGTCATACATAAATGAATGATGGCTGATCATATTACATGAGTGAATCTATATAATTGTTTGAGATTTTTTAGAGTTTTTTTTTTTTTAAATATATAAATACTATATGCCTTTAGGTACGAATAGGTAAATGTTATTTGAAGTCCCATGAACATAATATTTTTTTTTATTAATTAAATGTAACACTTAGATGTACTATATAAATGATATATGATCGTCGTATGACTTTTAAATGACAAATTAAACTGTGTAAAATTATAATTACTTTATCTAAATCTATTGCCTCATTCAAAAATTAAAAGAAAATATGATTTTATCGGTGAAGTGACTAAACATTTGCAAAAGACTTTCGTAGACCCAGATAGACTTTTTCAAATATGATTTGACTCATATTGACCAACATATTACGTGGTCTTTTGTTTAGAAGAAAGTCTCCGCTAGCCAGGTTTTTTGTTTTCATAGACAAGAATATATGATCTCGAGAAAAAAAGTCGCCCACGAATAAAATTTCAAACCCAGAATCTGGCCTCTTTCATATTAAAAATTATACATGATCTTCAAAAACTACTACTATTATTATAATTGAAAAAATTAATATTTTGATTCTTAAAATATGTCACTTTTTTTATTTAGCCTTTTTTTAAAACCTCTTTTTGCCAGTCTCTTCAAGTAACTTCTACCATATTAATACAATCCCCGTATACACTAAATTATTAAAAATGTTAACACGTAGTTTAACAAATTTCTTAATGATCATTATTCTTCTTCTTTTTTGTAAAAACACAAAATTCTAACAGTGAAAATATATTTCACTTCAAGGCATGGACCACATGAATAAAGAATTGGCATTATTATTTTCGTGCATTTTATAATTATTCTATTTTTATGAGTTGTAACGGACAATTAACGAATTAAGGTATTTGAAGTTGAAATCATTATAGGCACACAAAGTTTTTTCCTGACGTGGCCTCTACACATGTTCGTTAACTTTTGATATTAAAAAGATATTGCAATAATAATAATAATAATAATAATATATAATTAGTTTATTTACGCGTGTATTGCACAAGTTTTAAAAAATAATAGTTTATTTTTTTATATATTAATATATTTTAAATCAAATGATATTTTTAAGTATTAGTAAAAAATTTAAATTTAGTAATATATTGTGATATAAAGAAAATATAGTAAATTAAATAAAATTTATAAAATTAATTATGTGAGATTGATGAGAGAGAAGTGAATATAACAAAGTCATTGAGAGAGCACTATCATAAATAAATTGTTTTCTCATCTACTCTAAAAAATTCTCACAATTTAAAGAATTTTTAATTTAAGAGATGATTAATTAATATTATTTTATTACTTTATTATATTTTTTTCAATAACTATTAAAAATTTATACAAATTAATGACTTCATTATTTTTCTTATTGATTATGAAAAATTTTCATATTTAACAATTACATAAAAAAAAAGAAGCAAATAGTCATTATATAAAAAGTTCTAATTTATAATTTATTATGCAACTGCGGTAAAAAAATCCAAATCAACCTACTAAAGTAGCGAAGGTCTCAGAAAATGTGAAGTGTCACATCCTTGATATTTTTATGGCTAGTGCATTACACAATGAACAAGGAAATAATTGAAAAGGCTTTTTTTTTTTTAGTGGTTATCTTGGACTTGTCTGTATCTCAAGTGATGGAACTCTCTATGACCCCTAAAAGAAATTAACATATTCCTGAATATAAAATTGATAGCCAATATATATATATATATATATATATATATATATATTGTGATTTGGGTAAATACAACTTTCTTTGAAGGAATTAATAAACAACACATATACATAAATCAATTTCTGAGTTAGGAGACTTACATGCTTCTCCTAAGTTGCAGAAATTGATCTGATTTTGATTGGGATTATTGATCATATGGAATATGCACAGTATGTCAAGTGTATCTTAGGTTTCCATAGCATAAATATCCTCTCACTCTCAATTGTAGAATATTTGCAAGTATTCTTTTTTTAGCGTCTAAGAATTTTTATAAACTAATAGGACTAGTGTGTAGATTAAGTTATTGTATATCTAGCTTGTCTACTTATAAAGGCTAGCTATGATTAGGGTTTAGTAGTAATTACAAAAATTATTGTTCTACACTTATTTAATGAGCACCTATTATGGGTGTATTTTATACAATATTCAACATCTCTCACTCACTCATAATGAGAGTGCCTATACGCTCTAAACCCGAAAAACATATTCTCAGTAAACCAAGAAAACACTTTCTCTTTATAATCTGCAATCGTTTATATAGGAAAAGTAGGTCGTGCGACTAGCATACTATGAAAGCATCAATGCTATACATCAGTTACCAATATATAGTCTCTAAAAAAAAACGCACATGCATGTAGATCATAAAGTATGCATGTACTAAATCATAAAAATCACATTTAGATATCTCTCATTGATATCATCTATCATAATATTTTATATTCACAATCATGACTCATAAGTCATAACTAGTATACGGGTGATTACAAAATAATGAGATTCTCATTATGATCTTCTTCTTCTCATGATCCTATCGACATAGACTTAACTCTCATTTTCTAGACATGTCCCTTCAGATTGAATTATTACTCATAGTCCTTAGGCTACACGCTAAGACAACAAACACCAAGTTGCATCTTGCATCTTAAGTACCTAATCAAAGTTCAAGGGTACAAATATAGAGCCAATGCAAAAGCTCATGGGTTTCACACAACATGAGTTAAGATTGCACTCATGTTAACCCATGTGGTCAATAATTGCACACATAGTATAAAATATGTTCTAAAGCATTCCTCCTTTTCTATAGAGTGTATGTCTATTTCACAAGTAATGTTGTACATATGATATTTTAGACATCACATGTTTAAAACTAAGTTCCTTAATTTACATAATGTCTTGAACTCACATTAGCTACTAAAATAGACTAAAAATGATGAACTTTTCTTGCCAAATCATTCACAATGACCCTATGTCATCAATTAGGTAATTTAAATGATTTTAAGTATACTTGCTCTCAAATTATCCTTCTGATAATTTTACTTAAAATCTTGTCTCATCTCTAATGTCACAAAGACACTAAGGTAGTTACTTGTGTGAGAAGGCTAACCTTTTTGTCTACCCAACATACTTGAAAATAAAGAAGAATGTACACAATATTCAAATAAAGATATGTAAGAATAGAAATTAAACTTTGTTGATTGTCAAAGAATATTAAAACATCTCTGTCTATGAACAATAGGAAAATGTCAAAAATTACATATGAAGTATCCAAAACTCTACATAATCCTAGAGACCTAATGTGTTCACAAACATATCTTTAGAAATAGGCTTGGTCAACGTATTTGCCAGCATCTCATGCATAGATACATATTTCATGTTTACAGCCTTGCGTGCAACCATGTCTTTCACATAGTGATATTTGATATCTATGTGTTTGATTTTACAATAGTACTTTAGGTCCTTGGTATATGTAATTGCAACCATACTGTCACAATATACTAACACTGGTTTAGTGTTTTCTGTTTACATAACAAGTGATCCAAGAACCTCTTCAACTAAACAACCTCCTGAGCTGCTGAAGAAAACGTGACAAACTCTACCTCCATCGTAGATAAGGATACACATGATTGTTTCTTATTACTCCATGATACGACGCCATTACTAAGTAAGAAAACATATTTTGAGGTAGACTTTCGCTCATCCAAGTTTTCTCTATAATCAGCAACAATGTATCTTACCTGTAATAACCAAGAAAAAAGTACATATATATATATATCATGTAACATCCTCAAATGTACATAGTTAGAGATATATGATCTTTACAAGGGTATAAATAATAGTATAGTCTCCTACTTAAACCCAAGATGATTTTATAATTTAAAGGATGGATGAGAATTTATGTAAGAACCCCATAGCTGTTAGCAGGGGTAACAACCTTGGTGCAGTTTGTTTAAATGAATTATTAAGATGTATCCAGTAAAGAGATATAGATATAAAATATTGAGACATATCCAATGAAGGAATATGGATATGAATTATTGAGACGTATCCAATAAAAGAATATGATATGAATTATTAAAACATATTTGGTGAAAAAATAAGAGTATGAAGATTTTGGTTCTTTCCTTGATACCCACTTTATACAAAATTATAAGATTTAGAAATGATTTTTTTTTATTTTATTAAAAATTGTTTCTTTACTAAAATGTTTGTTAAAAACTCTAAGGCCACTATTATTTCCCCTTTCACTTACTTTATAATTTATACATTAACTAAGTCAATGGTAGATTTGTACCTCTCTCTTTAACACTTTACAAATTAGTATGTGATAAAGTAAGTTAGGACTTCCTTATTGTTTAAATATTTTGATGTGTCATTTTGGATTAATCATCATATATGTCTAACTCCAAGATGTCAGGTTGTTTTGGGTTTACAAATATTATAAAGTATTATAAGACTTATGTAGCCTATTCTTATACTATACTAAATGTATAATTTGAGAGATTATCAAAATGGTTTATTGATATCATTATGACATTATTGAAATATGACTGGTTGTACAAGTTTGAAAAACATTAAATTTTGGAGAGGTGCTGCCGATTTTGGACAACCTCCAAGAAATTTCTTTAAATTATATTTTAAAGTGTGTTTAATATGTTTTATTGATTTATTATGGGCTTTGTAAGAATGTTATCTTACGCTTGCTAAGCTAGGTTTGTTTAGCCTATGCACTGGTCACAACCAATGAATTTAGGTCATGACAAAGTTGGCATCTGAGCAAGGTCTATCTAGGTTTATCATAGTCATAATAGCCCCTAGGCTTAGAATATAATGGAATCTTGTATGTAACTGTGTAACTGGCTAGCACACCTTACATACAGGAGGCTATTGTTACCAAATCCACATTATGGAGTCTTGTGTCATAGTTTGTCTATTGATTATGCTAGGAATTTCACTAGTCATAGGCAATCATTGTGATGAGAGTCATAGTGATAGGCCTTGAAAGTTGATGAGGATAATTGATAAGTAGCAATCAGGATAACATATTACATTAAAACTAACTATTTAACTTGAATTGAGATATTATGACTTTTTTTGGATGTGTATGGCTTATATATGTGTCACAATTTATATTCCATGACAGCTTATAATGAGATTATCTACATATATGTTTAAACAGCTTATAAGGAAAATATCATTTACCACTAGGCATGTAGTCCTAACCCTCAAAGATAAGTCATAATTTTAATTGCTACTAGCAAAGTTGCATGAAATTATAACCCATATTGAACGAATGAATTATATAGAAAAGAGAGCCCACACAATAAATGATGAATGTTTCAAACAAAACATTAGCCTAGAAATAAAATGCTTATGTTTGAAAACTAGTTAGATTTATAATTGATAGAGGAACCTAAGCAGTGACCCTTAGGAAAATATCTATGTTTGCTTAATAAAAGCAAGGGGACATGATTGTCATAAGTATGTGTCTTAGTTTGAGAAATTATCTCTTTATGTAAGCCATGCCTATGAATAAGCATGAAATTTTACATACTTTGAAAAGGGTTTGAGAACAAAAATTAGGGTAAAGGTTGCTACCCAAGAAGTCAAGAGTTTTTTTGAGATGACAAATAAGAGTAAAATAATTGAAGCAAGTACAATAAATAGTAAAGCTAAAAGTGATAATGATGTAACTTTAAGAAGAACAAATAGCTAGTCTCAACCACCAAACTAGGATTAGTTGTACACTTTTAAACAGCAAGAAGTAAATCAGCCTTCTAGTTTAACTTGCAAGGTATGTTATTACCTAAATCCTTGAAAACATATTAATTACTCATAAATTTTCATTCAAGTATAGCTAGAAGTAACCGAACAGAGGTAAATCGTACAATAGGAGAAAAAGTCTCTTTATAGTCAATTCCTTCCTATTGTGTATATCCATTTGCCACTAATCAAGTCTTAAATCTTTTGATTGTCTCATCAACACTTTTTTTAATTTTGAGAACCCATTTGTTCTTAATAGATCTACATCCCTTTGAGAGGTCAACAAGTTTCCAAATATTGTTGACTCTCATATACTTCATTTTTTCTTACATGGCTATAGTCCATTTACCCTTAAAAAGGGGTAAGATAGCCTCTTTCAAATTTCTTGGCTCATCTTCATTTTATAAGAGCATTGTAAAAAGTTCATCAACTTGATCTCATATCTTCGGCGAGGAATTTTTTAATGTGAACCATGTCTCAATTGTGATTCATTGAATTATACATCGTTGTTCCTATTTAGATCAACATTGCTCCTATTAAGATCAAGAACGATGATCTCATTCCCACTTGAAACTACTAGCTTAGTAACACTTTCAATCGCATTTAATGATTAAAATGGTTGTTGATGATAAACTAATTCATCATTTGCTATAATCTTCCCATTCGAATGAAGTGCGTTGATGCGTTTGAATCCTCTATCTCAAATAAGGATAGGTTTTTACCTACCTCACATTTCTTAAGATATTCATTCTTTAAGAATGTGACATCTCTAAACTCAAATTCAGTCATGCTCCTTCAATCTTGCTATCTTATAAACATATAACCCTTCGAGGTTTCAAAGTATCTAATAAAGATGCTTTCTTTCCTTTCAGCCTTAATTTTCCATATTTGTGAGAGGAATCATGTGTATAGGCAGCACATCCTTAAGGTTTCAAAACACTCAGGTCGGGCTTTCACCTAGTCTATAACTTATAAGGAGTGGTTACAACTAATTTTGTAGGCACTCGATTAAGTACATAGGCTCCAGACAGCAAAGCATCACCCCAACAGGTGATTGGCAAATTAGGTTGTGCCATCATAGACCTAACCATGTCAAGAAGTGTTTTATTCCTTCTTTTTGTAACACCATTTTGTTGTGGAGAACTTGGAATAGTCAACTGATGAACTATCCTTTTTTTATCATATAATTAACTGAATTGAGCTGACAAATATTCTTAGCTTCGATTGGTTTGAAAAGCTTTAATCTTCTTATCTAAATGATATAGTTTTTAAAGTAGCTCAAAGCTTCTAACTTTTGAGAAATCAAATAGACATAACTGAAACGAGTGTAATTATCAATGAATGTGATGAAATAGTTCACTCTGTGCTTGGCCCTAACATTCATAAACCCATAGATGTCAAAATGAACTAATTGCAATGGAAAATCAGCTCTAGTTACTTTACTGAAAGGTTTTCTAGTAGATTGTCCTACTAGACAAGATTCACAAGTAGACAAATCTACTCATTAAATTCCAAGAAGTAAACTCATTTTTGCTAATCGTTTCATTCTTTGTTGGCCAATATGGCTAAGTCTAGCATGCCATATATTTACATCATGATCAAAATCATGTGTAGAGACAAACATTGAAAAACTAACATTATTACTAATATAAGATTTGTCATCCAAATCCATAAAAAAAAACCTCTAATTACATAACCAAAACCATAAGCAAACCCTTTTTTTGCTAACCATTGCATTCTAAACCTCATTATCAAAGCATTCTAAAGCCCCATAATACTTTGGTGGTTCTTGAACTCCTTTAGAATGACATCATTTGAAGTACTCAGCAATGTAATATGAGCAGTGGAGTTATTTTTCTTCCTAGCATCATAAGCCTTACGATACCTTTTATGCTAGGCTATGTTACCTGCTTCCAGCTCTTCTATGACATTATTCAAAGCCTTAAGAGCCTCTTGCTCTTCTAAGAGATATTGGACTTTCATACTCCAAATCTCATAATTATTGTCATTTAGCTTCAACCCCTTGTTGAGCTCAATAACAATACTCTTGGAAGTAATTGTTATTCCTTAAAAAAGAAAGACAAACACAAAATGAGGATCAAATAATTAAAAAACACACGAGATTTAATGTTCACCATGTATACATATCATGACACTAAGTTTCATTTGATTGAGCTATTTAACTCATACAAGAGCATAAAGTGTCAATCATTCATTTAAGGTTGTATGTAAGGTGTAAATCAGCGAAATCAAAACACAACTAAGTGTCTCAATCATACTAATAACAAATTGTAAAGCATAATTTTACAAATGTTAAACAAGTGAACATTTGTTAACTAACATGTTAAACTAATGTACATATTAGTAAATATATAATGTTAAACAAGCACATGTTTAACAAATTAATTTATCATATGTTAAACTAATTAACATAATGATAAATCAATTATGTAATGTTAAACTAATTAACATATTAATAAATCAAATATGTAATGTTAAGCTAATTAACATTTACTAATAAACATGTTAAACTAATTAGCACATTCAATAATCATATAATGTTAAACTAATCAACATTTATTAATAAACATGTTAAACTAATTAACATATTTAAAATATGCAATTAATGCTTTAACATATAAATTTATTTCATGTTAAACAAACCAACATATAAATAACTTGAATACATAATGATAAACTAATTAACCTTATATTTCCAAATTTTCTTTAGGAAGAAAATTAAGAAAACAATTTAATAAAAACAATGTTAAACTAATTAACATAATGGTAAGTAATCACATATTACTTGATTTAAATTTATTGGGATATAAAAATTAATTTTTCACCAAAAATTAATTGCATTTATTTGGGGCTAAAACATAAATACACAATATATATTTTGAACATGTTTAAATGTTCATTAATTAGGAATTTAAAAAATTAGGCTTCTAATTATTATTTTGAAATGGGTCACATGCCTAATTAAAAAAGAAAATTTTAAAAAAAAATGTCAAGCCCTAAACATCTACAAAAGGTGTAAAGGCCCCCTATTTCTTTTAAAAAATCAAAAGGCCAAACAAACTCTTTAAAGCTCAAATACTCACAAAAGTATAAAAGCCTAACAATTTTTCATAAATCTCCTTAACAATGAAAAGCCCATTCCTTTTTCATTGTTGGTTTTTCTTTAATATTTTCAAAAAATTTCTCAAAAACTCTAAAAGTTTTCACCTTTCTTTTTCTTCACCCATGCCACTGCTGCCTTGCTTCCTTTTTTTTTTTTTTTTCCTTTGCCATTGTCACTCCTCTACAGCTCGCTCTACTTGTCGACAGCACTGCGTCGCACGATATGGTGGTTGACGAGGAAGGCTGCCATTGAAAAGCCTCTCTTCCCTTCCTTTTTTTTTTTTTGAAAATTGCCAGCTTATTAGTTTTTTTCTCTCTTTAGCAGCCTTTGGCCAGTAGAAAGAGAGATCAATCTCATCAGCGGGAAGGGTTTTGTGTGACCAACAGCCATTGCCGCCAGCAATAAGGTAGATAAAGACATCTTTCTCTCTAGTTCGAAGAAGAAGAAGGTGAAAGAAAAGCCACAGCACTGAGATGGGTTTTTAAAGAGTGTCGACAACAGTGGGGTCTACTTGTTGTGGGAATGTTGCAATGAGAGTGAAGAGGAAAGACATGGTTGTTTGAAACAACATGGGTGAAATGCATAGAATAATTTTCAAAAAAATTTAATAATTCTAGGCTTCGTTTGAAAAGATTTCAAAAAAAAAAAATACTTCTTTTTTCTTTTTAAATTTAAAGAACCCTAATTAATAAAGCCCCAAATAAAAGATTAGATCCCAATAAATTGCATGTTATTAAGAAAACAGTTTATGGCTCTAATACCAATGACAGAATTAATATATATCACATACACGAATTAGTTACGAGATAAGGAGACTTATATAATTCTGCTGAGTTGTGGAAGCTTAATCTGATTTTGACTAGAATTACTAATCATATGATATACTCACAGTATGTCGGATGTATCTTAGGTTTCCATAGCTTAAATCTCCTCTCACTCTCGATTGTAGATACTTGCAGGTATTCTTTTCTAAGCATATAAGCGTCTCTATAGACTGATAGGATTAGTGTGTAGATTGAGTTATTGTATAATAAACTTGCCTATTTATAAAGGCTAGTTAGAATTAGGATTTAGTAGTAATTATTAAAATTACAGTTCGACCCTCATTTAATGAGCACCCCTTATAAGGTTATTATATATAATATCCAACATTCTTTTATGTCATAAAATTCATCAATGTATCTATGTCCAAATTTTTAATTAACCTATGGTTTTGATTAGGCTTATAGATAATGAAAAATTAAATTAAAATGACCTATTCAACTATATATATATATATATATATATATATATATATATATACATATATAAAAGAAAAACCTTTACCTTCCATCTTGGCATTTCCACTTACATTTTCTATAGAATTCTTCCATTAAACATCATTCTTGGAACACACTACAAGCCACAATGTCAAAATGGACTCAACTTGGTGCTTGTATATACTTCATTAATTTGTAATTGTCTAAGTGAGCATAATTAACCTGATAAATATTAATATGCATTTAAACATATGTATCATTGTATTTTTTTTATTATTACAAATACACTTTAGTTATTATACTTGGTTTGATTGGAGTTTACATTTGCTACATGATCACTTTTATCGTAGAATTTATGTATTATAAATTTTTAAAAATTTTTAACATTGCATTTGGTGCATAAAAAATTAGGTTAAAATCGTCAAGCAGTTTGTCAACATCCAATCTTAAATAACATAATGACAGACTAAGGTATGCAAACCATTAGACACGAAGTCTTCCGTATACTGACAACGGACAATGCTGAAGAAAATGACAAAAGGTCTCAGTTAAAGTCAAATCTATTAATTTCATATGTCACATCTTATATCGTCCTATTGTACAATTAGTAAATTAAAATTTCTTTTGTAATTTTAAGAATATATTATGATTTAGTATATTTAGGTGAATAATTTTTTTGGTATAGTAGCTTATAAATTTCAATTCAACAATCAAATTAGAAATAAAGCTTATTAACAATTAGACCAACTATTCACTGCGGTCTTATTAAAAGCAACTCAATATTATTAGTCATTTACATTCTTAATAAATTTACATTCTTCAATCTACTATTTTTTTAATGATAAAATCTTTAATGTATTTATAATTTTGAATGTACTAATACATTCAGTTATAATATATAAACATAATTGTACTATTACTATTTTTTAAGTTGATATTATTATATTTATATCACTACATTATAACTGATACACTAGTGTACTCAAAATTGTAAATACACAAAAAATAACAACTATTTTTATATATACAAATTCTTAACTATTAATGTTATATGTAATTAAATAATAAATTTAATAAATGAATTTATAAATTATATAATACAATTAATACACCTTACATAACAATACATTACTTAATTTAATTTTCAACATGTTCTCCAATTTATTATTATTATTTTTATCTATCTTAAATTAACAATGTTATTAATAATTAAATAATAAATTCAAAAAATTAACTTATGAATCATATAATACATTGATTACACATCATATTAGCATACATTATATTTAATTTTATGCTACGATTCAGAAACATTAATAATTAAAAGGGAAAAATAATCTTTTGGTCCCAATAGTTGGCATGTGTTTTCAAATTGGTCGTTGCAATTTATTTATTTTTCCAAACAACTCCCTATAATTGCAAACTTTTTCAAACATGTCCTTGTCATCCATAGCCATTAAAACATCGTTACTTTGATGCTGATTTGGCTAGAAGAGTCCATGTGGCAACATATATGGATGATGACTTGGCAAGCAAATCCATATGGGCTTCAAAATATGAGAAGGAAGGGTGAGAGTGTAGGGTTTCCAAGTATGACTCCTCGAAACAGAAGTTGAAGCGCCTAAATATGACCCTTGCCGCTTCAGGCAACGACCTTGCTTGGGGTTTCCTGGCAAGCATGAAAGCACTTCGCCCTACGCCAAAAATTATAGAGTAAACTTTGCTAAAATAAAGTTGTTGTTTGATCCCTTACCAATGGGCTGATGCTAAAATAAATCCTAAACCCTAAACTCTAAACCTTAAACAAAAGAAGAAACCAATTTTGAGGAGCCAAAGCTTCTAGAGGTTAGTACAATGGACCTTTCTGAGTGGCCCATAAGTTGTTCATAAAACAAGATAAATGGAAGTTGACTAAGTACGCAAAAGAAGTTTTGAACAATGTAAGTTATTTCTATTATAAAATTAATAGTTATAATGAATTTATATTTTAGATAAGTTTTTTTTATTGATTATTTATTTGTGCTTATTATAATCTCTGAAAATTTTTTAACAATTAGTTTCAAAATCTACTTCATGTTGAATCATTAGGAATTAATTGTAATGTTATTTTGGGATATATAATAATATGATAATTTCCTTTTTAGATTTCAAGTTTACATGTTGATATGAGTATGGCGGCACCAATATATATATATATATATATATATATAGGTCTTTCTTTGTGTAATTTGGCATTTTCATATGTATATCCTTTGATGCATGTTTGCGACAACATGAACTTCCAATACACTCTTTTATATGGTTGCAGCACATTCCTAATTGCAATATTGAAACTATACGGTTGCATCTCCTTCAATTTTGAATTGGCTATGATGATGATTACCAATACATTCTCCTTAGTTTTTGCAACAATGTTAATTATATATATGTATATATATGATGCATAAAAATTGGTGGCCACTAGAATTCTCTATATGTTGTTTTTTTTTTCCTTTGATATATTGACTAATCGATATTTATAGAAAAGAAGGGGCAATCAGTTTTTAGATTCCTTAAATATTTGGTATTTTATATATTTATGTAATTCTGTTTTTTTTTTTTAAGTATTTAATTGCGGCAATATGAAATAAGGGTTTGTGTGGGGATATCTTTATGTTATATAAGATTTACTACCCTTATTCAATTTTTGGCCATTGTATGTTTATTATTAAAAACAAAACTAGAACAATTTCTCGGCCACTGTAAACATCCAAACTCAAAAAATCCTAGAATATTTTGATAAAAAATTCTTCTCCAATGCAACGTTTTTGTTTGAAACCATTATGGGGCTTTTAAGGAATATGAAATTTTAATTAGTATGGTGCCTGATATGCACCCTAAACACAAAGCAATTGTCGCAGACTCCATTGAAACCAGAGCTTGTAAAAACCCCAAATATTTCAAACACAAATGGCGAAAATAGAAAGGTTCTTTGACGAAATTGATTTAAGGATTTTGTATATCTTCAAATTCTAAAGAGTTTGACACCAATATCACCCCATAACTCTCAATAGATGGTTGGGTCGTGTACTAGAGCTCCAACCAAGTCGTTTGACCTAGTTTAGACCCAGGAAGATGATAAACAATGCACGTTGTTGACTACCAAATGGGCTTATTCGGGCCCAAATTTTGGGTTCTCACATTAAATCTTTATTTTCTATTTAATGGTAATTTTTTTGGAATTTTTAGAAATCCAGAAATATGAGTTCTTGAATTTTTATGGTATTCCAAACTCTATTTTAGATACTTTCTGAATTTCAAGCTAAAATTTTTTTTTTGCATATTCTAACTACATACTAGTACCATATATTTTTCACTCTCAGAGATAGAATACTCTAATAGGGAAAATAATTTTGTGTAGAAAATTATGCCTTTATCAATTCAGTATTATGCTGAATTTAATTCTAAGACCAATTTCTATGTGGATTTTATGAATTTAATTATGAAAAATTATTATTTTGATTATTTTGAACCTTTTGGGCAATATACTTATTTATCATGAGTGACATAAATTATTGCGGTTAAGTATTTGGGCTAGATAAATTGTTGAATGCCTAAGTGTATGGCTAAACGGGCAAATTAACTACAAATATACATAATTTTTAGTACAAATGAAATTTTTAAATTTATAATACCATTCTGGAAAGCTCATTCAGAGCTTGACATCTTACAAATTGCCAAAGTCAATTTTGTATAATTTCATGCCCAAATTCCATCGTTTTTCATTGATTTTAAGACCTTTGAATATTGTGAAACTTGTTTTGGGCTTCATACAAAGGACAAACAAGATGATTTGAAATCAATTTAGCCTTTTACGATATTGCTAATTATTCAAGGAATTTTTTTCTCTTTAAACTTAATTATAAATAACTGTTTTGGGCCTTTTACATCTTGGACATTTTGTTTCCTTTCAAAAAACTTGACTAATGGCTTCGTATATGGAGACTGTGTGTAGTCAATATTACCTTCAAGAAAGGTGACTATAAAAGCCCAATATTGTTTGTTTAAATGCTCTATAACTTTAACAAAATTAGAGATTAAAAGCATGTTTGCTTTATAATCTTGGCAATCATTCATTCATCCTTTTGAGATAGCATGACATCAAAGTTGTTAACATTTGTTTGCTTACTCTTAAGCAAGATTAAGTGATTTCACTTGCCAGGAAGATCACTTAGACTATTAACACCTTACAATTATGAGCTCACCTATCGTGGTTTGATTGAGGTGTTTATTTCAATTTATTTTTCCGGGATAAATTGCGTTGGCAGTGGATACACTCTATCAATGTAGCACTGACAATGTAATTTGTTTTTAGTAAAAGAGATAACTACATTGATGTCTTAATACTTCTTGTACTCTATCAGTATAGAGATGTTAGAGACATTTTAATTGTATAGGTCTTTTAATGTATAATGAGTTTTCTTGGTTTATTGTAATTTGAGACCCTTAGGCAGGATTATGATAAACAATCTTGTGAATATAGTTGCATAAGCTTAGTTGTATTTTAGAGGAAACTTTGTGTTTATAAGTTATGTTCCTAATTTTGTTATCTCAGTTCTTGTATTCCAGCAACTATCAACAGTGAAAACTCTCAGTAGAATAAATTATAATGACTTAAAATAACCTTAAAATGTGGCCTTGGTCCAAGGGTAGATATACCTACTATACTTAATATCCAATCCACTATAAATGAGATAATATTTCTTGAATTACAACGTCACCCAATTACTGTGTGTGCGAAGGCATAAATAGAAATAATAATGGAATGTGTGTGGGCCATTTGGGAGAAAGTTTAGCAACTTAATAAGACTTGAGAAGGGTCATGATCTTCCCCATTTGAGAACACTCAAATTAAAGAAGCGTCTGCCATCTGAGGAACACATTTTAAGCTCTTTTGATGGAACCTTGTAATCACGTATTTTTTTGTTTTTTGGGAAATAATTTGTTTGATTACTCAAGGCTTCATGTTATAGCCAATTGGATAAACAGATAATTAATGAACTAATTACTTCTATGCCTTCTTGACAGTTGCCATTAATGACACTCTTAGAATGATTATAAAGGTAATCAGACCTTTAACTAGAGATAAGGAAACTTCAGTTGATGAACTTGTAAATTCATGGAATGAGCACTTACTGTGCAAATTAAGGGATTCATCTTGGATTGAAACAAGTCTTTGAAGGCATTATTATCTTAAGTTTGACAAGGATATGTGGATTCATATCTTTAATTTTGTAAAGTATGGCATACTATTAACGTGAGGTGGGATTAACCTCTTGTGTGATGCCCACCTCTTGGCATTAACTTAATATGGAATATCTTAATATGACCTTTTATGGTTCTAGAACTTAGTCCTATTGTGACAAGTTTTATGGCTTTCCATTTTATCTTAAAGAGCTCATATTGACTAAGTACTCATAAAACTCATAAGGCATTATTGTTCCATTAATGGTGCACCCATTTAGATAGGACTAAGATAGAAATGAATTCAATTTACTTCCGTTATTAGCAGCTTAGTGAGAATTATGTTTTTTTAGTGGGAGCTATACTGTGGTAAAATGTTAAATAGACACTTATAGCTGGTTTAACTTGAGTATACGTCTACATGATGTTTTGGAGGAGTTGTTTTTTTTGAAAGTGTTATGTAAACACTTATAGCCACTTCAACCTTTGCATGCATCTTTATGATGTTTGGAAGAGTTGTTTAAGAAGTGTCAATTAGACACTTATGACTATGTCATATATAAGTAAAAAGCATGTTGCTTGTTTTGTGATAACCATTTGTTAGGGAATGTGGTTAAAGGAATGAACTTTTGTTGTATACATATTTTGAGCCTTGACCACTTTTATTGTAACAGTGACTCTGTTATGGGCTTCTATTACAATTATAAGAATTTTATTGCATCAAATATTTTGATTCCCAATTCTTGTTCATTGAAGAGAGAAGATTAGTGAATCTCATACTCATATTGAACATTTGGGTGATCCGTTTACTAAAAACTTACCTATTAGAGTTTTAAAAACTTATTTACTCTTAGGTATTTTATTTAAAAAGACAAATTTTATGTCTTAATTTATTAAGAGTCTGAATTGTGTTCTTGAGGGACACTTTGATATATTTTAGCATATATACATTTATTTTCTATCGGATTCAATGTTCTTAGTTGTGCCAAAATTTTGGATATAATTCAAAATTGAAACTTTGCCGACATTTATAGCATTGTTTTCCCTATCAAATTTGATGTTTTTGATTCATTGTTTCATTTTTGAATATTCTTGTTATATCAGACTCATGAGGTGCACATCCTTAGTGAACATTTTCTTGCAGATCAGTTGACCAAAGGCCATCCATAAGAGCTCATATGGGTCTTGGTCAATTCTTGATGTTGTCTTGGTATAGTGGGAGTATGAGTTGAGTTTTGAGGAACTTTTGTGAAATAATTTGACATCTTGAATGTTCATTTTGTTTAGATTTTGAAACTATGTGTATGATCATATTAATATCATTTGTTTTCCTATTGGATTCAATAATCTTGTGTTATAATCATATTAACATCATTTGTTTTCCTATCGGATCCAATGAAATTGTGTTTCTGAACTTTGTATGGTTTCTATATATATGTTGGTTGCGTAATTTTAATTAAAATTTATTAATTAATTGTCCTAATAATCAATTAATATTATCTAAGTAGGAGATTGTTAAAATATTTTTTTAAAATATTGTGGATTTGCATTAATTTATTATTAGTTCAATTTATTGGGTTAATTAATTAAGTAACCAATCTTGACATAAACCAAGAATGGATTGGATATGAGTTAATTGTGAGTAATAAGTAATATGTTAGATTACCCACAAGTTCATTGGGTAGATGTCCCAACCTACAGCCTAAATCTTGTCAAGAATTATCCTATTAGATTGCTGACTAAAAGGATAAGAGGAATTTTTATAAGTCAATTTATAAATTATAATATCTAATTTTTTTAAATATAAAATCAAAATAGTTTAGGAAGTGGAGAGTTATCATTTAAAATAAAAAAATATATTTTATTTAAAACCCCATATTTTCTTAAATGCGTTAACTCCCCAACTCATATTACTCATAATAAAATTTATTTTATGACTATTTAAAGTTTGCTCTCAGTTTTTGACTGAGTACACAAAGGAGGTTTTGGATAATGTAAGTTACTATCTCCACTACAAAATTTATTGCTTCAATAAATTTACATTCTAGATAAGTTTTCTTTTTTATTGACTATTTATTTATGTTCATTATAATATCTCAAAATTTTTCAACATGTAAAGGAACACATAGTCAAGAATCTTGCTCAACAATGAAAATATTCATCCTCTCACTCTGACATCATATTCCAGAAAAAAGAAGCTTCATCTTGCAAAGTTTCATTTGATTGTTTCTTCTTTTTTATTGTTATTTTGGAAGAAATAGAGATGAGTTGACTCTTATTATAATCCTTGTGAATCTATTTTAGAAAATACCAATTTTTTGTATAGATGCTTATTCTTCACACAGGAAAGGTATCCACCAAATATTTATTTGAAAAAAAATTCTACACTCTGAATATATAATAGGACCCATCTTATAGGCCACAAGAAAGGAACTTTCAATTTCAAGAGATTGTGTTAAGCACCCGAGACATCTTTCTGCAACATCTCTGGGCTATGGGAGACTAGAAAATGCATTGTTTTTTGGAGTTGGTCGATGCACTTGATGTAGTGCATGGCTTCGGATTTGTCGTCAAAGTAAAAGGAGGTGACTTTGACGTAGGGGGAAGTTTCTGGTTTCCACTTGTCTATCAAGGCTTAGGTTGCCTCGATGTAATCTATGCTCAATTCAGAAGAGCTCATCGTGGGATTGGAGGGTAGCGGGGAACTGAAGTTGAACACGACGTCTTCGGGTGAAAGCAGTTGCTTCTCATCATTTACGTTTTGTTTTTGTATTTGGAAGTCTTACACTCTCACCCCGCCTTCTCATATTTGGAAGCCCAACCTGGCAAGTCATCATCCAAATCTTGCTGCCACATGGATTTGGTCAGCCATATCAGCATTAAAGTAATGGCAAGTTAAGGGCCGTTTGTACGCAGACTTATTGGAATGAGAATGAAAAGAAAATCTTGATATTTATAGCAGTGTTTGGTTTGGCATGAAAAGCAATCAGAATGATATTATATTGATATGTATAGTATGGCAAAAACTAAAATAGATTTGGAAAGTCATGGAGAGTAAAAGACTTTTATACCCATAAAAAAGATTTTTCAGAAAATTCAACGCACTGAACTAGAGAGACCATCTGGAAGGGGGGCCTTCATCTCTTTAGCTGTGAACGATGAACTCAACATCGGCGTGGTTCTCTAACACCGGCGAATGATGCACAGCTGCATTTAGATCTGATTCTCAAACGCTAGCATTTAGATCTTTTTCTCTATTACTGACGTTCAGATTTGGTATTTCTAATGGCGACGAATGATGCATAATTGCGTTCAGATCTGGTTCTCTAATGCCGGTGTTCAGATCTGGTTCTCTAATGCCGACGTTCAGATTTGATTCTCTAATGCTGGCATTCAGATCTGGTTCGGTAACGCCGGCATTCAGATCTACTCCATTAACTTAAGGATGGACAGTCGCCGGTGACGAGGGATGACTGGCTCACTAACGAACTCCTGCGACTCCGCTCTCACCACCACTGGGCATAATAAGACAGACAGATCACCGAAGATGCCAACAACGATATTTGGGCATGATCGACAGTCGTCGGAAACGGTGGGCTCTGACCAGGGTTGACGTTCTTGCACAGTGTTGTAGCTCCATGCGTAAGACAATATTGGTGTGAGTAGTCAAGGGCCTGTTTTGTCATGGATGGCAATATGGTCTAGAAAAAAAAATCATTCACTGGATACGCTGGCCATCCCTTCAATAAAATGGGGGAATCTCCGTTCCCAATTTTGTAGGATTGAGGTTTTCATTGGGAATGATGTTTCACATTCCATAGGCACTACAAAACATCAGATTAGTTACTCCCTCCCCCTTTCCATTCTCAGCTACCAAACAGGCCCTCACAGATGGGATGGACTTGCTCACAAATGTTTTGCAATTATTGGGAGTCGTTTGAAAAAAAATAAACTATAGGGATCAATTTTGAAATCCGCACTAATTACGGGGACCAAAAGGTAACTTTTCCCTAATAAAAAATATATAACTATATAGCAAAACAAATTATTTTCTACCCGCGAGCAAATAAACCGTATGCAAACCGCTGGCCACAACGTCTTCCGCGAAGGGTCATAGGACAATGCTGAAGAAAAAACGACAAAAAGTCTCAGAAATCAACGAAGTAGCTTTATGCATGTGTTGGTTGTATCGGCTTTGCCTCCGCACGAACACCATCGCACGCTGTGAGCCCAGACTGGGAAACCTATGGCTGTGGAGTCGACATTCAGGCCCGATATACTGAAGGGCAAGGTTGCCCTTCTAACCGGAGGCGGATCCGGAATCGGCTTCGAGATTTCCACGCAGTTGGGCAAACATGGTGCTTCTGTTGCCATCATGGGTCGACGTAAGCAAGTCCTCGATGCTGCTGTTTCTGCTCTCCGTGCACTTGGGATTCCGGTATTTTATCTCTGTATAACTTGTTTTTGTCTTCGATCTCTGGTCTAAGATGTTGTAAGTTCTAATTTCTGAATTGATCGAATCACTCCAATGTATGGGGTCGCAAGTTTGACCTAAATCCTTATTGTTGGAAAAACGATGAAAAGTAGAAAACTGAGCAACCCCCCCTTTTTTCTCTCACAATAAGACCAATAGTAGTTGCGTTTTAGTTTATGCCGGAGTATTCTCCTATAGCTAAGCTATTCACATGTAGAATTGTTGCTTGGTAGCTGATAAAAATAATTTCCTTGTGATTGCGGGTTTTTATTCAAAGTATTCATCAGTAGCATGTTCCCACATGATGGAGTGAGATGTTGTAGAGAAATGTGTGTTCCTGGCGTTTTAGAAAGTGCGGTGAGTCACAAGAACATATGGCAGCATTGTGTGGTTTATTAACTATATTCAGTGCTGCTCACTGGTTATTCGATGTTCATCAAATTAGCCACAAGACCTATAGTGTACGTTGATCAGTAATTTTATTCATTACTATTCTCCTGCAGTTTGTTGACTTGCCAATACAAATAGTGTATTGGTAATATATGTGGGGTAAAAGGTCATCAATGACATTTCCTTAGTCTAATTCATCATATTTTGCTTAGGCTATCGGTTTTGAGGGGGATGTTCGTAAGCAAGAAGATGCAAGACGAGTTGTGGAATCAACTTACAATCATTTTGGAAGGATTGACATTCTAGTGAATGCTGCAGCAGGAAACTTTTTAGTATCAGCAGAAGATCTGTCTCCCAAAGGATTTCAAACAGGTTCATAAAGTTCAGAGCCACTACTTTCTTTTCTCGATTAGAAAAACTTCTCCACTCCAGTTCTCCTTGAATGCCCTGTGAACAGTATGTCATGCAATTCATTAGAATTGATTCTGAGATGTGATATTTTACCAATTAATGTTTCAAAACTTTCAATCTATCATGAAAAAAAGATGGATGAGAAGAAAAATGACCTCTCCCACCCCTGAAGAAAATTATTAACAGAAGTCCTACTTTAGGATATCTTATCCTCTGTTTTTTTTTTTCTTCTCTTCTGTTCTTCCTCTTAATAAATTCATTATTAATATTGCTGATGTGACCTTTTGGAGAATAGGACCACTATCACTATGATTTTTGGAGAATAGGAACTTTTGGAGATGCTGCATAGAATTTACTGTAAAAACTATGAAGATTTAAATAGTTTGCACTTTGCAAAAGATTTGCACCTCCGTCATTGTGCATGATTCATGAAAACCCAACGATAGAAGATACTTAACAACCTTTAAAATTCATGTGAATATGACTCTTAGACATAACATGTAGTTCTCATCATTGAAAACCTCTGATTGCATAAAGAAGGCTTCATACAAAAGTGCTAGGTAGAAGTGTAAGTTCCAGTAGAGTAGTTATTCCACAATTTAGGTTTAGAACATAATGTAGCCTGTTTTTAAATATACTTTACATAGTAAAATATGGTAAGTAGTGATCACTTGTGAATTTCATTGCAGTCATGGATATTGACTCTGTTGGCACATTTACAATGTGCCATGAAGCACTAAAATATCTCAAGAAAGGAGGACAAGGAAGGAACTCATCTGATGGGGGAACAATATTAAACATTAGTGCTACCCTGCATTATACAGCTTCGTGGTATCAAATTCATGTGTCTGCAGCTAAGGTTTGTACCATGTTTCCTTGATGTTAAACATCATCTGGGCTTACATTCAACTTCAAAAATTTTCTTCGCCAACAGGCAGCTGTTGATGCCATTACAAGAAACTTGGCACTAGAATGGGGAACAGACTATGATATTAGAGTCAACGGGATTGCACCTGGTCCTATTGGTGACACTCCTGGCATGAGTAAGCTGGATCCTGAGGAAATAGAAAGCAAAACTAGACATTCCGCGCCTTTGTTTAAAATTGGGGATAAATGGGATATTGCCATGGCTGCTCTCTACCTTGTGTCCGATGCTGGTTAGTTTTTTTCCACTTAGTCTATATATGCAAGTATTTACATTTAGTATATCAATATTGTTTGTTTTATTGGGGAATATTGATTTTGTATTCTTGAGTCATTTTCGATCTAATGTGTGCACTTGCTTCTGACATCTTTTAAACATCAACCTGAACCACAATAGCTAATTAGATTTTAGTGTTATTTTCAGTTCTTAATCTACTTTCTCTCAAGCAGCTAGTACTAGACTACAAAATCAGGGATATTGCACCATATGGTACAATAGAGAGTATCTAGACCTTGTTCAACTTGTGAAGTGCAGTAAATTGAAATGTGGGATGAGTTCAGAGGGCTGTTTGACCTGGGAATAACAAAATTTAGTGGTGTATAACGTACTTCTTGCTTCAGTAGCCAGATTAAGGATATGGTAATGAAATCACAAGGGCTTTTTACGTTTGTTAGATTATTAAGTAGGTGGGAAGTTAACTCCTTTTGTTATTTTCTCTTCTGTATACTCCTATAGCTCATGAATGTTTGATTAACTTTCTGAATTATGATAGGAAAAACATGAGTGGCCCTACTTTAAAGGCACACAAGATTTTCAACCAACCTTTCTACCAAAATAAAATAACTTCTGTTTTTTTGGTTGTTCATAAACGCATCTCCTCCTGCTTGTTAGTTTCTTGTCATTGTAAACTTAATGTCAGATTTGTCTAGTTTAATCCATTTCATTGCATTGAGGAAAATGAACTTTCCAATGAAGTGGGATGAATATTTTGTTTTAAAATCTGGTTTAAGCACCTTGAATTTTGTATCTTTTCTTCACTAAAGAGTATCACCACTCTCATTATACTTAGAAACTCCGGCTTGTTGTGTAGATGGAGTCGTGAATTAGTAAAAATAGGTTCTGTTACTCTAGGCATTCATTTTACCCATTTCCTTATTTGTTTTCTGTCCATAAAAACTTAACACTTACGCAAATTCTTTGAAGGAAAATTTGTCAATGGCCACACAATGGTGGTTGATGGAGGACTATGGCTGAGCCAGCCTCGTCGTCTTCCAAAAGAGGCAGTGAAGCAGCTTTCACGAGCAGTAGAAAAGAGGTCCAGAAATCAACCAGTTGGTCTTCCAACGAGCAAGCTGTGAGAATAGAATTTCGTTTTTTAATGGTTGTCTTTCTGCGCACCAGCAAATTACTTGCTTCTTTGTAGATTATTATTACTATTATGGAGGATCTCATCACCTGTACTTCTTTTAATTTTCTTATTTGCACTTGTACGCATTTATATGGATCATTTTGGATAGAAAAATCATTTAGTCATGGCTAGTTTCTATGGGGCCGGGATCACCTGTGCTTTGATTAATAAACATAATTTACTCATTATTGAAACATAAACATTTTCAATTATGTTTTTGTCGATGTGGTCTGGACAGGTGGGGTTCTTGTATTATCCTTCTCCCCCCCATATATTTAAAACATGCCCTGTTTTTGCCCTATTATCTCATGGATTTTTTCCTTTGTCCCTTGCTAACTTGCATATTTGGGTTTTTGAGCTTCTGATGATCAAACTGGTTTAATATATTTGTCTGACACACATTCTATGTTTATGACATTTAAAAAGACTCATTTTGTAATATTTATTATTTGAAAAACTAATAAAAATAAATTTAATGAAAGCTGACATTTTAACCATGCTCTATGCATAACAGGGTATTATTTTGGTTGTATTACTTTATCCAAATATTACCATAAGTTTGATTAAGTTTAAGGTAAAAACTTGGAAATGCGCTTCTTTAAGATTGATTTTATGATTATTATTATTTTAATTTTTTTATATTTAACTTGCTATTATAAAAAATTTACTTATATTTTATAAGATATTATATATATGGAGATCCCTGCAAGTTCTCATATGCCTATGGACCACTCTTTCTCCCCAAACAGATGACTAAAGTTGTCAGACAGATTAAATTTTAACCAATGATGCTAAATCACTTCGGATAACCACATTTATAAAATGCAAAACAAAGTTATCAAACTAAATGCAATTATATACACCAAGCGGATGGTTTTAACTTCTTGGTTAATGAGTACAAAACATTATCTTAAAATTCAAATGAAATTAAATAATTGGCCTAATGATGCATATCTCGTCCTTTTTGACAAAGATATTTGAAAAAACATATATATATAAGTTTAAGGCAGGCAACTAATTGACCTAGCTCTAATCAGGTTGAGAATATATCCGGGATAGTTGAGGATAATAATTGCAGTTAAGGTTAAATGATTCTCATTTGTTAGATCAAGATTTAAAAAATATTTGTAGCCGTGAAATTAAATTTTTAGAAAGATACTAAATTTGATTTTTTTAAAAAAATTATTAAAATAGTAATTTTTTTAATTATGAACCATTGGATCAGTACATTTATTTTTTGTAGTTTGTCATATCTATGTTGCTATATTGAATCCGAATCCAATCACGTCCCGATACTTGGTCAACTGTTGGATTATCGACCAAAATAAAGCTAGGTAAGTGAAGTGGATATTCATTGAGCTAACATTGCCATTCTTGGTTTAATTTAATGGAATCCTTTCTAGTATGAAATTCTATACAAATTTGTCTCATCAAATTAAAAGACGAGTTACAATAAATTTCATTTGACTTAAACGTTTTCAAGAGTTACATAATTTATTTTGTTCTATTGAAAAATGTCTTAAAGCTTCTTCTTTTTTTAAATATAATATATTTTATATTAAACCATTAACTTTTTTTTTTTTTCAAAATTTCATTAAATTTACCGCAATGCATAGATTTATCAATAAATATTTAATATACATATAATTTTTAGAAAAGATTTATGTGAATACTTTTATTAATAATTATTTATTCTTCATTCAAATGATGATAAAATCTGCCAATTTAAAAAGTTTGGCATTATATATCATTTAAATACAATTTATTACTTCGACTATTACTTAGATAAATGATATTTTGGTTAAAATATATGTAATTTTTATTTTTATTTTTATTTTAAAGAATGTTCGAATATATATCCATAATGTTGATTATTATCCACTGTTGGCTTACTTAAAAGGAAGATAAATTCTTGAACACTCAAAAAATCTGAGAGGCAGAAGAGGCAACTCGAAGATCAAGATTAACTAAAGCTGTGACAAGAGTTGGGATTCAGTATTGTACAGCATATGGTGCTGGACATTTTCAGCTATTGAATCTGAAGTGATATCATGTTAGTCATCAATTATTATGATCTGGCGATTAAAAATGCTCAACACCATGTACTGTACAGTACTAGATCCTATCTCGATAATCACACACGAAAGGCTACCACATCAAAAATAACTTCCATGTAAATTTGGTCCGTATGATAAATTTCCATGTACTAATCAACTGTTAATATTATATGACCCCTCAATATAAAATCACAATAATTAAGCCACGTACTGTGTAATTAAACTGAGTGTTTGGGCCATTAAATTAATGATTTGTACAAACATTAGGAACAGGGTCACTAGGCGTGACTTGAACAAGCAAGATATTCTGAACTTTTTGTTTCATGGAAGTACAAAAGAAAAACATTATGAACTAACGCATTAACCTTAAACACGCAAGCTAATGGGTGCTCACCCTAATTGGTGTTCCATGAGACAACAGTAAGAGACAACACTTGCCTCTGAAATTAGATAAGAGATTAAAAAAGAATAAAAGATGTGAAATTAAAGTAAACAGACACCATACTCGTATCATTTTTAACTTGAACATTTCACATGCTTCGTACTTTAGAAATACCAACATATTTAAAGTACACATATTGTTTCTTTCACCTCCCCACTGCTTAATGAGAGGCGTTCTCACATTTCTTATCAATATAGCCGGTGTACATGGAGTTGGATAGACAAGAAGAAAGAGACGGTGATGATGGAGAGCTACATAATTCGGAAGTTGAGAAGGACGACGTACAATGAGTTGGAAAATGATAAGAGACAAGAAGGAAACTTTTTTAGTGAAATATAGAAAATTGAGGATGACTCATTCGTTAATATTTGCTAAAACAACTCATGGTCGGCTTTTTACCATTTCAATTTTCATTTTATTGGACATGGTAAGCTCTTAGTTCTGAATCATTTTCTATTCAATTTTGTTTTTTGCTTCAAATAAATTCAGTTTTACTGAAATCAAAGAGCATAATAATGCTCGTCTTTCAATTGCGTTTTTTTCTTAAAAAATAAAAAGCGAAATTTTATCTCGCTGAGAGGAAGTATAAGTACTAAACAGAATATTGGATCCAATTTTATGCATTGCAAGTTCTTTTTTACCAAAAAAAAAAAAAAAAGAGAATAGGGGAAGAAGACAGACTTTGATAGAGAGAGATGCTCCCCTATTTCGAGAATTAAAAACAGAGACAGTATAAAGGAAGAGGAGAATCCAAGAGAGAGAGAGCGAAAGAAGAGGAGGAGGTGGAGGCAATCGAGTTGGACTACCTCTGTCGCTTCTGGGCTTAAGGCAGCTCAGGACTTCGGGGCAAGAAAACACATTTTGCCAGTTCTAATAGGTGTGTGAAGGTTCGAGTTTTGATGGGTGTGTTCTTCGAGTTCTAATGGAGCATGTGGAAGAAGCCATCACCGCGTCAGCCAGACTCCCACATTTCATGAGTTGAAGTTGGCCACATCAACAAAAACTAAATGGTGTTAAGTGTAACGGTAAGGACCAGAATTGTAAGAAATTGAAAGTGTAAGGACTTATTTGAAAATAAATAAATGTAAGGACTGATTTGCAAACTGATGTAAATTACAGGAACTAATAAATTAATTTTTCCTATTACTTTAATTGCCTAATTACTATTCATATTATAAAACATTTCAACTGATGCAGATACAGAATCTATACACAACGGATAACAGCTATGGCTAAATCACCTGTAATAATAAGATTTTATACAAAAATATTATGACAATTAACCCGCACCACAAACCAAGAGAAGGAAAACCAAGACAATACACAATCGAGATGAGTGTCTTCTTAGAATTGCCTGATTCGCGTATTACTACTACATATACGAATCGTGATGCGGCCATTACACATCTTTGCAATAAGGACGAGGACAAACCAAAAAAAGGAACAAGGATGATTTATATGAACACATAAAAAAAATCATGATAGAGAAGGGAAATAATGATACAACAGTGTCATAGCTCCGAGAGAATGGCAGGAATGTAATGTGATAATTCTGCAGTCAGAGATTGGAATCCATTTACGAGCTGCGTGTGGAAATCCTGATCATCCTCCCCAATCAATCTGAAGTGTACTCGGATGGCACGCTTGCATACAGCCATGAACTCAAGAAGAGCAGCGATGAGTTGCTGCAGTTCCTGTGATCGCAACCTCGTTGCAGGCTCACCAGACAAGAAGGCTGTGCAGACACTCAGGACTCCACTATTCACCTGCACATGCAATTCTCTGTCAGACATGTAACAAAGCCATAGCAGAATTAAAACTTGGTATGAAGGATTCACGCTTATATTTACAGCAAACTAAGTGTTTGGTCTCAGAATCGTTGTAGCAGACAATTTAGCTTGTGCCTTAACATTAGTGAGTGTAAAGTTATTGTATGAAATTAATAAACTCACATCACATTAGTTGTCAGGTGACCTAGAAATGCCGGAAGAACTACCGTGCAACAAATTCACTATTTTCAGAATTAACTTGCACACTTACTAATTTCTAGATATTAAAGTTAGACAAGGTAAACAATTTAGGGACTATATTGTTCGCTAACTGTTATATTCAGGCTTCTGCCTGACTAACAAATTCACTATTTTCAGAATTAACTTGCACACTTTACTAATTTCTGGATATTAAAGTTAGGCAAGGTAAACAATTTAGAGACTATATTGTTCGCTAACTGTTATATTCAGGCTTCTGCCTGACTAGTAACCAACCCAAGCCACCGGAAATATTAGAAGGAAGGGACATTGGAAGTAAAGATTGATTTTGTTGCTACCAAATCACTGAGAGAAATGAGAAATCCGGAGGAAATGAAGTTGGGGAGGGAAGGAGGGGTGGAAAACAAAAACAACAGAAGTAAAGCTTATACAGCGTATGATTAAGTAAAAAGAATTAGTGCTATAACATACTTGTACTGCAACACTGCCTTGGAGGATTCTCTGCAGACTCTGGAGTCGTGGGAGTTGATCTCCTTCAGAACTTCGAGGTTCTTCAAGTTCATTTCTTAATGCTGCTGTCCTGGTTTCAATCATTCCAATTGCATTCTCTACTGGGGAGAACTCGAGAGATTCAGATTTGATGACCAACAACCTATTTACTAAAGCAGGAAAAGACCCCTCAGTCTGAAGGACACTGCGTCTCTTCCACTGGTCTTCTAATCCACCTTGAGTCTTACCATTTTTTGTAAATGGGGTATCAAACAAGAAGCGGTCAAATACACGTGCCCGGACACTTCCAGTAGAAAGAGAAAAGATTCTCTCCCTTCTGCTTCCCAAATCCTCATCTTCCATAACTGGGTCAACAGCGGTAATCTGCAAGTAGCAGACTCCAGGCTGTAGCTCCTCTGCCTTCACTTGTCTAGAATCAGGAATAATGTGCAAAGTGTGATTACCATCCATTCTAGACTCATATATGTGACTCAGTTTTTCCATTATGTCACCTAAACGTACATCACGTGGCTCACGATATACATACTCCTTTTTGTCAAGTTTCCCAAATCTATCTCCATAGAATCCAACCCTATAATATGTTGCATCAGTGAAAGGAATTGGACTAGATTCCTGTTCAAGTATTGACTCGTAGATATTAGTAAGTAATGTGTGACATTTAGCAAGCTGTCCATAAGCTCTCCTGCTTTTGTAAACAGGGATTACAAGTTCCAGAATGCTTGCACAAAAATGATAAAGCTCAGCTTGTGAGAAAAGCTTATTAGCAAGCTGCAGGTATTTTACAGCAGAGTCAACCGTCAGTTTTGAAGCACCATACCCCTCTACCTCAGCAGCAGATGCCTCAGAGGTGATCTCACTGCTAACCATGGGACATATTTTCCGTAAAGCAGCTACATGGTCTATGCTCCACACACCATCATTTCTGGCAACAAGAGCCTGCATGAAACTTGATCAGAAAAACAACCCCTAAAATATATATATATATATATATATATACACACACACGCGCACATAAAAATAGTTGCATTATAATTCCCAAAAAACTTTAAGCTCTCTCTGCCACAGCCTAACAACTAAAAACACTAGAAAGGTAAATTATATAAAAGCATTATAGATAGGATAGCCATCCATTAACTTGGGAAGCAGAGTTAAACGAGTTCTTATAGGTAACAGGCCATACTTGCAAAGTAATAATTCCCACTTAGCTGACAGCAGAGTGACCATAATAACTTCCAAAATATATTTCTGCCAACTTTAGGAAATAGAGAATAAAGAGGTGTACAACATCCAAATTTTATCAACCACTAAGAGTTTAAATTATGCTTAGTATTAATTAACGGAACTACCCAAGCGGTAGCATGCATGTCTCAGATTTAAAGTGCAACAGTTTACCATGACTTGACAACTCCTAATTACATCCTTTTAAACATGCAGTAAAATACACCATAAAATTTAATTCAGAGTCAAAATAACACCATAATTTTCCACTCTGGAAGAACACACTGGCATAAAAAAATGTATCTGAGCCTTATAAATATAATATTTAAACCACAATGTCTTATGCAGCCACTAAAGGTCGTAATGTGCATGCATTTATAAAACAAGTTCTTACCTGCATTACAACACCAGCAACAGCTACAGCACACTGAGCAGCTTCAGCCCATGACTGCATTTCCTGATGTGCATCACACAGATGCAGTAACCACATTATGTGAAGATCAGGCACGGGGGCAAAGGCCATTGCCAATTTATAGAAGCTTTCAGAAGCTGCATATCTATCCATAGTCATCACAGGGGCCTGAAAGAGAGTTATTACTCAGCATCTAAAATTATGAACAGTTGTAATAATCAGGACCAAGGATATTCTTCAGTTCAATAATCAATCAGGTTTATTAAACATACTTATAGAAAGAAGCTTCACCACAATCATACTCTTCTGCAAAAAGAATCAATATAATAAATATGCCATAAAGATTAAAAAGAGGCTGACTCAGGACTGTCATAGTAATAATTTCAGCCCACATTAGAAAAAACAGCCAATTCCAGATAGAGTATGGGTGAATTGCATTAGTTGTAGAATTGATCTCACTACAATACAAGCCAAAAATGTGGCACAAAAAATTAATACTTACCAATAACGCATGCTCCAAGCTAGCATCAAGAGCCAAAAGAAGACAATCAGCGAGATATTTCACTTCTGACCATGACCATTTATTCTCTGCCAATCTTTCTGGTATGGCCACAAGAGCACCCTCAGGTAGTCCACACTCCATCAGTAGGCTAACACTCTTAGTTTCATCAGCCATTTCATCCAAAGATTTTCTCAGTCGCCGTGCCTCACCACTTTCTTCTAGGCTTCCGTCAGACCTCATCTGAGTTACTTGCACATCAGACATTAGCTCCGATAATGTGATAATCAACATGACCCTCAACCTTGCTGTTTGCATAAAGTAATGAAACGAACTCTGCACAAATTGGAAAGAACAGTCCAGAGTATAAAATTAGTATGGAATGAAAACAGTAAAAAAGTAACAATCCTTCAAAATCAGAAAACATACCCTCACAAGTATCTGAAGTCCAACAACTGCCCTTTTCCTGATGTTTTCATTTCGAAAAACTGCAAGCCTAAGTAGATGGAAAGTAACTTGCTTCAAGAAACGATCATTTTCTCTTGCCATCAGAGTTGCCCCATGTAAATTGAACATACTGTTGAAAACAGGAAAGAAAGCTTTCCAGAAAGCCAGTGGTTGATTTCGGGATAGAAAGCTCATGAATATGGCAGTGATGCAATCAAGTTTCCCATAGTCAGTAGCAATACTATGGGATGCTGCCATAGTGGAGAACTTCTCAGTCACTTCCAGGACCTGAAGACTGACACAAGCGCTCAAATTTTCCTCCCAAAGTTCCTGCATTTTTTTTTTTCAGATTTGTTGTTTGGGTGGGGGAGGAGAATGTATAAGCTATCATATAGTTTAAACAAATAAAGGCCACAATTGGAAGTTTACTGCATGAATTAAGTGTGAAAACTAGAGAAAACATGTAGCATCCATTTCCTTTCACAAATCTCAACATAGACTGGAACATACATTACATTTCAGCTAATGGAGAAGAGTACCAGTTTCTGCCTCAAAAGTGGATGCAAAGATTCTCTAAGCGCCTGAGCAGAAGCTCCAATCCTAGAAGATTGTGCCTGAGCAAGAGCTTCTCTCAAGGAATATGGCTGGCTAGGGGAACTTAATTGGGAATTCACTCTCTGCCACAAATATCCATTATCAGGAGTTCCCTGAGGCTGCAAAAACAAATATTTAAGACATAAAACATGCAATAAATGTCATCACCTACAATGAACATACTAAACAGGCCAAGGATAATAAAGGTTGCATATCAAACAGTGAGGTACAACAAACAGAAATAAAAACTGGATTACTACTTCAATATTTCCAGAGGCTAGTAACAGCCAAGCAGCAGTAGACTCACTCTGACTTCCTGCCTAGAAGCCTCAGACAGATAGTTGTTGATTGCGGGAGAAAGTCTATCAGAATACTTAGGGGAAGCAGGTGCTTCACCCACAGGGTTGCGAGAACTGGAGCCTAGTAGCATGCCATCGGCAGGTTTTTTGTGCTGCAAGACAAGTGAGAGTTAACAGAAAAATACTGACAAAAATAGGATTGCAACCTGAAGAAGGGGCTAAGCCTATAGTCTATATTATTATACATGTCCAAGTGCTCATGATCCCAAACATGTAGACAGGCAGAAAATTGAAATAATGACAAAAATAATAGTAAATGCTTATCATCAGGATATATATAAATCAAGGCCAATGAATCACATGATACGGAGAAATAACAAAGTACTGCATAAAGTATAACCTCAAATAGAAGTAGGCATTCCTCCATAAGCTTGAAGAACAATCTAGTTCTTGCAATGCTTTGTTGCCATGCTTTGACGAGGGATGCATCATCAAGGTTGCGAACAATTTGCAAAATTACAATCAAAACTTCACGTTTTTCAACTGAACTGAGGTTGTAGAAGACTGGCATTTCATCTAATATCTGTTGAGACCAATAAAACGAATTATAAAAACTGAAAGTCTAGAAAATACAACCCATTATATGACAATGACATGATTATATATAATATAAATCACATCATTTGTCATGTAATATAATAACATCATATCTTCCACTGTTTAGTGGCTTCTTGGCATCTAAATGGCCATGCTTAGCTAAGGCTACCTAAAGTGGTGCAGTAAAGTTTAGATTATTTCATAGAATAGACTTAAACTAAAAAATTTTAGAGGCAAGAAATTACATTTCTCCCAAATGCCAAAAGTGCATACCACCAAAATCTAATCAGGGTCATCTTTAGTTCCTTCTTCATGCTCTTTAAGAATATCAAGGCATTTCCTTTGCTTATGATGAGAATGATATTTGTTCTACCTAGCACGTTCATTTAGGAAGTGTGAGAGACAGAATACATTAACATGGATCCGGGAACCCCAATGACATTTTAGGTACCATTTTCATAGGACAGCCTCTCAGTTCCTGAAGTTACTGTAGTACAAGTACAAACATGCACTATCTCACTTGGTCAGGGGGTTGTTGTAGGTTTTATGGGGCAAGAATTAACACAAACCAATGAGCTGTATTATAGTATATTCCCACAGACTAAGACGCCAAATAAGTAAAACGTGGTTCGATATGACCCAATGACAGATTGGGATTGCAATGCAGGGATTAGAGCACAGATACAGTTCCCAGCACCTAACTAAACTCTTCTACCACTTTTTTAAGCACCCTTGCTTTAGCACTACGCTGCAATATAGGCATATGACAATATAAACCCATTTTATAATTTATTTAAGATCATCGTTTTAGAAGCACAGAAGCAGTGTATCATACTCAGATACATATCATCCTATCCAGTTCAACGAGTGTTCCTCAAATAATAACAGACAACCATCAGGGATCCCACAGCAATAGAATTGCGTCAGTTAGATATACTGATAATATCATTCATGGTTCTTCTCCTAACTGCTTAAGCTTTTAAATTATATGGCCATTTGACATGCTATGATGAGCATGTGCTTTTTCACCACATTGTATGATGAGCATGTGCTTTTTCCACACTTCAAGTCCCAAAAGACTTTTGTGTGAGGGAAGATATCAATAAAATAATCCATGGGCCTTTTCCTTACAACTTGAGCTTTTAGGATCAAATCGTCCTTGACATGGCTAATAAGCTTTCAAATTTAGTTTACAAATACCCCACCAACATCATACTCCCAACTTGTTCCTTGGTGTCAAACTCCTAGTGCAAGTAGCATTGATTTGTCTACCACCAACTTTTTTTCCTCAAACAACCTGATTGTAACTTTTATAGCATGAAAAGACAGGAGGGAACGGTGGCAAATATATCAATTATATGAAACCCAACATCTCTAGCTTTATCTCAGCATTTGAAGCGTAAATGATTCTAATCCATTAACTTTATTGCAAGAATTACAAAACTCTCCAACAACATATAATCTAATGAATTCCTGCAATCACGTGCTCTATTGAATTTCTAAATTTACATTAAGAAATTTAGTCTTTTGTTAGAGATTTTAGTAAACCAATCTTGGGACTTCACAAAATAGCATTAGCTTTAGTCAAATTAGTCTTTAATACAGTATTAGAGCTTACATGACTAAGTGGTTAGGACTTGGGAGTTTAATCCTTAACCCTTCTGTCTCTTCAACTAAATTTAAGTTTCAGCAAAAGGTATGGTGTGCTTTTGAATTTTTACACTTCAACCCCAAAGGCCTTCATATTGGTCATTGACATCTTCAATAAAACTATATATAGAACAAGCAGTTCTTAGTAGGCACTGGACAGGCAGGACAGCAATACATTATATATTATATGAACGTTCAAAGTTTGTCCCATCAATCACAAAAACAAAACTACTAACAGAAATGCACGAACTTGCTTGGCTCTCTCCATTATCATGCAAAAATGAATTACAAAATATAGACTCATAGTTCTAAACTTCGGATGACTGATCATATAATGATAACCTCCTAAACAATAAACCATTATATACAATTAAGAAGGACGTTTACAAGCAAATTAAAATCATTCACATACCTGTCCAATAAGTGGGAAGTATAGCTGAGCAATATACAGTTTATCTTCAGGCTTTTGGTATCTCACATCAAACTCATGTTTGCACAAGAGCACTACCAAGATTCTTGCTGCCTGCAGAAGCAGAAACAAGGGTGATAAATTTTAACTACAATGTTATGAAACAGAAAGATTAGTCAGTTTTTACGTCAATAATAAATAAGTAAAGAACCAAATTACACATACAACTCTCATCAGGCCAAAAAAAAAAAATGGAGATTATTCCTTCTAACCAAACTAACCTTTGCCCGTAGAGATAAATCTTCATGATCCCAAGTAATAAAGAGTTCTTGTATTAAGACAGATGAAAGGTAGTTCCTAGAAAAAAAAATGAATACAATTTATCAAATACATCAGTCACTTATTTGTACATGCAATTTCCCCTGGTTCACATTTACAGATTTGTCAGCATTCAAACTGAGACATTACTCTATAAGTTAAGAGAATTTTTGCCGGGCTCCACCTCCTAGCCCCTAGAATGTAGCATAATTTAGTGGATTTTAATGACATTAAGAATATGCAACACACAATTACACAGATTGACAGGAGCACAAAATGGATACAATAGTTCAAAAACTGAGCTAACCAAATCACAGCACAAAGTTATGAAAATATTCATACAGGTGTCAGGGTTCACTGCATTAATAAATGAATACTCAGATAACCAAAAAGGTACCTATCTGAAGGGTCTCTCCCTGGCATTTCCACGAAAAGGTCATGGTCACATATAATTTGTAGAAACGTAAGCTTGCACTCGTGAAGAACTGATTGACATACTCCAGAGAATTTATCAAGATATAATGATACCTGCAACGGGCAATAAACCTTGCATGAAGTCTACAGAATCACAGCACAGTAATTGGGGAAAAACTGTCAAAATATCAACAACACTTTCCAACCAAGGCAAGGACCCAGGCACAATGCAGAAGCAATGCTTCTCTGAAGCCATTATTTAAGTTTATTTTCATTACAATAAAATTATAACCTCCAAAAGTTTTCATTCACAGAAAGAAAATTCACTTGATCTACTCATAAGAGGGGCTGATTTGGGGCCAACATTTAGCTTCAATCTGTAGTCCAAGACTCCAAGGTTTAAGTAGTTTCCTTTGACAACCTTGAACTGACAGACTGCTTCAATCATGCCAGCCAAGATGAGACAGGATCAGAGATTAAAGAACACATTAAGTTGAACAATGAGACACTCATGAAGTAGGATAATAAAAATTATAACATGTTTCCACAATGACCAATCACATATAACATTTAGTAATGATAGAATAATTTCTTTAGTTATTCTTTATTTATTTTAAATAATTTAAAGCTGTCAAGGGATGACAAACTAGAGTGCAGGGTAAAGGTACATTGGCATCTTAATATAAAGGGGGATATACTATTTAATTATATTTTATGACTAACTTCACAGACTTCCCCATCGTGTAATGCTCACAGAGTAAAACATCTGACCAACATTAAAACACTTGAAGGCACTAATTCCTTGGACTCACACCGCTATGACTTTAGTGTAATCAAGCTTATTTTTCTCCTTTCTCGACCAAATTAAACAAAAGATATAAACCTTCATTGTAAAATTTCAGAAACAAAAATTATATATTTATGGTAAATATGCGAATGTCTTTTCAAGATTCAAAGAAAGTCGCACCCATATATGTACAAATATGACTACAGCAACACAATAGTCTATACCACAAGGTGATAAACACAAAATTGCATAGAGCATACCAACTCAAAAACTTGGCGAGGCTCAATTATGGACAGAAGATCATAACAAAAGAAGGCCAAACTACTGTTCAAGCGCTTTGCCAAGCTTAGCCCCTTCTTACAGCGCTCATGCACCTCAGTCAGAAGGCAATCATACAGCTGCATTATACATCTGAATACACCTTCCTTCAACTGCATAGGTGGGATATCTTCACCTTTTGAACAAAAAGGATATAATGATTGAGAACAAAATATAAGCTAAAACCCAGCAAATTCAAACAAGTAGTGATACATCTTGATGTCATTAATTTGAAGTTTAAGTAATAATTTTTATTCAAGTGAAACACAATAAATTTCAGATCAACAGCCTTGGAAGTAACATATCTAGCATTTGAGGTAAAGAGGACACATTGCAAGAAGGAAAAAATAAAGATGATAGTTTCTTAAGCATTTGTATATACAAGAGAAGAGGATAAGAATCCTAAGTTTGATTTTGCAGTTGTTAAAGATAGATACTAGAGATAAATACATAATTTAAAATACTACAATAAGACAAGAAAAATTAACTAATTGACTAAGACCGTCCAATTCCCCAATAGAAAGTACCTATTGGAAGGCTGTGATAGAAGAGACGAGTCTTCTCCAATGCCATTGATTTAACAATAAGCTCAAGGAAGAACCATGCCATGGCCAAAACATCATCATATACAGGTCCCACGCGGTACCCTTTAGCCTGCACAATGAACTCTTTCAATTTAAAAGCTAGAAGGGTGAACTTCAAAGGCAGATATATGAAATAACCCTACAAAAGGATTTGGTTCACCATTACATGACTTGTGCATGCAATCCATCCTCACATTGACAAAAAAAAAGGTATTTCAAATTAAATATGTAGATAGCTTTTTTTATAATCCCTCTTTAAATCGGTAAACATTTACTTTACTAAAGTGATGCTAGAGTTGACAAGGAGGGAGAGAGAGCGCAATATCAAAAAGATTTTAAGTAGTTTTTCACCTTAAACTTCACTTATATTTTATAAAATTAGGAGGAGAACACAATAGTTCCCAAAATACTCTTTTATAATCACTCAATACCTTGATTCTAGCACTCAACTAGTTAACTACTTTGATAATTAGCCCAACTTTTTTTTTTTGGGGGGTTGGGGAAGAATTGTGACTCTTGATTATTTTAAATTGACACCGTCATGACTACATTTGCATTATTTTGATTATTTATATTTTAAATGGTTGCATCACCAGCAAGGAGCCAGCCCTCACTTGACATTTCAGGGCTCAGCACTTAAAAGCTACTTTATACTTTTGACAAAATTGCCACACTATCAAATTTAAGCGATTTGTTGGAGATGAAAACCTTTGGCTCCCATCATGCCGAGTAGAAATACCAATGACAAATTGAACAAAAGATAAGTGTGAAGCCTTTTTCATATTTGCACATTTGATTTTAAGTTCATATCCTCTAATCTTAGGTCAATTGTAAATAAATATATTGTAAGGAAGGACAACCACAATAAACACTGAAACCTTCCTCCCTAACCCAGAAACATCGATTGCTTAATGCTTGACCTAATCCAGATACTAGAGAACCATTGTCATAAATCCACCATCTGAATTTCCCTCTTCCCCATATAGATGACCAGATCAGCATAAGGTGCATGTGTATGCAAGTTGATCACATCTACTACACAGAAATGATGTGGATGAATGCCGGAGGTTATGACTAATGATTATAATATGTAAGTTGTGATGAAATTTTAAAATGATAAAGAAAGCACAATACCTTACTTCGAGCCAAGCTTCCCCAAACAGTGGATAATCCAGGATACACTGGTGGTTGACGCCCACCAAAGTCATCAAAAGCATAATCAACATAATTGACTAAAAAGTGATTTCGTTCAGCATCATCAACCGACTCCTGCTGCACCCTACAAGATAAGCTTCAACATGTTACACTAACAGTCGAGAGGAAATTCCAAGAACAAAGATCTCATATAAAGGTTATAAGAGTAGTAGACAACTAGACATGAATCAAGTCCCAACAAACCAATTTCATAATGTCTAAGCACTCATTAGTCATTATCATATCTTAAATTTCCAGTGCTTCTTTCCTCCTTTTAGTTTCTCTTTTGTGCTGGTGAGAGGGTAAGTGTTTGGGTTGGAAACAACCAGCGCAGCACTCAGTTGATGAAATTATATCAAACCTATGCCAAGTTGGCTTTAGCAACTTACATATGGCATATGGGACTCCCCAGTCAGGGCTATGTCCCCCACCAACCTAGAAGAAACAGAGATTAACAACTGCTCCCCCTCTCCAAAAAAAAACAAAAAAAACCTGGGGGTGGTATCCCTTTTACTGCCTAAGGCAGAGTGTGACAGAATAGCATGCCTATTTGATGCTAGTCTTATAACAGGTAACTACAAGGAACCGGAAAGATAATACAGACTTCCACTTTGCTTTAAATCATCCCCTTTGGGCATCTATAAGTGGCGTCTTTCTTATCCAAAAAAAAAAAAAAGGACCATGAATTTGAAACTTGTTTTATACTATTGTCCCAAAGGTGTATTGACATGTAATGTAAGTATCTCAGGTACAAGCCATGAGTAAATTCAAAAGAACAATCCAGATTCCACTTACAGAAGAGAGACATGAAGATTCAGAGGAGATACAGACCCTCTGAATTTTTTTTTTTTTTTTTTGCACTTGTTATATAATGCTAACCAATTTAAACTTGCATTAGATATAGGTAAAAGACATACCTGGTTACAATATTAACCATGGCCCTGAATGCTGCAACCTGAAAGCAATGGCAGAAAGGTGAATGAAGTGAAAGTAGAAAACCACTCATGCGAAGGAGAGGGAGGGAAAGGGGGACAAAGAGAGAGAAGGCTGAACACTGGAGCAACCTACCAAACACAACTATAGAAGGGCGAAAAATAACAACAATGGATACAGTCATAAGACATGTTTTGAAAACATGAACAGAAAACTTATGAGCAAACCTGGAGTGTTTCTCCACCATTGCCTATAAGATGAAGCAGCATATTCAAAATAGGGTGAAGAAACTGAAGTAAAGCAGTGGAATCAACATTCTTCAAGCTATTAATAGCCTGCAATCAAGAATAACTGAATATCAATTAAATCCTCCATGAACAGATGCCACGTCATAAATATAAAGTATGCATAAATAAACAACTAGAGCTGAAACTGATTAGTAAACCGTAAACATATGAAGTGAAACACCACAAAATGCTCATTTATTAAACAATAACACTCAAAGATGCTCTTTTATCAGATGCATTTAGTAAACGACTAAGGAGCACAACATGAAAACCATGAAATGAAGAATAGACATAAATAACACCACAAACAAGCCTTCCAAACCCTCTGCATTTCCACCAAGGAAACTCACCAAAACTATTCATGTCCTGAACACCAAAGAGAAGCCATATAGACAATCCTATCACACAGCAAGTCTATGAACAAAAGCTTAGCTCAAAAAAAATGTTTTGGTATTATAGAAGCAAAAGAAAATGAAAGGTTAAATGATGATTTTCCTTCAACATATTTTCATCTTCAAGGGAAAGGAAAAGGTGGGTTGAATGAAAACAATAATTGATTATGATATATTTTCACAAACCCTATAGTTGTGAACTAACATATATTTCAACAATAAATTGTTTTTCTCCCTTGCTAGCCTCTCTCTCTCTCTCTCTCTCTCTCTCTCTCTCTTGGTAAGTGAAGTTGATTTTACATAGTAAAATGTTTTCCCTTCAACCTAGCTTATCGTTTTTTAAACCATGGTTCTAAATTGCAGACTGCATCATATGATATGGCCGCAATATTGCAGATGCAGCCTACACCATCCACATCACCCTGCAATTGCAGTGTGACTGTAAATTTATGGCTCCTTCATATTATTTTCTTGGGTTAGGAGCAGCTTTGTAGCTGCATGGGAGGAGAATCAAAGACAACGTAGAAGTAACATAATCGAGGAAGTGGATGCCAGATGGGAAAGACTTCAGTGCCACTTCAATCATTTCAATTGCTTTAAGGTAGTAAATCAAAGGAAGAATTGAATATATACATATTTGTACTTGAAGCTTGATGGGATGGGAGTCATGTGGCGGTGGGGTGTTTTAGATCGGGATGCCAAAGATAAGATGAAGATGGGGTAGGTAACGGACTCGATTGAGGGATTGAATTTAATTTAATTAAATTCATTAATAAAGATGTAACAGGAGGAAAGTGAAATTGGGCTAAGAGTGGGAAATTAGTCTTAAGAGAGTTTGGAAAATTTGGAAGTAAAGAAGTATTTCAAAAATTTTGAGGGAAGGAAAGATAATTTAGAAGAGGGCAGATAAAATTTATAAAAAATGAATATTAATTTTATCGTATTTATTGTTAAGTAAAATTTGTACTTATTGAATTAATATGAATAGAGATTTATTAAGTATTATATAAGAAATTTTTTATTAATTGTTTAAATTTTAAAGCGTGTTTTCAATTAATATGGTAGGGTGTAATATGTGTATGATAATTATGTAAACATGCTTCTATATTATTTGACTTATATGTATTATGATTATTTACTCTTTTTTAAAAAAAAAAAAATTCTTAAGTGACATTGATATATTTTGTATAAAATACATAAGTATTGACTTAATATGTACGTTAGAAATTATATGTTATATGTATTCGATTTGCAGTAACAATTATTTATATTTTTAAAATATTTTTCCCATTTATCAAAAAGTCATGTCGGCAGTGACTGCAATCTGCATTATAGTGTCCACAATACCCGCAATTGCAGCAACCGCAACCACAATTTAAACCATTGTTTCAAACTGTCACTTACAATTAAATGAAATCATAGGGTCATTATGTGGCTGGGCTGATTCAACCTTTCATTCATAACAAGCCCATATCTGCCAATAATGTTTTCTCCAGAGATAAAATATGTTATCATTTTCAATTAGATATCTTAATATATCAGGATGTGTTTCATAATGTAATAAGAAAATTTTCATAGTGAAATATATTTATTGTATCTTTAGCAAAGTTAAGCAAATTCTTTTTTTCTCTACTATGATAGATGCAAATGGTCAACAAATTTAGTTAAGAAAATTCCTTTAAAATTACAATGGTCATGAACAGACATACAAAATATAATCTAAAACATCCTACATGAAGCAATAAATGTCATTGAGGATTTTCATGAATCATCTAGGAAGGCACCGTCAAGATAAGCAACAAACAAGACCCAAAATAATACACAATACAACTAACAAGAATGATACCTCAAGAAGTTCGGAACCCCAAGGTGGGCTTGTTCGAAGCGTATGTCTATCATATTCAAGAAAGAAATCTCTAATGCGTTCATTGATAGGGTATAAAGATGAACACAGCCTTAAACGCAATTTGAAGACATTTTTCCCATCTTCCAAATAATCCAATCTCTCCTATCAGAAGAATAAACCAAATGATTAATGACCAAAAATTTAAAAGTATAAGGACCAAAACTAATCCACACCAACATAAACGCATAAGCAGAATTAAATAACATTAACCATGATATCAGAAGAATGCTAACCTCCATAACAAAAATCAGACAAAAGCATCTTGTTACTTTACAAATGCATGAAGCAGCAGGTCATGAAAAAATTTTGTAAAATGAGACAGTAGGGTTCCAAAACAAAATTCTAAATATTGAGCCACGCATGGGTGGATGTGTATAGGTACATAATCATGAGCAAAAACTCATGGCAAGTCCTAGAAAAATACCAAAAGAAAGAAGAATTAATTCACCATTACAAAGAAGCCAATTTGATCCACACTAACTAGAGAGAGAGAGAGAGAGAGAGAGAGAGAGAGAGAGAGATAAGTCAGAAAGACAGGAACAAGCAGAACGGGGTTGGGAGAGATAAATGCAGAACATGCAGGATATGAAAGTCAACTAATAACATTAACGCAACACTGAAATGATACACATACCCTGCCTGCATCCTGGAGATAATGGGGAACCAACTCTCTCATAATTGATAGAGATATTTCAGATCGCAGCCTGTATGGAACCCCAATAATTTCAGTTCCCTCATACCAAAAGACTACATTTTGAAGGCATAACAAAAAATATCTTAAACAAACAAATGACCAAATGTTGAATTTAAATCAAAATCGATTGATCATATCTTATTTTCTAAAATAAAAAGGGAGAAAGGGAGGGAAAAGAAGCACAACGCTGTAGGACCACATCAAGGGAAAAATATCAATTACCATTAGGAGAGAAACCGAAACCAGAAAACGGGCATGATCAAGATAGAAAATGCAATTGGCCTCAATACAGTATATAATGACGAATTTTTATGTGGGGTTAGGTATAAAAGGAGAGATTTCACTGTCTTGTACTCATATTTCTGATAAGAAGACTTAAGCTTCTCCATTTTCCATAATAATAAGCAAAGGCATGGTGTGAAACTCTTGAGTTAACTCTTAAACCCAGATGATTTTATGAGCTTAGGCTGCTATGTTGCCTGGAACCACCAGGTTTGTGAACACCCCATGTCAACCCGCACTTAAACCCAGAGTAAGTAAACTAAAGGTAACACTCAGGTGAACTTGTAAATTCACACTGACAATTTGAAATACTAGCTATTCAAATTCATGCATAAGGAAATCAAATAACACAAACCCAAATGCTAGGGGCATAAAAACCTGTAAATCTTTCAAATTAATCAAAAGTAACATAAAAGACACAAACTTTTACACAGCAGTAAGCAGTACGCTTACCATAATGCCATCACCATGCTCACAAACATGGCAACTTAGAAGAAAAACTTATCAATCTAAAAAAAGATGAAAGATCAGAATAACAGATCAAAAGTAAGTTACATACTGAGCATGTGAAGATAGTGGAAGTGCTGCATAGCCAATCACCACCTAGAAAAGATTCACCACAATAATCAATTCAACAGAGTGTCACAGTTAATAAGTAGCCCCAAACAATCTAGCTACAAAGATCAGGAATTAAAAACAAGCAGTTAGGTGAGATACATATACAAAACTTACTGGTTTAGGAGCTTCTAATTTCGTCTGCAGATCAACATGAAAGAAAGTAAACAAAAGGTGGTGCATTGGTGTCCACGTAGCAGGGAGGGAAAGTTTAATTTCATCGTGGTAGCAAGCCACTCTAGCCCCAACAGCAACTTGGGTGTGAGCCCACTTCTGTAGTGAAGCACCTGGATCCCTAGGGTACATTGCCTGGGCAAAATAGCCACACAAGAAATAAGTAAGATAGAAGCTAAGAAAATTAGGACACAATAACAAGACATAAAAGCAAGACAGTGAAAGATATTACCTCCAATGGCTGCCTACGAATATCACCATCATCCTCTTTAAGTTCAACCCGTATGAACAAATTTCTCTTCCTACCCAAACTTACAGTCAACGGATACACATATAGGCAGTGAAAAAGTTGCAAAAAAGGCTCGTTTCTTGTTGTAGTGCGGAAGTCAAAAGCATGGAACTATAAGTTGATAATATAGAGAACATTAGAAAAGACATGGCATATCCAGATGAAATTAACTCAACCCCAAAAATACATCAAATATGTTCACTAGAAGATTAGATCAAGCACTATTCACTATCTTGGCCAAGAAATACATGTAGTTGCAAGATTCACAAACCCCTCAAGTAGCTAAGAGGTGGCATTTAAGTATCAGTAACTCCCAAAAATGAGGCCCCTCTGGGAGTCATTGGCAATTATCTTTGGTGCCACTTTTCACCTATACATCTTATGTTTATTTGAATTACAAACCTGCAGCATTGTCTCTGTCCAGTCTTACATAATGCCACAATGTATTAAACCTTTATCTATGCATGTCAGTGTGACTTAAGAAAGGAGTTACTGATTACTATCAGTAACTGCATTCTCTTTATCCACTCAAAAATGTTACAACCTATAGTAACATTATAAAACTATTCTCATGATCATATGCTCACGTCTCTCTACAATTTCCACCATCAACCTTCTAAAGATTCTAAAGAAGCAACAACCAGAAATTCAGCTAGAAATATGGTGATGCATCTAAGAGAATTGACAGTAACTGCACAGAAGAATATTGTGGGCTGCAAGTTAGTTGAAAAGCATCTGTACTTACATCATCAGAATTAAAATCTGGATTCCCATGTACATTTGTTCCATTTCCAGAAGCTTCTTTCCCATCATAGAAATTCCATTTGGAGATACTACCCTGAGGATCATCACAACCATTACTAGTGTGCTTCCCAGATGATGATTCAGCAGTGCGATCGCCAGGGTCTACAGAGTCATTGGTCATACTACCACTTTCTGACACATTTTCTAAATCAGCTTGGTTAATCTGGTGCTTTTCTATTTCCAGTCTCAAAACACCTTTGACAGGTTTATGCACTTTACGTTTGGGATCCTAAACATTAGTTAACAAACATCAAGCACCACAAAGGGCAAATTAGAGGAAACCATAAGTAACTAGAAGGAATCATTAAAATAAATTATCACAACATAATTATGTAAACATTATAGAACATAGTAACGAGTCTTCATATGAAAAGAAACATAATAATATACTTCATACAATTCTTTAAATTCATGAAGAGAAGTTTAAAATACAATGCTAAGTGACCAACTGTTGCTAGAATGAGTAAGCATTTAATTTAGTCACTAAGAATAGAAACAAAATCTCCACAAATGAAACCTGAGTTATATAATGAGTCTTGGCCACACACCTGAAGTGATTCTTCAGTGTAGCTTTCTTTGACTTTATTTAAGTTTGAAATCTCAACTACAACAGAATTTCCAGTCGAATAACCCAGCTTTCCATCTAACGAGATCTTCGCACCAGTCTCAAAAACACCTTCATGGGAACTTGAACCAGAAACACTTGGAGCAAGAGGGCTGCTTGGGGAAGCAGGCCCAACCGAAGCTGCACCAGTATTGTTATCAAATAATGATACCATGGCCCATGCGAAGCACTCTTTGTAAGGCATGATTTGAGACCACACCTGCAATTTTTGCTTTTCTCTCTCAGTCAAGTGACCCTGTCCATATGGATTGAATGTTAGAGCCCAACCAAATTTTCTGATCATATAATGTGTTTTATCCACAAAAAACACACAGCCCACATATTACAAATTAATATGAGCAAGCTTTCATAATTAGCAAGGCACTATTCAGTGAATACAATTTATTTTTACATCATGATTCAAGTCTGAACAGCAAATTAAATCACCCTGGCCTACTGCTTTTATTTATTTATTATAAAGACTGTTAGGAAACCATATACCTCATCATTCAACAATTTCCAAAAGAAGTAGAATGCCAACTAATGAATTTCAAATTAGCACTTTCCATACAATGTTCAAGACTTCAAGTCTTTTCTTTCTATCTTCGTTATTAGTTTGCAAAGCATTCAATAAATACATAGCAGCTGAAGTGTGAAAAGAAAAAATATAACAGCTTATATTAATTTATGATGTATAAAGGGTTTATCTATCAGAAAATTAGCATTTTTATAGAGGTGTTGTCTATCATAGGCTTAAAGATATCTTACCCCACAAGTAGTATTTTATAAGAATTGCTTTAGCTGTACTTTAGTTGTGCCAAAGGTGCTAAAAAAAAATTCTTTTTTTACTTGAAATTATTCAGGCTTCCTATAAACAGGCCTGCACCACATTTAGGAAACTACTCATTATGATAGAACTCGAATAAAAGTAATTATTTTTAATATGTTCCTTGTTTCTTTCCTCTGCATTGACAGCACACCCATTCTTGGGTTGCAAGGGGGCTTATTTGTATGTTCTATAAATATAAAGAAAGATGGGAAGAGCAGCTCAAAGTCATAGCCAAAAAAAGAAGATTTAGAATAACAACTTGATTATGGAAGAAAAACATGAGCACATACTGATTCTTTACGTGAATAGACAGAAGGAGTTATCCCGCCTTCTTCTGTAGCATGCTTCTCCAACTGGATTAACAAACAAACTGATGCAGATGGAGCGTCTAAATAGAAAACTCCACGAGGTTCATATGAATTTTTGGCCTGGAAATGATAAGAAAGAAAATAGTCATCCTCACCTCAAAATAACTAGCTGATTAAAGAAAAGTTATATTAGAAAAAATAGGTCTAGTATAGCTTACATCCTGCATTTCAGTAGGTAGGATACGAAAGTAAAAGTCTTCTGACAATTTTTCTCTTCTCTCCCTATTGTATAAGCTAATTGTACCATAAAAGGGCTCTACAAGACAGAGCTTTCAGTCAGAAACCTTGAACCTTCTTCCTAACAAAATACTAAGTGGTAGCACTGCAGCAGTACAATTAAAATAGGCAATTCATCTTATTATCCCACCAATATCAATAGCATAATACTCACCAACTAATCCCACTTGAAATTGTAAAGACTGAACTTTTACAGAAATCTTCATTCCACTGAGAGGTACAACACAAAAAAGAAAGGGCAAAGCAAACATCACTCAAGTCAGGCAAAAATTAACCCAACAAAATGAAAAATTGGAATATGCCATAATATTACAAGCCTGTCATACTGTGATATAGGAGTTTCTGGTATCCTTTGTCCAAGTATCAATGACCTCTCATTTTCCCAATCAAATGCCGGTTCATAAGCAGGAAGGGGAGATTGACCAAAGTGCTGCATATTAAGTATCACATGAAAAGTATCAGTATTGATTTTAATTTCAATAGAATATGAACTTGAGAGTCTAAAGTTGCCTAAAGTAATAATTATCCAACAGAGTTATAGCAGGAACTAAACCATGACAACCTTAGGAACACTTGAATGCTGTGAATCATCATCTGCAGCTTCCGTAAACTGCCTTCCTGACGTACTAGGGATGTCATCTTCAGTAATATCGTCAGCCTTGGTTCGCCTTGCACCGGCGAGACACATTTCTGTGTAAGGCAATTAAGTAAGAACTTTACCCGGATTACAGCTAAATGCACACCATCCACAGTAGGTAATTCCCCACCGAGATGCTATTTATGTCACACAGCATATACAGCATCATTTCCAGACACTAATTACAACTATGACAACTTGTACCCTATACCATAACCAAACTAATATACCAACATGAGGACATGCCTCTTTAAATCCCATTTCATTCTAATCACGTTAACAAAAACAATGCCAGCCACTAGATTACGGAAAAGAAATACCGGTCTCAATATCCGTATCAGGGCCTTCATATATCTGATTCTGAAACGACAACGGACCCACGCTCTCATAGTGCCCATACTTGTTCTCATCCTTAACCCAGTCTGTCGTATAGCAGTGAACCAGTTCATTGAGGTGCGGCCATTGCTCCAAATTTTCGTCAAACTGCATGCCCGGAGAGCAAAGTTAAAAATAATCCAAACGTCCACAAAATGCTCAAACCCACACTGGGTACTTTTCCCGAACACATGGAGAGCCAGTAAGCAACACATTGTACCTTGTTGTGCCACCTAGTGGTGGCCGGAGTAGAATCCCGCCGCTGACGGAGATGAAGCATCGCAGATCTAGGGTTTTCTGGGCTCGTGGCTCGGCGCTTCCAATTGAAGAAGACGATAAATGGGTCTCCTTCGAGTGCTAGATTTCCCTACAATTTCGAACCTTTTCTGGATCTAGAAGCAAAAAACAAAACATTGCGAAAACAAGCTCGAATGAGGAGAACGGAGAGAGAGAGAAACGGAAGAGGAGGGAGCAGAGACGAATGAATGCAGGGGGAGTAGCGAGTACAGTGAAACAAGTCAAAAGAAGTCCAAAGAGAGAAAACGCCAAACGAGAGTTCATATGTGCACAGATGCTGTTGTGCCTTTGTATTCGGACCCATGTCCGTCCCTATTGTGTAATACTATAAACCAGATTTTCCATTTTCTTTTTCATATCTCTCTTTCTTTCTTCCTCTCTTTCTTTCTTTCTTCCAGCTCTTTTCAGCAGCTTTTTTGGCGTCTAAGAAAAGCGATTATGGTGCTCTTGCTGCCTTTTTAACTAATTTCTTTTTTAATAATTTAAACTTGTGTTCCTCCAACCAATACAACTACAGCTACCTACGAAAGAAGGGTACAGCTTAGAAATATTGATTCCTTTATGATTAATTAAGAACGAAGCATTAATTTAATAACAACATGATAGCAAATTCTTTTGTTTTTTTTTATTGCATATAGTAAGCACACGTTATAATATTTAATTGAGTGAATTGATAATTTTTTTCAAAGATTTATTAATGTTTTATTATAAGGTTATATGTGAAATGCATGCAAATTATGTAAATGTGATATGCCATGCTAATTGACTAAGGCTATATTTAGACGGAGTTAGAAAGGAAGTAATAAAGAGTGAAATAGTTAATTTTAGATGAATATATATTTAGATGTTTTGATGATAATGAAATAAAATGGTAAATGACAACTTCTAAAATTCTATCTGATCATCTAAAATGTTATTTTTGTTGTTTTTCAAATTAAGGGTTCAAGGATGAAAGAGAGTAACTTATTAATTAAAATACTATTATACTTTTTTAAATTTATTAAAATTATAAGTTTATTCAATGTTTGTATCGTGAAGCATTTCTGTTGAAAACTTTTTTTTTTCAACAAATAACAAATTTAATTTTTATCCTTTTTTCTATTGAATCATTAATTATAATCTTAAATTTATTTATTTGTTTAAAACAATTTTAAAATAAGTAATTTTTATATATTATAAGTTGTTTACATCAAATATATATATATATATATTAATTTTATTTTAGAATTATGTTGCATTTTGTGAGCTGAAAAATTAAAATAAAGAAAAAATAGGAGAATTAGTAAGAGAAAGTAAAAAAAAATATGGACAGCATTTTTATTTCATGTATTGAACAAAGATAAAATTATTAGTTATATATTTATGTTATAAGAAGTAATATTAAAAAAATAATTAATAAATTATTTTATTCCATTCATTTAACTGTAACTTTTAAATAAAAATTTTAAAAATCTCTCTATTTCTTTATTAAAACTTTTAAATAACATATTTACTTGAATTATTAGACTTCATTTTATTCTATTGTATATCATTACATTAATTACCACTCCACGTGGCCTAAAGCTCCAATCCAATTTAGCATCATGAAACTTAATGATCAACTCGTCCAAAGTCATCTCATGGCTTTGGTGAATTTCGTTTAGAGATAATTTTAATTTATATGAATTTTGTTATGAAATCCACTATATAAGCAATGGAGTAGAAAGGTATTAGTTGTGAGTGAAATATTTGTTAGTCTATCATTTATCGCAAAATTATTATTTTAGTTTCTCACTTATTAAAATATTCAAAATGACATTATTTATTAAAAAATATCACACTTGATTTTTTTATTTTTTTAAAAAATAACAAATTTAGTTTTTTAAAAATTTAGGATTTAAGATTTAGTATGAACACTAAATTGAATAATTTTTTAAAAAATAAAAGATAAAGTATGACATTTTTGAATGAATGGGGACTATTTTAAACATTTTAACAAATGACAAAAAATAATAATTTTGTAATAAATCAAAAATCAAAAATATATTTTCTCATTTTGTTATAATAGACCATATTTTTTAAAATATGTTTTTTCATTAAATGTGAAGAGAAAATATATTGACGTACTTGATGTCAAATATTAATTCAAAATTTTAAAGTATTATGCTCATAAGTTTTTACTATTTATATATATTTTAATTTAATTCTAAAATTTTTTTAGAATTACTCCCAATCCAAGAATCCTTTAATTCAAGAATCCTTTAATTTAGTTCGATGAGTCCAATATTTTTGTAGTCAATACTCGAAGTCATGAAAAACAGCGCCAATAATTAAGATATGGAAGGTTTTGTGTACTTCAAAAACTCATAGTTAACTAGACAAGTGATCTAGTAGTTAATTATTCATATAGCTATCAAAAGGTTATATGAATATTCTTTTTTAACTGTTTAAATCTTTAATATTTATAAAAATGCATGTTTGAATGGCTACATAATTATTTAAAGATCACATTATTCACTTTGTTAAATCATGTCACATGTTTTGTTGATTATATTTCAATGAGATTAATATGAGAAATATTTTACAGCAAAATATATTTAAATGCTTAAAATGATTTATTTAATCTTTAAAAATTAAATTAAAACTATATGTATGTTCGAAACAATTAAAAAGCAATCCACTCTTTAATTAATGTTTCATCTACAGTACATGAGGGAGAAATAAATTTAGGAGTCGTCTGCTTATAGGAATTGAAGAGAGAGAAAGTATTATGAGTCTCATATTGTGGGTTTATCCTAAAAACTAATATATATAAGTTTAAAATGTTCTCTCATTTTATGAACTTATTTTTTAAAATGAATTTTTTCTTTGAACTTATACTTATATCATAAAAGAAATAGGATGAAGTCTAATTCTCACTCTATTATTTGTTATTTTCTCTAATTCTTAAGGAATTGAATATTCTCAAAATACTTATTCCCTAGCTAAGCCTAAGGAATATGCATCTCTCCTAAGAATCAAAGTAAGTTTGATACAAATGGTTTTGCCAACAAAATACAATATATTTATTATTTTTATAATTTTCTTATTTCCATTTCTTCAATCTCAAAACTAGCAACCAAATATGACTTAAGATAGAGAGAGACAGAGAGAGAGGAATGGCTGCTCACATTAATGTTATGAAAGGTGTTTTAGGCACCTATTACTACTAAAATATTAGGAATATGAGAGAAAGAGGTTTGAAAGTAAATTAAATAAAATAGCATGGCATTTTTGTTAAAAAGGAAAGACCACAAATCACATACAGTGAAATTAATTAAAAAATAAATAAAGTGATAAACAATGACCATGACTAAAAGTTTCTAAAGTTGGCCTAGACTTTATAACTAAAGAGAGTTAGAACTTTTATATTACTGTTATGATATTTAAAAAAATATATTATAATTATATGATTAATATATGTTTGTGTGTATTTTTTTAATTTAATATCACACGATTTGGTTTCTAGAAATAAATTTAATTATATTATAATTTAATATAGAATATATAATAACAATGGTATGAAGAGAACAATACTTAATTAGTGCAATAAAATATGGCTGCCTTGCTATGTGGATTACTATGTTTTATTCTCCCATCTTCTATATATGAATAACAAAACATATTATTCTACCCAAAGTAATAGCCTGATATGTCTTATAACCAAAAGTATAAAAATAAAATAAAAAAAAATTCTTTAGCATTTATTATTTTAAAAACAGACAAACAAACAAATTTAGTTAAATCCTTGTAAGAATGTATAACTAATTCATACTTCTAATTAAGTCTTCTTTTTCATCTAATTTAATTCCATAACTTGATTCTAGCCACCCTAACTTGTTTTTGTCTTTTTTTTTTTTTTGTTGCATATAATAGCAGACATTTAAACTAAAAATTACTTATTAACTATCTGCATTTTTGCCTTAAATCTTTTGTTACTTTATTTAGCAAGTAATATATATATATATATATATATATATTAAAGTATATAAATTTTTTATGAAATAAATAATCTTCATTTTGATATCAAATAATTGAGTTAGAAACCTAAAGATTTCTAGACAAAATTATGGTAAAATATTATCAGAAAAAGTTAGAAGGTTTACCAATGGAGATGATTACACTCACAAAAAGTCAACTTCATGAATTTTCCTTTGCTGTTGACCTCATCTATAACTAGAAAAAGTTTTAATTGCCTTTATTGTTTCATTTTCTTTATTTTTTTTTTTATGAACCTTTATTTGCCTCACATAGTGTCATCATGTCAACGTAATATTGAGATGGACCTGCCTTTTGGTTGAGTGAAAAAGAAATTGAGAGAGGGTAAGGTAGAATTTAGAAAGTCTTTTGTCTTCTAGTCAAAATTTAAGTATAACTGTTAAGTACTTATTATCATAATTTTTAATAAAAATATTATAATTAAATACATATTTTCTTTAATATTATACGATAAATTTTTGTACACATATAGTGTTTTCATTACAATATTTGGCAATAGATATTAAGCCATTTTTTTAGCTCAATAATTTGGGTTAAATTGTATCACTGAGCTTTTTCTCTTAAAAAAATTAACACATTAGATCAATATAAAAAATAGATCATTCAAATTTTTTGGAAAGAAAATTTAAAAGAAAAATACTATTGTGATTCTCAACTTATGACTAAATTACCCTTTTGGTCCCTCTTTTTACTTTAAAAATTATCATTTTTTGTTTTCACTTTTAAAATTATTACCATATTTAATTTTTTGAGTTATATTTAATTAATACACATGAAGTGACTAAGAGTAATAATTAAATATGCTTTTAAAAGTGACTATTTTAAAAAGTGAAATGAGTTGATGATTAAAATAATAATTTAAGGATTAAAATAATATTTTTTTGAAAATTTAATTCAAACTAAATCATAATTACCTTTGGTTATAATATTATATTTTTAATATTGCATCTAATGAGACGATTAGAAGGTGTTTTGGGAAACATATCTAGAGAGATAGATTAAGGATTATAAAATGTGTAGCTTTCTTAAAGTACAGTTATAGTGGTTGGATTATATGTACCTTTAATATGGGGTCGGTGGGTGATTTGATGGTGCTGTTGACATGACCAAAACTACTGAACCACTCCTTCTTTAATTAATATTATTGTCCTATGCTTAATCATGTCAAAGTCAAACACATGCTCATTTTGCTGATTTTTCCTCCTTTTATTTTTATTTAAAAACCCCAACTTAATTCTGAAATATTATGTAAATGCAATTTTATAATTGGTAATGTGTTAGGTTAAATGTTTTAGGTACTATAAATAAATTAAAATTATTCAAAGGTCACACATAATTCAAATGGTTACCATGTAAAATTGTTTGAGTCTATGCTTAGAAGTACTATGTTAAGCACATATGTTTATGAAGAAAAGAATATACATTTATATTTTAAATTTTTATTTTGAAAAAGGAAAAAAAGCATATCAATAAAAATTATTGGTTCTATGCTATTTGTGATATAAGAATAAACCATCCTACTAACCTCTAAAAGAAATTGTCACATTAATATAATTTATAAGAATTTATTATCATTAATTTAGTCATGACCTATAAATTTACTACTATCAATTGAAGCTTAATTGAGTTAGGTTAAAAATTAAAATGTTATATTTCTTAAATTATTAGGATCAAACTGATAACAGTATAGAAACTATATTGATGGATTTAAGATTTTCAGTATCTAACATGATAGACAATAAATCATCAATAATAGATCTATAATTTTTTTCCACAATATAATTTATCTTAGGGAAAAGGACCATTTTAATATTCTACCCTGTGCTTTATCTCAGTTTGGTTCATAAAAAATTTGTGTGTCATAAAAATTGTTAACCGTGCAGAAGTAGTTTTTCTCTGAGACCAAAATAATTTTTTTGTAATTTTTAAAAGATTTTTTTGTACAGTTTATATTTTAAAGGATTTTTTTATATTCAAAATTTTTAAGGAATTAAAATGACACAGACCAAAGGTAGATGACTAAAATTGTCATTTTCTCATTTATCTTATTTGTTAAAAACTTTAAATAATGTCTTACATGAAAGGAAAATTAACTAGACATAACTCCTCCTATTTCGTTTTCAGCAAATGTAATGCTTAATTTATTTCTTCAAAGATGATCCAAATTAAATGGTTATTTTTGCTTCTTTCAATAAGCACTGCTATAACCTTCACATATAATTATATTTCTGTTTGAAGATAGACTTGTATTGTTATCTATACTACTTTAATTTTTATGTAGATTAGTAATATTATAATTTTGTGTATCTTAAGGCACACTATTCATAACATCCCCATTCCCCAACATGTTTATATTCTTTTAGCACTAATCATAAACTTAACAATGGTTGTTGGCCCAAGTGAAAAAGAATTCGATGTCTTCTAAGTAAGTAAGGATTTGGATTCAATCCTTATTTTGTGTATAGAAAGAATAATGTTGAAAAAATTATTTTTAATATTGGATCTGACAATGTTTAATTATAAATTAATTAGTTCTGTGGCTTAAGGGTCGAACTGAATACTGAGATATAGTATAAAAATAAAAATTTTAACTTTTTTTTTCTTATTTTTAATATTCAAATGACATGCACTTTTAGACACTTTGGTTTTGAGTGATGAAGTCTTTGCTGTCTCCAAATTTGGATTTAAAACTCAGTGTTCTGTGATGATGTGCAAGAATGAGCAGACAAGGATACATGATATGTATAAAGTTGTGGAATCATTAGAGAACATGAAGTTAACAAAGTGGACCTCTTCTTATGTTAACCGTTAAAAGAAATGCTTTAAATTTCAATTTTTTTAACTTCTTTTTTCTTTTCTCCCCCTAACAATAGTTAAAATTGGCCTTTTGGCTAGTAAATTTAGGGTTTTTTTTTTTCATCAGTAAAAATGAATTTTTCTCATTACATACAAAAGGATGAAAATGGTGGTGTATGTAATCCATTTTTCATTTTTCGCCGATCACTCTCCTTTGTCTCAACGTTAATTCACGGAAACATATTTCCTTTGGTACTAAAGGAGATTGTTTCTTCAGTAAAAAGAGAGATCATTTAATTTAGGTCCAATGGTTTAAATTTTTTATAAAAGATATTTTTTTAAAATAAAATAAAGTATTTTTTAAATTAAAGACATATTTATATTTTGAATAATTTTTTATATTGAATAATATTGAAGAAAATAAGCTAAATTGCTTCTAATGTCTATTTTATATATTTTACAGTTTATTATTCTCCAACAACATATTATTTTGTATAAAAAATAAACTAAAAATATTAATACGTGTTTATTTTTAAAATACTTAATTTTTATTTTTAAAAAAGATTTTACATAAAAAGAAATTTAAAACCATTAAATTTAAATCGAACAATCATTACCTTTACTAGAAAAACAATACGTGGGGATATGTTTTCGTCAATTTACCCAGTAAATTGAGGTGATTTGATTTGATTTATTATTATTTTTATTTTGTGATTGTATGATATTTAGATTAATTTATGCACATTTCAACTACATATACTTTTCAAGTACGATCAGAAGGCAAGAAGTGATTTAAAATATAAAAGAAATGTTAGAATAATATTGTTATTTACTATATATTTATCAAGCATTATCTAAACTTGTTGGCTAATTTCTACATCTGTAAGACACATTCCATCCATGGCTGCTTGGTTTTGTCCACCTTGCATCTTAATTTTACTTTCACTTCCAAAAGCAACTTGAAAAGTCTAATATTGTCAAGGTATTTTTTAGCCAAAAATTTATTCATGGGCACTAAGAATAATTTATCAATTCTTTCGTCCTATTCTTTCCACACACACACACATGTATGTTAGATTAATGAATTCTTTTTTTATCAAATTAATAGTTTTCTTACAAAGTAACCAAACCACAAGCAAAACAAGAGACCTATACAGATCATAAAATTTAATAACAATTTTTTAAGTTAATTGAGGACCCCATCCCCATTAGAAAGCTTTGCAGACAAGACAAGCAGCAATAGTAAAGTTGAAGTCTCATCCATCCAAGGAAGCTGCCATGGTCTGGTTCACTCCTTTACAAGTAATTAAATCCAACATTGTGTCTCCTTTTGACTCTGAAACAGTAAAACCCAAGCATATCTTTCTCACCAAACCATTGCAAATAGATTTTCCTCTTGTTAATCTTTCAAGATTTGACTTAAAGTCGTAGTTTTCATGTCTTAACCTATAGCTATAGAGTGTATATTACTTTACTTTTCCTCCATTGCGGACAGGACAGCATATCAGAAAACCAGTAAATTCTTCTGCTGCATATCTGGTTGGGACTTGGGGGATGTGGACAGTTCAAAAAGAAACAAAGTTTTTCAAGAAAAATATTATTTTAGTCCCTGACTTATCATTAAATTATCATTTTAGTCTTCTTATTTATTTTATTATCTTAAACGATATTTCATTAATTGAAAATTATCACTTTTAGTTTCTCACTTTTGATATTATTACCAAAGAGAGTCCTTCAAGGTAAACCCCGATAATTCACATGGAGGGACCAAAATAATAATTTAGTGATAAGTTAGAGACCAAAATGATGTATTTCTCAAAGTTTTGATTATGTTCCAAGTATCCCTAGCTTTTGTCTGGATCTGAATAATCTTAAGGGCTCATTCCTGCGGATCAGCAAGATGCATTTAGTATTTTACTCCTAGGTTGCTCCTCAAAAGTATCGAATTTATGTTGATAAGGTAGCAACTAACAAACTCCAATAATTGGATGAGGAAACCTTTGTTTAATTTTGGAAACAGGGTTTAAGACATGTCCCTCACAACTACATTAAGCAACCCCTGAAGTGTATAATGGGCAACAAAGAAGAAATATCTACTTTATTTTTCGCTTAACTTAACAACAACTCATGCTCTTCATTTTTGTTTTTGTAAAGAACATCTAACAAGATTAATTAGTTTAATGTATATTACCTGTACTTGTTAGTTAGCACAGTTAGCTTCTGTTATGAGTAGTTAGCATTGTTAGAAGTTAGTTAGATCGATCTCATCTGATGGTTAAGTTTCAGTTAGTGTAGCCTAAGTGTTAGAAAATTAACTCTTTTGTCTATATAAACACTGTACAGTATGGTCAGTTCAAGCAAGTAAAGAATGTAGATTCATATTTATCTTCTTCTTCTTCTTCCTTCTTCTGCAACATCTCAATAATTCTTCCATGATATTTGAACAGTCCTGTGATGTCTGATGAGCACTTCACATTGTACCAATGCAGCTGCTTTTGCTTCAACGTGGATGGTGAGTCTCCTTGTTCTATCTTCCATCAGATTAACTACCTTCCTGGTTGAAAATTCTATTGAAGCTGTTAAGCTAGTACGAGACTTGGAGACTTATGGCTGCATCAAAGTATGCTTTTTTGGACATTGGATTTAGTCTTTATTCTTCAACCTGCCCAGATACATAATGAGCTTTTGAAAAAAAATGAAGTTTACTAGTTCAATATATATATATTTGCTTATAATCGGGTAAAAAGAAGAATTTGGAAGTGAAAAATCCTCAAAAGTCAACGGACTAGATGTAAAACACTTATAGAATATGTTGTAACAAATTATTTTTTTTGCCAAGACCCACAGATCTTTTATTTTTTATGGGATATTGTGGTGTATATATATATATATAGATATATATTATTTTTGGATTTTAATTTTAATTTTAACCGATCTGTTGAATTTGACTATTCGCTTATTTTTATTAGTTATATGTAAAGTGTAATATTCTTTTGTCATTTATTGATGTGGGGCAAGCTTTCCAACATATTCTAAGTATTAATTCTTTTATTGGTCGGTACAATGTAAATAAAAAATTCTAGAGAGTTTTACATGCTTTTCACTCTTGCATTTGCTATTCTTGTTAACATGAATAAGATATATTCACAGAAAGAAATGTTTGGTCTAAACTAGAAAGAAATATATGTATATGTTGGTGTCTTTTACACGTCTTCAATTCTTGCATTTACTAACATTCTTAACACGAAAAATATGTTGTTACTATGACCTCCAACATGTTGTGCCTAATTGATAGGTTCTATTTTATAGAGAATTATTAATTTTTCGTGCTAAGGTTTTAAATTTTATAGTCATTATGAAATTTGTTTTCCTTTATGTTTAAATAATGTTGTGTAAGAATTCTTAATTTCGGGATGTAATTGTTTAAGTGAGTTAAAAATGCCTAGAAAGCTTTAGTATTGATACTTGGAGGCCTTAAAAGATAGATGGAATTTAAAGGCAAAGGCTTAAAACCCCTTAAAATTCGAAGAAAAGAACCATTTTGCTTCTTTATTTTTTATTTTTTTGCATTAATGTTATTTCCCCATGAATTGATTGGCAGTGTTAATATGGTTTCTTAAAAATTCTAAAGTCATTAGAACAAATCCCATCATTTTGAACTTGTGTAAGTGAGGAACCATTTTATTTTAGTGATTTGTGATTTTTGTAAGACAAATTGACATTACAAATTTATGAAGACCAAATTGATATTGATGTAAATAATGGAGGACCAAAATGATTAATTAATCTCCTTAATATTTGCTTATGAATATAAGCATCAAAATGGTCAACTTGATCCACTTAGGTTGGCTTATATGGATTGATAGGTTAAGATGTTAAACTCGGCCAACTAAATACGATATAACAAACTGTTTAACTTATCAACAAATTTTAAAGAATTTTTTTAAAAAAGAAGATTCCCAACAAAAAAAAAATTAATTATCAAATCAAATATTTAATTTTAATACCAAAAATTCATTTATATTATTTATAGTTAATCAAATATTAAATATTTAATGACAAAATAAAGATAAATACTACTTAAAATTATATGATATTAAATCTTCACAAAATGGCATGCAAGATAGGAGAGCTGGCCCAAGAGACCATTCGAAGCCCATTCGCCAACCTAGGGGCATCCAATTTAGGTCTAACACCATTTGGAAGCAAAGCTCAATTGTCAAAAATAAATTTTACCACTTTTGAAGCATGTAAGAGGTTGTATATTACTGTTGGAAGTAACGGGTAGGTACATCATAATATGGATCATCTATATTTTCTTTGATAAATTATGGTTAAAGAGGCTCACAAAGAATAAAAATGTGCGTATAATTTATTTTTTTTCTTTTTATTCACTATCTCTTTTTTCTCTTTAGTGTCATAAATTTCCGAAAAAAATTACATAAATTATCCTAATTCGGTTATATCATCGTGAAAAACGTGTATAGAATATCTAGGGTGATAAAAATGATTTGCTCTAAGATATAAACCCAATTGAGTAATCTTGGCACTCATTTTTGAGTTCCAAAATTTTTTAAAAAATTTTAAGAATGCCTAAATTTCTAGTTTCAACTACAACAAAGTTGAAGTGTGTATTGCATGATAACTGGTTTATCTGCCAGCGTCTTGCACAAGTTTTAAAGAAAATTAGTTAATTTTACTATATATTAATATGTTTTAAATTAAAGATGTTTGTAAGTATTAGTAAAAAATTAAATTTAGTAATATATTATGATATAAAGAAAATATTATAAATTAAAAAAAATCTATAAAATTAGTTATTTGAAATTAGTAATCGAGAAATAATGACAATGAGCTTATTGAGAAGTCACTATTATAAACTATTCAACTATATATTGTTTTCTTTTATTTTAATTTTGAGCTATATCAAATTATATTTATAATATTTTATTAAAAAATTTAAAAGTTAGTTAATTAATTAATTAATTAGTTTTCTTGTTGACTTAAAAAAAGTCTAAACTTCAAAAAAATTATAATTTAAAATACGGTTAATTAAATCGTTGATTTTCTCTAAAAAATTTTTTACAATTTAAAGAATTTTTTATTTAAGGGGCTAATAATCAATTAATTAATTAATTAATTATTTTTTTCATTAACTACGATGAATTCACACAAATTAATGATTTTATTTTTTTCGTTAATTATAAAAAATTTATACACTTCAAAAAAATTTTGATATATATTTGATAAAAATAAAAAATTATCGCATGAGAAATTAAAAATTTGTTCAACAAAATATTTTTTTTATCGGTCAATAAAAATCTTATATTAAAAGAAGCATATTTTACTTATATATAATAAATATTCATGCCCATAACTCTCTCCAAGAGCATATTCCCAAATTTATTTATGATATTAAGCATTCAATTATGGGAGTTGAGCGTCTTTCTTTTTTTCCGTACTGTATTATTTTCTCAGCAATGAAACTCTTCCTTCGGCCAAAAAAAAAAAAAATTAAGCATTCAGAAACGCTTATTTGATTATGCAAGTTATGGACATATAAATCAAAGGAATTTATATAAAAATTTCCCCTTCTCATAGAAATTCATTCACCAAATTAAGGGGGAAATCATGGATCTAAGTTTCAAGGACATGGTTATAATATTTTCTTTCCCTCCATTTTCTCTGTTCACACGTACGCTAAATGCAAAGCAAATCAATAAATAAGTAATTTTTGTCTAATAACAAAATTCCAAATCAACTACGATTTAAAACTAGATTACATTGTTTTTATAAAAATAATTAAATTAGATTACTATGGTAAAAGATAAATGATAGTAGTATTGTCTATTGAATACTGCTACTCAAAATGAGCTCTCCTTGCTCACATAAGAACGATAAGGGTAAAGATTTTCAAGCTAATCTTCGATCAATTTGTGGAGAATTAAGATGTGAACAGAACTTTAGGATGTTGATCTTCAAATGTGGAAATTTCTACATAAATCAGCATCAAAAGACCATTGGGACAAGAAGTCTGAGAATTATAGATTCAATTCATATATAATTATTAATAATTACTATATATATATGCCATGATTATTTCATAATTATTATATATGCCAATTGATTATTTAATGCTGTATTTTCTAAAATTATTCAACAGCTAGTATCGGCCAGCTAATCTAGTATGTATCAGATATAGAACCAAAATATTTCTACAGAATTGTTCCAAAGCTCACAAAAAGATCTTAGGTTGGTTGAAGAACACATCAAAACACAAACCTATCTTCTGCACAATATGGTATTTTCTATGAGGACTCGTGTGCCAAAACTCGCATACACTTTGAGAACCCACTCTTGATATTGTGTCCAGTTCATTTACAATTAAATGGTAATTAATCTTACTTTATTTAGGGTTATTTCCTATTTTTAATATCTTTACATCGTAAAATCTTAGCTTTACAGTGAGACAAAATATAGGTTTTGATTTGTTCCGGTAGGAGAGTTAAAAAAAAAAATTGTATATGTTTTTAGAACGTACGTGCGGGAATTAAACATCAATTTTGGTGTTAAAAATGATAAGTCAACCTCTTTATATTTGTTACTTATAAGAGGGTAAAAATTTTTTTGTAGTATATGCTGAAAAATCAAAGACTTTTTGATGTAGTAGGTATTGTGATAAATATACACATTTTTTTGTTTGTTTATTTTGTTATTTAACTAATCTGCTGAACATAGCCAACTGCTTATCTTAACTAGTCATATGTTAGTATAGTATTCATTTGCAAATTATCGATGTGGGACAAACTTTTTAACATATTCAGAAACTAGCTAAAGCACATATAATCGTCGTTTAGGTTTTAATTATTTTATTGTTCACGTCAATATAATGGACTAGAGAGTTGATACGCCTTCTATCCTTGTATTTGCTAACCTTTTTTTTCACATGGATAAGATATAGTCACAAAAATAAATGTTGAACTAAATTGGAAAGAAACACATGTCAAAGCATTTTTGGTTTCTGTTATACACTCCTATTCTTCTTGCATTTACTAACCTTAGCATGAAAAATATGTTGTTATCATGACATTCAACATTTGTGACTGGAAGAAATCCATGAGATATTCTACATCAAGACAAAAGTATTTTTCAAGTACAGTAAAATGGTCATTACTCATACCAAACTGCATTTTTCAAACACGAACACAACGAGGTACAATTTTTTGTCTGCCTCTAATGCAGTGATGTTCTTTGTCACTCTTATTCTAACTTTCTTCTATTGCTTTATTTTACTTTTATTTATGTTAGTCATTTGTTAAGTCACTAGCACATACTACAAAGGAGACTCTTGTCTGGACTAAACATTCCTGAAGAGCTTATCAATCAATTAAATTCCCTATAATTAACTAAATATTTAACAATACCGTGGTGAGTGCTATTGAAATTTTGGCAAAATCTTCCTAAAACTAAACCCTTCAAGATCTTCATATCTATATGTTAGCACGACCATTAAAAAAAGAAAGCTCTACTATTAAAACCAAACTTAATGTGACCAATACAAATGGGGGATCCTACTTAGGATTGGACATTAACCCAATTGGCCCGGTCAATCTCTATAGTTATAAAGTAAAAAAGATAATGCCTAACCTATATATGCTTAAAAGAGGAACACAACAATAAGGAGAAGTCTTAATTGCATCAATTGATTTAGCAGTTGAGGAATTAACAATATTGTGGCATCGTAAACTTGACCATATATCATAACGTGGATTGACGATTCTTGTAGAGCATAATCTTCTTCTCGAACTCAAAAAGATTTCTTTACCTTTTTGTTAGCATTGTGTTATAAGTAAGCACATAGGTTGAAGTTCAATAACTCTAAAGAGAGAAATAAAACTATCTTAGACCTAGTGCACCCTGATGTTTGGCAAGCACCGGTCTTATCTCTAAGAGGAGCAAAGTATTTTGTGTTATTCATTAATGACTACTCCAGGAGATGTTGGGTGTATCTAATTAAGAGAAAGAGAGATGTGTTTGAAGGTTTCAAAACCTTCAAAGCCTGTGTGGAACATGAATATGAGAAAATGATTAAATGCCTGAGATAAGATAATGGAGGAGAATACACCAGTGATGAATTTAATACTTTCTGTTAACAAGAAGGTATCAAAAGGCAATTCACAATGGCTTACACTCTACAGCAAAATGGCATGGCAGAATGGATGAACAAGACTTTGTTGGAAAGGACAAGGGCAATGTTAAGAACTGCTAAATTAGCCCATTCATTTTGGGCAAAAGCAGTCAAAATAGCTTGCTACGTGATCAATCAATCATCATCAACTGCAATTGACTTAAAGACCCTAATGGAGATATGGATTAGAAAGCCAGTTAATTATACAAACCTCTGTATGTTTGGAAGTTAGGTATACGTAATGTACAATACCTAAGAAATTACAAAGCTTGATCCAAAATCTAGAAGATGCATATTCTTGGGATATGCTGATGAAGTAAAGGGGTTTTGATTATGGGATCCCACTAACCACAAGGTTATAGTAAGTAGGGATGTCATCTTTTCTGAAGAAAAATAACATATACATGAAGGTGATAACATTTCAAAAGAAATAGTTAAGACCACTACAGTGTAGATTGAGAGAGGAAAAAATAGAATAGTAGTACCAGATTCTTCTAAGGCAACACCAAAGTACGATGAGCAAGAACAATATAATCTTGTGACTGCATAAGTTCAATAGTCAACTCAAGAGAGGAAAGAATCGGTTTGACTTTTAGATTATATTATAGAAGGGGATGTTGCATATTGTTTACTTATAGAAGATGGAAAGCTTTCGATTTTTTGAAAGGCTATGGAAAGGTCAAAAGTATTCTATGGTTGGCAGCATTACAAGAAGAAATTGAAGCTCTTCATAAGAATAAAACATAAGATCTTGTTCCACTACAAAAAGGACAGAAGACCATTAGAAACAAATGGGCGTACAAGATCAAAAGAACTAGTGATGATCAAGTTGAACGTTATCATGCTAGATTGGTGGTAAAAGGATTTGCTGAAAGAGAAGGCATTATTTACAATGAAATATTTTCTCCAGTTGTTTGACTCACAATAGTTTAAATGGTCTTAGCAATGTATGCTACATTTGACTTACTATTATAGCCGTTAGATGTAAAAATTGCATTCCTTCATGGAGATTTTGAAGAAGAAATTTGTATGCTCCAGTCAGAAGGGTTTGAAGAAAAAGGAAAATAGAACTTGGTTTGCAAGTTGAACAAATTTCTATATGGTCTCAAACAGGTGCTAAGATGCTGGTATATGAAATTTGATTCCTTCATCATGAGCTTTAGATATAACAGACTTAAGGTAGACTATTATGAATATATCAAGAGGTTTGGTGGAAATGATTTTATTATTCTGCTGTTGTATGTAGACGATATGCTAATAGTAAGCCCCAACAAAGATCATATCATTGAATTGAAGGCACAATTGACTAAGGAATTTGATATGAAGGACTTGGGACCCGCAAATAAGATTTGAGGGATGCATATTCACTGAGACAAAAATAACAAGAAGATTTAGCTTTCTTAAAATAATTATTTAAAAAAGATCTTATGATGCTTTAATTTGCAAGATTGTAAACTAATATCTACCCCACTTCCTGTTAATTTCAAGTTATCCTCAAGCATTAGTCTTAGCAATGAAGAAGAGAAAATGGAAATGTCTAAAGTACCATACACATTAGTAGTTGGTAGCTTAATGTTCACTATGATTTGCATATGACCAGTTATTACATAAGTAGTGGGAGTGGTTAGTTGATATATGGCAAATCCTAGTCGAGAGCATTAGAATGCTGTGAAAAGGGTCCTAAGACACATTAAAGGGACCATAGATATTGCATTGCATTATAAAGGATTGGATTTCACCATAAGAGGCTATATATATTCATATTTTGCAGGTGATCTTCACAATAGCAAATCTACTAGTGGTTATGTGTTTACCCTTATAGGTGAAGCTGTAAGTTGAGTTTCAAAATTATAACCTAGTGTGTCCACTTCAATAACTAAAGCAGAATATATTGTAAGTACACAAGCTAGCAAAGAAGCAATCTAGTTGCAGATACAATTGGAAGAGCTCAAGTACAATCCTGGGAATATTACACTATTATGTGATAATCAAAGTGCTTTGCACTTGGGTGAAGAATCAGACATTCTATTCTAATACTAAACACATATGAGTTCAATATCACTTTATCTGAGAAAAGGTAGAAAAAAGAAGTGTGGATATGCGGAAAATCCATTTTAAAGATAACATAACTAATGCATTAATAAAACTAGTGAACACTGATAAGTTCATATAGTGTAGATCTTCTATTAGCTTAGTAGAGACGTGAGCAATAAAAGATGGTAAGGAAGAAAGAATTGTGTAAAGATTGATTAATTCTGAAACAAATCTTCAAGTAGGAGATTGTCGAAAAAAGTGCCTAACATAAAAGAAAAAAAGGTGGTTGGTGGCCAAACCATTGAAAAAGAAAAAGGAAAAAATTTTTGTAATTGCAATTTAGTCATTTAAAAATTGCATTGAACCCCTTCATCATTTCCTATAAATAGAGAGTTTCAAAACATCATTTCTCACAACTAAGAAAAGGAACAATCCTATATAAAAAGAGTTGTGAGATTAGTATTATCTTATTAGTAAGAGATATTAAAATATTATATTATCCTTACTATATAGAGAGAAGGTGTAACTTATATTTCTCTCATAGTGAAGCCATTTCTTCCTTGTCTGTAGTTTTTACCCTATTAGAATTTTTTCACGTAAAATTCTATGTCATCTCAAATTATTTACTACAGTTTTGCTTCTATTCAGTGTCTATTTTCTCTACAGCAAAGAGATCGTAGGCTTTCTTTTGAGGACCATAAACTCTTGTTTTTCTTCTAACACCATTTTCTCTTCCTTTCTTGGTGCAAATTGAACATCTTTAGATCTTTAGTGCTCTTTCTCTCACATTACTCTTCTTCACCCAAACACTGAAACTAATAAGTTCATTCTTTTGTTTAGATGGTAGAGTAAAATGGTCGAGTTCAACGACTTGTTTTTTTTTTTTTTTCATGTGGAATGAATGGGTATTTTTTTTGTTTTTGGTTATTCCGCTTGTCATTGAACTTGGTTAATCATACTAGTTTGTTAGTCATATATAAAGTATAACATTCCTTAATTATTTATCGATGTGGGATAATAAGTTATAAAGTTAAGTGTAAAATAGTTTAAACATATACCGGACAGAGTTTTAGGATTACTGTTTTTTTTTATTATTATGTTTATAATAAATAAATTGGATTAGAGAATTTTAGTTACCTTCTTTCTTTACATATACTATCTTTCTTATCATAAATAAAATTTGCATACATAAGAAAAGAAATGTAAGCCTAAACTAAGAAAGTATAACCATTTTTAGTTATTTGCTAACAATGGAAAAACTTTTAAACTTGTTTAAGAATTAGCCTAAAAATGTATGCTTGTGATTTAGACTATCATATCAAGAGTTTCTTGATCAAATAATGTTAGGGTTGTATCTACGACTGACAATTTGATGATACTAAATAGAAGTTCGGTAAAAGCAACAAGAAAATTAGCTCATATATTGATAAGTGAGTCTGGTTCATTATATAAATGTCTTAGTTAAACATCTCACAGAGAAATTTTAACCTTAATTAATTGAATCTCTTGACCTTATGTCCCCATATCTTGTCATGATGGGGATGCTTATGTACAGAAATTTATGCTCAAATTAGGAAGAAAGATGTATCACACTATGACAATGTTACAATGTGCTACAAAATCCTCTTATGTTGAAGTCCATGATATTAATCTTGAGAATAATCTCATTCAAAATCATATAAATACTATTCATAGTACTTCGGATATAATTTACTTCAACAAAAGCAAGTTGTTGCCTTTTCCTGAATTACACATCAAGATTCAAGAAGCGATGGGGTATATATAGTCCTAGTCTACATAGTAGTTTATATATAATTTTTTTTAACAATTATGCATTGCCTTTGATCTTGATTTGAGTGCGTCTAATGATTCATTCTTATATGGTTATCATTGGATTTGGTCTGTCTTTATTGTAGAGGTGAAGTGATTGTGAAATGGGATAAATTTGATTGCTTTTGGTATATATCGCCACTAATTTTTTTGAAAAGTAATACGGATTTGAACTTTTTGTATTTCTTCATAAATGTGTAGGTCAAATAATTAATATTAAAAAATTATACAAATTTAACAGTATATAATTAAAGTTGAGATACCAAAAGTAGTAATTTTCAATTACTAAATTTAATTAAAAAAAATTAATCCAATCAATTTTATTAAGTGAACTGCATGTTCAATTTTGTTTGAAAAATACAAGAAATTTGTATCCAAATATTATATCCAAACTTATTTGTTAATTTCCATTGTACTTGCTTTCTCGTAAGGTGCAAGCTAATCTTAAAGGCTTTCAAATAATGAAATAGGTTCAGAATTAATGAATGCTATGACTAGTTGCTTAACTTGTTTCTTTTGTTATGCAAGAAATAGAATGTCCTGCAATGGAGATATTCAACCCACAACTATTATATTGAAATAATAATAATCATCAGATTAAGCTTTTATGTTATTTATAATTGTCTGCTTAAATTTTTAAAAGGTTATTGATTTAGTTTTTTCAAAAAAGAATTATCAGTTTCAATTTTTGAACTTTAAATAAAAATTTTCAAATTTTACAATTAATTTAATATGCATTGTTAAATTTCTCTAGAGATTAAAAACTATAAGAGAACTGAATTTAAAATAGGTGTTCGTAGGTATTCTAGGTTCAAAGAAAACATGCATCAAATTATGATTGGACTTAATCATAAGGTGAGTAATATATTTGGTCCAATTGAATTTCACTTGAAAATATCGCACATTAATTGGGTGAAGTTAATATCAAAATCATTGTTGGCAAAGTTGGATTATATTAAAAACAATGACCTACTGGTTTCGAAGCCATTTTTTTCTTAATTTTTTCTCTTGTGACTAAGAGTGAGTTTCTCTTGCGTAGCTAGAGCAAGTGATGCCATTACTTCTGTGAGACAGAGGAAGTAAAAAAATGGAGATAGACAAGAAAGAGGTTGGAAAAAATAGAAATAGAGATGAAGAGGAAGATTTAGTAACTCTCAATTAGGATGAAAATCTTGAAGGAGAATTAGGGAAGAAGATACTGGTGGGGAAAGTGATAATAGAAAAGCATCTTAACAAAGGAACAGTATTGCAATGATAAAGAAAGGATGGAATTTGAGCAATGAGGTAGGTATAATGGAAATGGCAATGAATTCATTCATCTTTACTTTCCAAAGTGAAGAAGATTAGAGAAGAATTCTAAGAGGAAGACCATGGGTGATTATGGGATGTACTTTGAATATACTGGAATAGAAGGAGTACAATGCATTTCAGGAGCTTGAATTTAGGTTCGTTCTGGGTGCAATTTCATAACATCCCACTTGAAGGTATGAGTAAGGAAAATGCAAAAAGATTAGGAGATAGAGTTGGAGATACTGTAATGGTGGAAAGTCCAATTGTAAAGGGAAGATGTCTAAGAAGCTGTATTAGAGCAAGAGTTAAGATAAACTTGAAGAAACCATTAACCGAAGGTTTCTGGGTTCCAAGGCCTAGAAAAGAGAACATATGGGTGGAGGTGAGGTAAGAGAAATTGCAATACTTTTGCTATGAGTATGGAATGATCAGACATGAAGCTAGAACATGTAGGGCTATGAAGATGTGTTCCATGTGAGACTTAGAAAAAGCTAGATATGGAAGTTGGTTGAGTGTTGCATCAGTTCGTAGTTGGGAAGAATCATTATTTTGCTATAGAGCGGGGTGGCCAGAGATGGGGGAGAAGGTGGTACGTGAGAGGTAGGAAAGAAGAGAAATGAATTCTGAGGGAGATAGGGAGAAAGCACGTGAAGAAGGGAGGGGAGATAAAATAAATAGAAAAATATGGAAGGTTGGGGTGCGTGAGTCTGAATGGATGGAAGTTGAAAAAACCAATACGGAAGTGCATGTAAGGGACAAAGAGGAAGATGGAGAAAATCTAAAGATGTATTGCCATTGAACTATGGGTGAACATAATCAAAGGAGTGTACAACCTGAGTTCTAATTTTTTAAATGTAAAGAAAGGAAATAAGGCATCTTGGTCCTAGTCTAGTATTTTAGAGGGGAGGAAGATGTTAGAAAATGATCTATGTTGGAGAATAGGGAATGTGAGGTTAGTTAAAGTCTGGGAGGATAAGTGGCTAGTGGATTGTGAAGATTACAAACTAAATAAAAATGTGTGGGAAGATGTTGATGAAGTGATGAAAGTGGCAAATTTAATATCTTGTAGAAGTTATAAGTTAAATGATCTAGTTGGAAAAATTTCAGTATAGGAAAAGAAGGCAATTTTAAAATTCTAGTTTTCATTGAGAGAAATAGAGGATGAGTTAAAATGGGTTAAAGCAAAGAATGGAAGTTATAATGTGAAAAATGGGTATAATCTTTGTAAATCTGCAGAGCATGTTGTGGAAAGAAAGAGACTAAGTAACTCTTAATGTATGCCTGATGAAGTATGGAAAAGGGTATGGAGATTAATAATGCTTGAGAGAGTTAAGCACTTTGTTTGGAAGGCTTTATCAAATGCATTAGCTATTAAGGTAGCGGTATCTAGGAGGAAATGTTCAAAAGATCCATTGTGCCCGATTTGTGGTTTTGAGGAAGAGTTAATAAAGCATGTGATTGTTATGTCCATAGGTTGCGAAGGCTTGGTTTGGATGTTGCTTGACTATAAAAATTGATAGATGCAAGGTTAGTTAGTTTAGGCGGTGGTGCTATCTATTTATGTTAAATAATGAGATTGATGACTATGCTAAAGTAGTATGGGCATGCATATGTTAGAGTGTGTGGAAAATAAGGTGTGAGTTTGTCTTTCAAGGAGTTGAAGTGGATTGCAAAAAAGCTTTTGTTAATGCTAGTAGGTGTGTTGATGAGCATTGAAATGCTAGAAATTTGTGGAATAGAGGAAATGTAAATGAGGAAAAGATTGAAAAAAAAAAGATGCTGAAAGATAAAGAAGATTTGAGCGTTAGACAAATTAAAATAAATCTGAGGGTTCGTTCATAAGTGATAGTAATATGGATGGGATTGGAATCATTGCTAGAGATTGTAATGGGGAAGTAATTGATGGTTTTGGAGGTAATATCATAGCATATCAAGTTTTCTAACAAAGGCATGAGCTCTTAGGAGTGTTATTGTAATGGCTAGAAAATTTAACAGAGAGAGTGTGATAGTGGAAACTGATTGTGAGATGCTTTTCAAGGTAATTATGCACAAAAAGGTAAAGGATATTGATTGGAGATGTTATGTAATTGTCTAAGATATCATACATATCTTGGAGACTTCTCCTTGTGTTTCTTTGAGCTTGACTCCATGTCAAGTGAATGGAGCTGTTGATTAGATAATAGTTGATCCTGCCAAGAGGATGTGTCCTAAAGGATGAGTTTTTGATTATCCATCATTGTTATTGCAGGTTCTTTGTATGGACATAAGGAGAGATTTTAGGGATATGTTTGATGTTAGAGGTATTGGATAATGGCATTGGGTTGCTCTCATCTTGTAGGTGGTATTTGTAAGATGAACTGGGATTTGGGTTTGTATATGTTGATTTGTATTGTATGTCTTGATACATGTTTTGATAAAGGTCAATAGTTATGCTTGGTTAGAGGTTGATAGCTTTGGGATTTTAGTATGTGGTAGTTGCTGCGTCTTGTTACTGCATCTTTGTGATGTTGTTTTGTTTAATTTGTTTTGAATGGAATGTGTTTCTGGCTAAAAAAGAAAGTTGAATTATATTGACTAGTTCAATTATAAAATTGATAAATTGACTATGCTGTTAATATCATTGACTTTCAAAATTGATTAAGAAGATAAGTCAATTAAGAATTAATTGAACAAGATAAACCAATATAAACACTTGAGTCTTAGATGTATTGCCATTGAACCAATTAAAGATGAATTGTTCTTTATTGAATATGAATTTTTTGCATTTTTCTAAGTAAATCGTACATCGTTGGATTATGCAAACTTGACGTAGACCGTTTGAGTAATTTTTTATTTTATTTTATTTATTTCAATAATTGAAAATTTAATGATTTTGGTATCCAAGTTTAAATATGAACTATTAGATTTGTGCAGTTCTTTAACACTAACCATCTGATCTACGTATTTATGAATTTTGGACATTGCATTGTTTGTATCTGCTCTTGAAATGTTGCTATGCTTAGTCTTTGTATTAGGATTTGAAGTAATTAAGCAAAGTAATTGTAGGCTTTCCGTTGAGGGCCACGAACTCTCGTGTTTCTTCCAACACCATTTTCTCTCAATCCGGAACCCCTTATGTTGTGGTGGGAACATGAGGTTATATTCAATTATTATGGATCATTTGATGGAGATTCAATAGTTTAGATTTACAGATAAAAAAAACTGCAAGTGGTTATTTTAATTTAATACAAATATGAACCATCGAATCTCCATCTGATAGTTCATCATGATTGAATATGACATTATGTTCCCACTAAAACTTGAGATGATCCAAATTGATTTTCTCTTGCTTTCTAGGTGCAAACTAAACATCTCTTGATCATTACTTTGCTTTCTCTCACATTCCCTTCTTCACCCAAACACTTAAACTAAAAAAATTATTCTATTGTTGGGATGGGTTTTGACTTTTAAATAGTTTTAAGTACAATATTTTTGAAAACATATAACTTAATGACGTTGTAACTCAGTTTTATAGATTAATGACAGAACAATGGTTTCTCTCGTTGTGAAGCAAAATGGCCAAGCTCAACGACATGTTTTTTGTTTTCATGTGGAATGAATGGGTATTTTTGTGTTTTTGGTTTATTCCGTTTGTCCTTGAACTGGGCCGACCGCACTAGTTTGTTAGTCATATATAAAGTATAACATTCCTATAGTATTTATCGATGTGGGATATAAGTTGTAAAGTTAACTGTGAAATAGTTAAAACATATATTTGATAGAGACTTATGATTAGTTCTTTTCATTATTATGTGTATAATAAATAAATTGGATTAGAGAATTTTATTTACCTTCTTTCTCTACATAGACTAACCTTAATATAAATAAAATCTACATACATATGAGAAGAAATGTAAGCCTAAACTAGAAAATAGTATAACCATTTTTAGTTTTTTGCTAACAATGGAAAAATTTTTAAACTTGTTTCAGAATCAACCTGAAAACATATGCTTGTATTGAGACTTTAAGATCAAAAACTTTCTTAATCAAATAATGTTGATGTTGTATTAATTGGTTGATGATTTAATGACACAAGAGAAAAGTTCTATAAAAGTAACAAGAAGATCTGCTCATATACTACTAAGTGGGATTGGGTCGCTGTATAAATTTCCTGGTTAAACATATCAAGGAGAGATTTTAACCTCTGAATCTCGATTAGTTGAATCTCCTGTCATTATGTTCCCTCGTATTGTAATGTCTTGTCACAATGGGGATGTATACATATAGAAATTGATGCCCAAATTAGGAAGAAAGATGAATCACAATATGATGCTCCTACCATGTGCTACAAAATCCTGTTACGTTGAAGTCCATGAGAAGGATCTTGAGATTAATCTCCATCAAAATTATCTAAATACTCTTCATAGTACTTCTGATATAATTTATTTTTACAAAAGCATATTGTTACATTTTCCAAAATTACACATCGGAACAGATAGTATATATATAGTCCCGTTCTTCATAGTACTTTTGATATAATATTTTTAACAATTATGCATTGCCTTTGTTCTTGATTTGAATGCGTTTTGTGATTCTTTTTGTACGTTTATCGTTGGATTTGGTCCATTTTATTTTTCTTTCTTCATTGTAAAGGTGAAATGGGATATATATTTATCATTGCTTTTGGGTGTGTTTCACATTGCATTTGGCATATATCATCCCTAATATTCTCCAAAAATAACACATACTCGAATTTCTTTCATTTCCTCATAAATAAGCAGATTGGATAATTATTATTAGAGAATTGCATAGATATAACAGTTTATATTTAAAGTTAAAATATTAAAATCAGTAATTACCAGTTATCAAATTTAGTAAAATAAAAAAAATTGATCCAGTAGTTCTGATCAAGCGAACTGCATTATCAAACCATGCGCAGTTTGCATATACAATTCACTTGAAAAAAATGTAAAAAATTCATATCCAAATAGCACATCCAAACTCAAGCATATTTAATTGAATTCAAAAGATATTCATTGTGCAACTATTATATTGAGAAGATAATAACCATCAGATGAGCTTTTATATTATTTATAACTATCAAATCAAATTTTAAAAAATATATTACTTTTGTTTTTAAAATATTAACGATTTTAATTTCTAAACTTAATATAAAAACTGTTAAATTTTGCAGTTAATTTGATATGCATTATAAAATCTTGCTATAAATTTAAAACAATAAAAAAACCGAATTGGAAATAGATACTCTTAGGTGCTCTAGATTTGAAGAAAACTTGTATCAAATTATGCCAGATTAAATCATGGGATGAGTAATCTATTTGGCCCAATTGAAATTCACTTGAAAATATCTAAACATTACATGAAAAATTTAAAGTCTGAATTAAATATAGTCAAGTTTGGGATTTAAACTTTTAATATCAAAATCATTGTTAGGAAAATTGGATTGTGTTGACTAGTTCAATTGTAAAATTGATAAACCATTCCTTATCTCGATTTAATAATTGGTCAAATTTTTTAAATATCAATCAAAACATACCCAAAACCAACCTAAAATTATTGTTTTTCCATTAAAAAGTTTATTAATTTATTGTTTTAATATAAAAGGCATAATCTAATAATTTTTTAAAAGTTTTTATGCCAAACAATAAAGATCTTAGATATAGCCCAATTGGCCTTGACACAAACTGTTTCTTAATGCGCTGCTTTCTATTGAAAAGGATTGTACCTTAGCCAATCGCTCAAACCCAAAACCAACCTAAAATTGTTGTTTTTCCATTAAAAGTGTAATAATTTATTGTTTTAACATAAAAGGTATAATCTAATAATTTTTTAAAAAGTTTTTATGCCAAAACAATAATGATCTTAGATATGACCTAATGAGTTTTGACACAACCTGTTTCTTAGCGCACTACTTTTTGTTGGAAAGGACTGTACCTTAGCCAATCACTTAAACCCAAAACCAACCCAAAATTATTGTTTTTCCATTAAAAGTGTATTAATTAATTGTTATAATATAGAAGGTATAATCTAATAATTTTTAAAAGTTTTTATGCCAAAACAATAATGATCTTAGATATGGCCCAATGGGTCTTGACACAGCTTATTTCTTAACGCGCTACTTTCTGTTGGAAAGGACTACACCTTAATTAATCGCTCAAATCCAAAACCAACCCAAAATTATTGTTTTTCCATTAAAAACTGCATTAATTCATTGTTAACCTTTTAAAAGTTTTTATGCCAAAACAATGAAGACTTAGATCTATCCTAAATGGTGAGGCTAAGCAAGCGGCCTGGAATAATAGGAGTTGTATAGCGCGTTCTTAACGCATTGCTTTCTAGTGGAAAGTACTGTACTTTAGCCAATTGCTCAAACCCAAAACCAACCTAAAATTGTTGTTTTTCCATTAAAAGTGTATTAATTTATTGTTTTAACATAAAAGGTATAATCTAATAATTTTTTAAAAGTTTTTATGCCAAAACAATAATGATCTTAGATATGACCTAATGGGTTTTGACCCAACCTGTTTCTTAACGCACTACTTTTTGTTGGAAAGGACTGTATCTTAGCCAATCACTTAAACCCAAAACCAACCCAAAATTATTGTTTTTCCATTAAAAAGTGTATTAATTAATTGTTGTAATATAAAAGGTATAATCTAATAATTTTTAAAAGTTTTTATGCCAAAACAATAATAATCTTAGATATGGCCCAATGGGTCTTGACACAACTTATTTCTTAACGCGCTGCTTTCTGTTGGAAAGGACTACACCTTAATTAATTGCTCAAATCCAAAACCAACCCAAAATTATTGTTTTTCCATTAAAAAGTGCATTAATTTATTGTTAATGTTTTAAAAGTTTTTATGCCAAAATAACGAAGACTTAGATCTGTCCTAAATGGTGAGATTATGCAAACAGCCTCGAATATTAGGAGCTATATTGTTATAATATAGAAGGTATAATCTAATAATTTTTAAAAGTTTTTATGCCAAAACAATAATGATCTTAGATATGGCCCAATGGGTCTTGACACAGCTTATTTCTTAACGCGCTACTTTCTGTTGGAAAGGACTACACCTTAATTAATCGCTCAAATCCAAAACCAACCCAAAATTATTGTTTTTCCATTAAAAACTGCATTAATTCATTGTTAACCTTTTAAAAGTTTTTATGCCAAAACAATGAAGACTTAGATCTATCCTAAATGGTGAGGCTAAGCAAGCGGCCTGGAATAATAGGAGTTGTATAGCGCGTTCTTAACGCATTGCTTTCTAGTGGAAAGTACTGTACTTTAGCCAATTGCTCAAACCCAAAACCAACCTAAAATTGTTGTTTTTCCATTAAAAGTGTATTAATTTATTGTTTTAACATAAAAGGTATAATCTAATAATTTTTTAAAAGTTTTTATGCCAAAACAATAATGATCTTAGATATGACCTAATGGGTTTTGACCCAACCTGTTTCTTAACGCACTACTTTTTGTTGGAAAGGACTGTATCTTAGCCAATCACTTAAACCCAAAACCAACCCAAAATTATTGTTTTTCCATTAAAAAGTGTATTAATTAATTGTTGTAATATAAAAGGTATAATCTAATAATTTTTAAAAGTTTTTATGCCAAAACAATAATAATCTTAGATATGGCCCAATGGGTCTTGACACAACTTATTTCTTAACGCGCTGCTTTCTGTTGGAAAGGACTACACCTTAATTAATTGCTCAAATCCAAAACCAACCCAAAATTATTGTTTTTCCATTAAAAAGTGCATTAATTTATTGTTAATGTTTTAAAAGTTTTTATGCCAAAATAACGAAGACTTAGATCTGTCCTAAATGGTGAGATTATGCAAACAGCCTCGAATATTAGGAGCTATATTGTTATAATATAGAAGGTATAATCTAATAATTTTTAAAAGTTTTTATGCCAAAACAATAATGATCTTAGATATGGCCCAATGGGTCTTGACACAGCTTATTTCTTAACGCGCTACTTTCTGTTGGAAAGGACTACACCTTAATTAATCGCTCAAATCCAAAACCAACCCAAAATTATTGTTTTTCCATTAAAAACTGCATTAATTCATCGTTAACCTTTTAAAAGTTTTTATGCCAAAACAATGAAGACTTAGATCTATCCTAAATGGTGAGGCTAAGCAAGCGGCCTGGAATAATAGGAGTTGTATAGCGCGTTCTTAACGCATTGCTTTCTAGTGGAAAGTACTGTACTTTAGCCAATTGCTCAAACCCAAAACCAACCTAAAATTGTTGTTTTTCCATTAAAAGTGTATTAATTTATTGTTTTAACATAAAAGGTATAATCTAATAATTTTTTAAAAGTTTTTATGCCAAAACAATAATGATCTTAGATATGACCTAATGGGTTTTGACCCAACCTGTTTCTTAACGCACTACTTTTTGTTGGAAAGGACTGTATCTTAGCCAATCACTTAAACCCAAAACCAACCCAAAATTATTGTTTTTCCATTAAAAAGTGTATTAATTAATTGTTGTAATATAAAAGGTATAATCTAATAATTTTTAAAAGTTTTTATGCCAAAACAATAATAATCTTAGATATGGCCCAATGGGTCTTGACACAACTTATTTCTTAACGCGCTGCTTTCTGTTGGAAAGGACTACACCTTAATTAATTGCTCAAATCCAAAACCAACCCAAAATTATTGTTTTTCCATTAAAAAGTGCATTAATTTATTGTTAATGTTTTAAAAGTTTTTATGCCAAAATAACGAAGACTTAGATCTGTCCTAAATGGTGAGATTATGCAAACAGCCTCGAATATTAGGAGCTATATTGTTATAATATAGAAGGTATAATCTAATAATTTTTAAAAGTTTTTATGCCAAAACAATAATGATCTTAGATATGGCCCAATGGGTCTTGACACAGCTTATTTCTTAACGCGCTACTTTCTGTTGGAAAGGACTACACCTTAATTAATCGCTCAAATCCAAAACCAACCCAAAATTATTGTTTTTCCATTAAAAACTGCATTAATTCATCGTTAACCTTTTAAAAGTTTTTATGCCAAAACAATGAAGACTTAGATCTATCCTAAATGGTGAGGCTAAGCAAGCGGCCTGGAATAATAGGAGTTGTATAGCGCGTTCTTAACGCATTGCTTTCTAGTGGAAAGTACTGTACTTTAGCCAATTGCTCAAACCCAAAACCAACCTAAAATTGTTGTTTTTCCATTAAAAGTGTATTAATTTATTGTTTTAACATAAAAGGTATAATCTAATAATTTTTTAAAAGTTTTTATGCCAAAACAATAATGATCTTAGATATGACCTAATGGGTTTTGACCCAACCTGTTTCTTAACGCACTACTTTTTGTTGGAAAGGACTGTATCTTAGCCAATCACTTAAACCCAAAACCAACCCAAAATTATTGTTTTTCCATTAAAAAGTGTATTAATTAATTGTTGTAATATAAAAGGTATAATCTAATAATTTTTAAAAGTTTTTATGCCAAAACAATAATAATCTTAGATATGGCCCAATGGGTCTTGACACAACTTATTTCTTAACGCGCTGCTTTCTGTTGGAAAGGACTACACCTTAATTAATTGCTCAAATCCAAAACCAACCCAAAATTATTGTTTTTCCATTAAAAAGTGCATTAATTTATTGTTAATGTTTTAAAAGTTTTTATGCCAAAATAACGAAGACTTAGATCTGTCCTAAATGGTGAGATTATGCAAACAGCCTCGAATATTAGGAGCTATATTGTTATAATATAGAAGGTATAATCTAATAATTTTTAAAAGTTTTTATGCCAAAACAATAATGATCTTAGATATGGCCCAATGGGTCTTGACACAGCTTATTTCTTAACGCGCTACTTTCTGTTGGAAAGGACTACACCTTAATTAATCGCTCAAATCCAAAACCAACCCAAAATTATTGTTTTTCCATTAAAAACTGCATTAATTCATTGTTAACCTTTTAAAAGTTTTTATGCCAAAACAATGAAGACTTAGATCTATCCTAAATGGTGAGGCTAAGCAAGCGGCCTGGAATAATAGGAGTTGTATAGCGCGTTCTTAACGCATTGCTTTCTAGTGGAAAGTACTGTACTTTAGCCAATTGCTCAAACCCAAAACCAACCTAAAATTGTTGTTTTTCCATTAAAAGTGTATTAATTTATTGTTTTAACATAAAAGGTATAATCTAATAATTTTTTAAAAGTTTTTATGCCAAAACAATAATGATCTTAGATATGACCTAATGGGTTTTGACCCAACCTGTTTCTTAACGCACTACTTTTTGTTGGAAAGGACTGTATCTTAGCCAATCACTTAAACCCAAAACCAACCCAAAATTATTGTTTTTCCATTAAAAAGTGTATTAATTAATTGTTGTAATATAAAAGGTATAATCTAATAATTTTTAAAAGTTTTTATGCCAAAACAATAATAATCTTAGATATGGCCCAATGGGTCTTGACACAACTTATTTCTTAACGCGCTGCTTTCTGTTGGAAAGGACTACACCTTAATTAATTGCTCAAATCCAAAACCAACCCAAAATTATTGTTTTTCCATTAAAAAGTGCATTAATTTATTGTTAATGTTTTAAAAGTTTTTATGCCAAAATAACGAAGACTTAGATCTGTCCTAAATGGTGAGATTATGCAAACAGCCTCGAATATTAGGAGCTATATTGTTATAATATAGAAGGTATAATCTAATAATTTTTAAAAGTTTTTATGCCAAAACAATAATAATCTTAGATATGGCCCAATGGGTCTTGACACAGCTTATTTCTTAACGCGCTACTTTCTGTTGGAAAGGACTACACCTTAATTAATCGCTCAAATCCAAAACCAACCCAAAATTATTGTTTTTCCATTAAAAACTGCATTAATTCATCGTTAACCTTTTAAAAGTTTTTATGCCAAAACAATGAAGACTTAGATCTATCCTAAATGGTGAGGCTAAGCAAGCGGCCTGGAATAATAGGAGTTGTATAGCGCGTTCTTAACGCATTGCTTTCTAGTGGAAAGTACTGTACTTTAGCCAATTGCTCAAACCCAAAACCAACCTAAAATTGTTGTTTTTCCATTAAAAGTGTATTAATTTATTGTTTTAACATAAAAGGTATAATCTAATAATTTTTTAAAAGTTTTTATGCCAAAACAATAATGATCTTAGATATGACCTAATGGGTTTTGACCCAACCTGTTTCTTAACGCACTACTTTTTGTTGGAAAGGACTGTATCTTAGCCAATCACTTAAACCCAAAACCAACCCAAAATTATTGTTTTTCCATTAAAAAGTGTATTAATTAATTGTTGTAATATAAAAGGTATAATCTAATAATTTTTAAAAGTTTTTATGCCAAAACAATAATAATCTTAGATATGGCCCAATGGGTCTTGACACAACTTATTTCTTAACGCGCTGCTTTCTGTTGGAAAGGACTACACCTTAATTAATTGCTCAAATCCAAAACCAACCCAAAATTATTGTTTTTCCATTAAAAAGTGCATTAATTTATTGTTAATGTTTTAAAAGTTTTTATGCCAAAATAACGAAGACTTAGATCTGTCCTAAATGGTGAGATTATGCAAACAGCCTCGAATATTAGGAGCTATATTGTTATAATATAGAAGGTATAATCTAATAATTTTTAAAAGTTTTTATGCCAAAACAATAATAATCTTAGATATGGCCCAATGGGTCTTGACACAGCTTATTTCTTAACGCGCTACTTTCTGTTGGAAAGGACTACACCTTAATTAATCGCTCAAATCCAAAACCAACCCAAAATTATTGTTTTTCCATTAAAAACTGCATTAATTCATCGTTAACCTTTTAAAAGTTTTTATGCCAAAACAATGAAGACTTAGATCTATCCTAAATGGTGAGGCTAAGCAAGCGGCCTGGAATAATAGGAGTTGTATAGCGCGTTCTTAACGCATTGCTTTCTAGTGGAAAGTACTGTACTTTAGCCAATTGCTCAAACCCAAAACCAACCTAAAATTGTTGTTTTTCCATTAAAAGTGTATTAATTTATTGTTTTAACATAAAAGGTATAATCTAATAATTTTTTAAAAGTTTTTATGCCAAAACAATAATGATCTTAGATATGACCTAATGGGTTTTGACCCAACCTGTTTCTTAACGCACTACTTTTTGTTGGAAAGGACTGTATCTTAGCCAATCACTTAAACCCAAAACCAACCCAAAATTATTGTTTTTCCATTAAAAAGTGTATTAATTAATTGTTGTAATATAAAAGGTATAATCTAATAATTTTTAAAAGTTTTTATGCCAAAACAATAATAATCTTAGATATGGCCCAATGGGTCTTGACACAACTTATTTCTTAACGCGCTGCTTTCTGTTGGAAAGGACTACACCTTAATTAATTGCTCAAATCCAAAACCAACCCAAAATTATTGTTTTTCCATTAAAAAGTGCATTAATTTATTGTTAATGTTTTAAAAGTTTTTATGCCAAAATAACGAAGACTTAGATCTGTCCTAAATGGTGAGATTATGCAAACAGCCTCGAATATTAGGAGCTATATTGTTATAATATAGAAGGTATAATCTAATAATTTTTAAAAGTTTTTATGCCAAAACAATAATAATCTTAGATATGGCCCAATGGGTCTTGACACAGCTTATTTCTTAACGCGCTACTTTCTGTTGGAAAGGACTACACCTTAATTAATCGCTCAAATCCAAAACCAACCCAAAATTATTGTTTTTCCATTAAAAACTGCATTAATTCATCGTTAACCTTTTAAAAGTTTTTATGCCAAAACAATGAAGACTTAGATCTATCCTAAATGGTGAGGCTAAGCAAGCGGCCTGGAATAATAGGAGTTGTATAGCGCGTTCTTAACGCATTGCTTTCTAGTGGAAAGTACTGTACTTTAGCCAATTGCTCAAACCCAAAACCAACCTAAAATTGTTGTTTTTCCATTAAAAGTGTATTAATTTATTGTTTTAACATAAAAGGTATAATCTAATAATTTTTTAAAAGTTTTTATGCCAAAACAATAATGATCTTAGATATGACCTAATGGGTTTTGACCCAACCTGTTTCTTAACGCACTACTTTTTGTTGGAAAGGACTGTATCTTAGCCAATCACTTAAACCCAAAACCAACCCAAAATTATTGTTTTTCCATTAAAAAGTGTATTAATTAATTGTTGTAATATAAAAGGTATAATCTAATAATTTTTAAAAGTTTTTATGCCAAAACAATAATAATCTTAGATATGGCCCAATGGGTCTTGACACAACTTATTTCTTAACGCGCTGCTTTCTGTTGGAAAGGACTACACCTTAATTAATTGCTCAAATCCAAAACCAACCCAAAATTATTGTTTTTCCATTAAAAAGTGCATTAATTTATTGTTAATGTTTTAAAAGTTTTTATGCCAAAATAACGAAGACTTAGATCTGTCCTAAATGGTGAGATTATGCAAACAGCCTCGAATATTAGGAGCTATATTGTTATAATATAGAAGGTATAATCTAATAATTTTTAAAAGTTTTTATGCCAAAACAATAATAATCTTAGATATGGCCCAATGGGTCTTGACACAGCTTATTTCTTAACGCGCTACTTTCTGTTGGAAAGGACTACACCTTAATTAATCGCTCAAATCCAAAACCAACCCAAAATTATTGTTTTTCCATTAAAAACTGCATTAATTCATCGTTAACCTTTTAAAAGTTTTTATGCCAAAACAATGAAGACTTAGATCTATCCTAAATGGTGAGGCTAAGCAAGCGGCCTGGAATAATAGGAGTTGTATAGCGCGTTCTTAACGCATTGCTTTCTAGTGGAAAGTACTGTACTTTAGCCAATTGCTCAAACCCAAAACCAACCTAAAATTGTTGTTTTTCCATTAAAAGTGTATTAATTTATTGTTTTAACATAAAAGGTATAATCTAATAATTTTTTAAAAGTTTTTATGCCAAAACAATAATGATCTTAGATATGACCTAATGGGTTTTGACCCAACCTGTTTCTTAACGCACTACTTTTTGTTGGAAAGGACTGTATCTTAGCCAATCACTTAAACCCAAAACCAACCCAAAATTATTGTTTTTCCATTAAAAAGTGTATTAATTAATTGTTGTAATATAAAAGGTATAATCTAATAATTTTTAAAAGTTTTTATGCCAAAACAATAATAATCTTAGATATGGCCCAATGGGTCTTGACACAACTTATTTCTTAACGCGCTGCTTTCTGTTGGAAAGGACTACACCTTAATTAATTGCTCAAATCCAAAACCAACCCAAAATTATTGTTTTTCCATTAAAAAGTGCATTAATTTATTGTTAATGTTTTAAAAGTTTTTATGCCAAAATAACGAAGACTTAGATCTGTCCTAAATGGTGAGATTATGCAAACAGCCTCGAATATTAGGAGCTATATTGTTATAATATAGAAGGTATAATCTAATAATTTTTAAAAGTTTTTATGCCAAAACAATAATGATCTTAGATATGGCCCAATGGGTCTTGACACAGCTTATTTCTTAACGCGCTACTTTCTGTTGGAAAGGACTACACCTTAATTAATCGCTCAAATCCAAAACCAACCCAAAATTATTGTTTTTCCATTAAAAACTGCATTAATTCATCGTTAACCTTTTAAAAGTTTTTATGCCAAAACAATGAAGACTTAGATCTATCCTAAATGGTGAGGCTAAGCAAGCGGCCTGGAATAATAGGAGTTGTATAGCGCGTTCTTAACGCATTGCTTTCTAGTGGAAAGTACTGTACTTTAGCCAATTGCTCAAACCCAAAACCAACCTAAAATTGTTGTTTTTCCATTAAAAGTGTATTAATTTATTGTTTTAACATAAAAGGTATAATCTAATAATTTTTTAAAAGTTTTTATGCCAAAACAATAATGATCTTAGATATGACCTAATGGGTTTTGACCCAACCTGTTTCTTAACGCACTACTTTTTGTTGGAAAGGACTGTATCTTAGCCAATCACTTAAACCCAAAACCAACCCAAAATTATTGTTTTTCCATTAAAAAGTGTATTAATTAATTGTTGTAATATAAAAGGTATAATCTAATAATTTTTAAAAGTTTTTATGCCAAAACAATAATAATCTTAGATATGGCCCAATGGGTCTTGACACAACTTATTTCTTAACGCGCTGCTTTCTGTTGGAAAGGACTACACCTTAATTAATTGCTCAAATCCAAAACCAACCCAAAATTATTGTTTTTCCATTAAAAAGTGCATTAATTTATTGTTAATGTTTTAAAAGTTTTTATGCCAAAATAACGAAGACTTAGATCTGTCCTAAATGGTGAGATTATGCAAACAGCCTCGAATATTAGGAGCTATATTGTTATAATATAGAAGGTATAATCTAATAATTTTTAAAAGTTTTTATGCCAAAACAATAATGATCTTAGATATGGCCCAATGGGTCTTGACACAGCTTATTTCTTAACGCGCTACTTTCTGTTGGAAAGGACTACACCTTAATTAATCGCTCAAATCCAAAACCAACCCAAAATTATTGTTTTTCCATTAAAAACTGCATTAATTCATCGTTAACCTTTTAAAAGTTTTTATGCCAAAACAATGAAGACTTAGATCTATCCTAAATGGTGAGGCTAAGCAAGCGGCCTGGAATAATAGGAGTTGTATAGCGCGTTCTTAACGCATTGCTTTCTAGTGGAAAGTACTGTACTTTAGCCAATTGCTCAAACCCAAAACCAACCTAAAATTGTTGTTTTTCCATTAAAAGTGTATTAATTTATTGTTTTAACATAAAAGGTATAATCTAATAATTTTTTAAAAGTTTTTATGCCAAAACAATAATGATCTTAGATATGACCTAATGGGTTTTGACCCAACCTGTTTCTTAACGCACTACTTTTTGTTGGAAAGGACTGTATCTTAGCCAATCACTTAAACCCAAAACCAACCCAAAATTATTGTTTTTCCATTAAAAAGTGTATTAATTAATTGTTGTAATATAAAAGGTATAATCTAATAATTTTTAAAAGTTTTTATGCCAAAACAATAATCACATATCAGAGTGCGTAATGGGTCTTGACACAACTTATTTCTTAACGCGCTGCTTTCTGTTGGAAAGGACTACACCTTAATTAATTGCTCAAATCCAAAACCAACCCAAAATTATTGTTTTTCCATTAAAAAGTGCATTAATTTATTGTTAATGTTTTAAAAGTTTTTATGCCAAAATAACGAAGACTTAGATCTGTCCTAAATGGTGAGATTATGCAAACAGCCTCGAATATTAGGAGCTATATTGTTATAATATAGAAGGTATAATCTAATAATTTTTAAAAGTTTTTATGCCAAAACAATAATGATCTTAGATATGGCCCAATGGGTCTTGACACAGCTTATTTCTTAACGCGCTACTTTCTGTTGGAAAGGACTACACCTTAATTAATCGCTCAAATCCAAAACCAACCCAAAATTATTGTTTTTCCATTAAAAACTGCATTAATTCATCGTTAACCTTTTAAAAGTTTTTATGCCAAAACAATGAAGACTTAGATCTATCCTAAATGGTGAGGCTAAGCAAGCGGCCTGGAATAATAGGAGTTGTATAGCGCGTTCTTAACGCATTGCTTTCTAGTGGAAAGTACTGTACTTTAGCCAATTGCTCAAACCCAAAACCAACCTAAAATTGTTGTTTTTCCATTAAAAGTGTATTAATTTATTGTTTTAACATAAAAGGTATAATCTAATAATTTTTTAAAAGTTTTTATGCCAAAACAATAATGATCTTAGATATGACCTAATGGGTTTTGACCCAACCTGTTTCTTAACGCACTACTTTTTGTTGGAAAGGACTGTATCTTAGCCAATCACTTAAACCCAAAACCAACCCAAAATTATTGTTTTTCCATTAAAAAGTGTATTAATTAATTGTTGTAATATAAAAGGTATAATCTAATAATTTTTAAAAGTTTTTATGCCAAAACAATAATAATCTTAGATATGGCCCAATGGGTCTTGACACAACTTATTTCTTAACGCGCTGCTTTCTGTTGGAAAGGACTACACCTTAATTAATTGCTCAAATCCAAAACCAACCCAAAATTATTGTTTTTCCATTAAAAAGTGCATTAATTTATTGTTAATGTTTTAAAAGTTTTTATGCCAAAATAACGAAGACTTAGATCTGTCCTAAATGGTGAGATTATGCAAACAGCCTCGAATATTAGGAGCTATATTGTTATAATATAGAAGGTATAATCTAATAATTTTTAAAAGTTTTTATGCCAAAACAATAATAATCTTAGATATGGCCCAATGGGTCTTGACACAGCTTATTTCTTAACGCGCTACTTTCTGTTGGAAAGGACTACACCTTAATTAATCGCTCAAATCCAAAACCAACCCAAAATTATTGTTTTTCCATTAAAAACTGCATTAATTCATCGTTAACCTTTTAAAAGTTTTTATGCCAAAACAATGAAGACTTAGATCTATCCTAAATGGTGAGGCTAAGCAAGCGGCCTGGAATAATAGGAGTTGTATAGCGCGTTCTTAACGCATTGCTTTCTAGTGGAAAGTACTGTACTTTAGCCAATTGCTCAAACCCAAAACCAACCTAAAATTGTTGTTTTTCCATTAAAAGTGTATTAATTTATTGTTTTAACATAAAAGGTATAATCTAATAATTTTTTAAAAGTTTTTATGCCAAAACAATAATGATCTTAGATATGACCTAATGGGTTTTGACCCAACCTGTTTCTTAACGCACTACTTTTTGTTGGAAAGGACTGTATCTTAGCCAATCACTTAAACCCAAAACCAACCCAAAATTATTGTTTTTCCATTAAAAAGTGTATTAATTAATTGTTGTAATATAAAAGGTATAATCTAATAATTTTTAAAAGTTTTTATGCCAAAACAATAATAATCTTAGATATGGCCCAATGGGTCTTGACACAACTTATTTCTTAACGCGCTGCTTTCTGTTGGAAAGGACTACACCTTAATTAATTGCTCAAATCCAAAACCAACCCAAAATTATTGTTTTTCCATTAAAAAGTGCATTAATTTATTGTTAATGTTTTAAAAGTTTTTATGCCAAAATAACGAAGACTTAGATCTGTCCTAAATGGTGAGATTATGCAAACAGCCTCGAATATTAGGAGCTATATTGTTATAATATAGAAGGTATAATCTAATAATTTTTAAAAGTTTTTATGCCAAAACAATAATAATCTTAGATATGGCCCAATGGGTCTTGACACAGCTTATTTCTTAACGCGCTACTTTCTGTTGGAAAGGACTACACCTTAATTAATCGCTCAAATCCAAAACCAACCCAAAATTATTGTTTTTCCATTAAAAACTGCATTAATTCATCGTTAACCTTTTAAAAGTTTTTATGCCAAAACAATGAAGACTTAGATCTATCCTAAATGGTGAGGCTAAGCAAGCGGCCTGGAATAATAGGAGTTGTATAGCGCGTTCTTAACGCATTGCTTTCTAGTGGAAAGTACTGTACTTTAGCCAATTGCTCAAACCCAAAACCAACCTAAAATTGTTGTTTTTCCATTAAAAGTGTATTAATTTATTGTTTTAACATAAAAGGTATAATCTAATAATTTTTTAAAAGTTTTTATGCCAAAACAATAATGATCTTAGATATGACCTAATGGGTTTTGACCCAACCTGTTTCTTAACGCACTACTTTTTGTTGGAAAGGACTGTATCTTAGCCAATCACTTAAACCCAAAACCAACCCAAAATTATTGTTTTTCCATTAAAAAGTGTATTAATTAATTGTTGTAATATAAAAGGTATAATCTAATAATTTTTAAAAGTTTTTATGCCAAAACAATAATAATCTTAGATATGGCCCAATGGGTCTTGACACAACTTATTTCTTAACGCGCTGCTTTCTGTTGGAAAGGACTACACCTTAATTAATTGCTCAAATCCAAAACCAACCCAAAATTATTGTTTTTCCATTAAAAAGTGCATTAATTTATTGTTAATGTTTTAAAAGTTTTTATGCCAAAATAACGAAGACTTAGATCTGTCCTAAATGGTGAGATTATGCAAACAGCCTCGAATATTAGGAGCTATATTGTTATAATATAGAAGGTATAATCTAATAATTTTTAAAAGTTTTTATGCCAAAACAATAATAATCTTAGATATGGCCCAATGGGTCTTGACACAGCTTATTTCTTAACGCGCTACTTTCTGTTGGAAAGGACTACACCTTAATTAATCGCTCAAATCCAAAACCAACCCAAAATTATTGTTTTTCCATTAAAAACTGCATTAATTCATCGTTAACCTTTTAAAAGTTTTTATGCCAAAACAATGAAGACTTAGATCTATCCTAAATGGTGAGGCTAAGCAAGCGGCCTGGAATAATAGGAGTTGTATAGCGCGTTCTTAACGCATTGCTTTCTAGTGGAAAGTACTGTACTTTAGCCAATTGCTCAAACCCAAAACCAACCTAAAATTGTTGTTTTTCCATTAAAAGTGTATTAATTTATTGTTTTAACATAAAAGGTATAATCTAATAATTTTTTAAAAGTTTTTATGCCAAAACAATAATGATCTTAGATATGACCTAATGGGTTTTGACCCAACCTGTTTCTTAACGCACTACTTTTTGTTGGAAAGGACTGTATCTTAGCCAATCACTTAAACCCAAAACCAACCCAAAATTATTGTTTTTCCATTAAAAAGTGTATTAATTAATTGTTGTAATATAAAAGGTATAATCTAATAATTTTTAAAAGTTTTTATGCCAAAACAATAATAATCTTAGATATGGCCCAATGGGTCTTGACACAACTTATTTCTTAACGCGCTGCTTTCTGTTGGAAAGGACTACACCTTAATTAATTGCTCAAATCCAAAACCAACCCAAAATTATTGTTTTTCCATTAAAAAGTGCATTAATTTATTGTTAATGTTTTAAAAGTTTTTATGCCAAAATAACGAAGACTTAGATCTGTCCTAAATGGTGAGATTATGCAAACAGCCTCGAATATTAGGAGCTATATTGTTATAATATAGAAGGTATAATCTAATAATTTTTAAAAGTTTTTATGCCAAAACAATAATAATCTTAGATATGGCCCAATGGGTCTTGACACAGCTTATTTCTTAACGCGCTACTTTCTGTTGGAAAGGACTACACCTTAATTAATCGCTCAAATCCAAAACCAACCCAAAATTATTGTTTTTCCATTAAAAACTGCATTAATTCATCGTTAACCTTTTAAAAGTTTTTATGCCAAAACAATGAAGACTTAGATCTATCCTAAATGGTGAGGCTAAGCAAGCGGCCTGGAATAATAGGAGTTGTATAGCGCGTTCTTAACGCATTGCTTTCTAGTGGAAAGTACTGTACTTTAGCCAATTGCTCAAACCCAAAACCAACCTAAAATTGTTGTTTTTCCATTAAAAGTGTATTAATTTATTGTTTTAACATAAAAGGTATAATCTAATAATTTTTTAAAAGTTTTTATGCCAAAACAATAATGATCTTAGATATGACCTAATGGGTTTTGACCCAACCTGTTTCTTAACGCACTACTTTTTGTTGGAAAGGACTGTATCTTAGCCAATCACTTAAACCCAAAACCAACCCAAAATTATTGTTTTTCCATTAAAAAGTGTATTAATTAATTGTTGTAATATAAAAGGTATAATCTAATAATTTTTAAAAGTTTTTATGCCAAAACAATAATAATCTTAGATATGGCCCAATGGGTCTTGACACAACTTATTTCTTAACGCGCTGCTTTCTGTTGGAAAGGACTACACCTTAATTAATTGCTCAAATCCAAAACCAACCCAAAATTATTGTTTTTCCATTAAAAAGTGCATTAATTTATTGTTAATGTTTTAAAAGTTTTTATGCCAAAATAACGAAGACTTAGATCTGTCCTAAATGGTGAGATTATGCAAACAGCCTCGAATATTAGGAGCTATATTGTTATAATATAGAAGGTATAATCTAATAATTTTTAAAAGTTTTTATGCCAAAACAATAATAATCTTAGATATGGCCCAATGGGTCTTGACACAGCTTATTTCTTAACGCGCTACTTTCTGTTGGAAAGGACTACACCTTAATTAATCGCTCAAATCCAAAACCAACCCAAAATTATTGTTTTTCCATTAAAAACTGCATTAATTCATCGTTAACCTTTTAAAAGTTTTTATGCCAAAACAATGAAGACTTAGATCTATCCTAAATGGTGAGGCTAAGCAAGCGGCCTGGAATAATAGGAGTTGTATAGCGCGTTCTTAACGCATTGCTTTCTAGTGGAAAGTACTGTACTTTAGCCAATTGCTCAAACCCAAAACCAACCTAAAATTGTTGTTTTTCCATTAAAAGTGTATTAATTTATTGTTTTAACATAAAAGGTATAATCTAATAATTTTTTAAAAGTTTTTATGCCAAAACAATAATGATCTTAGATATGACCTAATGGGTTTTGACCCAACCTGTTTCTTAACGCACTACTTTTTGTTGGAAAGGACTGTATCTTAGCCAATCACTTAAACCCAAAACCAACCCAAAATTATTGTTTTTCCATTAAAAAGTGTATTAATTAATTGTTGTAATATAAAAGGTATAATCTAATAATTTTTAAAAGTTTTTATGCCAAAACAATAATAATCTTAGATATGGCCCAATGGGTCTTGACACAACTTATTTCTTAACGCGCTGCTTTCTGTTGGAAAGGACTACACCTTAATTAATTGCTCAAATCCAAAACCAACCCAAAATTATTGTTTTTCCATTAAAAAGTGCATTAATTTATTGTTAATGTTTTAAAAGTTTTTATGCCAAAATAACGAAGACTTAGATCTGTCCTAAATGGTGAGATTATGCAAACAGCCTCGAATATTAGGAGCTATATTGTTATAATATAGAAGGTATAATCTAATAATTTTTAAAAGTTTTTATGCCAAAACAATAATAATCTTAGATATGGCCCAATGGGTCTTGACACAGCTTATTTCTTAACGCGCTACTTTCTGTTGGAAAGGACTACACCTTAATTAATCGCTCAAATCCAAAACCAACCCAAAATTATTGTTTTTCCATTAAAAACTGCATTAATTCATCGTTAACCTTTTAAAAGTTTTTATGCCAAAACAATGAAGACTTAGATCTATCCTAAATGGTGAGGCTAAGCAAGCGGCCTGGAATAATAGGAGTTGTATAGCGCGTTCTTAACGCATTGCTTTCTAGTGGAAAGTACTGTACTTTAGCCAATTGCTCAAACCCAAAACCAACCTAAAATTGTTGTTTTTCCATTAAAAGTGTATTAATTTATTGTTTTAACATAAAAGGTATAATCTAATAATTTTTTAAAAGTTTTTATGCCAAAACAATAATGATCTTAGATATGACCTAATGGGTTTTGACCCAACCTGTTTCTTAACGCACTACTTTTTGTTGGAAAGGACTGTATCTTAGCCAATCACTTAAACCCAAAACCAACCCAAAATTATTGTTTTTCCATTAAAAAGTGTATTAATTAATTGTTGTAATATAAAAGGTATAATCTAATAATTTTTAAAAGTTTTTATGCCAAAACAATAATAATCTTAGATATGGCCCAATGGGTCTTGACACAACTTATTTCTTAACGCGCTGCTTTCTGTTGGAAAGGACTACACCTTAATTAATTGCTCAAATCCAAAACCAACCCAAAATTATTGTTTTTCCATTAAAAAGTGCATTAATTTATTGTTAATGTTTTAAAAGTTTTTATGCCAAAATAACGAAGACTTAGATCTGTCCTAAATGGTGAGATTATGCAAACAGCCTCGAATATTAGGAGCTATATTGTTATAATATAGAAGGTATAATCTAATAATTTTTAAAAGTTTTTATGCCAAAACAATAATAATCTTAGATATGGCCCAATGGGTCTTGACACAGCTTATTTCTTAACGCGCTACTTTCTGTTGGAAAGGACTACACCTTAATTAATCGCTCAAATCCAAAACCAACCCAAAATTATTGTTTTTCCATTAAAAACTGCATTAATTCATCGTTAACCTTTTAAAAGTTTTTATGCCAAAACAATGAAGACTTAGATCTATCCTAAATGGTGAGGCTAAGCAAGCGGCCTGGAATAATAGGAGTTGTATAGCGCGTTCTTAACGCATTGCTTTCTAGTGGAAAGTACTGTACTTTAGCCAATTGCTCAAACCCAAAACCAACCTAAAATTGTTGTTTTTCCATTAAAAGTGTATTAATTTATTGTTTTAACATAAAAGGTATAATCTAATAATTTTTTAAAAGTTTTTATGCCAAAACAATAATGATCTTAGATATGACCTAATGGGTTTTGACCCAACCTGTTTCTTAACGCACTACTTTTTGTTGGAAAGGACTGTATCTTAGCCAATCACTTAAACCCAAAACCAACCCAAAATTATTGTTTTTCCATTAAAAAGTGTATTAATTAATTGTTGTAATATAAAAGGTATAATCTAATAATTTTTAAAAGTTTTTATGCCAAAACAATAATAATCTTAGATATGGCCCAATGGGTCTTGACACAACTTATTTCTTAACGCGCTGCTTTCTGTTGGAAAGGACTACACCTTAATTAATTGCTCAAATCCAAAACCAACCCAAAATTATTGTTTTTCCATTAAAAAGTGCATTAATTTATTGTTAATGTTTTAAAAGTTTTTATGCCAAAATAACGAAGACTTAGATCTGTCCTAAATGGTGAGATTATGCAAACAGCCTCGAATATTAGGAGCTATATTGTTATAATATAGAAGGTATAATCTAATAATTTTTAAAAGTTTTTATGCCAAAACAATAATAATCTTAGATATGGCCCAATGGGTCTTGACACAGCTTATTTCTTAACGCGCTACTTTCTGTTGGAAAGGACTACACCTTAATTAATCGCTCAAATCCAAAACCAACCCAAAATTATTGTTTTTCCATTAAAAACTGCATTAATTCATCGTTAACCTTTTAAAAGTTTTTATGCCAAAACAATGAAGACTTAGATCTATCCTAAATGGTGAGGCTAAGCAAGCGGCCTGGAATAATAGGAGTTGTATAGCGCGTTCTTAACGCATTGCTTTCTAGTGGAAAGTACTGTACTTTAGCCAATTGCTCAAACCCAAAACCAACCTAAAATTGTTGTTTTTCCATTAAAAGTGTATTAATTTATTGTTTTAACATAAAAGGTATAATCTAATAATTTTTTAAAAGTTTTTATGCCAAAACAATAATGATCTTAGATATGACCTAATGGGTTTTGACCCAACCTGTTTCTTAACGCACTACTTTTTGTTGGAAAGGACTGTATCTTAGCCAATCACTTAAACCCAAAACCAACCCAAAATTATTGTTTTTCCATTAAAAAGTGTATTAATTAATTGTTGTAATATAAAAGGTATAATCTAATAATTTTTAAAAGTTTTTATGCCAAAACAATAATAATCTTAGATATGGCCCAATGGGTCTTGACACAACTTATTTCTTAACGCGCTGCTTTCTGTTGGAAAGGACTACACCTTAATTAATTGCTCAAATCCAAAACCAACCCAAAATTATTGTTTTTCCATTAAAAAGTGCATTAATTTATTGTTAATGTTTTAAAAGTTTTTATGCCAAAATAACGAAGACTTAGATCTGTCCTAAATGGTGAGATTATGCAAACAGCCTCGAATATTAGGAGCTATATTGTTATAATATAGAAGGTATAATCTAATAATTTTTAAAAGTTTTTATGCCAAAACAATAATAATCTTAGATATGGCCCAATGGGTCTTGACACAGCTTATTTCTTAACGCGCTACTTTCTGTTGGAAAGGACTACACCTTAATTAATCGCTCAAATCCAAAACCAACCCAAAATTATTGTTTTTCCATTAAAAACTGCATTAATTCATCGTTAACCTTTTAAAAGTTTTTATGCCAAAACAATGAAGACTTAGATCTATCCTAAATGGTGAGGCTAAGCAAGCGGCCTGGAATAATAGGAGTTGTATAGCGCGTTCTTAACGCATTGCTTTCTAGTGGAAAGTACTGTACTTTAGCCAATTGCTCAAACCCAAAACCAACCTAAAATTGTTGTTTTTCCATTAAAAGTGTATTAATTTATTGTTTTAACATAAAAGGTATAATCTAATAATTTTTTAAAAGTTTTTATGCCAAAACAATAATGATCTTAGATATGACCTAATGGGTTTTGACCCAACCTGTTTCTTAACGCACTACTTTTTGTTGGAAAGGACTGTATCTTAGCCAATCACTTAAACCCAAAACCAACCCAAAATTATTGTTTTTCCATTAAAAAGTGTATTAATTAATTGTTGTAATATAAAAGGTATAATCTAATAATTTTTAAAAGTTTTTATGCCAAAACAATAATAATCTTAGATATGGCCCAATGGGTCTTGACACAACTTATTTCTTAACGCGCTGCTTTCTGTTGGAAAGGACTACACCTTAATTAATTGCTCAAATCCAAAACCAACCCAAAATTATTGTTTTTCCATTAAAAAGTGCATTAATTTATTGTTAATGTTTTAAAAGTTTTTATGCCAAAATAACGAAGACTTAGATCTGTCCTAAATGGTGAGATTATGCAAACAGCCTCGAATATTAGGAGCTATATTGTTATAATATAGAAGGTATAATCTAATAATTTTTAAAAGTTTTTATGCCAAAACAATAATAATCTTAGATATGGCCCAATGGGTCTTGACACAGCTTATTTCTTAACGCGCTACTTTCTGTTGGAAAGGACTACACCTTAATTAATCGCTCAAATCCAAAACCAACCCAAAATTATTGTTTTTCCATTAAAAACTGCATTAATTCATCGTTAACCTTTTAAAAGTTTTTATGCCAAAACAATGAAGACTTAGATCTATCCTAAATGGTGAGGCTAAGCAAGCGGCCTGGAATAATAGGAGTTGTATAGCGCGTTCTTAACGCATTGCTTTCTAGTGGAAAGTACTGTACTTTAGCCAATTGCTCAAACCCAAAACCAACCTAAAATTGTTGTTTTTCCATTAAAAGTGTATTAATTTATTGTTTTAACATAAAAGGTATAATCTAATAATTTTTTAAAAGTTTTTATGCCAAAACAATAATGATCTTAGATATGACCTAATGGGTTTTGACCCAACCTGTTTCTTAACGCACTACTTTTTGTTGGAAAGGACTGTATCTTAGCCAATCACTTAAACCCAAAACCAACCCAAAATTATTGTTTTTCCATTAAAAAGTGTATTAATTAATTGTTGTAATATAAAAGGTATAATCTAATAATTTTTAAAAGTTTTTATGCCAAAACAATAATAATCTTAGATATGGCCCAATGGGTCTTGACACAACTTATTTCTTAACGCGCTGCTTTCTGTTGGAAAGGACTACACCTTAATTAATTGCTCAAATCCAAAACCAACCCAAAATTATTGTTTTTCCATTAAAAAGTGCATTAATTTATTGTTAATGTTTTAAAAGTTTTTATGCCAAAATAACGAAGACTTAGATCTGTCCTAAATGGTGAGATTATGCAAACAGCCTCGAATATTAGGAGCTATATTGTTATAATATAGAAGGTATAATCTAATAATTTTTAAAAGTTTTTATGCCAAAACAATAATAATCTTAGATATGGCCCAATGGGTCTTGACACAGCTTATTTCTTAACGCGCTACTTTCTGTTGGAAAGGACTACACCTTAATTAATCGCTCAAATCCAAAACCAACCCAAAATTATTGTTTTTCCATTAAAAACTGCATTAATTCATCGTTAACCTTTTAAAAGTTTTTATGCCAAAACAATGAAGACTTAGATCTATCCTAAATGGTGAGGCTAAGCAAGCGGCCTGGAATAATAGGAGTTGTATAGCGCGTTCTTAACGCATTGCTTTCTAGTGGAAAGTACTGTACTTTAGCCAATTGCTCAAACCCAAAACCAACCTAAAATTGTTGTTTTTCCATTAAAAGTGTATTAATTTATTGTTTTAACATAAAAGGTATAATCTAATAATTTTTTAAAAGTTTTTATGCCAAAACAATAATGATCTTAGATATGACCTAATGGGTTTTGACCCAACCTGTTTCTTAACGCACTACTTTTTGTTGGAAAGGACTGTATCTTAGCCAATCACTTAAACCCAAAACCAACCCAAAATTATTGTTTTTCCATTAAAAAGTGTATTAATTAATTGTTGTAATATAAAAGGTATAATCTAATAATTTTTAAAAGTTTTTATGCCAAAACAATAATAATCTTAGATATGGCCCAATGGGTCTTGACACAACTTATTTCTTAACGCGCTGCTTTCTGTTGGAAAGGACTACACCTTAATTAATTGCTCAAATCCAAAACCAACCCAAAATTATTGTTTTTCCATTAAAAAGTGCATTAATTTATTGTTAATGTTTTAAAAGTTTTTATGCCAAAATAACGAAGACTTAGATCTGTCCTAAATGGTGAGATTATGCAAACAGCCTCGAATATTAGGAGCTATATTGTTATAATATAGAAGGTATAATCTAATAATTTTTAAAAGTTTTTATGCCAAAACAATAATAATCTTAGATATGGCCCAATGGGTCTTGACACAGCTTATTTCTTAACGCGCTACTTTCTGTTGGAAAGGACTACACCTTAATTAATCGCTCAAATCCAAAACCAACCCAAAATTATTGTTTTTCCATTAAAAACTGCATTAATTCATCGTTAACCTTTTAAAAGTTTTTATGCCAAAACAATGAAGACTTAGATCTATCCTAAATGGTGAGGCTAAGCAAGCGGCCTGGAATAATAGGAGTTGTATAGCGCGTTCTTAACGCATTGCTTTCTAGTGGAAAGTACTGTACTTTAGCCAATTGCTCAAACCCAAAACCAACCTAAAATTGTTGTTTTTCCATTAAAAGTGTATTAATTTATTGTTTTAACATAAAAGGTATAATCTAATAATTTTTTAAAAGTTTTTATGCCAAAACAATAATGATCTTAGATATGACCTAATGGGTTTTGACCCAACCTGTTTCTTAACGCACTACTTTTTGTTGGAAAGGACTGTATCTTAGCCAATCACTTAAACCCAAAACCAACCCAAAATTATTGTTTTTCCATTAAAAAGTGTATTAATTAATTGTTGTAATATAAAAGGTATAATCTAATAATTTTTAAAAGTTTTTATGCCAAAACAATAATAATCTTAGATATGGCCCAATGGGTCTTGACACAACTTATTTCTTAACGCGCTGCTTTCTGTTGGAAAGGACTACACCTTAATTAATTGCTCAAATCCAAAACCAACCCAAAATTATTGTTTTTCCATTAAAAAGTGCATTAATTTATTGTTAATGTTTTAAAAGTTTTTATGCCAAAATAACGAAGACTTAGATCTGTCCTAAATGGTGAGATTATGCAAACAGCCTCGAATATTAGGAGCTATATTGTTATAATATAGAAGGTATAATCTAATAATTTTTAAAAGTTTTTATGCCAAAACAATAATAATCTTAGATATGGCCCAATGGGTCTTGACACAGCTTATTTCTTAACGCGCTACTTTCTGTTGGAAAGGACTACACCTTAATTAATCGCTCAAATCCAAAACCAACCCAAAATTATTGTTTTTCCATTAAAAACTGCATTAATTCATCGTTAACCTTTTAAAAGTTTTTATGCCAAAACAATGAAGACTTAGATCTATCCTAAATGGTGAGGCTAAGCAAGCGGCCTGGAATAATAGGAGTTGTATAGCGCGTTCTTAACGCATTGCTTTCTAGTGGAAAGTACTGTACTTTAGCCAATTGCTCAAACCCAAAACCAACCTAAAATTGTTGTTTTTCCATTAAAAGTGTATTAATTTATTGTTTTAACATAAAAGGTATAATCTAATAATTTTTTAAAAGTTTTTATGCCAAAACAATAATGATCTTAGATATGACCTAATGGGTTTTGACCCAACCTGTTTCTTAACGCACTACTTTTTGTTGGAAAGGACTGTATCTTAGCCAATCACTTAAACCCAAAACCAACCCAAAATTATTGTTTTTCCATTAAAAAGTGTATTAATTAATTGTTGTAATATAAAAGGTATAATCTAATAATTTTTAAAAGTTTTTATGCCAAAACAATAATAATCTTAGATATGGCCCAATGGGTCTTGACACAACTTATTTCTTAACGCGCTGCTTTCTGTTGGAAAGGACTACACCTTAATTAATTGCTCAAATCCAAAACCAACCCAAAATTATTGTTTTTCCATTAAAAAGTGCATTAATTTATTGTTAATGTTTTAAAAGTTTTTATGCCAAAATAACGAAGACTTAGATCTGTCCTAAATGGTGAGATTATGCAAACAGCCTCGAATATTAGGAGCTATATTGTTATAATATAGAAGGTATAATCTAATAATTTTTAAAAGTTTTTATGCCAAAACAATAATAATCTTAGATATGGCCCAATGGGTCTTGACACAGCTTATTTCTTAACGCGCTACTTTCTGTTGGAAAGGACTACACCTTAATTAATCGCTCAAATCCAAAACCAACCCAAAATTATTGTTTTTCCATTAAAAACTGCATTAATTCATCGTTAACCTTTTAAAAGTTTTTATGCCAAAACAATGAAGACTTAGATCTATCCTAAATGGTGAGGCTAAGCAAGCGGCCTGGAATAATAGGAGTTGTATAGCGCGTTCTTAACGCATTGCTTTCTAGTGGAAAGTACTGTACTTTAGCCAATTGCTCAAACCCAAAACCAACCTAAAATTGTTGTTTTTCCATTAAAAGTGTATTAATTTATTGTTTTAACATAAAAGGTATAATCTAATAATTTTTTAAAAGTTTTTATGCCAAAACAATAATGATCTTAGATATGACCTAATGGGTTTTGACCCAACCTGTTTCTTAACGCACTACTTTTTGTTGGAAAGGACTGTATCTTAGCCAATCACTTAAACCCAAAACCAACCCAAAATTATTGTTTTTCCATTAAAAAGTGTATTAATTAATTGTTGTAATATAAAAGGTATAATCTAATAATTTTTAAAAGTTTTTATGCCAAAACAATAATAATCTTAGATATGGCCCAATGGGTCTTGACACAACTTATTTCTTAACGCGCTGCTTTCTGTTGGAAAGGACTACACCTTAATTAATTGCTCAAATCCAAAACCAACCCAAAATTATTGTTTTTCCATTAAAAAGTGCATTAATTTATTGTTAATGTTTTAAAAGTTTTTATGCCAAAATAACGAAGACTTAGATCTGTCCTAAATGGTGAGATTATGCAAACAGCCTCGAATATTAGGAGCTATATTGTTATAATATAGAAGGTATAATCTAATAATTTTTAAAAGTTTTTATGCCAAAACAATAATAATCTTAGATATGGCCCAATGGGTCTTGACACAGCTTATTTCTTAACGCGCTACTTTCTGTTGGAAAGGACTACACCTTAATTAATCGCTCAAATCCAAAACCAACCCAAAATTATTGTTTTTCCATTAAAAACTGCATTAATTCATCGTTAACCTTTTAAAAGTTTTTATGCCAAAACAATGAAGACTTAGATCTATCCTAAATGGTGAGGCTAAGCAAGCGGCCTGGAATAATAGGAGTTGTATAGCGCGTTCTTAACGCATTGCTTTCTAGTGGAAAGTACTGTACTTTAGCCAATTGCTCAAACCCAAAACCAACCTAAAATTGTTGTTTTTCCATTAAAAGTGTATTAATTTATTGTTTTAACATAAAAGGTATAATCTAATAATTTTTTAAAAGTTTTTATGCCAAAACAATAATGATCTTAGATATGACCTAATGGGTTTTGACCCAACCTGTTTCTTAACGCACTACTTTTTGTTGGAAAGGACTGTATCTTAGCCAATCACTTAAACCCAAAACCAACCCAAAATTATTGTTTTTCCATTAAAAAGTGTATTAATTAATTGTTGTAATATAAAAGGTATAATCTAATAATTTTTAAAAGTTTTTATGCCAAAACAATAATAATCTTAGATATGGCCCAATGGGTCTTGACACAACTTATTTCTTAACGCGCTGCTTTCTGTTGGAAAGGACTACACCTTAATTAATTGCTCAAATCCAAAACCAACCCAAAATTATTGTTTTTCCATTAAAAAGTGCATTAATTTATTGTTAATGTTTTAAAAGTTTTTATGCCAAAATAACGAAGACTTAGATCTGTCCTAAATGGTGAGATTATGCAAACAGCCTCGAATATTAGGAGCTATATTGTTATAATATAGAAGGTATAATCTAATAATTTTTAAAAGTTTTTATGCCAAAACAATAATAATCTTAGATATGGCCCAATGGGTCTTGACACAGCTTATTTCTTAACGCGCTACTTTCTGTTGGAAAGGACTACACCTTAATTAATCGCTCAAATCCAAAACCAACCCAAAATTATTGTTTTTCCATTAAAAACTGCATTAATTCATCGTTAACCTTTTAAAAGTTTTTATGCCAAAACAATGAAGACTTAGATCTATCCTAAATGGTGAGGCTAAGCAAGCGGCCTGGAATAATAGGAGTTGTATAGCGCGTTCTTAACGCATTGCTTTCTAGTGGAAAGTACTGTACTTTAGCCAATTGCTCAAACCCAAAACCAACCTAAAATTGTTGTTTTTCCATTAAAAGTGTATTAATTTATTGTTTTAACATAAAAGGTATAATCTAATAATTTTTTAAAAGTTTTTATGCCAAAACAATAATGATCTTAGATATGACCTAATGGGTTTTGACCCAACCTGTTTCTTAACGCACTACTTTTTGTTGGAAAGGACTGTATCTTAGCCAATCACTTAAACCCAAAACCAACCCAAAATTATTGTTTTTCCATTAAAAAGTGTATTAATTAATTGTTGTAATATAAAAGGTATAATCTAATAATTTTTAAAAGTTTTTATGCCAAAACAATAATAATCTTAGATATGGCCCAATGGGTCTTGACACAACTTATTTCTTAACGCGCTGCTTTCTGTTGGAAAGGACTACACCTTAATTAATTGCTCAAATCCAAAACCAACCCAAAATTATTGTTTTTCCATTAAAAAGTGCATTAATTTATTGTTAATGTTTTAAAAGTTTTTATGCCAAAATAACGAAGACTTAGATCTGTCCTAAATGGTGAGATTATGCAAACAGCCTCGAATATTAGGAGCTATATTGTTATAATATAGAAGGTATAATCTAATAATTTTTAAAAGTTTTTATGCCAAAACAATAATAATCTTAGATATGGCCCAATGGGTCTTGACACAGCTTATTTCTTAACGCGCTACTTTCTGTTGGAAAGGACTACACCTTAATTAATCGCTCAAATCCAAAACCAACCCAAAATTATTGTTTTTCCATTAAAAACTGCATTAATTCATCGTTAACCTTTTAAAAGTTTTTATGCCAAAACAATGAAGACTTAGATCTATCCTAAATGGTGAGGCTAAGCAAGCGGCCTGGAATAATAGGAGTTGTATAGCGCGTTCTTAACGCATTGCTTTCTAGTGGAAAGTACTGTACTTTAGCCAATTGCTCAAACCCAAAACCAACCTAAAATTGTTGTTTTTCCATTAAAAGTGTATTAATTTATTGTTTTAACATAAAAGGTATAATCTAATAATTTTTTAAAAGTTTTTATGCCAAAAACAATAATGATCTTAGATATGACCTAATGGGTTTTGACCCAACCTGTTTCTTAACGCACTACTTTTTGTTGGAAAGGACTGTATCTTAGCCAATCACTTAAACCCAAAACCAACCCAAAATTATTGTTTTTCCATTAAAAAGTGTATTAATTAATTGTTGTAATATAAAAGGTATAATCTAATAATTTTTAAAAGTTTTTATGCCAAAACAATAATAATCTTAGATATGGCCCAATGGGTCTTGACACAACTTATTTCTTAACGCGCTGCTTTCTGTTACGCACTCTGATATGTG